>NC_069402.1:20069418-20109447 GCF_026875155.1 Cherax quadricarinatus
TGGCAAGACATGAATATAACATGCAAAATCTTAAGGGGAATTAATAAAGAAAATAAGGACAGACTAAATAAAGAGTACCGGAATCAAGGGAACATATGTAGAAGCAGAAGACAAAGACGAACCGCAGTTTATATGTAAATATTTCTTTAGCCTTAGAGTGATTGAAAAAGTAGAATGACTTGGATGAGGCAGTAGTGGAGAAAAGCTCAATACGCATTTTCATTAGTAAATATGATAAGGCTCAACAGACTAGGAATCAGTGATGTCAAAGTAGTCTAGGAGACATGGCCAGGAGCTGAGTCTCTTTCTTTGCAAATTTCAACTTGGTGAGTATACAAACTTATGTCCCATGGTACTTGACTACATATTGACTGGTTTTATAACCTGAAATGCAACAGACTGATAGGTATAAGAACACTGACCAAGGGCAGACACTGGCAATCTCTCCCTCACCCAGCTACTCTGAAATCATAGGAAGACTTTTTACACTGGAATGTATGGATCCAGCTAGAAAAGAAAATCGGAAATCAAAAGAAAGTTGTTTAGAAAGGAGAGGCAGAGGAGAGAGAATAAATTGGATGGCACTACATACATTTCATAAGAGCTAGTTTGGAAATCAGAATGGAATAGGACTCAAACAAAACATTTTAATGTACTCCGGGATGAAATTTTGGAAATATGTGAAAAAAAAAAACATGAGATGAAAGCTTTGAACTGTAAGAAAGAACAACCACCAATGAAGACAACACCCGAAGACTGGAACAGGATATATAAAGCTGGAGGAAGCTCTGAAGAAAATTATGGAAAGAGTAGGAGAGGCAGTGATAATAAGGAAAAATCCGGAGTAAAAGAATCAGGAAGGGGCAATGGAGAAACGACGTTAGCAAAAACACTCATTTGAGACCCGGAGGCAGAACTGGAGACAAGAGACAAGGCACTCTGGAGGGAATGATGAAGGAAGGAAGACAGAGAGATTACTGTTGATCTGCTAACCTGAGGAAGCTGATTGTAGGTCAGGAAAAAAGATTATAGAATGACAGATGTAAGGACAGATGTAACTGAGTGTACAGAAAGAGAAAAAATAAAAAAAAAGATGAAAATTTATCAGACAAATAAGTAGTATTCTTTGCAGAAACCAGTACTAATCAAACTAATCTTTTGACCAGTAAGAGCTCCAAACAGAAACTTGAAATAGTATAACCTTGTCAGGTTATACCTTTTTAATGCACTAAGATATCACTAAGCATCCTCCAGATTCAAACAGAATAGAAATGGAGAGGGAAGAACTGAAGGAGCATGTAAAAATTATCGATCACCCAAAGAAGAAGCAGGGAGGAAGGTGGCAAGATGAGAGAACGCTAAGCCTCCAGAAATCTCTCAACGCATACTCAATGCCCGTCTCTCAGCATGCCCATTTTTAGACCAGCCGTCTTCATCTAGCTGAACAATGACTCAGCATTATCTGAATCCTTTCCTTTCCGTTTCCTTCATCTACAGATATAACTCAGTTCTCGAGTCCATCCCAGCCTCACCTTTTCCCCTCCTGACATATGGGCAAGGAGTAGAAAGTTTGGACACTACAAGGTAGAGTATACTTTCTCACAATACAGGTTCAGCATTTGGGACTCACATTTGGATGGAATACCAAATAAGAGTGATGAATTTATAGAACGAATGGCAGAGGCAGCCCAAGACATCATAAGTCTTACAGAAATGAAACTAACAAATGAAATATTTCCAGCAAGAAATAAAATAATGAGAAGGGGAAGAGGACACAGTGGCACTGAAAATCAGATATCAGAGAAGTTTGGAACGGAGGAGAGGGATAAACAGAAATTATTCAAATAGCTACACACTGGGCGCAATCAAGAGGCACATTAAGGGTGCTTTTGCTGAAAAATGACTGAGGAAGAAAAAAGTTATTGTAATTGACCATTTTAACTATAAGAAAAATAAATTTAGCAGCCTATGAGGCTGGGACTATAAATAAATGGTCAGTAGAATTTTTTAAAGTATTAATTAATTTTCTTACGCACCATCATATAAATGAAGTGAGAGCTGTAAGGGAAGGTAACAAATCATCTGCATCAGCAGTGGTTTATTACATCTTAATTCGAGTTCAATAAACGTAGTATTTACTGGAACAGGAAAAACACATGCACAGGAAATTAAAACGAACCTTATAAATCGGAATGATTGGATGATAAAGAAAATGCAGTGCTTTACAATATTTAAGAGAAACTAAAACATTATTAGGGACAGACTAGAAAGTTGTATAAAGAGTTCAATAACAAAAGAAAATGGAATTAAAGTATAATTTAAAAAATAAAAATAAAATAGCATGACTACTATAACTGCTAAATCTATTATAAATCTATTATAAGTTTGGGCAGAATCACAAAAAAAAAAAATACGAAAGAAATCGAAAGGCAGATTATACTTTAGATAAACTTTCGCCAAAGTTCTCCAGGGAAAACTAATTAGAAACTGCAAAATGCTAGATGAATGAAAGGCAAATTATAATAATGGATGAGACACTTTTTCAGAAGAAAAAGCGAAAATTGTCTTCTTGGGGAGATGTCATAACTGGGGTGCCATAAGGATCAGTATGTATTTGACTAGATAATGGCTTATAATTCTATATATGATTAACCAGGAGAAATAACTATATTAATATGTTTGAGGATGATGCAAAAATCTTTTACAAAACAAGTGCTAAAACTATTATTCAATCTCTGCAGGAGGACTCGGATAAATTAAACAAATCCAGAAGGACAATGGAATTTAATGTGAAATACCATTCAGTGGAAATGGAATAAAGCATAACTAGGCAACATGAAGAAAATAGACTGACAAAATATTGAACGTATATGACAGAGAGAAGGGCCCAAGATTTATTAACAAATAATTCATATGAAACTCTGGTAAATTATAAAATAGGTCTTAAATAAACGGATGAAGAAATACTAAAAAAAAATCCGTTTACGACATTTATTAGACTAAAACTGGAATATGCAGTAACGGTATGATGTCCACACCTTAAAACAAAGAGCAGTGGATAAGTAGAAAAAGTCCAGTGAAGAAATACGTGGTGGTTACCACAGTTATGAATTATGATGAAAGGCTGCAGACAATAAAGATGACCAAATTGGCTGATAGGAGGAAGAGTAGACGATTTATGGTTATAAAAGGACCTTCAAGAATAGTTAAAAATATCATAATACCTGCAACAGGAATTGCAAGAGGCAGCAGTTGTAAACTGCAGAAAAGTGGAACTGAAGGGTACTAGAGTTTTTCGTCGAGTAAATAACTGACCAATGCAACGAATTAAATAAGGAAGAAAAACGTTCTAAATCCATTGAAAATTATAAAAATTGGTATGAGGAATCCTTCGAAGCTTGCCTAACCTATATTGGCTTGACCTACTTCCACTAGTGAGTTTTTCCAATAGAAATTCCGTCTACCTCTGCTTGACCTCATATGTCCCAACACATATGTTGTACTTTTATCAAGAGTGATGGACAAAATACATCAACTCCAGGCTGAGAGACTGATTACCTCAAGCTCCCCCTCATCTTCCAGCGTTTTTCTCTGTATTGGATTGAAGAAGCCACTGACTGGCGAAACATTTCCAGAAATAAGGTACCAAACTGTTGCACAAGTGTACCATTATTAACAACCTTCAACAACTCATTCCACACAGGGCATCTGCTAGAAGTGCGGAAGACAGCAATTGTATTTCCAATTTTTAAGAAAGGAGACAGCTATAGTTCAACTGCAGCCCATTGTTACTGATATGCACAGCATGTGTGGAAAATTAAATCTGATAAATTAGACACATGTGCAACTCTTGGGTATCTTTATTGAGGAAACGTTTCGCCACACAGTGGCTTCATCAGTCCATACGTAGGAGAAACTTGAAGAACAGGAGAATAATGAGGTAATCAGTCCCTCAACCTTGAGTCGATGTGTTCAGTCCATCAATCTTGAATAGAATACTGCATATCAGCGGAGAAGCAGCTTATAAACCGTATGGCAGGAGAGGTGCAGCAGTCATAGGTCGTGTCACATTTGTTCAATGTGGAAGTAGGTCGTGCCCAAGAATTAGGCAAGCGAAGAATTCCTAAGTATTATGATCCCAAGAAGTTGCAGTGTTTCCATATTACAGAACTGGGTCTCCATATTACAGAATGGACATAAATTCGTTAGAAAACATTCAGCGTAGGATGACTAAATTAATACATAGCATTAGAAATCTTTCCTATGAAGAAAGGTTGAAGACTCTTAAGTTACATTCACTTGTTAGACGAAGAATGAGGGGAGACCTGATCGAAGTGTATAAGTGGAAGATAGGTATTAATAAAGGGGATATTAATAAGGTGTTGAGGATACCTTTCCAAGAGAGAACCCGCAGTAATGGATTTAAATTAGATAAGTTTAGATTTAGAAAGGACATAGGAAAGTATTGGTTTGGAAATAGGGTAGTTGATGAGTGGAACAGTCTACCTAGTTGGGTTATTGAGGCTAGGACTTTGGGTAGTTTCAAATTTAGGTTGGATAAGTACATGAGTGGGAGGGGTTGGATTTGAGTGGGACTTGCACATCGGAGCTTGTTTCTTGGGTGGCATTGAAAATAGGGCTGGTCAAATGTTTGTTAGTGGGATGAATTGTAAAGGACCTGCCTAGTATGGGCCAACAGGCCTGCTGCAGTGTTCCTCCTTTCTTATGTTCTTATGTTCTTATTTGAAGATGAATGGTTCAGAGAACCGACATGTTGATAAATTAGACACATGTGCAACTCTTGGGTATCTTTATTGAGGAAACGTTTCGCCACACAGTGGCTTCATCAGTCCATACGTAGGAGAAACTTGAAGAACAGGAGAAGAATGAGGTAATCAGTCCCTCAACCTTGAGTCGATGTGTTCAGTCCATCAATCTTGAATAGAATACGGCATATCAGCGGAGAAGCAGCTTATAAGCCTAATTCTTGGGCACGACCTACTTCCACATTGAACAAATGTGACACGACCTATGACTGCTGCACCTCTCCTGCCATACGGTTTATAAGCTGCTTCTCCGCTGATATGCCGTATTCTATTCAAGATTGATGGACTGAACACATCGACTCAAGGTTGAGGGACTGATTACCTCATTCTTCTCCTGTTTTTCAAGTTTCTCCTGCGTATGGACTGATGAAGCCACTGTGTGGCGAAGCGTTTCCTCAATAAAGATACCCAAGAGTTGCACATGTGTCTAATTTATCAACATGTCGGTTCTCTGAACCATTCATCTTCAAAATTAAATCTACCTGGATATAACTCATAAGATACATAACAGTAAATGGTAACAAAGATAATTATTCTTTATCAAGGTTACAGAGACAAGTAGGAATTTTAGGACACTTAGGTCACAAAAAATGTCGTCCTTCGATACCTACGATAATCTATCTCTCCACAAGTCACTCTGCACCTATATTGATTTCAAATGAAATATACATCACCAGGAATTCTGGTAAAAACATTAATATAAATATGTGGACTGTATATTAAATTTAAAATGTGAATACATATACATTGAAGGAGAATTTATAATAATAAGACTCACCAATTAGTCTGGAGATTACGTGCTGTATCATACACAAACCCCTGCCTAAATATGAAGAAAATACTGGCCAGAATCTCAACATAAATAGACAACTTCAATGGGGTTACAAGGCTATTCTGTCCACCTGCTTAATGCTCACGTTATGCAGGACTGCAAATCCAACAATTTTGGCTCCTATTTGAGAGGTTTTAAGCCCAATATAACCCCTAGAGTGAAGAAAATTTATGCACATTTCACTCACATGCCTTTACCACATTAAAAAACAATGGCGTCTCCCCCCAGCGATGCTCAACCATCACTGGCTCTTTATTTATTTACAAATTAAGTTTCATTACCTACGATATAGGCCATCACTTTACATATAAAATACTGTATTTCCGGAAAATATATACAGTACTGTATTTTCCACACTGTGGCTGGGCGGAGATCGTTGCTAAATGACTCAAATTGCTCATTTGGCAATGGTGGAGGATCTGGGTACATATAGGATCTGGCATCCACACGACGACATATTACACAAGATTTAATCACGCTTTTTACACTTTGCCGTCCTTGTGGAATCCAGAAAGTTTCCCTAATACAATTTAAGGTATCTTGTACCCCACCATGCATTACATTTTCATGGACATTTAAAACAATTAAATTTGTTAGATGATGAGTTTTGGGCAGTAAGATAGAGTGTTTAGCATAATCACCCAATTCAGCATTTTGTAACCTACCTCTACACCTAATTACATTGTTCTCTAAATACAGCCCCAATTTCTCTATTATGGAACCTTTCACAATTTTTCTTTCCATCATCAATTTAATCTCATTTTCATAGATTTCTTCTTGTACCCTCTGTATTCAATATTCAAGAGGAAGTGAAAACTCATGTGAGATATTCATCTTGTTTAGAAATTTAAACACCCAGTACAGGCCAATTAGCTTTATTTACCAACCAGCTCGGTCCTTTAAACCATGATACAGCATGTACAAATTTAGCATAAGGTAAACCTCAAGACAAGAAATCAGCTGGATTCTCCTCACCAGGTATTTGATTAAATGTTAACATATGCTGACCCAAACTATTATACTTCTCTTGCATCTGATTAATTTCAGCAACTCTGTTTTGTTCAGTGGTCAGTCGTCAGTGTTCAGTGGTCAGTCGTCACGTGAGGTCACAGACCCTGAGCTGCTTGGGGATTAGCGTGGACGGTTACAAAGCATGGCTTGCTTCTACAGTGTTTTAAAAGCTGAGGTTGGAGAGTTGAAGGAGGAGGTCTTGCTTCTCCAGGAGGAGATTAGGAGGCTGAAGGTCCACCTCAATGGGCCTGGGAGAGAGTGTGAGGTGGTTGGAGATGTGGGGAATGAGGCTTCTAGCAGTGAGGTGCAGTCTGTCTCTCACTGTGAGGAGGCTGTAGGTGGGGTGTGTAGCAACGGCTACCAGCAGTGAGGTGCAGCCCAGCACCTGCTACAAGTGGCGAGTTGTTCACAGTAATGGGAGGCGCATCAGAGTAAGGAAAGTTAAGAGTGCAGATCTGAAGGTAGGAAATCGCTTCTCTGTTCTCCAGGATGAATGTACTTCAGTGGCCAGTGAAGGTAAGGGTACTACTGCCCCTGCTAATGAAGGTAAGCGCATTCTTGTGGTTGGTGACTCTCAGGTAAGATATGTTGATCGTGCTTTTTGTAATAGGAATAAGAAGATGAGAGATAGAGTGTGCTTCCCTGGAGCTGGTGTTGGGGACATTGTCAACAGACTGGATAATATCATGTCAGGTAATGGGAACAAGCCCATTATCTGTCTCAGTGCTGGTGGAAATGATATTGGGAAGGGTAGGAGAGAAGAGCTGCTAGATAAGTACAGGTCAGCTATAGATTTCATTAAGTCTAAGGGAGGGATCCCAATCATATGTAGCATCTTGCCTAGAAGGGGAGTAGGAAATGAATGGTTGTCTAGGGCAATTGGTGTAAATTGCTGGCTAGACAGATACTGCAAGGAACTTGCAATCCCATTCATTGACAACTGGAACAACTTTTATGGCAAACATGATATGTATGCAAGGGATGGGGTTCATCTCTCTGGGGCAGGGGTGGTAGCACTTGCAGACTCGATTGAGAAGGCCATTGGTGAAATGCCTATGATTTTAAACTGATGGAAGATAGAGGTATGGGTGTGTGTGGGAAACAAGCAGGTTGCAACACTAGGGTTGGAAACAGTAAATGTTAAAAGGCATTCAGCATGAAGTTATAAATAAAGACAATAGAACAGGTCAGCAAACAAAGGGGGACAGCAGAGGGCAGCAAGGGACTAGCTCCCTTAAGGTTTACTATACTAATAGCAGGAGTGTTAGAAATAAGATAGATGAGCTAAGATTAATTGCAAGTGCAGGAAACATAGATATTATTGCTATAACAGAGACCTGGCTCAATCTGAAAGATAGAGAGATGCCCTCTGAATGTCACATACAAGGCTATAAATTATTCCACACTGACAGGGTCAACAGGAAAGGTGGTGGAGTAGCGATGTATGTCAGAGACAATTTAAATTGTTGTGTTAGACAAGATATTAAATTAGAAGCGTCAGCCACTGAATCTGTTTGGTTACAGCTTCTCGAGGGCCGAGAAAAACTAATTTTGGGTGTGATTTACAGGGCCCCAAATCTTGATAGGGAGTGCAGTAAACTTCTATGGGACGAAATTCGTAAGGCATCTACATACGAAAATGTTGTGCTAATGGGAGATTTCAACTATAGACAGATTGACTGGAGCAATTTGACAGGAAATTTAGAGTCGGGTGACTTTCTTGATACGATCCAGGATTGTTTTTTAAAACAGTTTGTGACAGAGCCAACTAGGGAAATAACCTCCTTGACTTGGTTCTTGCCAGTAGGGAAACACTAATTAATAATCTTGAGGTTAATGATGAGCTTGGGGAGAGTGATCACAAATCACTCAGTTTTAACATATCATGGAATTCCCCTAATAATGGCAATCAAGTCTCCGTCCCTGACTTTCGCTTGGCTGATTTCATAGGACTGAAAAATTACTTAGGTGGGCTGAACTGGAATGACCTGACTAGGGGTCAGGTAGGTGGTGATGGTTGCCGATATGATGCTTTCCAGGGCATAGTTCTAGCTGCTCAGTCAAATTATGTTCCAAATAGGGAAATCAGATCAAACAAAAATGATCCTAAATGGATGAACAATAGATTAAAATATCTGATTGGTCAAAAGAGAGGCATATATAGGCAAATCAAAAGAGGAGAGGGGCAATTAAGAAATCGATATATTCAGTTAAAGAGAGAAATAAAAAAGGGAATTAGAAAAGCAAATAGAGATTATGAGGTTAAAGTTGCAAGAGAATCGAAGACTAACCCAAAAGGATTCTTTCAGGTATACAGAAGTAAGATCAGGGACAAGATAGGCCCACTCAAAAGTTCCTCGGGTCAGCTCACTGACAGTGATAAGGAAATGTGTAGAATTTTTAACACATACTTCCTCTCAGTTTTTACACAGGAGGATACCAGCGATATTCCAGTAATGATAAATTATGTAGAACAGGACGATAATAAACTGTGCACTATTAGGGTCACAAGTGACATGGTCCTTAGGCAAATAGATAAATTAAAACCTAACAAATCCCCAGGCCCTGATGAACTGTATGCAAGGGTTCTAAAGGAATGTAAAGAGGAGCTTAGCACACCTTTGGCTAATCTTTTCAACATATCACTACAAACTGGCATGGTGCCAGATAAGTGGAAAATGGCAAATGTGATACCTATTTTCAAAACAGGTGACAGGTCCTTAGCTTCGAACTATAGACCAATAAGCCTAACCTCCATAGTGGGAAAATTTATGGAATCAATAATTGCCGAGGCAGTTCGTAGCCACCTTGAAAAGCATAAATTAATCAACGAATCTCAGCATGGTTTTACAAAGGGGCGTTCCTGCCTTACGAATTTATTAACTTTTTTCACTAAGGTATTTGAGGAGGTAGATCATGGTAATGAATATGATATTGTGTATATGGACTTCAGTAAGGCTTTTGACAGGGTCCCACATCAGAGACTATTGAGGAAAATTAAAGCACATGGAATAGGAGGAGAAATTTTTTCCTGGATAGAGGCATGGTTGACAAATAGGCAGCAGAGAGTTTGCATAAATGGGGAGAAATCAGAGTGGGGAAGCGTCACGAGCGGTGTTCCACAGGGGTCAGTGTTGGGCTGCTGTTCACAATCTACATAAACGACATAGATGAGGGCATAAAGAGCGACATCGGCAAGTTTGCCGATGACACCAAAATAGGCCGTCGAATTCATTCTGACGAGGACATTCGAGCACTCCAGGAAGATTTGAATAGACTGATGCAGTGGTCGGAGAAGTGGCAGATGCAGTTTAATATAGACAAATGCAAAGTTCTAAATGTTGGACAGGACAATAACCATGCCACATATAAACTAAATAATGTAGATCTTAATATTACGGATTGCGAAAAAGATTTAGGAGTTCTGGTTAGCAGTAATCTGAAACCAAGACAACAGTGCATAAGTGTTCGCAATAAAGCTAATAGAATCCTTGGCTTCATATCAAGAAGCATAAATAATAGGAGTCCTCAGGTTGTTCTTCAACTCTATACATCCTTGGTTAGGCCTCATTTAGATTATGCTGCACAGTTTTGGTCACCGTATTACAGAATGGATATAAATTCTCTGGAAAATGTACAAAGGAGGATGACAAAGATGATCCCATGTATCAGAAACCTTCCCTATGAGGATAGACTAAGGGCCCTGAAACTGCACTCTCTAGAAAGACGTAGAATTAGGGGGGATATGATTGAGGTTTTATAAGTGGAAGACAGGAATAAATAAAGGGGATGTAAATAGTGTGCTGAAAATATCTAGCCTAGACAGGACTCGCAGCAATGGTTTTAAGTTGGAAAAATTCAGATTCAGGAGGGATATAGGAAAGTACTGGTTTGGTAATAGAGTTGTGGATGAGTGGAACAAACTCCCAAGTACCGTTATAGAGGCCAGAACGTTGTGTAGCTTTTAAAAATAGGTTGGATAAATACAAGTAATTGGGGGTGTAGTTGGCCCTGATACTTTCAAACAGGGGGTTCCGTGTTCCCCCCTTAAGTCAATGTCCCTGCCCTGACTAGGGGGGGTGCTTTGGGGCTTAGCCGTGGGGATTTGGACCTGCCTCCATGGGCCAGAGGCCTTCTCATTTTCCTTCTTCTTATGTTCTTATGTTCTTAACCACATTATCAGACCAAATTGGTGCGCAATATTTATCCCTGCAACTTATTTCTTAAATAATTACTTTTTTGACACCTCATAAATGGCTTTTAAATTTTCCAACTGGGGTAGGTATGTGATTTTTTGGGAGAAATTACCTTAGACATAACAAGGAAATGACACTATTACACTGAAGGAAAAAACTCCCCATAGCCAATTCTGAAGCATCACAAAAAATGTGGATGTATTTTTCCCCCCTTTTTGCCACCGGGGCGGGGGAACTCCTACATTGGAATTTTTTTCAAAATCACCAATTAATTACCCCACCTTTAATAAATTCCTCCAGGCTCCCAGCACATTTAACTTCCATGCTTCTTGTTTTAAAAATTTTCCTTTTTTAGTAAGGGGTGACAAAAATCTAGGGGGAAAAAAATTTTGAAATTTTCAGCAAGATTTTTAGTTAATTTATTGGGCATCGAAAACATTAAGTTTTAACATTAACAAACCCTCCTCAATCCAAGTTAATCCCCAATAATTACTACATTTTGAACTTCATCCCGGGGAAATCTTTACTTATTTTACCCTTTTAATTTGGACGAATTTATTCCATTCCCTCGGGGATTTTGCACTTTGCATTATTTTATTACCTCCCATAAGCTTTAACATTCCTCTTCATTGACGTCAACCGGGAAAATTGCCCACAAAAATCGTTTCTCATTATTTTACTCATGGACTTCCCTATTTAAAGGTTTTGGTTTTTATCCGCTTAAAGTAGGAAGACAATGTCCCAAATAATACCCCTAAAGCGAAAGGTTTTCAGAAGGGCTAAGTGGGTCACTGGATTCTCATCTAAAAAGGGGTACAACCCCCCAGCTTTTTGAAAACCCACTTTTGGGAAATTTTATTATGTCACCCAAAAAGGCAAAATTCCCCCCTGAAATTAAAAAATATCTCATAATTTTTCCGTAACAGGGATCTGTCATAAAAACATCTTTGAAACAGGTACATTTTTGTTAACCGGCACTACAATCAAACACAATCCCAGAGGATGTTTAGAATCCTTCTTCACCCGTGATGGGGCAAATGTGACCAAAAATTTTGGCTACTCGGGGTACCTTTTAAAAATTTATTAATTTAAATTTGTTCAGAAATTTATTCACTATGGGCGTCAACATTCCGGGGAGCGCCTTAAAAGTCCATACCTTTCGTAATTAGGGGGAAATTTCTGGATGGTTCAGTCTCCAGGGAAAGTCGACCCATATTGTCCAATTTTAAATTTTACATCTCTCAGGACTGTTCCGGGGAAAAGAATTTTCTGGGCTTCTTTATTTTCATTTTTTTCCAAACTGTCAATTTCCCCAAATTTTTATACTGGCTCAAACCCCCCCTTATGAAAAATTATTTTGGGGGACGATTTCTGATAAACACACAGTTATAGTATTATGTTTCCTCTATCATGATTTTTATTGCGAGGAATCCACCTACATTACATGGCCTCTGCAGTTTTTTAAAGGGTGAACCACATTTCTTTACCTAAAACCTTCAAAGGAGGCATAATATCACTACTATCAAAATATTTATTGGGCCCACGGGAAAAATCATTTACACCAAAGGTGCTAAATTTTAATTATTGAAAGTCTTTTTTGTAGCTTTACTAAGCCCACTGTAATATTTACTGGATCTATCTACAATTACTGCATTAACACTTTTTTTTTCATTCCCCAAAATGAGGGTTCCAAACAGTGTCATACAATTTAGCCCTTTTTTTGAAAAAACCAGATAATTTTAGGGTTGGAAAACTCCTATCGTACTTTCTACCATTAAAACTTTACGTTTTTTGAAAAAACGCTGTGATCCCTGGTTAATAAAGCTGTTACATTTTTTTTTTTATGCCCTTTTTTCACAATTTTTTTCCTTAAAAACCCGGTAAGGGCACTTTTACAAACCATCATTATTAACATTAGCACAACTTTTTTCATTTGCTACTGTTGTGTCAGGATTTTCAAAATTATATTATTATCAACATTATCATTAGACCCCTTACACATGACTTTAAAAGGGTCTTCCTTTTGACATTGGATAACGTTGTTTAATTTTACTGAAATCCTTTACTTTTTTTACCAGACATTATACACTGTCAAGTTCTTCCAATATTTCAACTTTACATTCCCTAAAATTTTATGCAGCATTTCCTAGAAAAAGAGTACCCCTTTCAGAAAAAACAATCTCTCTTTTTTTGACTGGGTTTTTTATTAACTGGGCTATCTTGGAGGGTACTTATTCTTCTTTCCTTGGGGAAACTTATTTCTGATTCTGACTTTAAATTTTACCCAGCAACTCTTATTTGTAGATGAAATTCTATTATTAAACTTTGGGATAAATTTTTCCCCTTTTTGGAAAACCCGAAGAACCTCAGAAATTTTTTGGGGTTTTTATCTTTAAAATGATTGGTTGGCTAGTCTCAAATGAAGTTTTTTTATTGTAACCCAGTCTTATTTCTTTACACCAAAATAACCCTTTTTGGGTACTTGTTTGAGAGTCATTTTAAGTGTTTTACAGCTTAATTTTCATACAATGACACTCCAAAAACCAATCGATTTCTTCAGATTTATTTTTTCTTAAATTTTGAGTTTCTCTCCAGTTTATTTTAATGCGTAAACCTTTTAAGGGGATCGAGTTTTTAAATTTAAAAATGAAGTCACTAGATCCCAAACCCACTTTGTTTTAATTTCCCCTAACGACCTTTAACAATCAATGCTTCTTTTTAAGAATCATCTACATTGGGGAAAAGGGTTTTATGAGTATGTGAACACTCCCCCTTACTCCCTTGAAGTAAAATAAACTTACACAGGCTAGGTCCCCTACTGCACAGCTGCTTTAAAAATAACCAAACCCCCCCAATTTTCTCCAGGGTTAAATACAGGTAAAAAAAATTCTGGATTTGGGGAAAGACATATTATTTGTTGGAATAGATTGATTAACTGCCTGGTTTACACCTTTCAATTTATTCATAGCCTGACTTTTACAAGAAAGAGTCTTTTCTTCTAATTCATAATACTGGTTAATCATAAGATTTATTCTGTCTCAACTACACAGTTTACTAACAATTCTCCTTCATATTTTTTAGAATATAATTTGTATGAATCATATCTATTCCCTAAAGCATCTAAATACAATTTTAAATCATCAGTATTCACAATTTCTTGATTCATTAATACCAAACATCTATTGTATGCCTTTGTTACATGACCCTTTCTAGCCTGCAATGATGATTTTTTTGCTCTATATTCCATGAGCTTGTCATCTACATTAATTTCCTCATTTTCACCCATGGTGCAATGTATTAAATTCAACTTAATTAATAACACTGATTATGTACTTAATTATGCACTTTATAAAGGTAAATATTACAACTTACCTTGAATAAATCCTAGCTACTTGAGCTTAGCAATTACACATGTAAGGAAATTATAATATAAATTTTAAATACATTAATATGAATCCTAGCTACACCTGAGCTTAGCAATTACACATGTAAGGAAATTATAATATAAATTTTAAATGCATTAATATGAATCCCGAGCTTAGGAATTACACATGTAAGGAAATTACAATATAAATTTTAAATGCATTAATAAGAATCCTGGTTACACTTGTGCTTAGCAATTACACATGTAAGGAAATTATAATATAAATTTTAAATACACATTAATATAAATCTTAGCCAGACTTGGCTTATCCTTGCCAGACTTGGCTTAGCAAAATTAATATTATACAAATACACTAATATAAATCTTTGCCAGACTTGGATTAGCAAATTTAGTATTGTAATAATTATAATCTACTACACATTAAGTATATTTGTGAACCTAACATCCACCCCCTTCTGTCATTTCATATATAATTATTAAGTAATTAATTCACTAATTAATGACTTCACTAATTACATCCAGTTCGATCAAGGACTAACGGGCTACTATTGTGGAAAATTAAATTTACCTGGATGTAATTCATAAGATACATACCAGTAAATGGTAACAAAGATAATTATTCTTTATCAAAGTTACAGAGACAAGTAGGAATTTTAGGACACTTAGGTCAGAAAAAAATGTCGTCCTTCGATACCTACGATAATCTATCTCTCCACAAGTCACTCTGCACCTATATTAATTTCAAATGAAATATACATCACCAGGAATTCTGGTAAAAACATTAATGTAAATATGTGGACTGTATATTAAATTTAAAATGTGAATACATATACATTGAAGGAGAATTTATAATAATAAGACTCACCAATTAGTCTGGAGATTACTTGCTGTATCATACACAAACCCCTGCTTAAATATGAAAATACTGGCCAGAATCTCAACATAAATAGACAACTTCACTGGGGTTCCAAAGCTGTCCTGTCCATCTGCTTAATGCTCACGTTATGCAGGGCTGCAAATCCAACAATTTTGGCTCCTGTTTGAGAAGTTTTAAGACCAATATAACCCCTAGAGTGAAGAAAATTTATGCACATTTCACTCACATGCCTTTACCACATTAAAAAACAATGGCGTCTCCCCTCCAGCGACGCTCACCCATCGCTGGCTCTTTATTTATTTACAAAATAAGTTTTATTACCTACAATATAGGCCATCACTTTACATATAAAATGCTGTATTTTCAGAAAATATATACAGTATTTTCCACAGTATGTAAGGTTATGGAGATTATTAGGAGAAAAGTGGTAGAGCACCTAGAAATGAGTGGGCTAATACATTACAACAAGCAAAGCATTAGTAATGGTAAATCTTGTCTCACAAACTTACTGGAGTTCTATGACAAAGGACAAAGTAACAGAAGTCAGGTAGGAAAGAGAGGGATGTGTATATTGAGTGCTTTTAGGAGTGCATTGCACAAGAGACTGGGACGAAAAGCGAGAGGAACATCAGGAATAACAGGGAAAGCACTACAGTGGATCAAGGCGTATCTTACAAGAAGAAAATAACGAGTGATTGTCCGCGAAGAGGTGTCAGAATTGATGCATGTGACGAGGTTAATGATTTGACAGAAGGGAGGAGTTGGAGGAGCCTCTGTTCGCAGAATGATATGAAACTAATTAAGAGAATACAAGCAGATGATGATCAGGAAAGGCTACAAATGGATCTGGACATGCTGCAGGTCTGGTCTGACAAGTGGCTACTGGAATTTAACCCACACAAGTTTCGAGAAGGACAATAAGAAAGACCACAGACGGAGTACAGGTTTAGGGGGCAAAGATTACAAACTTCACTCAAGGAGAAGGGGTGAGTATCATACAGAGCATATCCCCTGAGGCGCACACCAGCCGAATAATTGCTGCAGCAAATACGCATCTGGCAAATCTAACAATGGCTTTTTGACATCTAATTAAAAAGTCATTCGTGACATTGTACACCGTGTACGTCAGACACATGTTGGAGTCTGCAGCACATCTGGTCAAGCATATCAAGAAACTGGAGAAAATGTAGAGGCTTGCAACAAGACTAGTCCCGGAACTAAGGGGTATTTCCTATGAGGAGATGTTAAGGAAATTCTACCCAGTTCTGGAGAACAAAAGTACTAGAAGGGATATGATAACGTTCATGATACTGAGAGGAATTTACAAGATAAATAAGGACAGAATGTTTCAGTGATGAGAAACAGGAACACTTGGGCACAGCTGGAAGTTTGAAGCTCAGATGAGTCATAGGGATGATAGGAAGTATTTCTCCAGCCTCAGAGTTGTCAAGAAGTGGAATAATCTGGTGAGTGAAGTGGTAGAGGCGGAATCCATGCATAGCTTTAACAAGAGGTATGATAAGACTTGAAGACAGGAAAGAGTGACCCCTCGTAGCGACCAGCGAGGAAGCGAGATCAAGAGCTGGGAATCAACCCCTGCAACTACTTATAGGTGAGTACACACAGACACAGAAACAGACACAGACATACAGACAGACAGACAGGCAGACAGACAGACAGACAGACAGACACAGAGACAGACAGACAGACAGACACACACACACACACACACACACACACACACACACACACTCAAACACACACACACACACACACACACACACACACACACACACACACACACACACACACACACACACACACACACACACACACACTCCTTCCCCTGATCCCCCCTCTCTCTCACCCTCCTTGTCCCCACCTCTCCCTCTTTTCCCCTCTCCCTCTCCCATTCACCCCCTTTACTTCTCCCTCCTTCTCACTCTCCATATTTTCCCCTCAATCCCCCTCCCCACCCCTCTCCCATTTATCCACTGTCTTCAGCTTCCTCCTCTACCTCCCCACCCCCCCACACTCGGACAAACACACCACGAAACAAACACGCAGAATTACATAAGTTTTTCATTCGGTGGCAACCAAAAAAAAATGGGTTGCCAGAGAGCAGGAAGGAAAACCAAGGGACTGGAGGATGAACTGCAAAGGAAGATTGGGCAGCAGAGCTCATGAAAAGGGAACATGAATGGAGAAAGAAGTTAGAAGAACTTAGAATGAGAATGGAAGAGAGGTTAGATACAGAAAGCAAGAACTGGGAGATGCAAGTCACAGCAGCAGAGGCTAGGATACAGAGATTAGAACAGGAACTGAAAAATCTAAGCAGCCTAAAGAACTAAAGAACAATTTGGGAATGACATCAGAGACTGCTACCTCAGTCACAAACAAGGGGACTGTAGTTAATGAAGGAGAGAAACTGCATGCAGAAGCCCTATCAGGGAAAAGCCCGAGAAAAGGAGAGAATCACATCAGGAGCAATCGAGGGGACTGTAGAAAATGAAAGAGCTAAGCTATATGTGGAGGCCCTAACAGACCACAACAGAGCCCAGGGAAAGCTGAGAAGGTAAAATGACAGGCCACTGGGCCCAATGACAATTGATAGTGAAGAAACTGAAGAAATGAAAGCTGCAATGGAGGAAACTAAATCGAATCAGTGGATACATAGGGATATGCAGTGGGAGAATGAAAGGGAGAGGTCAGTCTTTGTTTATGGGCTCCAGGAAGTTGAAGGGGAAACTTAAGAAGCCAGAAGACAAGGGGAGAAAAATGTAATTGAAAGCATCATAAAAGCAATAGGAGAAGATGACATGACCCAGCTGGCGAATTTTTGGAGAATAGGGGGGTTTGCAAGAAAAAGAACCCGGCCAGTGAAAGTGACTTTCAAGGCAGAATCGACTCGGAACAGGATTCTACAGGAGAAAGCAAGATAAAGGGACATGCCGGCATACCAGAAGGTGTATCTCGACCATGACAGAACACAAGAAGAAAGGCAGAAACTGAGAGAGATGGTACAAAGACGAAAGGAAGAAAGAGAGGTGAAGATGGAGATGGACAGGCAAACCCAGACTCAGAAGGAAGATCAAATACAGCCTCCCTCACAACCACCTACAGAAGCCCCCCATCCAGGACAACCCCAATGCAACCAAACATTCTAATCCAACACACACATGCCATATCCAATGCCCCCACTCACCTCATTACAAACTCCACCCCAACAGCAACCACCCATAGTTCCTTATCATGTCTCCCACTTCCCCAACCCCAACGTACCCCCCCCCCAGACCACAGTTTTAGAAAAAAAAGTTGAAGGTGTTATATACAAATGCAGACAGAATAACAAATAAGTGCGAAGAGTGGCATGAAAGAATCAAGGAGACATCCCTAGACATAATAGCACTCACAGAAACAAAACTCACGAAGATGATAACAGATTCAATCTTTCCATCTGGATACCAAATCCTCAGGAAAGATAGAGGGAGGAAATGGGAGGAGGAGTTTGACTGCTCATTAAAAGCCGGTGGGAATTTGAGAAAATGGAAGGAATGGATGGCATGGGCGAAAGGGACTACTTAGTAGGAACAATGCAGTCTGAGGGCCATAAGGTGGTAATTGTTGTAATGTACAATCCGCCACAGAACTGCAGGAGGCCAAGAGAGGAATACAACAAGAGCAACAGAGCAATGGTCATCACACTAGCCAAGGTGGCCAGAAGAGCTCACATGGGGGGAGCAAAGTTACTAGTTATGGGTGATTTCAATCACAAGGAGATTGACTGGGAAACCCTGAAACCTCATGGGGGACCCAAAACATGGAGAGCCAAGATGATGAATGTGGTACTGGAAAACCTCATCCATCAACATATTAGAGACACTACCAGAGAGAGAGGTGAGGATGATCCAGCAAGACTTGACCTTGTATTCACCTTGAGTAATTCGGACATCGAGGATATCATGTATGAAAGGCCCCTAGGAGCTAGTGATCATGTGGTTCTGTGCTTTGACTACATAGTTGAGCTACAAGTGGAAAGAGTAGCAGGAATAGAATGGGAAAAGCCAAACTACAAAAGTGGGGACTACACAGGCATGAGGAATTTCCTGCAAGACGTTCAGTGGGAGAGAGAACTAGCTGGAAAACCAGTAAAAAAATGATTGACTATGTGACAACAAAAAGCAAGGGAGCAGAGGAAAGATTTGTTCCCAAGGGAAGCAGAAATAATGGGAAGACTAGAACAGTCCTTGGTTCACCCAAAGGTGTAGGGAGGCAAAAACTAGGTGTACTAGAGAATGGAAAAGGCACAGAGAACAAAGGATCCAGGAAAGTAAAGAGATCAGCCGAAGAGCCAGAAACGAATATGCACAGGTAAGAAGGAAGGCTCAGCGACAATACGAAAATGACACAGCATCGAAAGTCAAGTCTGACCCGAAGCTGTTGTATAGCCACATCAGGAGGAAAACAACAGTCATGGACCAGGTAATCAGACTGAGGAAGGATGATGGGGAGTTCACAAGAAACGAGCAAGAGGTATGTGAGGAGCTCAACACGAGATTTAAAGTAGTATTTGTAGTGGAAACCGGTAGAAAATCAGAACAGGGAGGTACACCAACAAGCACTAAAACGCATGAAAACATACCTAACAGGATGGAAACGAGTGAAGAGATGTTGGATTAGATCAATTATAGGACCGGTACTATTTTTTTTATATTTGAATGATGTAACTGAAGGGATAGGTAGAGGTATCCTTGTTCACAGATGATGTGAAACGGTTAAGGAGAATAAAAGATGAGAACTACGAAATGCTTTAAATGGATCTGGACAGGCTGCTGGTTTGCTCTGACAAACGTCTTCTAGTGAAAAGTTATGAAGTTTGGGGATGGACAAAAAAACAGTAGACGGAGTGCAGGCTCGGGGGAAGGGGGCAAAGGCTGCAAATCTCACTCCCGGAGGACTTTGTGGGGTGCGCATTGTGTGAGCATATAACCTGAGGCGCACATCAACAGAATAACTGCTGCAGAATGCCCGTCTGGCAAATTTAAGTCTAGCTTACAGAAATCTGAGTAAGGATCCATTCACGACATTGTATACGATGCACGTGAGGCCCATACCAGAGTATGCTACACCAGTATGATGCACACACCTGGTCAAACATGTCAAGGAATTGGAGAAAGTGCAGAGGTTTGCAACGAGAGTAGTCCCGGTGCTAATGGGTATATAATATTAGGAGAGGTTAAGGGAACTCAGCTGACGACACTAGAGCAGCTATGTCACACTGGAACCCATTCCAGTATGACGTAGCTGTGTTTCCGAGGAAGTGCAGGAAGACTTCCTTGAGCTGACGTCCAACTCCTTAGCTGAGGATGACTTCAAAACTGAAGATATTCTGGGACGAATACCATCATGTTTAGCCTTTTCTCATGTCAAGTTTTTCGGATTCTGATATTTGGATCTATATACCTTTGTGAGTCTTCATTTTCTGCTCTAGTTACTGCCAAGACCAATACAGAAATAAACTAAACATTTGAATGAGCTCTCTGGCAGGTGCTCACACTTGCACTGTGCTCTCTGGCTGGTGCTCACACTTGCACTGTGCTCTCTGGCAGGTGCTCACACCTGCGCTGTGCTCTCTGGCAGGTGCTCACACTTGCACTGTGCTCTCTGGCAGGTGCTCACATATTCTAGATCTGGCAGCTGAGAAGCAGTGTCATAAATCTCAGTATATATTTTCTCACTTTAAATGTTCTGTAATTGCAGTTTTGTCTTTAAATAGACTTCTGAATATTTAAAAATAATAAAATTAAAAACGAAAACTAGTTTCAATTTTTTTTAACACACCGGCCGTCTCCTATCGAGGTAGGATGAACCAGAAAGGAAAAAAAACACTTTCACCATCACTCACTCCATCACTGTCTTGACAGAGGCGCGCCGATATTACAGTTCAGATGTCCCTCCAAGCTGTAAATATCATCACCCCTCTTTCAAACTGTACTTCTCACCTCCAGAACCACAACATCCCTAGCCATCCTTCAGAGTGCAGTCACTGTACTTATCACCTCCAGAACCACAACATCCCTAGCCATCCTTCAGAGTGCAGTCACTGTACTTATCACCTCCAGAACCACAACACCTCTAGCCATCCTTCAGAGTGCAGGTACTGTACTTCTCACCTCTAGAGCCACAACATCCCTAGCCATCCTTCAGAGTGCAGGCATTGTACTTCTCGCCTCCAGAACCACAACATCCCTAGCCTTCTGTCCGAGTGCAGGCACTAAGCCTCCCACTTCCATGGCTAGTTCTGCTAACCGGTTTCCCTGAATACTTCATGAATGCCATCTTGCTCACATTCCAACAGAACGTCAAGTAAAAAAGTCCACTTGCCTCCATTTACTCCTGCCTAACACACTCACAAAAACCTTTTGGATATAACCAAGACTCTCACATGCAAGACCTCCTTTACCCCCTACCTCTTACCTTTTTTTTAGGACGACCTCTACCCCTCCTGCTCGCCAGTACAGATTCATATACCCTCCAAGTCATCCCATTTTGCTTTATTCTCTCTAAATGTCAAAACCACCTGTACAAACCTTCCTCAGCCCTCTGAATATTTCTTTTAGTTACTCCGCATCTCCTTCTAATCTCTAACCTACGAATTCTCTGCTTAATATTCACACAACACATTGTTCTCGGACACATATTCCCTGCATGAGGGCACTGTGTGATGTGAATACTACCCATAACAATTCGTATTTTGGAGATTAGGAGACGCAGGGTTACTAAAAGTATTATCCAGAGGGCTGAGGATGGGTTACTAAGGTGGTTTCGAAGTTCAGAGGATGGAACAAAACAGACAGACCTGGAGGATATATAAATCTGTAGTGGAGGGAAGGAAGGGTCGTCAGTTTCTCTATTTAAATAAAGTAGACCTTTGTTTTATTTTTAGTTTTTACATTTTTGAATTTTATGTGAAGGAAGAGGGGAGGAGCGTGGAGATGAGGACCCACTGTGATGGGGGGCGCCACCCTAAGCAGATTAAGAACTACTACACTAGAAGAAAGAAGGAATAGGGGTGATATGACAACAACATATAAAATATTTAGATGAATTTTTAGGGTGGACAGGGATAGATTGTTTGAGAGATGCGAGACATTAAAAGAAAGACAGAGCTGGAAGATGAAATCACGGATGAGTAACCGGGATGATAGGAAGTATTTCTTCAGCTTTGGAGTAGTCAGGAAGTGGAACGACCTGGAAAAATGAAGAAAGGGTGCGATAAGGCTCTCAGAGCCATTAGAGAGTAAACCTATTAACAACCAACGACGAGGCGGGGCCAGGAGCCAAGACTCAACCGCGATAACCCCATAAAGGTGAGTACATATAGATGAGTAGACACACACACACACTTTTGTAGATGAATGGTTCAGAGAACCGACATGTTGATAAATTAGACACATGTGCAACTCTTGGGTATCTTTATTGAGGAAACGTTTCGCCACACAGTGGCTTCATCAGTCCATACGTAGGAGAAACTTGAAGAACAGGAGGAGAATGAGGTAATCAGTCCCTCAACCTTGAGTCGATGTGTTCAGTCCATCAATCTTGAATAGAATACGGCATATCAGCGGAGAAGCAGCTTATAAGAGTTGCACATGTGTCTAATTTATCAACATGTAGGTTCTCTGAACCATTCATCTACAAACCTGTCAGACACTGCAACTTCTTGGGTCTTAATACTTAGGAATTCTTCGCTTGCCTAATCCTTGGGCACGACCTACTTCAACATTGAACAAATGTGACACGACCTATGACTGCTGCACCTCTCCTGCCACACGGTTTATAAGCTGCTTCTCCGCTGATATGCCGTATTCTATTCAAGATTGATGGACTGAACACATCGACTCAAGGTTGAGGGACTGATTACCTCATTCTCCTCCCGTTCTTCAAGTTTCTCCTACGTATGGACTGTTTAAGACACATGTGCAACATCTGGATATCTTTATTGTAGACGTTTCGCCATCCAGTGGCTTTATCAATACAGATTCTAGGACATAATAGGAAGACAGTAGAACTATATACAAAAGATGAGGTAATCAGTCCCTCGGCCTTGGAGTTAGTGTTCACAGCATCGTGGTGGAGGAGAGTCTGGAGCAAAGGCAAGAAGACTGGCGTTTTTATAGGCGTCAGTGGATGGGACGGGCAGCAGACGAGGGCAGTCACTGGTAGGCGGGATTCCCCAGTGGAAGTAGGTCATTCCCAAAGAGATGGGTTAGTTGCAGCAGCCGTGAAGAAGGTCTTGTAGATGTCCTCTGAACCAAGATTCCATGATGTTGCAGTGTCTGACAAGTTGTGCAAGAAAGGTATAAAAATACCGACAATATGAAAGTTTAAGACACATGTGCAACATCTGGATATCTTTTTTGTAGACGTTTCGCCATCCAGTGGCTTTATCAATACAGATTCTAGGACATAATAGGAAGACAGTAGAACTATATACAAAAGATGAGGTAATCAGTCCCTCGGCCTTGGAGTTAGTGTTCACAGCATCGTGGTGGAGGAGAGTCTGGAGCAAAGGCAAGAAGACTGGCGTTTTTATAGGCGTCAGTGGATGGGACGGGCAGCAGACGAGGGCAGTCACTGGTAGGCGGGATTCCCCAGTGGAAGTAGGTCATTCCCAAAGAGATGGGTTAGTTGCAGCAGCCGTGAAGAAGGTCTTGTAGATGTCCTCTGAACCAAGATTCCATGATGTTGCAGTGTCTGACAAGTTGTGCAAGAAAGGTATAAAATACCGACAATATGAAAGTTTAAGACACATGTGCAACATCTGGATATCCTTATTGTAGACGTTTCGCCATCCAGTGGCTTTATCAATACAGATTCTAGGACATAATAGGAAGACAGTAGAACTATATACAAAAGATGAGGTAATCAGTCCCTCGGGCCCTTGGAGTTAGTGTTCACAGCATCGTGGTGGAGAGAGTCTGGAGCAAAGGCAAGAAGACTGGCGTTTTTATAGGCGTCAGTGGATGGGACGGGCAGCAGACGAGGGCAGTCACTGGTAGGCGGGATTCCCCAGTGGAAGTAGGTCATTCCCAAAGAGATGGGTTAGTTGCAGCAGCCGTGAAGAAGGTCTTGTAGATGTCCTCTGAACCAAGATTCCATGATGTTGCAGTGTCTGACAAGTTGTGCAAGAAAGGTATAAAATACCGACAATATGAAAGTTTAAGACACATGTGCAACATCTGGATATCTTTATTGTAGACGTTTCGCCATCCAGTGGCTTTATCAATACAGATTCTAGGACATAATAGGAAGACAGTAGAACTATATACAAAAGATGAGGTAATCAGTCCCTCGGCCTTGGAGTTAGTGTTCACAGCATCGTGGTGGAGGAGAGTCTGGAGCAAAGGCAAGAAGACTGGCGTTTTTATAGGCGTCAGTGGATGGGACGGGCAGCAGACGAGGGCAGTCACTGGTAGGCGGGATTCCCCAGTGGAAGTAGGTCATTCCCAAAGAGATGGGTTAGTTGCAGCAGCCGTGAAGAAGGTCTTGTAGATGTCCTCTGAACCAAGATTCCATGATGTTGCAGTGTCTGACAAGTTGTGCAAGAAAGGTATAAAATACCGACAATATGAAAGTTTAAGACACATGTGGCAACATCTGGATATCTTTATTGTAGACGTTTCGCCACCAGTGGCTTTATCAATACAGATTCTAGGACATAATAGGAAGACAGTAGAACTATATACAAAAGATGAGGTAATCAGTCCCTCGGCCTTGGAGTTAGTGTTCACAGCATCGTGGTGGAGGAGAGTCTGGAGCAAAGGCAAGAAGACTGGCGTTTTTATAGGCGTCAGTGGATGGGACGGGCAGCAGACGAGGGCAGTCACTGGTAGGCGGGATTCCCCAGTGGAAGTAGGTCATTCCCAAAGAGATGGGTTAGTTGCAGCAGCCGTGAAGAAGGTCTTGTAGATGTCTCTTGAACCAAGATTCCATGATGTTGCAGTGTCTGACAAGTTGTGCAAGAAAGGTATAAAATACCGACAATATGAAAGTTTAAGACACATGTGCAACATCTGGATATCTTTATTGTAGACGTTTCGCCACCATGTGCTTATCAATACAGATTCTAGGGCATAATAGGAAGACAGTAGAACTAAACTTTTCAAAAGATGGGTAATCAGTCCTCGGTCCTTGGAGTTAGTGTTCACAGCATCTGGTGGAGAGAAGTCTGGAAACAAAGGCAAGAAGACTGGCGTTTTATAAGCTCAGGATGGGAACGGGCAGCAGACGAGGGCAGTCACTGGTAGGCGGGATTCCCCAGTGGAATAGAGGTCATTCCCAAAGAGATGGGTTAGTTGCAGCAGCCGTGAAGAAGGTCTTGTAGATGTCCTCTGAACCAAGATTCCATGATGTTGCAGTGTCTGACAAGTTGTGCAAGAAAGGTATAAAATACCGACAATATGAAAGTTTAAGACACATGTGCAACATCTGGATATCTTTATTGTAGACGTTTCGCCATCCAGTGGCTTTATCAATACAGATTCTAGGACATAATAGGAAGACAGTAGAACTTAAACTTTCATATTGTCGGTATTTTATACCTTTCTTGCACTACGTATGGACTGATGAAGCCACTGTGTGGCGAAACGTTTCCTCAATAAAGATAGCCAAGAGTTGCACATGTGTCTAATTTATCACACACACACACACACACACACACACACAGTAGCCACTATGCAAGCGGAATACCAGATCAGCTGATGAATCAATAATAACAACGTACACGCAGTGGAAAACTTGTTTTTGTGTCCGGGTCCAAATTGGTGTGTTTGTACGCCAACCATCCTTCACTCTTCTTCCCTCTCCTCCTTCACCTTCTCACCATCCCCTTCTCCATCTCACTCCCTACCTCCATCCCTCCCCCTTTCAGTCTCAGTCCCTCCTCTCTTCTACCATCCTTCCTTTTCATATTCTTCTTGCTTTCTCCTTTTCTCTTCCCCTCAGTACATCCTTCAACTTCCTTTCCTTCACTTTCCATTTTTCATCATTGCACCATCTTTATTTCTCTCATTCCTCTTTACGTTCATCCCCCAACCCTTCTCACTCCCACCGTTCTTCTCCCATCCTTCCTTCTCTCTCTCTCCCCCTCCCTATCCCTCGGGTCATCCCGCCGTTTCCTCAGTCCCTCCACAACCATTGTCTCTCCCTCCATCCCTCCCCAATCCCGAGGTAAATCCCTCCCTCCATCCTGTCACATCCCCGTCTCTCTCTCTCAGTTCAATCTCCTCTCCTTGGAACGTACCCATTAAACCCGCTAACTTTACATTTAGAAAGTATGTAGGGAAAGTATTGGTTTGGAAATAGAATAATCGATGAGCGGGACAGTTTGCTTTGTAGAGTTATTGAACATAAGAACATAAGAACATAAGAATGTAGGAACACTGCAGAAGGCCTACTGGCCCATACGAGGCAGGTCCTTATCAAAACGATCTCTACCTAAAGCCACCCAAGAAATAACTCCCGTACCCAATGACACAAATCAAACCCAGCCCCTCCCACTCATATATTTGTCTAGTCTCTTCTTAAAGCTACACAAGGTCCTAGCCTCTATCACCCCACTAGGAAGACTGTTCCACGCATCTACAACTCTGTTAGAAAACCAGTACTTACCTATGTCCTTTCTAAATCTAAATTTATCCAACTTATATCCATTATTTCTGGTTCTTACCTGGTTCGACACCCTCAGTACTTTATTAATATCTCCCTTGTTTATGCCTGTCATCCACTTATACACTTCAATGATATCTCCTCTCGTTCTACGCCTCTCCAGAGAGTGGAGATTTAAGGCTTTAAGTCTATCTTCATACGGGAGGTTCCTTACACAGTAAATCATTTTAGTCATTCTTCTCTGTATGCTCTCTAATGAGTCTATATCCATCCTGTAGTAAGGAGACCAAAACTGAGCAGCATAATCTAAATGAGGCCTCACTAGTGATGTATAGAGCTGTAAAATAACTTTTGGACTTCTGTTACTTATACTTCTTGAGATAAATCCAAGTAATCTATTGGCCTTGTTGCGCACACTGAGGCACTGCTGTCTTGGCTTTAGATTTCTGCTTACCATGATTCCCAAGTCTTTTTCACATTCTGTATGATCAAGACACCTTACACTTATTCACATTGAACTTCATCTGCCATTTTTCAGACCAAGACATTAATTTGTCCAAATCGTCCTGGAGTTCATTGATATCCTCCTCAGATTGAATTATACGGCCTATCTTTGTATCATCAGCAAATTTACTCATGTCACTCGTAATCCCTTCATCAAGGTCATTAATGTAAATTATGAACAAGAGAGGGCCCAAAACTGATCCCTGTGGAACGCCACTAGTGACTAATCCCCATTCAGATTTCACTCCATTAATGGTAACTCTCTGCTTTCTATTGGATAGCCATGCCTCAATCCATGCTAGAACTTTACTTCCTATACCATGAGCTGCCACTTTTCTTAAGAACATAAGAAAGGAGGAACACGGCAGCAGGCCTGTTGGCCCATACTAGGCAGGTCCTTTACAATTCATCCCACTAACAACATTTGACCAACCCAATTTTCAATGCCACCCAAGAAACAAGCTCCGATGTGCAAGTCCCTCTCAAATCCAACCCCTCCCACTCATGTACTTATCCAACCTAAATTTGAAACTACCCAAAGTCCCAGCCTCAATAACCCAACTAGGTAGACTGTTCCACTCATCAACTACCCTATTTCCAAACCAATACTTTCCTATGTCCTTTCTAAATCTAAACTTATCTAATTTAAATCCATTACTGCGGGTTCTCTCTTGGAGAGATATCCTCAAGACTGTAATAAAGTTGGTAGAATTACCGACAATATGTAAAGTAAAAGGACACAAGTGCAACAAATGTGACATTTATTGTGGCAACGTTTCGCTCTCCAGGAGCTTCATCAAGCCATTACAAACAATGAACATTAAAATGGTATAAAATACCGACAGATTGTTAGGTAAGACACATATGCAACAGTTAGGTATCTTTATTTCGAAACGTTTCGCCTACACAGTAGGCTTCTTCAGTCGAGTACAGAAAAGTTGATAGAAGCAAAAGATAATTGAAGACGATGTAATCAGTCCATCACCCTTAAAGTTTTGAGGTGGTCAGTCCCTCAGTCTGGAGAAGAGCATTTTTTCCGTTTTTTTGAAACAAAATTGGGAATTGAAGGACAGGGGGGAGCCCTTTTTATAGGGGGGCTCAGAGTAAGGATCCATTCAACACGAACATTGTATAACGATGCCACGTGAGGCCCCAAACCAGAGAATGCTACACCATATGATGCATCAACACCTGGTCAAACATGTCAAGGATTGGAGAAAGTGCAGAGGTTTGCCACGAGAGTAGTCCCTGTGCTAATGGGTATATAATAGTATGTAGAGGTTAAGGGAAAGCTCAAGCTGACGACAACTAGAGCAGCTAATGTAACACACTGGAACCCAATCCAGTTATGACGTAGCAGTGTTTCCGATGAAGTGCATGAAGACTTCCTTGAGCTGACGTCCCAACACCTTAGCTGAGATGGACTTCAAACTGAAGATTTCGGGACGAAATACCATCATGTTTAGCCTTTTCTCACGTCAAGTTTTTTCGTATTCTGATATTTGGATCTATATCCTTTGTGAGTCTTCATTTTCTGCTCTAGTATACTGCCAAGACCAATACAGAAATAAACTAAACATTTGAATGAGCTCTCTGGCAGGTGCTCACACTTGCCACTGTGCCTCTGGCTGTTGCTCACTCTTGCACTTGTTCTCTCTGGCAGGTGCTCACACCTGCGCTGTGCTCTCTGGCAGGTTCACAAACTTGCACTGTGCTCTCTGGGGGCAGTTGCTCTCATATTCTAGATCTGCAGCTGAGAATGCAGTTTTTTCCAAAAATCTCATATATATTTTTTCTCACTTTTAAAAAGTATCTGTAATTGCATGTTTTGTCTTTAAATGACTTCTTGAATATTTTAAAAAAATAAGAAATTAAAAAACGAAAACTATTTCAATTTTTTTTAAACACACCGGCCGTCTCCTATCGAGGTAGGATGAACCATAAAGGAAAAAAAACCACTTTCACCATCACTCACTCCATCACTGTGCTTGAAACAGAGGGCGCGCCGATAATACAGTTCATATGTCCCTCCGAAGCTGTAAATATTCATCACCACCTCTTCCAACTGTACTTCTCTCCACCATCCAGAAACCACAACATCCCTAGCCATCCTTCAATGCAGTCACTGTACTTATCACCTCGCAGAACCACAACATCCCTAGCCACCTTCAGAGTGCATTCACTGTAACTAACCTCCCACGTACGTTATCACCTCCCAGAACCCACAACATTTCCCTAGCCATCCTTCAAGAGTGCAGGTACTGTACTTTCTCCACTCTAGAGCCGCTTCAACAAGTCCCTAGCCATCCTTCAAGTGCAGGCATTGTAACTTTTTTATTCTCGCCTCCAGAACCACAACATCCCTAGCCTCAGTCCGAGAGCAGTCACTAATCCTCCCACTTCCATGGCTAGTTTCCTGCTAACACTCGGTTTCCCTGAATACTTCATGAATGCCATCTTGCTCACATTCACCAACAGAACCGTCAAGAAAAAAAGACCACTTTCCTCCATTGTACTCCTGACCTAACCCACTCACAAAAAACACTTTTGGATATAACCAAGGACTCATCCACATGCAAGACCTCCTTTACCCCCTACCTCTACCTATTTTTATTAGGTACGACCTCTACCCCTCCTGCTCGCCAATACAGATTCATATACCCTCCAAAGTCATCCCATTTTGCTTTATTCTAATTCATCTCAAAACTGTCAAAACCAACCTTTACAAACCTCTCTCAGCCCTCTGCATATTCTTTTTAGTTCTCCGCATCACCTTCTAATCACTAACCTACGAATTCTCTGGCTTAATATTCACACAACCATTTGTTCACGGACACATATTCCCTGCATAGGCACTGTTGTGAATGTGAATACTACCCATAACAATTCGTATTTTGGAGATTAGGAGACGCAGGGTTACTAAAAGTATTATCCGAGGGCTGAAGGATGGGTTACTAAGGTGGATACGAAGTTCAGAGTCTGAACAAAACAGACAGACCTATTTTGTATTAAAAATAAAGTCTGTATTGGATGGGAAGGAAGGGTCCGTCAGATTCTCTAATTAAAATAAAGTAGACCCCATAGTATAAATTTTTTATTTTTACATTATTGAATTTTAAATGAGAATGAAGAGGGGAGAGCGATGAGATGAGGACCCACTGTGATTGGGTGGGCGCCACACCTAAGCAGATTAAGACTACTACACTAGAATGAAAGAAGGAATCATGGGTGATAAGACAACCACATATAAAATATTTAGATGAATTTATAGGGGTGGACAGTGATAGATTGTTTGAGAGATGCGAGCCATTAAAATAAAACAGAGCGTAAGATGAAATCACGGATGAGTAACCGGGATGATAGGAAGAATTTCTTCACAGCTTTGGAGTAGTCTGGAAGAGGAACGACCTGGAAAAAATGAAGAAGAGGTTGCGATCAGGCTCGCAGAGCCAATAGAGAGAAACACCTATTAACAGCCAACGACGAGGCGTGCCAGAGCCAATACTCAACCGCGATAACCCCATAAAGGTGGAGGAAAAGAAAAAGAAAGTACATATAATGAGTAGAACACACACACAAACTTTTGAAGATGGGAAATGGTCAGAGAAACCGACATGTTGAATAATAGACACATGTGCAACTCTTTGGTACTGTTATTGAGGAAAACGTTTCGCCACACAGTGGCTTCATCAGTCCATACGTATATAAAACTTGAAGAACAGGAGGAAATGATGGTAATCAGTCCCTCAACCTTGAGTCGATGTGTTCTCCATCAATCTTGAAATAGTAATACTGCATATCAGCGGAGAAGCAGCATATAAGATTGCACATGGTCAAATATTATCAACATGTGAGGTTCTCTGAACCATGCATCTACAAACCTGTCAGAACCTGCAACTTCTTGGGTCTTAATACTTATGAATTCTTCGCTTGCCTAATTCTGGGCACGAACCCCACTTCACAACATTGAACAAATTGACACACCTATTACTGCTGCAAGCGGGGGGCTCTGGCCTGCCACAGGGCGGTTTTATAAGCTGCTTCTTTCTCCGCTGAAATGCCGTATTCATTTCAAGATTGTGGACTGAACACATCACTTCAAGGGTTGAGGGTACTGATTACTCATTCTCCTTCCCGTTCTTCAAAGTTTCTCCTACGTACGGACTGTATTAAGACACATGTGGCAACATCTGGATATCTTTATTGTAGACGTTTCGGCCATCCATGGCTTTACAATACAGATTCTAGGAATAATAGGAAACAGTAGAAACTAATACAAAAGAACGAGGTAATCAGGTCCCTCGTCCTTGGAGTTAGTGTTCACAGCATCGTGGTGGAGGAGAGTCTGGAGGCAAAGGCAAGAAGACTGGCGTTTTTATAGCGTCAGTGATGGGAAACGGGCAGCAGACGAGGGAAGTCCACTGGTAGGCGGGATTCCCCCGTGGAAGTAGGTCATTCCCAACGAGATGGGTTAGTTGCAGCAGCCGGAAGAAGGGTCTTGTAGAATGCCTCTGAACCAAGATTCCATGATGTTGCAGTGTCGACAAGTTGTGCAAGAAGAGGTATAAAAATGACCGACCATATGAAAGTTTAAGACACATGTGCAACATCTGGATATCCTTATTGTAGACGTTTCGCATTCCATTGGCTTATTCAATACAGATTTCTAGGACATAATAGGAAACAGTAGAACTATATACAAAAGATGAGGAGTAATCAGTCCCTCGGCTTGTGAGTTATTTCACAGCATCCGTGGAGGAGGAGAGTCTGGAGCAAAAGGCAAGAAAGACTGGCTTTTTATAGGCGTCCATTGGATGGGACGGTGCAGCAGACGAGGGCAGTCACTGGTAAGGCGGGGGGGGGGGATTCCCCAGTGGAAGTAGGTCATTCCCAGAGATGGGTTAGTTGCAGCAGCCGTGAAGAAGGTCTTGTAGATGTCCTCTTGAACCAAGATTCCATGATTTGCAGTGTCTGACAAGTGTGCAAGAAGGTATAAAATACCGACAATATGAAATTTAAGACACACATGTGCAACATCTGGATATCTTTAATGTAGCGTTTCGGCCATCCAGTGGCTTTATCAATACAGAGATTCTAGGACATAATAGGACGACCAGTAAACTATACAAAAGATGAGGAATCAGTCCTCGGCCTAGGAGTTAGTGTTCACAGAGCATCCGTGGTGTGAGGAGAGTCTGGAGCAACGGCAAAAGAGAATGGCTTTTTTTTATAGTCGTCGATGGATGGGACGGCAGAGACAGGTCAGTCACTGGTAAGTGGCGGTATTCCCCAGTGGAGTAGTTCATTCCCAAAGAGATGGTTAGTTGCAGCATCCCGAGAAAGAAGGTCTCGTAAGATGTCCTCTGAACCAAGATTCCATGATGTTGCAAGTGTCTGGGACAAGTTGTGCAAGAAAGGTATTAAAATACCGACAATAGAAAGTTTTAAGACACATGGCAACATCTGGATTCTTTTATTGTAGACGTTTCGCCATTCCAGTTGGCTTAACAATACAGATTCTAGGACATAAAGGAAGACAGTAGAACTAAAAATGAATATACAAAAGCATAGGTAACAGTCCCTCGGCCTTGGAGTTAGTGTCATCACATCGTGTGGAGGAGAGTCTGGAGCAAAGGCCAAAGAAGAACTGGCGTCTTTTAAGGCTGTCATGGATGGGACGGGCACAGACGAGGGGCATCACTGGTAGGCGGATTCCCCAGTTGGAAGTTATGTCATTTCCCTAGAGATGGGTTAGTTTGCAAGCAGCCGTGAAGAAGTCTTGTAGATGACTCTGAACCAAGATTCCAGATGTTGTCAGTGTCGACAAGTTGTGCAAAGAAAGGTATAAAAAATACCGACAATAATGAAAGTTTAAGACAGCCATGTGCAACATCTGGATATCTTTATTGTAGACGTTCGCCATCGCAGTGGCTTTATCAATACAGATTCTAGACAATAATAGGAAAGACAGTAGAACTATATACAAAAGATGAGGTAATCATCCCTCGGCCTTGGAGTTAGTGTTCACAAGCATCGTGGGTGGAGGAAGTCTGGAGCAAAGGCAAAAAAGACTGGCGTTTTTATAGGCCGTCCTTTGGAGTTGGGACGGGCAGCAGACGAGGGCAGTCAACTGGTAGGCGGGATTACCCCAGTGGAAGTAGGTCATTCCAAAGAGATGGGTTTAGTTGTCAGCAGCCGTGAAGGAAGGTTTGTAGATGTCCTCTGAAACCAAGATTCCTGATGTTTGTGGACAAGTGTCTGACAAGTTGTGCAAGAAAGGCATAAAATACCGGACAATATGAAAGTTTAAAGACACATGTGCAACAACTGGATTCTTATATTTGTAGACTGATTACGCCATCCAGTGGCTTTAAATCAATACAGATTCTAGGACATATCGGAAGACAGTAGAAACTTAATGAACCTTTATATTGTCGTATTTTAATAATACCTTTCTTGCACTAGTATGACTGTATGAAGCCCACTGTTGTGGCGAAACGTTTCCTACAAAAAAGATAAGCCAAGGTTGCACATGTTCTAATTATATCACACACACACACACACACACACACCACACAACACACACACAGACACACCACACACACACACACACACACACACAGGTAGCCACTGATGCAAGCGGAAAACCAATCAGCTGATGAATCAATAATAACAACGTACACGCAGTGGAAAACATGTTTTTGGTGTTCCGGTCCAAATTGGTGTGTTTGTAGCGCCAACCATCCTTCACTCTTCCTCCCTCTCTCTCCGTCACCCTTCTTCACCATCCCCTTTCTCCATCTCACTCCCTACTCCATCCCTCCTCCCTTTTCATCACAGCACCTCCTCTCTTCTACCAACCTTTCCTTTTCCATATTCTTCTTAGGCTTTCTCCTTTTTTCTCTTCCCACTCAGTAATCCATTCAACTTCCCTTTCTTCACTTCATTTTTCCATCATTGCACCATCTTTATTCTCTCATTCCTCTCTTTACGTGTTCATCCCCAACCCTCTCATCCCACCGTTCTTCCTCCCATCCTTCCTTCCTCCTCTCCACCTCTCCCCTCCCTACCCTCGGGTCATCCCGCCGTTTCCTCATCCCTCCACAACATTTCTCTCCCCATCCCTCCCCAAATCCCGAGTAAATCCCTCCCTCCATCCTCTGTCACATCCCCGTCTCTCTCTCTCAGATCAATCTCCTCGTCCTTGGAACGTACCCATTAAACAACCGCTAGACTTTACATTGAAAGTATGTAGGGAAAGTATTGGTTTGGAAATAGAATAATCGATGAGGCGGGACAGTTTGCTTTTGTAGAGTTTATTGAACAAAGAACATAAGAACATAAGAATGTAGGAACACTGCAGAAGGCCTACTGGCCCCATACGAGGCAGGTCCTTTATCAAAACGATCTCTACCTAAAGCCACCAAGAAATAACTCCCGTACCCAATGACACAAATTCAAACCCAGCCCTCCCACTCATATATTTGTCTAGTCTCTTCTTAAAGCTACACAATGACCTAGCATCGTAACACTCCCTCTAAGGAAAAGACTGTTCCACTCATCTTCAACTCTGTTAGAAAACCAGTACTTACCTATGTCCTTACTAAATCTAAATTTTATCCAACTTATATCCATATTTCTGTTCCACCTGTTTCGACACACCTCCAGTACTTTATAAAATATCTCCCTTGTTTATGCCTGTCCATCCACTTATACCCGTACCTCACTTCAATGATATCACCTCTCGTTTCACGCCACACCAAGAGAGTGTAGATTTTAAAGGCTTTAAGTCTATCTCAATCACGGGAGGTTCCTTACACAGTAAATCTATTTTAGTCATCTTCTCTGTAAAGCTCTCTAAATGCGATTCAATATCCATCCTGTAGTATAAGGAGAAACCAAAATCTGAGCATCAGTAATCTAAATGAGGCCTCAACTATTGAAGTAATAGAGCTGTAAAATAACTTTAGGACTTCAGTACTTATACTTCTTGAGATAAATCCAAGTAATCTATTGTCCCTTGTTGCGCACAACAGAGGCACTGCTGTCTTGGGCTTTAGATTTCTGCTGTTACCATGATTCCCAAGATCTTTATTTCACATTCTGTATGAATCAAGACCCCTTACACTTATTCACCTGAACCTCATCTGCCATTTCTCAGACCAAGAACATTAATTTGTCCAAATCTGTCCTGGAGTTCATTGATAATCCTCCACAGATTGAATTAAACGGCCTATCTTTGTATCATCCAGCAAATATTACTCATGTCACTCTAATCCCTTCATCAGTCATTTAATGTAAATATGAACAAGAAGGGGCCCAAAACTGTTCCCTGTGTAACGTCCCACGGGAGATACTAATCCCATATTCAGTTTCACTCCAATAAATGGAACTCACCTGTCTTTCTATTGGATTAGCCATGCCTCAATCCATGCTAGACTTTACTTCCAGTACTAATGAGCTGCCACTTTTCTTTAAGAACATAAGAAAGGAGGAACACGCAGCAGACCTGGTTTCCCATACTAGCAGGTCCTCACAATTCATCCCCCACACAACATTTGACCACCCAATAATCAATTGCCACCACCCAAGAAACACAGCTCCGATGATGCAAGTCCCGACTCAAATAATCCAACCCCTCCCACTCCATGTAACTTATCCAACCTAAAATTGAAACTACCCAAGTCCCACCTCAAATAACCCAACTAGGTAGACTGTTTCACTTCATCAACAAACCCCAATTTCCAACCCAATACTTTCCTAAGTCCCTTTCATCTTCTCTAAAATCTAAACTTATCTAATTTAAATCCATTACTGCGGTTCTCTCTTGTTGAGATATCCTCAAGACAGTAATAAAGTTGGTATAAATTAACCGACAATATTAAAGTAAAAGGACACAAGTGCAACAAATGTGACATTTAATGAGGCAACGTTTCGCTCCTCCAGGAGCTTCAACAATCCATTAAAACAATGAACATTAAAATGGTATAAAATACCTACAGATTGTTAGGTAAGACACATATGCAACAGTTAGGTATCTTTATATCGAAACGTTTTCGCCTACAAGTATGCCTCTTAGTCGAGTACAGAAAGTTGATAGAAGCAAAAGAATAATTGAAGACTATGTAATCAGTCCATCACCCTTAAAGTTTTGAGGTGGTCAGTCCCTCAGTCTGGAGAAGAAGCTTGTTCCGTTGTCTGAAACAATATGAAGATGAAGTGACAGGAATGGAGCACTTAAAAGTTCCAGGAGAGTTGAGACGTAGGTTGCTTGGGAGGGCGAGGTCCCTCTCAACCCATCCGTTCTCACTAGTAGAGGTCGAAGTTATGGTCTGTACCCACGATACCCTTGTGTTGCAGTGTCAGTACAGAAAGAACATTAAAATGGTATATAAATACGGGGACAGAATGGAAGTAAGACACATATGCAACAGTTTTAGGTATCTTTATTTCGAAAACGTTTCGCCTACAACAGTAAGGTTCTTCAGTCGAGTACCAGAAAAGTTGATAGAAGCAGAAGATACTTGAAGACGATGTAATCAGTACCATCACCCTTAAAGTTTTGAGGTGGTCAGTCCCTCAGTCCTGGAGAAAGCATTGTCCATTTGTCTGAAACAATATGAAGTTGAAGTGACCAGGATGGAGCCTTAAATATAGTGCCAGGAGGTGATGACGTAGGTTGCTTTGGAGGCTGGTCCCTCTCAAACCAGCCATTCTCCCCTAGTAGCGTCGAAGTTGATGGTCTGTACCAAGATACCCTTGTGTTTGCAGTGTCTGACCCAGAATGAACATTAAAATGGTATAAAATACCGACATAATGTTAGGTAAGACACATATGCAACAGTTAGGTATCTTTAAGTTTCGAAAACGTTTTTTTCGCTGGTTAGGTTTTTTTTTGATTTTTTTCTACACAGTAGCTTCTTCATCGTAGTACAGAAAAGTGGATAGAAGCAGAAGATGATTTTGAAGACGATGTAATCAGTCCATCACCCTTAAAGTTTTGAGGTGGTCAGTCCCTCATCTGGAGAAGAGCATTGTTCCATTGTCTAAAACAATATGAAGTGTCCGTGAAGTGACAGGATGGAGCCTTATATAGTGCCAGGAGGTGGACGTAGGTTGCTGTTTGGGAGGGAGGTTCCAACACTCAAACCCAGCCGTTTTCTCCACTATTAATAGGTCGAATTTGATGGTCTGTACCAAGATACCCTTGTTTGCAGTATTTTATCCATTTTAATGTTCATTCTGTCAGACACTGCAACCCAAGGTTATCTTGTAGCAGACCATCAACTACGAACCACTACTAGTGAGAACGGCTGGGTTTGAGAGGTACCTGCCCTCCCAAAAGCAACCAACGTCTCGCACCCTCCTGGCACTAATAAGGCTCCATCCATTCAACTACAACTTCATATGTTTCAGACAACGGAATCATGCTCTCTCCAGACTTTGGTGAGGGTGGGGAAAAAACCTTGACCACCTCAAAACATTAAGGGAGATGGATTGGTTACATCGATCGTCAGGAAATCGTCTTCAAGTATTCTGTTCTGCTTCTAACAACTTTTCTGTACTCACTGAAAAGCCTACTGTGTAGCGAAACGTTTTCGAAATAAATAATACCTAACAGCTGTGACTGGACTCGTTGCATATTTGTCTAACCCAATATACATCCTGACATTACCAAACAATACAATTGACAGCAGAGGTTATATAAAGGCTCAGAGTGAGGTGAATACTATGATGTAACTCATTTCGATGTTCACTAGTTGGTAGTAGTGGTAGTGGTATGACAAAAGTATCAATATGGATATATCAATTAATTCGTACATGAGTAAAAGGATATAAAGCTATTACTTGGCTTAAGATTTTAACATAAAAATAGTTTTTTTTGGACAAATATAAACTGGAATGAGGCAGCTTGTATCAGTGTTCACTCTCTGTGCTTTGTGTAGTATAACAGGAGAGACTATGTGATGGCAGGGTTTACTGTTTTCAGGAGGATTCTTGCTAAGACTTCGGAGATGGTGAAGCTGCCGTTGTTTTGTTTAATTGTATTCGAAACAGCGATCAGTGCTGATTCAAGGCACTTGCGTGTGCGGAAATTAGTTTCTTTTATCACTAATTGGGCGTCTCTGAATTTCATAAGATGATTGGTGGAATTTCGGTGTTGTACACAGGCGTTGTTTAAGTTGTCGTTCCTACATGCGTATATGTGTTCATTGAGGCGGGTGTCGAGGTTTCTTGCTGTTTCACCTACGTAGATCTTGTCACAGCCTCCACAGGGTATAGTGTAAACTCCTGCATTGACTGTTCGTGGTGCTTGGGTTTTGTCCTGGTTAGATCCTTTATTGAAGTGGTAGAAGCGATGGCGACTCTGGTGTTAGCTTGTGAAAGTACTTTTGAGACGTTTAGTGCAACCTGGCTGTTGGGAAGAATTATAACTTTGTTGGGAGCGGTGTTGATGCGTGGAGAATTGATGATCTGAAGAGCTCTTTTCTTGCAGTCTTTGATGAAAAAAGAAGGAAATTGTAACTCAGTGAATGTTTGGTGAATGTAAGTACATTCCTCGTCAAGAAACTCAGGACTACAAATTCGGTATGCTCTTAGGAAAAACCCGATGATGATGCCTCTTTTGGTCTTGGTATCTTGACTGGAATAGAAGTGTGTGAGATCATTTTTATTGGTGGGTTTCCGATAAACTTGAAATCTTAGGTTGTTGTCTACTTTGTGAATGAGGACGTCGAGGAAAGGTAGCTTGTCATTGGACTCTTCTTCTAGTGTAAACTGAATCGCTGGTTCAACTGCGTTGAGCCTTGCCTGAAGATCCCGTACATCAAAACGTTTTGGAGTTATTACGAGGACATCGTCCACGTAACGTAACCAAGTGACGCTTGAAGGGATGATGTTGGCGAAGTGTTCGGACTCTAGGTGTTCCATGTATAAGTTGGCTAGGACGGCACTTATTGGGGACCCCATTCCCATGCCGTAGGTTTGTTTGTAGAGCTTGTTATTGAAGGAAAAACAGTTGAAGTTAACACAGAGTTCAATCAAGTCAACAAAATCTCCGGGAGGTAAAGGAAGATTAAGGTCCTGGTTGACTTTACGTCGTAGAACCTCGATGGCTTTTTTGGTAGGTACTTTTGTGAAGAGGGAAGTCACATCCAAACTGCTTAGTTTCTTGTTACGGATGGAGAGGTTACGGATGCGGTTGAGAAGGTCGCCTGAGTGTTTAAGATGAGCGGGGCTGATGGTCCCCAGAAGGCAGGAAAGATGTTTGGCAAGAACTCCGGCTAGTTTGTGTGGAGCACTGCCTATTCCTGACGTGATTGGTCTGAGAGGAATATTGTGTTTATGGGTCTTGGGTAAACCATACATGTGTGCTGGTTTAGGGTTGCTTGGTAACAAGTACAGAAGTTTCTTCCCTTCTCTAGTGCGTTTGAGTATTTGTCTGGTTTTGTATAGAAAGTCTTTGGTGAGCGTCTCCCACTGTTGAGTGCTGATGGGTTTCGTATGTAGATTGATCATTCAAAAGGTCCATCATTTTAGTGTTGTAGTCACTGGTGTTGAGTATGACGACTCCACCTCCTTTGTCGGCGGTGGTGACGATAATGTTGGGTCGTTGGCGAGGTCCTTAAGGCAGTGATGTATCTCTGGAAGATTAGAAGAAGAACACATAAAGCGCATGAAAGGCCTTATAAATCCTTCTGAATTGCTGTCACTGTGTCAGTTCCTGA
>NC_069402.1:20109947-20166513 GCF_026875155.1 Cherax quadricarinatus
AGGACTTTTGGTATTTCCTTTTCTATCCTAACCGAAAAAAACACCTTTAGTTTTGTATCATTTGAAGTGACACTAAAAAAAAGCATAAAAGCACTTTGGCAAAAGATACTGAGAAATTACGGGAAGATAAAAGCAGTTTTTTCCAGTGGGCAGGGGGAGAACATGACTTTCAATTTTAAAAAAAAATTTTCCAGTGCTTAGGTAGGGAAAAAAAAAATGAAGAACTCAAAGGAACACTTTTTAAAAAAAATCAAAGGTCGTTAGATAAACAAAAGGAATACGTAAAAGATTGGGAATAATTATTTCACCCGATCTTTTTTAAAAAGAAACAATAAGCAAAGGTCACAAAAACCAGGGGTGAGGGGGTTGGTATTGGAACTTCAAAACAAGGAAATTGAATCTTGAACTTTTAAAATCGCTTTGCTCCTTCATTTGGAAATTTTTCATTGCTGGGCCCCATTCAGGGGGGAAAAATTTTCGAGTTGGGCAAATACGCTATCGTTTACGCCCCATGAGCCAAAAAAGCTTTTTAAATTACGGGAAAGTTTAAATATGAACTTACTGGAGGGGAGGTACATGATATGACTCCACTCCATTTTTCATCCCATGTAAAAGATAGTACCGGGAAAATTTCACGAGGACATTTTCAAATCTGCCTCTGCCCTAACAGATACGGAACGAAGTATGGGGGAAGTGCAAAATAAACCCCGTGAAAAGCAGGGGGGTGCACTGGGCAAAATAAATAATAATTAATAAAAAATAAAATAAAAATAAAAATATTATAAAATAAAATAATAATACCTTTTTTATACAAGACATGTATATGCATAAGGTGCTGACATCTGACATACTCTATCAGAAAACCGCTTTTTATGCTGAGCAGTTTGGGCAAAATTTGGTCAGTTTTTTCCAGGATGCGACCCACACCGTCGACTAACACGGTCCCCTTTTGAATGTGGGGTGAAAAGGGACGGTGACGTAGGTGTTTTATGGAAAAAGCCTAATTTTTTCCAGCCGTCCCGGAGGGTTTCAAATCCCGGACTCAGTGTGTGGTTTGAGTGCGCAGGGTCGAGTTTCGGGACCCTTTAAATATATAGCATTGTGGTCTGACTATTCAACATCTTACCGAAGATATAGAACACTATGGAAGTGTAAATCTTAAAGAGGAAACTGGATAAAATTTCTTCACCGGGTGCCAGTCAACCAAACTGTGAGGGTTTTAAGGGGGCAGGGGGCCCCCGCAGCACCCCTGCCTGGTTAACCAAGCAAAAACCAGACAACCCTGGCCCGGTGGTCTGGGAGCAGAAAACTTTCGGTCTCAAAGGAAAAGGCCCCAACACATGTCCCACACCCCCAAACAGTCCCCATACCACAACACAGTTACCCAACCCCAACACAAGCCCATACAACCAACACCAGACCACCCCCCAAAACCTTTAATCAACCAAACAGGTACCAACCACAAACGCAACTACCACCCCACCCCACGTACCACACCGCCAACCCCTTTCCCAAAAACCCCACCAAAAACCATACCCGGGTGGGACTAAACTCTGGCGAGGAGCTTTTAAAACTCCGGGCCCAGGCGTAAGCCAGCTGGCTATAAAAGATTATCCAACGGTATTTTCCTACCACATCAACACCCGTACCACACACCTTAGTTTTTACCCCCTCCAGCAGCAAAATTGTCCAAGTACGTACGAGTGTAAGTTCAAATTTTTAAAACCCTTTTTCCGATTTTTTTTTTCAAGTGCTGTGAAGAATTTCTTACTTTTTCATCAGGCATTTTATTTAAATTTTTTTTACATCAATCAAAAAAGGCATGGTTTAATAGAATACAAAAATCTGTGGGGGCTAACGTAAAAAATAAACACATTTTTAACCACTGTAAGGAAAGTTTCCCCCGAACAGAAGTGTGGAAAAATAAATAATGAATAACACAGAAAAATAATAATGACAAATTTAATTATTTTAATTAAAAAATAAATAAAAAATTGGCCGCCATAGGTTCCAGTGTGATCTTAAGACAGGAGAATCTATGTCTAAGAGATCATCTCAGATGTTCAGAAGATTTTGATGTTGGTTTTCCTGGGTACGCGGCGATATTTCGATGTTCAGGAAATCCTGTCGATACTGGATCGTAATATTCCACTCCAAATATCAAAGGAGAGATGAGGAGTCGCTATGTCCGTTGACTGGGTTTTCGCTCCATAAATCTAGCGTCTACTCTGGATGACCACGCCAACAGCAGAGCTGATAAAGGAAAAAAAAAAAACACTGTTTACATGATGGTCATTAAGTATTAAATTGAAGAAAGACAAAGGGTGGTAAATTGCTTCATGTCATTACTGGTAACCAGATTAACAGCAACAAAGAAATGAAATGCTCCTGATCATGAGAAGAGTGGAGGTGAAGTAATTCTCTAGACTTCAACCCACTCCAGGTAAGGTTAATACTACCCATATATTCGCTGCCTGACCACGGTAGAGTGCTGTTGTGCTCATATATTCGCTGCCTGACCACGGTAGAGTGCTGTTGTGCTCTGCACCCCATTGCTGTTTTCAGGCAAGCTACCTTGTACCAACATGGCGCTGAGTGTGAGGAGGCGCGTAAATACCATCCGTATAGAGCTGTTTCGTGGGGCAATTTCACCCTCTTCAGCGCAGGTGTTACTCCTGACCATCATTAGGGAGACGTATGATATCCAGGACGATGAGGTGTATGGTGTTGCCCTGAATGGGGCATACAGAATCTTCGTCAAACTGAATTCCACGTCCGTGTACGAGTCTTTGGTGACGAGATTCCAAGACGTGAGTCTTGACACTACTCCAGCTGTGAAGGTGCGTTTGATCGACGTATCTCGCCACTTTACGTGGGTTAAGATTCGTAATGTCCCATTTGAGGCAGATGAGGCTGACATCAGGAGTGTTTTCGAGGCATATGGGACCGTACATCTGGCACAACAGGGCAAGTGGACGGCTGGTACTTACATGGGTCGTTTGGAGGGAACCTTTTCCCTGAAGATGACTCTGAGACATCCCATACCGTCATACGTCGTGCTGGAGGACTTCAGGACGCAAGTTATGGTTTCGTACGCCGGACAGAGACGTACGTGCAGGTTATGTGGGGCGTATGACCATATGGCGGCAGCGTGTGTGAAGCTGAGGAGGGCGCCTTCACAAATTGGTGAAGCACCAGTTACCAGTGTGGTAGCTGTTGTTGAGAGCCCCACGCGAAAGCAAGGGCTTGGGCGCTTGTGGAGTGAAGTGGTAGAGGATCCCATAGAGGAGACTGGCGTGTGTGAGGTAAGCTGTGACATAACAGGAACTGTTTCTAGGCAGGAGAAAAGTGCAGAAGAGCAAGTGCAGGAGGAGGTACAGGCTCTCGAGGAAGAGCTTCAGGAAGTGTTGAGGACATTGACGCCACCTGCAGAGGATGTTGTTCCTGAGCTGGTGAGAGGTACGGCATTGCCTGTGGAGGAATGTGATGATAAAAACCATAGCAGGGATGACGGGCCAAGCAGTAAGCGTGAGATGTCGCCGTGTGCCGTGGAACGGGGCGTGGTGGAGGTTGAGGTTCATCGTGAGGGAACCTCAGAAGACAACATGGAAGTGGAGGGAATCACGAGGAAGAGAGTGGCGGCGTCAGACTCAGATGATGTTCTGACGCCGGCCTAGAGGTCTGGGAGAAAGGGAGAGTACTGTCGAGGTAGTCAGGATAAGAGACATCGCAAGAAAGGGGGAGGTGGGGGTTGATGGTGTGAAGCCCTGTGCTGGCTCTGGGGCAGGAGGCCCTGGGATGAATGAAGAGAGGAGGAAGGTTTGGAAAATATAAAGAGGCCTTAGGTGTATGACTGTGAACGTAAATGGACTGTGTAATAGTGTGAAGAGGGAATGGTTTAGATGTTTCTGTGTAAATTATAGAGTGGATGTAGTGTTCCTGAAAGACACAATTTCAAGGAGGGAAGAGAGCTGGAGGTGGCGGGGTTTCAGGTCATGACTCTGCCATCTGCACGTTTGAATGGTGGTGTGGGTATATTGATCAGGGAGGCGAGCCCGTTTGTGTTGATAAGAAGTGAGGGGGGAAGGAGGGGGTGTTGTGTGTGGATGGGTGGTGGATGGGGCAGAGGGTAACCTTTGTTAGTGTGTATGCACCTGTTGAGAACGATGTGAAAGTAAAGCAGGAATTTGTATGACTCAAGAAATCATAATGACACGAATTGCAAACAAACCATACCCCGGCCGGGAGTGAACCCGCGGTCATTGAGTCTCAAAACTCCAGCCCGTCGCGTTAGCACTAGACCAGCTAGCACAATAAGATTCATCAAACTAGGATGAATCTTATTGCGGGTTCAATCCCGGCCGGGGGTATGGTTTGTTTGCAATCGTGTCATTACGATTTCTTGAGTCATGTTGACGGCAGTGAAGGGACTTGAGCTAGAGTTCGTCACGGCCACGCTAGCTGGAGATTCGTCTGTAAAAACTTGCATTTGTGGTCACAGTGGTGCCTGTGCTAACCTTCCTATGGTGTAGAAATATACCTAGTTGGATGAATCTTATTGTGGCTAGCTGGTCTAGTGGCTAATGCGACAGGCTGGAGTTTTGAGACTCTATGACCGCGGGTTCAATCCCGGCCGGGGGTATGGTAGGAATTTGTATGTGATGATCTAGTTTTCTTCTTACGTGGTTTACCTGCTGTGGCCATCGTTGGTGGGGACTGGAACTGTGTTATCAGGAGGGCTGATGTGGAACCGAAAGGGGCGGGGCACATGTCGGCGGCCTTACGAGACCTCTTGAGGGATGTTCTGTTGAGGGATTCAGTTGGAGGGGGAGTGTGGGAGGTAGAGCACACTTTCGTGAGGAGGGGTTATGCGGCTAGGTTAGATAGGTTGTACATTTCTCAAGGGGTTTTGGTAAAGTTTTTCCACACAATAGAGGTAGCTAATTCGGATCACAGGGAGGTCGTGGCAGAGGTGGGAGATGGGAGTCACTGGCGGGAATCTCTAGGGGTTATTGGAAGTTAAATACGAGTGTGTTAGGAGATGAGGAGGGGTTGGAGGGATTTACAACACTGTGGGAGGGGTTAAGTGCAGAGGTACATGGGGTGGAGGATGTGGTAACATGATGGGATGGTGTGGCTAAAGAACGAATTAGGCAATGTTATGTGAGAGAAGGGAAACGAATTAATTCTTTAAAATATGGGCTGGCCAACTATTTGGAGGACAGGTTACGGGGTTGTTATGCGAGAGGGGCGGTGGCGGGTATTTATCCTATGGATGACATATTGGCACTTAAGGGGAGGCTGCTCGAGCTCCAAGATGAGAGGTTCCAAGCGGTGAGGGTAATGGCAGGTGTGGAAGAGGTGTATTGCGTAGGCAAAAGCAACGGCAGCAGGCAACAGCTATTCCATGGTTGGAGGTTCATGAGTCGGTAGGTGGGTATAGGGTGGGTCAGGTTATACACACCACAGACGGAATGGGAGTGTTTGCAGACGAGTGGTATGGAAAGTATTGGCAAAGGGATGGGGTAGGAGCTGGGGTTTTAAAACAGTTGTGTGAGAATGTGATGTGTCTCTAGGGAAGCGTTGGGAGGGGAAATAACTGAGGGAGAAACATGGAAGGCTTTAAGTGAAATGTGTAAGGGTAAAGCTCCGGGAATCGATGGACTCCCGGCAGAGTTTTATCTACAGCATTGGGAGTTATTGAGGGGATTTTTGGTTAGGTTAATAAATTTAATGAAGGAGAGGGGAGAGTTGGGAGAGAAGCAAGCAACAGCTGTAGTAGTATTGGTACCGAAGGGTAAGGGGCAACATACACTTAGGGACTACCAGGCAATATCATTGTTATGCACAGATTATAAGCTTTTTGCAAAATTTTGGGGAATCGGTTTAAATGCGTAGTGGATAGAGTAGTATCGAGAACTCAGTTTGGGTTCCCGGGAGGTCTTTGGTGGGGGGGACATGGGTTCCTAAGGAATTTCGTGGAAGCAAAAGGGGGGGAGGGGGGGTTTGGTGGCTTTGACTGGAAAGGGCGCATATGACAGAGTGGAACGAGAGGCATTGAAAAGCCATCCTCAGGGGACAGGGGTTTGGGGAAGAAAAAGTGGGATGGGTAGATGCTTTGTATCCGGGGTTTGCAATGGGGATGGCAATGGGAGAGGGGGGTGGGAAGATTGTAATGGAAAAGGGATTCGACAGGGGTGCCCTATGTCACAACTTTTATTTGCATGCATACAGGCCCCCGTTTATAGGATGAGGGGAGAAGCGTAGTGAAATTGGGGGGGGTGAAGGGAGTAGAGTTGGGAGGGTTTGGCCAGTCTTTAATAAAGTATGTTGATGACACTACTGTTCTGGTTAGGAGGGGATGTCAATGGTACTTGGATGGGGTAGTAAAATTTGTTCTCGGATGCAACTGGTATGAGAGTGAATTCAGAAAACGTCCATGGTCATGGGGTTAGGAGCTTGGGCTGGGAGGGTTGAGGGGGGGAGGCGGGTGAATTTGTTAAAAATTTGTGGTCTCATCTATTCAGACGATTTTGGATGTAGGATGTAGCACGCAGGGAAAACTCGATTAGGTTGGTGGATAGGATTCAGGGGCGATTGGGTGCATTGAGGCTTTATCATTTGACCCTTGTACAGCGTGCCATTGTCATTATGTCTTATTGATAGAAAGGGTTTATGGCACGTGGCGGCCGTGTTCCCATTAACATTGACGGCGGATAGCAGACATTTCTTAGGAGGGTTTTAAAATTTTTGTGGGGCTCGGGATGTGATTGGCTTAAAAGGGACCCTGGTAATGTTACCTGTGCGGCAGGGTTGGTTGGGTTTGCTGGACTTAAAGAGGAGGGTCAAATGTGTCTTTATTAAAAGGGAGGTGGTGGGGGGAAGGTGGGGTGGGAAGGTCTGGTCAGGTTCCATGAAAGATTGAAACGAATGTATTCGGGAGTAAAGTTGCTGGAGTGTGGGAAAATGTTTTGAGGGTTATGGCGTGGGCTCGAGATCCGGGGAAGGTCAAAATAGGTGCAAATGTGTCGATTGTTGGTGGGGAGGGTTGTGGCCCTGTAGAGGGAATTTTCCCCATGTATACATGGGGAAGTATATGGAATAGGTTAAGTAGGACGAGGTTACAACCACGAGCACGTGACGTAATGTATCGGTTTCTGCACGGGATTTTGCCGTTGGGTGTGGTTCTGAGGGATTTGGACGTGTGGTTGAGGGGATGGGGTGGAAAATGTGAAGGTGAGGAGTCGGCGTTTCATTTGTATATTTTGTGAGGGGATGGGTTAGCGTCAGGGGGTTGTTGAGTAGGGTACTCTGTAAGATTGTGGGTAAAGGGATTTTTGTTCTGAGAGCTTTGAGTCTTGATGTGGGGGATGGGTGAGAGTATCATTAGGGCTGTGGGGTACATTATGGTAGATTTATGTTTTAATATCGTGGGGAATGACAGGGAAAGGGGTTTAGAGGTGAAGGGCGGGTTTTAGCGGTTACGTTTTAAAAACGTTGTGCCCGTTTAAAAGGGAAAATTTATGGGGGAGGTGGGGAGGGGCTTTCTCAGAGGGATATAGAGAACTTACGTTAGAGGTTTTATTAAAATTTGTAAATCAGGTGGTAGGGGCAGGGAAGGATGGTAAATGCTTCTGTAGGGGGGGTGATGTCAGGGGTAGAAAGGGGTCGCCTCCTTGGGGTTGCAGTTGAAAAGAATGTGCGCGAAGTGTTGGGAAAATGAAACGTGCGATTGTGTAGAACCTGTTGCGTAGGGGATGTTTTCGGCCATACACAGTTGGGTGTCGGCCTGAAAGGTTTTGTTATGCTGATGTATTTGGGGTTGGTTGAACTTCTTGTGGAAAAAAATTCCGGGAATTGTTAAACAATGAGTGTTCTTTAAACCCGGTTGAGTGTTTAATGTGCAAGACTTGGTCATTTTCCCTTTTTTAATATTTGTTTTTAAAAACAATGTGTCTTTGGTGTTACGTTTCACCCAAACTTATATAATTTCCAATTGGTTTTTCATATATGTCAGTTGGATGTAAGTTAAAAAGTTGGGATAACGGGCATATTATGTCGGGGTTGGGGGGGGCAATTAAAGTGAATAGTTTAAGTTATTTAACTAATCCAACTTTTTTTGTATTGTTTAAAAGGTGTTTTGATAGTAATATTCACATGTGTTTGTCTTTTTAAGGTATTGTGATTTTGGTGTCCCGTACCATCATGTTGTAAATTTCTTTCCTACTGACAGTGTATGATATTCCTAAAATTTAGGGAAATTTTAATTTATGATTATTAGAAGGTGATGGGGGTTTTTTTCAATGTGGTGTGTGTGAGTGGGGGGGGGGATGATGGGGCCCTGTGTTGTGTGGTGGGGGGGGGGATGATGGGGCACCTGGTTGGTGAGTGGGGGGAGGGTGATGGGTCACCGTGTTGTGGAGTGGGGGGGGGGGATGATGGTCACCCGTGTTTGGGGGAGTGGGGGGGGGTATGGGTCCCTGTGTTTTTGGAGTGGGGGGGGGTGAGGTCACCCGTGTTTTTGTGAGTGGGGGGAAGGGGGGGGAAGGGTCACCTGTGTTGCAGCACAGGTTTCTTAATAAGCTTTGTAGGTTTGTGTAATTTGTTGCAGTTGTATTAGGGTGATTTCATTAAGCTTGGTGAATTATTTTTGTGTTGATTGAAATTTATTATTAAACCTTTTTCCTTCTTGAATGTGATACGTTTTAAAAACTTGTATGTATATAGTGTCAGGGTGCCTGGATTGTTATGTGTTTTTATATTGGTTATTGATGCGTTTGTTCAAGTCATTTGTTAAAATTTTAAGTAGCGGGGAAAGTAGAAGTTTCTTGGGGGGGGGGGGGGTGTAAGCAACAATGAGTAGGTTCCACTATATCTATGAACCTTTTGTACTTGTGAAACAACGTGCGTAGAAGCAGTTGTATTTTGTGTTAAGTTTTTTTTAATGTCTTTATGTAGTGTTTTATTCAGTGATTGTGTGTAAAACGTTTATTGCTCATCCCCAGTGTAAATGTTACATATTGATATATGTCCCTATATAATTTGTACATGATTTTTAAATAAAAAAAAAAAAAAATATACCGCGGGGGCCCCAAGGAAATCTGATTTTTTGCAGCGGCCGCTAGTGGCAGGGGGGCGGTGCACACAAACGGTTCCTGGGCATCTAAAAATCTACCTCCTTTCACCTACTTTTTCTTGTCTGCATCGCATTGGGCCGTGAGCCCCCCTTCCTGACGCCCCTCGTAACCTGAAGCGTGGTACGAGGAGGTGTTGTGCTTTCGCTCCCCTGGTGGGTAGAGTGGGGTCGTGCTTTGCACCCCTCTACTTTTTTCCCAGACGGAAATCAGTAAACCATGGCGCCGGGTTGCCAGGAGAGTGTTTATGTGGGCATTGAACTTTTTAGTGGGGTTTTAAACCCCTACGTCAGTCGAGTGTTATTGCCCAAAATTATACGAGAGAATATGGCATCAGAGCGAGGATTTTATAGGAAGTGGCACTAAAGGGTTTTGTTTAAAATTTTGTGAAAGTGCAAAAATGCCCCAAGTATAGAGGCTTTGGTTGATCTTCCCAAGATGTCGCTTACTGTATCACCGGCGTGAGGGTCAATTGATTGATGTATACGACATTATTCGTGGTTAAGCTCCGCAAGTGCCTTTTGAGGCTGATTGAGGTGATATTCGAAATGTTTTCGAACGTTAGGGAACTGTAATCGGGCCCCCAAACCTGGCAATGGGTAAAAGGTGCTTAACGGATTTTGGGGTTCTTTTAATCCAAGATGACGTTTAGGCACTATCCCTGTATGTATATCTCGAAGAGTTTAGAACCAGGAAAGGGTAGCGTATGGGGGGAGAGCTCGTGCGACTGTTGGCAAAATTTGCCCAAATTTGGGGGCAGACTGTGGCAACGGAGGTAGGCTCCGGGGCCGGAAAGGGGCGGGCACCGCACATGAGCCCCCGTCCCTAAAAAAGAACGGGGGCAAGGGGAGGGCGTGGTCGCATGTGGAGTGAAGGGTAGTGGCTCCTCAGTGGAATCGGAAGAAGTGGTGATCCATAATCACCTGGCCCTAACAGGGGCCCGGGGGGCCCGGAAAGGGGGCGGAGCACCTGCACATGAGCCCCCGTGCCTAAAGAAGAACGGGGCAAGGAGGGGGGGCTGGTCGCTGTGGGTGAAGTGGTGGTGGCCCCTCCGGGGAAATTTGGGAAAAGAAGGGTGATCCTTTAAATCCCCGGGCCCCTCAACAGTACAGTTGTCAAGTGAGGAGGACGGGAGGGGCAGCAGGTAAAGGTATTGAGGGGGAAATTGGAGAGGGTGTAAGGCTATGTTACAGTCTACGGAGGTGGAGATTACAGCGAAAAAGACCCTGGGATCAGGGCAGAAGGTGTGTGGGGGGGGAAAAGGGGGAGGATCAGGTGGCCCCTGGGTGGACAGTGCGAGTGCCTGGGAGGGGCATGGGGCGGATTAAGGGTGGTAGAGGTGGAAGTCCATTGTGTGGCCCCCAGGACTCAGTATGGAAAAATGAGGGAGTACAAGGAAAAGGGCCAGGCTCAGTTCGGCGAGTTCTGACCCGGCGCAAAGGCCGGGGGAAAAAAAAGGGGTTATGGTCCCCCAGAGTGCTCTGCAAAGAGGGCCACAACAGAAGGGGGGGGGGAGGGTTTGGGAAGGGGGGGGGGAACTGGGCAAAGGCCAGTCCAGGGGGAACGGTTAAAAGGGGAAAAGAATCTTGAAATGGGGGGGGGAAGGGAAAAACCCTTAAAGGGCCCTCAGGTGTGTAACAATTAAATTTAAATGGTTGTGTAGGGTTTGGTTAAGGGAGTGCTTCAGGATGTTTTGAATGGGTATAAGGTTGACGTAGCTTTTTTGCGGGCACAATTTTGTTGGTCGTAAATTAGTGGTGCCGGGTATCAGGTTTATTTTTTTGCCTCTGAGCGTTTAAAAGGGGAGTGGGTTGTTGATCGGGGGGCGGGCCCCGTTTGTTTGTAGGAAAGAGGGGGGGGGAGGGGGGGAGAGTTTTACGGTGGAAGGATGGGGGAGGGGAGGGTGGCGTTTGTGTGTATTAGCCCCAGAGAAAGTGACGTAAAAGTGAAGATGGATTTTGTGGGGGAGGAGCTCGTGTATTACTACGACGTTCCCCGTCTGTGGCGATTGGGGGGGGGGGGGGTTTGGAATTGTGAAAATTTAAGAAGACAGGTGGAAACCCCAGGGAGGGGATTTTTTTTCCTCGGGTTTTGGGGGGGCCCTTTGTTTAGAGTTTCAGTTACGTGTGCTTTCGGGGGGGTCTGTGGGAGGGGGGAAAACTTTCTTTTAAAAGAAGGGGATATGGGTTCATTTGGACAGGTTATTTTATCCAGAGGGTTTTGGTAGAGTCTTTTAAAACTTTTAGAGATGGTTTTTTCCGTCATAGGGCGGTATTAGGGGGGTGGGGGGGATGTTTGTCGTAGGCGGGAAGTTTTTGGGAAAAATAAAAACACGAGGGTTTTGGGGGATAGGGAGGGAGTGGAAGCGTTTGTATTTTGGGGGAAAACAGCTCTGTGCCGCAAAAAACGAGGAAGACGGGGTTTAGGAGGGTGGGATGGTGGCAAAAGTTACGAATATCTTTTTATTGAGGGAGGGAAAAAGCATTAATCAATTGCGGTTGGTTTGTAAAAATTATTAGAAATCTAGATTAGGGAATTGTTACGAGGGGGGGGGGGGGGGGGGGCCGGGGTTTTCCCGGTGGGGATTACCATGTTGAGGACAGATAGGGGTTTGCAAGAAAAACGTTTTGCAGCTGTAGGGTACGGCGGGGTTAGACGAAGTACTCTGGGGCGACAAGCCATGCTTGTGTGTGCGGGACAAAGGTAGGGACAGCAAACGACTACAATCCCGGGTTTGCAATCATATTTCTGTGGGGGGTTTTAGAGAGGGTCAGGTTTTAAAGGGGCACCAGGGGATGAGGCATATGCGTAGTGGTTGGGGAAAGGGGGAAAAGTAGGGGGTGGAGGGTGGGTTTCTTGGAAGGTATGTGAGTATGTGCCGTGCAAATGGGGGGGAGTGATCGGGGGCACTGGGTGGGGTCTTGAGGGGGGAAATATGGAGACCCCTTATGGACTGAGGAAGGGTAAGGCCCCGGGATCGATGGTTCTAGCGAATTTTATGACAGCCTGGGGTTGCTTGGGGGTTTTCCTAGAAGGTTAATGAATCCCATGAAAGACGGGGAAAGAGGGAGAATCTCAGGCAACGGCGGTGGTGGGGTTGGCCCCAAAGGGTTTAAAAGCAGAGTCCCCTTGGGGGTTATCGACCCATTTCATTGCTTTGTGCTGATTAAAATTTTTTGCGAAAATTCTTGGGAACGGCTTAAAGTGTTGTGGGGAGGGTCGTGATTGAGTCTCATTTTGGTTTATGGTAGGTCAATGGCGGGGGCCAGGGGATTATAAAGGGGTTTCCTGGAGGACAGGGAAAAGGGAAAGAGGGGCGTTGGTGGCGTTGGATTGGCAGGGGCTTTTGTAGGGGGGAAAAGAAAGGTTTTGGGGAATTCTCCTACGACGGGGGTTTGGCGAAAAAATGTGGGGGGGGGATACGTTGTACTAAAAAGGGAAAGGTAAGGGGCAAATAAATGGGTGTGTGGGGGGGGAGTCAACATGGAGGGGGTTTGGGCCCAAGGGATGCCCTTTATCCAAATTGTTTGCATGTGTCAGGACCCCTTTTTTATAGGATGGTGGAGGACGTCTAGGAGGGGGGGAGGGAGGGTGAGCTGAAGCCGGGGCCTTTTTTGGTGGGCTATTTTGTGTACCCTATTTTGGCAAGTGGGGACACGGGGGACTTTTGGGGGGGAAATTGTACACACTTTTGGGGGGAAGCTATGGGATGAAGGTAAAAATTTGGAAAAGTCAATGATCATTTGGGGTGGGGGTGGACAGAGAGATTAGATTGGGGGGTTGATGTTGTGCAGCGGGGCCCGGGGGTCTGAAAATCGCGGGTCATGTATGGGCGACCCGAGTGCTGCAGGGTTTTTCAAATTTGAAAGGATGGTGGGAAAAAGGTGCAGCGCGGTTTGGGGAAAGCTGCGCCTCACCATTTTAACCCCTTTGGGAACGTGCAAATTTTCATCAAAGTTTTAATTTTTTTGTAAAGCTGGTTTGTTTCGGCTGTGATGCGTTAAAGGAACGGCGATCACGGGGGTATTCTTGAATGGGGTTCAAATTTTTTGGGGTTCAGGGTTTCAATGGTTGCGAAGGGAGGTAGTGACATTGCCGGTATGTTGGGGGGGGTTGGGTTTGTTGGACTTGAGAAAGCGCGTGAAAAGTGTGTTTTTTAGGGGGAAGTGATGAGTCAGGTGGGGTGGAGGGAGGGGAAACTAGATAAGGTACAGCTCACCCGAGGAAAAGGTTTGGGGGGCGGAAAGAAAGGAATGCGAGACAGTGTTGGCGCCTTAGTTGCCAGGGAAACCCCGGAAAAAGTAAAGGTGGGAACTTTTGTAAATTTTAGAGAGCAGTAGTGGCGCCCGGTTGAAGGGCACCCCGTATGCATGGGGGTGTAAAATTTCGAAGATTTGTAAATAAGGATACGCCTAGGGGCGTGAGGTTATGTACCGTTTCCTGATGGGGGTTTTTCCAACGGGGAGCGATGCCCGAGTGGAGGGTTATTGAGGGTGGGGGGTGTGGGAGATGCAGTGGGGAAAAGATGCGTATCATGTCGTTTTTTTTTGAAGGTTTGGGTGCATCGGGTATGGATGGTAAGGTGTGGTGGGGTGGGGGGTCAAGGTGTGGCGGTTTTTTGCGAGCATTTAGTCTTGATATGGTGGTGTGGGGGAGAGTGTGGTAAGAGGTTTAGCTATGTCATCGGGCTAATATATGTTTTTGGGGGGATGAGGGGGGGGGGTGGGTGGGGTGTTTTGAGAAGGGGTTGGCGGGGGTTTTTTCGAATTTTTTGTCGCAAAAGAGAATTTTTGGGAAAAAAGGGGGGAAAAAATTTTTTCTGAGGTTATAGAGGGGCTAAAAAATAGGGAATTTATTGGCGTTATAAGGGGCTTTTAAATGCCGGGGTGGGTGGGTTGGTAAAAGGGGGGGGGGGGGTTAGGGGATTTCAACGGGCTCCCTCTTGGGGAAAGCAGTGATTTGGGGGGTTTTTGGGGGGATTGGAGGTTAGTGTTGGGCCAGATGGAGGTTGTGCAAGATAAGTTTTTTCTTAGTTCCTTGTGGGGAGGTGTAAAGGGGGCAGATTAAATATTAACTGTATTAAAGTAAACCCATAAATTATATAACATGTTTTTTTTTGGTAGCTTTTGTTCCCTTGCATGGTATTGCAATTGAATTTGAATTTTTTCACTATTTCCTTGAAGCACTGAGTTATTTTGTTTTTTTTTGAAGCGGCCCCGCATCGTTTTTATAATTCCTATTATTTTTGTTCTTATTTAAGGTATTTTAATTTTTTGGTTTTGTCCTGTACCCTTATGGTTTTAAAATGTTTCCCCAAGTACAGTGTCTTTAAAAATCCTAAAATTTAGGATAATTAAGTCATGATTTTCGGTTGGTGATAGGGTTGTTTTTAATGTGTGTGTGGGGGGGGGGGGGGGGATGGGGGTCACCTGTGTTCAGCACGGTTTTTTAAAAAGGCATATTGTGGTTGGTGTATTTGTTGCGAGTGGTATTAGGGTGATTGTCTTAAGCTTGGGCATTATTGTGTTGAGGTTGTAAATTTTTGGAGTTTTTTAATAGCCCTTTTGTGGCCTTTGTTTTTAATTTATTCCTTCTTAATTGTGATATGTTTAAAAAACTTGTATTAGTAGACTGTCAGATGTTGCTGGATTGTTTTTTGTTTTTTATATTGTTTTACTGATGTCCGTCATTTTTTTTTATATGTACCTATTTTAAAATTTGTACATGAAGTTTTAAATAAAATTAAAAAAAAAAAAAAAAAAAAAAAAACTTTTTCCCTTTACACACATTTAATTTTTTTCATTACCTTTCATTTTTTTATTATTTGTTTAAGATAGGGTGAGGTTTTGGAAATGTGGGGAACCAACCCCGGAGAAGTAGACTGGATAGCTGTAAAAATGGAAAATGAAAAACACATTTTTAAATTTAGGAACGCTCTTTTCATTTTGTTATTTTTTTATCCCCTAAAGCTTTTTTAAATTTTTTGTTTTCATTAATCAATGAGGGGGTGATGAAAGGTTCGAAAAAAGAACTTAATACTAGCTACTCTATTTTTCATTAACTAGTTATAAGCAAATAAACTTGAAAACAGTTTATTCATAGGAACTCTTGTGATTCTTTTCTAACCCGTGGGTGAAGCTTAACTGGGGGTGTAACCGTGTATACAGCAGCAAATGGCGGATCGTCAGGGTTTTGAAGAGTAACCGGCTGTGTTTGATTCATTCGTGGCTCTCTCAGTGGTGCAAAGATGATGTCTTTTTGCCTACCATTTTCGCGACGTCTACGGCTCCCCACGAGGAATTTATGTGTGGTCTCAATGGGTGTTGAGGTTTTTGTGAAATTCGCAAATTGCCCGCTTTTACTTCAAGATTGTGGAAGCTTTTTAAAAAGGGGAAAAATGGTGGTGAATTCAGCCGTTTGAGTTTGTCTGATGAATCTCCACTTTCGCACCTGGGTCAAAGAAGGAAGTGCTTTCGAGGGGGGAGGAGTATGATCTTCGGAAAGTTTTTTTGGTAGATACGGACGGTCATTTCGCGACCAAAGGGGGTGGGAGAGAGGGCCCTCGAGGGGGTCCCCCGGGGGTCCTTCACCCTCAAGAGACTTTAAAAAGCCAATTCCCTCTTTGTTATTGGGGAAAATAATTTTTCCAAGTTTTCGTTTCCCATGCAGGCCCAAAGGAAGACTGGGTTATGCAACTGTATGAGATATGGCTGTCAGTGTCCGACGCCTGGTTGTCCCCCCATCCGGGAAATTTCCCCCTTGGACCTAAGAAGAGGCTTGGTCTGGGGATGGTCCCTCGTGGACAAGGAACTAAGCTTTGGAAAGGGGGCGGTCAAGGGGGGAAAGCGGTTTGGCGTGGCCACCCTGTCGGTTGCACTCAAACGGCCCACGCCTTGTGGGGCCCCCGGAAACCGTGGAGTTGTCAAGGAAAAATTTTTGGAGAAGGCTACCGATTCGGGGTGGGGCGAGCATGGCCAGGCGGCCCCCGGATGTCAAGAGGTGTGAAGGATGATTCACCGAATGTGGGGGCCCTGGGAATAAAATGACGCATTGCATGAGGTGTGGTGGAAGTCCCACCAGGAGGCTTCGTTGGTGAGGGATGTGTGGGGGAAAGGGGTTTCCCCGCAAAGGATGGCAGGAGTGTCGGATATGTACGAGGGTCCTGACACTGGGACAGCTTTTCCGGGGAAAAAATTATGGTGAAAAGGGCTGGGGCGCCCCTTGCGGAAGGGGTTGTGGCAAGCGCCCAGCTTTGGGTAGGGTACGGGGGGATGAGGGGGGCCTTGGGAAGTCAAAGGTCAAAGAAAGTCGTGAATGTACGTGGGGGAAGGGGGAAAAGCCCCAAAAAACCTAAGGAAAACCTCCTTTTTTTGATTAAAGTGTGTTACCATAAACGAAATGGCCTGCAGGGGGGGTTTAAAAGTGTGTGGGTGGAGTGGTTTTTGCGCAGGTATGCTGTGGTGTTGTTTCATACAAGAAACCCCAATTATAAATTTGGGGCGAGTTACGTTAAGAGGCTACCGAATGTTGTTCTTTAAAATTTAAGGGTTGGGGTAGTATAGCGGTGAGGATCCCGCCATTGGCGTTCTTGAGATGGAGGAGGGGGGGGGGTGGGAGGGGGTGAGGGGGATGGGTATGGGGTGAGGTAGGGTTTTTTTTTATTGGAGTTTAAGCCGCGGAAAGCAACTCTAAAGTTAAAAATAGATTTCGTGAGGGGGTTTTAAAATTTTTTTCACCGGGATTGCCTTTTTTACAGTCATGGGTGGGGGTTGAATTGCATTATCCACCTAGCGTGTTGGCCCAGGGGGGGGGGGGTGCGTTTTACCTGTCTTAAGGATCTGCTGGGGGGTGCAGGGGTTTTTGATGTGGTGGGGGGGGTGGGTGGGGGGGGGAGCCACGTTCGTGCAGGGGCTATGCGGCCAGTCGGTAGATTTAGAAACAAGGAATTGAGTTGGCCCTACAGACCTTTATGTGGAGTTTTCGACCACCCTGCAGGCTGAGGATTGGACGGGGATGGAATGATCAGGGTTATCCAGGTTTTTGGAAATGAACGTGGGTTTTGGGAGGGGGAGGGGGATGGGCCCCGCTTTTCAGGACGGGTGGAAGAATTCTGGGAAAACGCAACAGGAAAGGGAAAGGGTTTGTTGGAATGGGGGAACGCGTGCCAAACCGGAAATAGCGGTTTTCAAGAAGCGGGGAAAGGAGGGGCGGCGAGGTGGGGGATGGGCTACAAAATATCGGAAGGGCAGCTAAAATGTTACTTGTGGGGGGGGGGGTAGTAGGTATGACGACTTGAAATCTTTTTAATCGACTTGGAAATTCACAAGACGTTTAAATGGGGTTAGAGTCAGGCAGGATGGAAGAAGTCTTGGGGGAAAAACCTTCGGGTTGGTCTTGCGAAAATTTGGGCAGAAAAACAGGGGGACGCCCCCTTTTTGCAATTGGGTATTCAGGGTTGGGTGGTTATTGCCAGGTCAATTTACCCTCACCCGGAAGCATGAGTTTTTTTGCTGATCTTTTTGTTTTGGGAAAAAAGCTACGGGGGGGTGGGGGGTTCATGGGGGGCCCCTGGGGGGGGAGAGTTTTCAAAAAAAGGTTGAAGAAAAGGGGATAGGCGGTACTAGAAGGTAGAATTCGAGTGGGGGTTAGAGGAGGCGTTTTTTTTATGAGGGAAAGGAAAGGCCCAGGTTTTAGATGGCATTTCGAATGATTTTTTAGGGCACCCTTTTGGGAAATATTAAGCATTGTTTGGTTTATGTATTGAATTGAGTCAGGAGGGGGGGTTAGGTATGTCGAAAGCGGGGGTAGTTTTTGTTGGTGACCAAAAAAAGGGGGGGGGGGGGGTTGAGTGATTTGAGCAAATGTTTTTATGGTCGGCTATAAAAAATTTGCAAAGTTTTGGAAACAGAATGAGGAAGGGTTTTGGGGCGGTTATTCACAGGGGGCAAAGGATACCAGGTAGGAGATGATGGAAGGAAAGTATGTTTAGAGAGTTTTTGGGGGAATGTCAAGGGGAAGGGTGTCCTCGGACTTGACTGGTAAAATGCTTATGGCTGTGTTGATAGAGATTTATTAAGGCTTATTTTATTGAAGCAGGGTTTTGGGGAGGGGATTGTAAGATTGTACTTTGTATGCCTCGGCTATGGTATGAGTACAGGTAAATGGTAAATTGGGGCAGCCAGTCCGTATGGGAAGGGGTTTGAGGCAAGGGTGCCCCCTCTCCCAGCTGCTTTTTGCTTGTATGCAAAACCCCTTTTATGAGCTGGTGGATGGTGGTTTGTGGCATGGAACGCTGAGCAGTGACCATGCAACGCGTGTGGTCGGGTACGTAGATGATACCACGATTTTGTTAAAAGGGGAGGAGGATTTGCAGACCGGGGGATGGATTGTTGAGTTTTTTGGGGCAGAGACTGGCATGTGCGTCAACAAGGCAAAATCGAAATTATTGGAGGTGGGTACATGGGTGGGGGAGGGTTTGGGCGAAAGGTATGGGTGGTCAGTCGTGGTGCAACTTAAAATATGTGTACATGGCAGATGAGAGGGAGGGCCGAAGGGTCAACTCTGAATTGGTGGTTAACAAGGCTTTAGATCGACTTCGGGGGTTAAGAGATGGGGATGTCTCATTGCAACAGAGGACAGTAGTGGTTAATACACTTGTTTTTAGTAGGTATGGGGTGTGGCTGAGGTTTTACCCTTTTAAGAGACTTGGATATTCAGGAACTGCAGAGAAGGGTCTTACGTTATGTTTGGGGTTTGGGAGAGCTTGGTTAAGTCGGGAGGTTGTCAGCCCCATGTTCGTCGTGGGGTCTTTAGGTCTCTTGGCGTTGGGGAACGGGGAAGGCCCTCTATGTAAGCAGCGGTTCCTAGGGGGCAGTGAGAAGGGCATCTGGTGGGTCAGGTAATGATCGAAATGCGTAAATGGTGGAGGGGGCAGGGGATTAATCGAATGTGAGGACATGTTGCGTTTGTTGTTAAGGTTGAGAAAATTGCGCAACGGACCCGGGTGGGGCAAATGGTCAGCATTTGTTGTCGTGGGGAATTTATGCAGGGATTGTCTGTTTTTCCGCTGTATAATTGGGGGGAAATATGGACGGGTTTTGTTAAACTTAAGTTGGCACCGAGGGTTCGTGAATTGGTGTACAGATTTGTCATATGGATTTTAGCATCAAAATCGGTCTTAAATAGGATGGGTTTGGTAAGAGAGGTGGATTGCTTACGCTGCGGTCTAGAAGAAACAACTTTTCATGCGGTCTACTTTTGTGATACCTTGGACAAAGTTCGTTCGTGGTTGGGGCGGGTTTTAGATTTTCTTAGTGGGGGAACTATCTCAACCTTACGGGCCTTAACATTGGACGTTAGCAGAGTATCTAGTGAGGTACGAAGAGCGATAATGTACGTGGTGGCTAATTTCCTCTATATCTCGGGGTATGCGGGAAACCGGGGGATCAGTTAGGATCAGGGCAACTGCGGCAGGCATCTACAGAACGTATTGCAGAAACACTCATATATGGTAGAAGTTGGGATAACAGTTTTGCTGCAAACTATCGAAGTCTTACTGTTCAAAGGTTGCTGCAACTAGGGGTGGGGTAAGGCAACGGGGGGTTGGCACCAAACGGTATGTTCGGGACTTCAGGGTAGAGGGCGGGTTTTAGTGAGTGACGTGTATGTATTGTGAATGGTTCCGTGCGTCTGTGTGTGTATGGATGTGGCGTTGTGTGGAACTGAGATCTTGGATTAATCCTAAAATGGTCATGCATCTTGATAACACAGATAAAAAAAATATTTCAGAATATGTTCTAGCCTCTTGCAAGACTGAACCGGTTCCCGACTATGGCCGGGGTTTGGTGAAGTATGTTGGGTCTTTCCTGGGATTCCCATTAGGTTTTGTTTAGTCATTTGTAAGCGGATGTCATGCTGATATCACCGCTAAAAGTACAACGTTATACTGGCCTTTTAGGGGAATGTTCATAGGCAGACCTTTTGATGATGGTTGTAAGCTTTTGATGAAGGGCAAAAAGTTTCATTTGCTTAAGACTGTTTTGTGTATGTTGTAGCGGTCACCGCTGTGAGGAGGGGGGGGGGGGGTTGAGATGTATCATGTCCTATATTGTAATCTTTGGACATTCAAGTTCCTTGGGCAGCAGCTTTTGCGGGATAATATGTTGCTCTGTCACCCGGTGATATCACATGTATTCTTTTTTATCATTTATGGTGCATATAGTCAGTTGATGTTCCATTAAGCAACCTTAATAATATCACTGTATACGCAGGTATATTTTTTGTGGGTTTATAATTAGTTTAAGAAACTAAATAGGGGGTTGGTCGGGGTATTGGGTGTCTTAGTGTTTCTTCGTATGTAATCATACATGTTAGATCTGTTAAAGTCTTATGTTAATTATTAAAGGCTTTTGCATATTTTGATTCCATTTTCAATATATACAAACAAAAATAAAGAACACCATGTTTCAATTTCAAGAGTCTTGTAGGTTTTGATAGTAATTTTATATAACCATAGTACCATTGAGTGTGCAATGCATTAGTTTATATGACATTGTTTTTGTATATAAAATTTCATACACAATATGAATAAGAGTGTCAGGTTTGGTGTATATAGTTATTTTTGTGTTTAAGGTATGTTCAGGTTGTCCTCTGTTTAGTTATATAAATGTTGTTGTCTTATATAATGCTTCACGTTTCTTGTTTTAAATCAGTTATGTATACCATACATGTATACTGTGTTTTAAGTCAATTATGTATACCATACAAGTATACTGTGTTTTTTAAATAAAATAAAAAAAAAACTCTGTCTATACTAGTTATAACGGAGATAATATGCATATATGTGGGAACTAGCAGCACATAATACACTTCGATCATCTTACCCGGACAACAGTATTCATACATTTTGTGGTAGTGATGAGTTATATAATTGGCTATAAATATTTCGTATAATAAAGAGACATTGTGTTTGTAGCAGAATTTTTATTTACCTATAAATATACATTTTTCATAACGTTTAAGGTGGTGAACTTCATTACCTTCACTTAACCTTCGAGTCAAGGCTCTGTGAAAACCTGCCAGAACACTCTAGATATGCTAAATAAGTATGCCTTCATTGCAATTACTGAGACAGAGACAAATTCTTGGTCGTTTACTTGTATGAGAGATCATGCTGGTGGAAAACCTTACATGTGCATTGAATGTCTGAAAACATTTCTTCAAATTCACATTTAAAGGTTCGCATCATATTTCTTATTGGTGAAAAACAATGTAGGTAATGTATATGTTTAAAAACATTTTCTCAGAGAACTGTATTGTTTATGAGAGCTCATACTGATGATAAACCTTGCATGTGTAGAATATGTTCGTAAAAATTTTCTTGTCATCATTCTGATACATGGGCAGACAATGTTCAATACGATTTTCTTGTCATCATTCTGATACACGGGCAGACAATGTTCAATACGATTTTTTTGTCATCCTTTGAAAGACCATATATATGTCGTGCCGAATAGATAGAACTTTTCAATTAGCAAGAACTCATTTAAAATTAAGTCCTTTCTAAAATTTTCTCTTACACATTTAAAGTTATATTTTTTCATTTATGTTAATATAAAAATTAATGATTTAGTTCCCGAAGAACCTTAGGAACTTCCCCTACCTCTTATTATAACAAGCGCAATTTATTGTAGCCTAATCAACTAAAATATTTTTATAAAAATTTACAAAAATTCTATTTATTAACAAAACACAATGAATATATTATTTTTTCGTCAGTTTCTGTATGACCCACCATCACCTGGTATGATCACCACCAACACCAGTATGACACCAACACCAGTATGACACTCTCACTCACTCCGTATGACACCACACCAACACCCAGTAGACACACCAACACCAGTATGACACCAACACCAGGTATTGACACCAACACCAGTATGACACCAACACCAAGTATGGACACCTCCAACACCAGTATGACACCACCAACACCAGTATGGACACCACCAACACCATATGACACCTCAACTCCTCAGTATGACCACCAACACCAGTATGATCACACCCACACAGTATGGGACACCAACACAGTATGACATCCACAAACACCTGTATGACACATCCAACAACAGTATGACACCACCAACACCAGTATGACACCACCAACACCTGTATGACACCAATAACACCAGGATCGACACACACCAACACCAGTATGACCCACAATACCAGTATGGTACACCACCAACACCAGTATGACACCAACACAGTATGACACCACCACAACAGTATGGGACACCAATCCAGTAGGACACAACACCAGTATGACACCACCAACACCAGTACGACACCAACACCAGTAGGGACACCAACAAACGCCTGTATGACCCCAACACCAGTTGACAACAACACCTGTATGTATGGACACCACCAACACCAGTTTGACACCAACTAACACCAGTATGACTACACCAACACCTGTAGATCACACAACACCAGTATGAACCTCCATACCCAGTTTGAGACCACCAACACCAGTTTGACACCTCCAACACCAGTTGTTTGACAAAACAACACCAGTTTGACACCATCACCAGTATGACTCCAACACCAGTATGACACCACCATCCCAGTATGCACCAACATCAGTATGACACCCCCATCACAGTTTGACACCACCCAACACAGTTGACACCAACACCAGTTTGACACCACCAACACCTGTATGACACCAAACCAGTTATGACACCTAACACCAGTATGACACAACACCCAGTTATGACACCACCAACACCAGTTTGACCCACCAAACACAGTATGTAACACCAACACCAGTAGACACCATCACCAGTATGACACCACAAACACCAGTATGACACCAACACCAGTATGACACCAACTCCCAGTATGACACCACCCAACACCAGTTTGACACATAGAAACATTAAAGAACATAAGATGAAGGAACACTGCAGAAGGCACTGGCCATGCGAGGCAGGTCCAAAGTCCTCCGGCGTTAAGCCATGCACCCAACCTAGTAGGTCAGGTCACATTGTTTAAGGGAGGAACACGGCAAGACCTGTTAGCACAAAGTATAGGTCAACTCACACCACACACAATCTACTCATGTATTTATCCAAACCTATTTTTTAAGCTACACAACGTCTGGCCTCTATAACGGTATTGGGGAGTTTGTTCCACTCATCCACAACTCTAATATCCAAACCAGTACTTTCCTTTATCCCTCCGGAATCTGAATTTTGCCACATTAAACCCTTGCTGCGAGTCTGTCTAGGCTTGATATTTTCAGCACACTATATACATCCCCTTTATTTATCCTGTCTTCCACTTATAACACCTCAATCATATCCCCACTAATTCCTACGTTTTCTAGAGAGTGCAGTTCAGGGCCCTTAGTCTATCCTCCTAGGGAAGGTTTCTGATTAATGGGATCATCTCTTGTCATCCTCCTATGTACATTTTCCAGAGAATTATATCCATTCGGTATACGGAGACCAAAAACTGTTGCAGCATAATCTAAATGAGGGGCCTAACCATAGGATGTCTTAGAGTTGAAGGGATACAACACTGAGGACTCCCTATTATTTATGCTTCCTTGCTATGAAAGCCCAAGGATTCATTAGACTTTATGCTGAACACTTATGCACAGTTGTCTTGGTTTCAGATTACTGCTAACCAGAAACTCCTAAATCTTTTTCGCAATCCGTTAATATTAAGATCTACTTATTTAGTTTATTTGTGGCATGGTTATTGTCCTGTCCAAACATTTAGAACTTTGCATTTGTCTATATAAACGTCCATCTGCCACTGCTCCGACCACCTGCCATCAGTCTATTAAATCTTCCTGACGTGCTACGATGGCTCGTCAGAATGAATCTCCGACGGCCTATCTTTGGATGTCCTTCGGACAAACTTGCCGGAGTCGCTCTTTATGCCTCTCATCTATGGTCTGTTGATGTAGTTGTGATCAGCAGGGCGGGCCCAACAGGACCCCGGTGATAACACCGCTCGTTGACGCCTTCCCCACTCTGATTTTCTCCCCATTTATGCAAACGCTCTGCTGCTATTTGGTCAACCATGCCTCTATCAGCGAAAAATTTCTCCTCCTATTCCATGTGCTATAATTTTCCTCAAATAGTCTCTGATGTGGGACCTGTCAAAAGCCTTACTGAAGTCATATACCACAATATCATATTCATTACCATGATCTACCTCCTCAAATTACCGTAGTGAAAAATAGTTAATAATTTCGTAAGGCAGGAACGCCCTTTTGTAAAACCATGCTGGTATACGTTGATTTAATTTATGTTTTCAGGTGGCTACGAACTGCCTCGGCAATTATTGTTCCATAATATTTTCCATAGGGAGGTTAGTGTTATTGAGTCTAGAGTTTGGAAGATAAGGACCCTGTCACCAGGTTTTGAAAATAGTATCACATTTGTATTTCCACTTAATCTAGGCAAACCATGCAGGTTTGTAGTGATAGGTTGGAAAGATTAAGCAAAGGTTGTGCTAAGCTCCCTCTTTAAATATCCTTTAGAAACCCGAGCATACAGTTCATCAGGGCCTGGGGATTTGTTAGGTTTTAATTTTTATCTATTTGCCTAAGGACCATGTCACTTGGACCTAATAGTGCCAGTTTATTATCGTCTGTTTACATAAATTGCTCTATTACTGGAATATCGCTGGTATCCTACTGTGTAAATAACTGAGAGGATGTATGTGTAAAAATTTCATAAACATTTCCTTATCTTCTGCAGTGAGATGACACGCACGGAACGTGGGAGTGGCCGATCTTGTTCCGGATCTTTCTTCTGTATACACGTGAAAGAAGCACGTTTGGGTGAGTACTTCGTTGCGCGTGCAACGTTTACACTCATTATCTGCTATTTGCTGGTTCTTATTTCCTTTTTATTTCTCTCTTTTATACTGCATTTTATCGATTTTCGTAATTTGCCTTCTCCTCTTTTGATTTGCCTATATATGCTTCTTTTGCCCATTTCAGATTATTTTTAATCTATGGATCATCCATTTAGGATATTTTTGTTTGATCTGATTTCCCTATTTGGAACATAATTTGGAGCTGAGCAGCTAGAATTATGCCCTAGGAAAGCTCTATATCTGGCAACCATCACACCATACCGGAAACCCCTAGGCAGGTCATTCCAGTTCCAGCGACCTAAGTAATTTTCAGTCCTATGAAACAAGCCAAGCGAAAGTCAGTGGACGGAGACTTGATTGCCATTATTAGGGGAGACCATTCCATGAATATGTTAAAACTGAGTGATTGGTGATCACTCTCCCCAAGTCATCATTTAACCTCAAGATTATTAAGTAGTGTTTCCTACTGGCAAGACCAAAGTCAAGGAGGTTCTCGTCCCTTGTTGGCTCTGTTCACAAACTGTTTTTAAAAAACAATCCTGGATCGATATCAAGGAAAGTCACCGACTCTAAAAGTTCTGGTCAAATTGCTCCAAGTCAATCTGTCTATAGTTGATAATTCTTCCCATTAGACAACATTTTCGTATGATAGTTGACTGTACGGAAATTTCGTCCATAGAAGTTTACTGCATCCCTTTCAAGATTTTTGGGGCCGTAAATCACACCCAAAAATGTAGTTTTTTTCGGCCTCGAGAAGCTGTAACCAAACAGTTTCTGGGGGCTGGACGCTTCTATTTAAGATCGTGTCTAAACACAACAATTTAAATTGTCTCTGACTTACATCGTACTCCACCACCTTTCCTGTTTGACCCTGTCAGGGTGGAATAATTTATGCCTTGTTGTGACAGTCAGAGGGCATCTCTCTATCTTTCATGTATTGAGCCGGTTTGTTATAGCAATAATATCTATGTTTCACTGCATGGCAATTAATCTTGCTCATCTATCATATTTCTAATAACTGCTATGAGTATAGTAAAACCTTAAGGGAGCTAGTCCTTGCTGCCCTCTGACTGTCCCCTTTGTTTTGCTGACCTGTTCTATTGTCTTTATTTATATCTTCATGCTGACTGCCTTTATACATTACTGTTGCCTACCCTTGTGTTGCAACCTGCTGGGTTCCCACACACACCCATACTCTATCTTTCCATCAGTTTAAAAATTCATAGCTTTCACCAATGGCCTTCTCATCGAGTCTGCAAGTGCTACCACCCCTGCCCCAGAGAGATGGAACCCCATCCTTGCATTAACATATCATGTTTGCCATATAAAGGGGGTGGTGGTTGGGGGTTTCCTGTTGTCATGAATGGGGATTGCAAGTTCCTTGCAGTATCTGTTAGCCAGCAATTTACACAATTGCCTAGACCAACCGAAGTCATTTTCCTACTCTCCTTCTAGGCAAGATGTACATATGATTGGGTCCCCTCCCTTAGACCTTAATGAAAATCTTTAGCTGACCTGTTACGTACTCTAGCAGTCTTCTCTCCTACCTTCCCCAATAATCATTTCCACCAGCACTGCGACCGATAATGGGCTTGTTCCCTTACCTGACTTGATATTATCCTGTATGTTGACAATGTCCCCAACACCAGCTCCAGAGCGAAGCACCACTCTATCTCTCTTCTTCTATTCCATATTACAAAAAGCACGATCAACATATCTTACTTGAGAGTACCAACACAAGAATGCGCTTACCTTCATTAGCAAGGTGCGTAGTACCCTTTTTCACTGGCCATGAAGTCATTCATATGGAGGAATGAGAAGCCGATTTCCTACCTTCAGATCTGCACTCTTAAACTTTTCCTTACTCTGTGCGCCTCCATTACTGTGAACAACTCGCACTTGTACGCAGGTGCTGGGCTGCACCTCACTGCTGGTAGCGTTGCTACCACCCCTCTAAAGCCTCCTCACAGTGGAGGACAGTCTGCACCTCACTGCTAGAAGCCTCATTCCCACCACCATCTCATCCACCTCACACTCTCGCCAAGGCCCATTGAGGTGGACCTTCAGCCTCCTAATCTCCTCATGGAGAGCAAGACCACTCCTTCAAACTCTCACTCAGTTTAAAACACTGTAGAAGCAAGCCATGCTTTGTAACCGTCTCCACGCTAATCCCCAAGTGCTCCAGGGTCTGTGGACCTCACGTGACGACTGACCACTGAACACTGACACCACTTAACACCATTATGACACCAACACCCAGTATGACACACAACACCGTATGACACACAACCACATTATGACACAACAAACACCCATTTGACACCACCAACACCAGTATGACACCCAACACCGTATGGACCCCCAACACCAGTTGACACCACCAACACCAGTATGCCACCACAACCACAGTATGACAACCCCACCAGTATGACACCACCAACCAAACACCGTATGGACTACACACCAACACAGTTTGACACCAACACCTGTATGACTCCAACACCAGTTTGACACCACCATCACCAGTTTTGAGACCACCAACCACCAAGTTTGACACCTCAACACAGTATGACACCACCAACACCAGTTTGACACCACACCTGTTTGACACCACCTACACAGATGACACCAACACCAGTATGACACCACCATCACCAGTTTGAGACCCCCAACCCAGAATGACCAACACCAACACCAGTATGGTCACCACCAACACCAGTTTGACACCTACATACAGTATGACACCAAACACTGTATGACACACCAACACCAGTATGAACCAACTTTCAGTATGACACCACCATCACCATGTTTGACACACCACAAAACCAGTATGGGTCACCAACACCAGTTTGACACCACCCATACACAGTATGACACCAACAACCAGTATGAACCACCATCACCAAGTTGAGACACCTACACTGGTTTGACACCACCTAAACACCGTATGGACACCACTCTACACCAGGTTTGACACAAACACAGTATGACACCAACAACCTGTTGACACCACCACACCAGTATGACACCTACATCAGTATGACACCAAACTCACAGTGTGTACACCACCAACTCCAGTATGACACCACCAACACCAGTATGACACCAACAATTAGTATGGTCACCAACACCAGTTGACACCATCCACCAGTATGACACCACCGACACCAAGTTTGACACCACCAAACACCTAGTATGACACCAGCACTAGTAGGACACCAAACTCACCATATGACACCAAACACCAGTATGGACACCACCAACACCAGTTAATGACACCAACTCCAGTAGAATTCCAACACCAGTTTGACACCACCGACACCAGTTGGTTACACCACTAACACCTGTATGACATCCAACACCAGTTTGACACCACTAATACACCACGTTTGACACCAACACAGTTTGACACCACAAACACCAATTTGACTCCACCCAACCTCCAGTATAGATCACAAACACCAGTTTGCACTCCACACAACACCAGTTATGACAACTCCAACACAAGTTATGACTCCACCAAACACATGTATGATCACCCAACACCCAGTTAATGACTCCACCATCACCTGTATTACATCCACTAACCACCCGTTTGACACCAACTCCAGGATGTCAATCAACACCAGTATGACTCCACCATTCTCCAGTTTGAGACCACCAACACCAGTATGATCATCACACCAACACCAGTTGGAACTCCACCAACACTCCTGTTTGACACAACACCAGTATGACACCACCAACACCAGTATGACTCCAACACCAGTATTGACCCACCATCACCTGTTTGAGACCAACTCATCACCGTATGACTCCCACACACCAGGATGACGCCTTCCTAACACCCAGTTGGACAACCTACAATAGTATGGTACCAAACATCTGTTTGTCACCACCAACACCAGTAAGGACACCAAATCCTGTATGACACACAACTACCAGTATGGACACCAAATCACCTGTATGACACCTCCAACACAGTTGACACCATCCCAACACCAGTTTGACACCTAACACTGTATGACACCAACACCAGTAGACACCAACACCAGTATGACTCACCAGACACCAGTATTTGGACACCTTCTCCTGCATGACACCAACACCGTTTGTCACTCCCACACACCAGTTTGACACCACTAACACCAGTATGACATCACACACACAGTATGACTCCACCTTCACCTGTATGACACCAACAACCAGTTATGAAACAACAAACACCAATTTGACTCAACAACACCAGTTTGACTCACTAACTACCAGTATGACACCACCAAACCAGTTGGGACACCTCACCTACACGCTGTTTGGACTCACCAACACAGTATGACTACAACGCCAGTATGGCACCACAAAAACCAGTTATGACATCCACCACAACAGTTTGACACCAACACCCGTATTGACCCATAACCAGTATGCACCACCATCACCTGTTTGAGTCCAACAACACCAGTATGACACCAACAATCACAGTATGACACACCAACACCAGTTGTGACACCAACACCGTATGACACCACATCTGTATGACACCACCAACACACCAGTATGACGCCATCATCAGTATGACACACCATAACCAGTTTGACACCACCAAAACAGTATGACACCAACACCAGTTTGACACCTCCAAACCGTAGTCACCATCACCTGTATGACACCAACACCAGTTTATGACACCAACTACCAGTTTTTGACACCTCCATACACCAGTTGGACACCAAACCTGTTTGACAACCAACACCAGTAGGGACACCAATGCACCCAGTATGCCACCAACACCTGTATGACACATCCCATCACCCAGTTGGACACCATCACCAGTATGATCCCCAACACTGTATGACTCCACCATCACGAGTTTGACACCCATCCTTACACCAGTATGACATCCTCAACAACAGTAGGACATCACCAAAACACCAGTTTGACACCCAACACCAGTATGACACCCACCCAACTCCTATTTTGACACCACCTATCTCCTGTATGAACACCAACACCAGTATGTCACCACCAACACCAGTATGACACCCAACACAGTATGACACACCAACACCAGTATGACACATAACACCCAGTATTGACAACACCAACTACCGTATGACACCAACAACCAGTATGACATCAACACCTGTATGACACCACCAACACCAGGTGGACACCACTATACCACCAGTTGGACCACCAACACCAGTATGACACCACTAACCACCAGAGTATGGACACAACACGTAGGACACCACCAAAACTACACCAATTTGACACCACCAACACAGTATGACACCAACACCAGTATGACACCACCAACACAGTATGAAGTATGACTCACCAACACCAGTATGACACCACCAACACCAGTATGACTCCAAACCAGTATGGACACCACCAACCCAGTATGTCACCCAACTACCAGTATGACACCACCATCACCAGTTTGAGACCACCCAACACCAGTATGACACCACCAACTCCGTTGACACCACAAACTACCTGTTTGACACACACCTGTTTGGGACACCCCAACACCCAGTATGACACCAACACCAGTATGACACCACCATCACAGTTTGAGACCACCAACCGGTTATGACACCAGTGTAGGGACTTGAGCTAGAGTCGTCAGGCCACGACTAGCTGGTGATTCGTCCTGGTGAAAACTTGCATTGTGGTCACAGAGGTGCTGTGCTAACTTTCCTATGGTGTAGGAAATTAACTAGTTGGATGAAATTATTGGGCATAGCTGGTCTAGTGAGCTAACGGACGGGGGCTGGAGTTTTGAGGACATCTATGTACGCGGGTTCCAATCCACGGCCGGGGGTATGGTTTATTTGCAAATGTGTCATTACTATTTCTTGAGTCATGTTGTCGGCAGTGAAGGGACTTGAGCTAGAGTTCGTTCACGGCCTCGCTAGCTGGTGATTCGTCTGTTAAAACTTGCATTTGTGGTCACAGAGGGGCCTGTGCATAACTTTCTATGGTTAGAAAATGTACCTGTTGGATGAATCTTATTGTGGCTAGCTGGTCTAGTGGCTAACGCGACGGGCTGGTGTTTTGAGGGACTTATGACGCGGGTTCAATCCCGGCCGGGGGTATGGTTTATTTGCAATCGTGTCATTACGATGTCTTGAGTCTTCTATTAGCTGTATTGGAACACTTAGGCACTGTGTCTTGGTTCAGGTTACTGCTAACCAGAACTCCATTATCTTTTTCGCCAATCCGTAATTTTAAGTATACTTATTAGTTTATATGTGGATGGGTATTTCTGTCCAACATTTAGGAACTTTGCATTTGTCTTTATTAAAATGCATCTGCACTTCTCCGACCACTGCATTCAGCTATTCAATTCATCGGGAGTGCTCGAAGGTCCTCTTCTGAATGTATTCGACGGCTTATTTTGGTGGTGTCATCGAAAACTTGCCGATGTCGTCGTTATGCCCTCATCTATGTCGTTTATTGTAGATTGTGAAACAGCAGGGGGGGGCCCAACACTGACCCCTGTGGAAATAAACACCGCTCGTTAAACGCTTCCCTACTCTGATTGCTTCCCATTTATGCAAAAACTCTCTGCTGCCTATTTGTCAACATGCCTCTATCCGGAAAAATTTCTGCCTCCTATTCCATGTGGCTGTAATTTTCCTCAATAGTCTCTGATGTGGGCTCTCTCAAAAGCCTTACTGAAAGTCCATATACACAATATCATATTCATTACCATGGGATTTCCTCCCTCAATTTCCTTAGTGAAAAAAGTAATAAATTCGTAAGGCATGGAACGCCCTTTGTAAAAACCCATGCTGAGATTCATGGATTAATTTATGCTTTTTCAAGGTGTCGACGAAACCGGCACTCGGCTGAATTATTGATTCCTATTAAATTTTTCCCCTAGGGAGGTTAGGGCTTTATTGGTCTATAGTTCGTCAAGCTAAGGACCTGGTTCACCTGTTTTGAAAGATAGGTATCACACATTTGCCATTTTTCCACTTTATCTGGCACCATGGCCAGTTTTGTAGTGATATGTTGAAAAGATTAAGCGAAGGTTGTGGCTAAGCTCTCTTTACATTACTTTAGAACCCTTGCATACAGTTCATCATGGCCTGTGGTTGTGTTAGGTTTTAATTTATTCTATTTGCCTACGACCATGTCATTTGTGACCATAATCGTGCACAGTTTATTATCGTCCTGTTCTACATAATTTATCATTACTTGGAATATCGTGGTTCCTTCCTGTGTAAATAACTGAGAGGTAGTATGCGTTAAAATTCTAACATTTCCGTATCACTGTCCAGTGAGCTGACACGAGGAACTTTTGTGTGGGCCTATCTTGTCCTGTTCTTTACTTCTGCTATACCTGAAAGAATTCCTTTTGGGTTGCTTCGATTTCTTGCCACTTTAACCTCATAATCTCTTTTTGCTTTTCTAATTCCCTGTTTTATTTCTTTTTAATGAATATATCGATTTCTTAATTGCCCCTCTCCTCTTGTGTTGATTTGCCGATTATATTCCTTCTTTGACCAATCAGATATTTTACATCTATTGTTCAATCCATTTAGGTTCATTTTTGTTTGACTCTTGATTTCCCTATTTGGAAAATAATTTGTCCTGAGCAGCTAAAACTAAGCCCTGGAAAAGCTTCTTATCGGCAACCATCACCAACCTACCTGGCCTTAGTCAGAGTCATTCTAGTTCAGCCCACCTAAGTAATTTTACAGTGCCTATGAATCAGCCAAGCGAAAGTAGGGACGGAGGACTTGAATTGCCATTATTAGGGGAATTCCATGATATATAAAATTGAGTGATTTGTGATCACTTTTCCCCAAGCTCATCATTATCCTCAAGATTATTATATTAGTGTTTTCCCTTCTGGCAAGAACCAAGTTCAAGGGAGGTATTTCCCTGTGGCACTGTCCAAACGTATTAAAAAACAATCCTGGATCGTATCAAGAAAGTCTCATGATCTGAAAATTTTCCTGTCAAATTTGCTCCAGTCAATCCTGTTCTTTGGTTGAAATCTCCCATTAGCACAAACATTTTCGTATGTAGATGTTTTCCTTACGAATTTCGTTCCCTAGAGTTTACTTGCACTCCTATCAAGATTTGGGGCCCTGGAATCACACCCAAAATTAGTTTTTTCTCGGCCTCGAGAAGCTGTAACCAACTGATTCAGTGGCTACGCTTCTAATTTTAATATTATTGTTAACACAACAATTTAAATTGTCTCTGACACTACATCGCTACTCCCCCACCTTTCCTGTTGACCCTGTCAGTGTGGAATAATTTATAGCCTTGTATGTTGCCATCAGAGGGCATCTCTCTATCTTTCAGATTGAGCCAGGTCTCTGTTATAGCAATAATATCTGTTTCCTGCACTTGCAATTAATCTTAGCTCATCTATCTTATTTCTTACACTCCTGCTATTATTATAGTAAACCTTAAGGGAGCTAGTCCCTTGCTGCCCTCTGCTGTCCCCTTTGTTTGCTGACCTGATCTATTGTCTTTATTTATAACTTCATGCTGAATGCCTTTTATTAGATTTACTGTCTCCAACCCTAGTGTTGCAACTGCTTGTTTCCCCACACACCCATACCTCTATCTTCCAATCAGTTTAAAATGATAGGCATTTCACCAATGGCCTTCTCAATCGAGTCTGCAAGTGCTACCACCCCTGCCCCAGAGAGAGTACCCCATCCTTGCATACTTATCATGTTTGCCATAAAAGTTGTTCCAGTTGTCAATGAATGGGATTGCAAGTTCCTTGCAGTATCTGTCTAGCCAGCAATTTACACCAATTGCCATAGACAACCATTCATTTCCTACTCCCCTTCTAGGCAAGATGCTACATATGATTGGGATCCCTCCCTTAGACTTAATGAAATCTATAGCTGACCTGTACTTATCTAGCAGCTCTTCTCTCCTACCTTCCCAATATCATTTCACCAGCACTGAGACAGATAATGGGCTTGTTCCCATTACCTGACATGATATTATCCAGCTGTTGACTATATCCCCAACACCAGCTCCAGGGAAGCACACTCTATCTCTCATTTCTTATTCCTATTACAAAAAGCACGGTCAATATATCCAACCAACGCCAGTACGACACCACCAATACTAGTATGACGCCACCAACACCTATATGGCACCACCAACACCTGTATTGACACCACCAGCATCTCTATAACACCACCAACACCAGTATGACACCAACACCAGTATGACACCGCCAACACCCGTATGACACCAACACCAGGACGACACCACCAACACCAGTTTGACACCACTAACAACCAGTACGACACCACCAACACCAGTACGATACCACCAAAACCAGTACGACACCACCAACATCAGTATGACACCACCAGCACCAGTATGACACCACCAGCACCAGCGCCACAACACCAGCATCACTAACACAAAACCAACACCATTACCACACCACTAACACAAGTACCACAACACCAATACAAGTACCACAACAACAACACAAGTACCACAACAACACAAGTAACCACAACAACAACACAAGTACCACAACATCAACACAAATACCACAGCAGCAACGCAAGTACCACAAACACCAATACAAGTACTACAACAATAACATAAGTACCACAACAACAGCACAAGTACCACACCAACAACACAAGTACCACAACAGCAACACAAGTACCACAACAATAACACTAGTACCAAAACACCAACTCTAATGCCTCACCACCAACACAAGTACCGCAATACCAAAACATAGGCTACACCACTTTGACAACTACCAGAAGACCATACGTCCCATATCACTGCCGCAACTTTCTCCTTGATTTGCTTACATTACCTCGTTGGGAGTTTTCAGTAAACTGACAATAACTTCAATGGATGTAAGCTGGTTCTAGTTATTAGCTGTATCTCGGGCCGGAGTTCTCTGCAAAAAGTTCGAGACATTTTAGTAGTTCTGACTCTTGTTAACTTTACCAGATGTTAACATTTTCTAACAGGAGGATCCTCATGGCCATTTGGAGTATGTCGTCTAACACGATCGTCTGGTAATCTCGGGTCGGCTGAACCGCAGGCTCGACTCTCATCTTTTGAATTATATGAATTCAAGTATCACAGTCTAAGAGGCGACATGCGAGTAGAAAACATAGACAATTTTATTTCTGATAAACTCGCCCCCCGCTATTAATTATATCAACCAATACAGCATTATCACAGATTCGCTAGACATTGAAAAATACGCAGATTGACGGACAAACAGAATAAAAGAAAGAGAGAATGACCGTCAGAGAGAATGACACATAAATAAAGCATAAGATAAGATGGTGTAAAAGCTGAATGTCAAACCGTACCACGGGTGGGGTTAGAACCCGCGATCAGAGAGTCATAAAACTCCAGACCGACGCGTGAGCCACTGATTGCGAGTTCTAACCCGACTCGTGGTATGGTTTGTTTGCTGTCGTGTCATTACGATTTCGTGAGTCAGAATGTCAAAGTGAATGATAGGATTACAGAGAGACAGTGTGAGATAAAATGCCAGGTATAGTGATGTACAGACGTACTAAGGCATACATGTTTAATGACAGAGATGGAAACAGACATGCAAGACAGAGTGAAAGGCACACATGCAGGACAGTAAAAGATAGACAGACCTGCAGGACAGTAAAAGACAGATATGCAGGACAGAGTGAAAGACACACATGCAGCCAGAGTGAAAACAGACATGAAGGACAGAGTGAAAGACAGAAATACAGAGTAAAAAACAGACATGCAGAGTGAAAAACAGGCATGCAGAACAGAATGAAAGACACAAATAATGATATACAGAAAGAATATTGATATAATGATAGGCATACAAATAAACATACAGGACAGGAACACAGACAGACAGAGAAAAGAAGAATGTTAAGTAGAGAGAGATAACTTCATGAACTCTACCAAGAGCCTTCAGTAGTAACAGCGTTACAACTCGCCACTAATAACTGCGACGGATGCTTGCTTGAGCATACAACAAAAATTACCCAAGAAATTATAACTTTGACGGCAGTAATCCAGTTTACACAAGGATCTTAGCGGAGGCTTATGCAAAGTTAAGATGATTTTACATCTCAGGGAGCACTGAATGTAGACGTTGTCAATTTCTACGCCCTGGGAGGAAGTGACGTAGACAATCTGAGTGACTAAATTCCCAGGAGGAAGTGAAGTAAAGAGATTTTGTGAATACTTATATGTACAACGACTCTAAGCCCACATGCATGAACCTTACGTCTGGAAAAGTGACATACACACCCACTCTGTAAGGAAGAAGGAGACATGCACACTTACTATGTCAGGACGTAGAAAACATACACACCCACCCTGGTAGAGTGTAGGATACACACACACACACACACACACACACACACACATACACACACACACACACAACACACCCCACACACACACACACACACACACACACACACACCACACACACACACACACACACACACACACACACACACACACATGGGTATTGTCTGGAAACGTTTCACCAGCCAGTGGCTTCTTCAGTTTAATGTAGGTGGAGTGTTAAATGATAAACAAATATCCCGCTCATAGGAGAGAGAGGAGATGCTTACGACGACGTTTCAATACGACTTGGACCATTTACAAAATCACACAGTGTGACTGTAAATGGTCCACGTTAGACCGAATCGTCATCGTGAGCTCCTCCTCTCAACTATGTATGGGTTATTTGTGTATTATTCCAGTCACAGTACTGTGCCTTTTTGTTGTTTAGTGTTACGTAATCAATCCCTCAGCCTGGAGTCAATGTCTTCAGCCCATCAATCTTGATAAAAGTGCAGCATATTCTTGGCGATGGGGCTTATATACTGATGACTGATGAGGTGGAGCAGTGGTTTTACCTGGAGTTTACCTGGAGAGGGCTCCGGGGGTAAAACCCCCCCGCGGCCGGTCTGAGACCAGGCCCCCGGGTGGATCAGAGCCTGATAAACCAGGCGTTGCTGTGGTGCAGAAAACCAACTACGAGCCACAGCCCCGGTGATCCGGAACTGACTTTAGGTGCTTGTCCCCGTGCCGCTTGAAGACTGCCGGGGTCTGTTGGTAATCCCCCTTATGGTGTGCTGGGAGGGAGTTGAACAGTCTCGGGCCCCCACACTTATTGTATGGTTCTTAAAAGTGCTAGTGACACCCCCGTTTTCATTGGGGGGAGGTGCATCGTCTGCCAAGTCTTTTGCTTCGTAGTGAGTGATTTTCGTTGCAAGTTTGGGACTAGTCCCTCAGGTTTCCAGGTGTTATAATCATGTATCTTCCCTCCCGCGTTCCAGGGAATACAGGTTTTGGAACCCAAGCGCCCCAAAAATTGAGGTGTTTTTTTCTCCGTTTTTGCGCGCCGTGAAAGTTCTCTGTACATTTTTTAGGTCGGCAATTTCACCTGCCTTGAAGGTGCTGTTAGTGTGCAGCAAAATTCCAGCCCAGATAGAACAAGTGACCTGAAGAGTGTCATCATGGGCTTGGCCTCCCTAGTTTTGAAGGTTCTCATTATCCATCCTGTCATTTTTCTAGCAGATGCGATTGATACAATGTTATGGTCCTTGAAGGTGAGATCCCCCGACATAAATCACTCCCAGGTCTTTGACGTTGGTTTTTTCGCTCTATTTTGTGGCCAGAATTTGTTTTGTACTCTGATGAAGATTTAATTTCCTCATGCTTACCATATCTGAGAAATTTGAAATTTCTCATCGTTGAACTTCATATTGTTTTCTGCAGCCACTGAAAGATTTGGTTGATGTCTGCCTGGAGCTTTGCAGTGTCTGCAATGGAAGACACTGTCATGCAGATTCGGGTGTCATCTGCAAAGGAAGACACGGTGCTGTGGCTGACATCCTTGTCTATGTCGGATATAAGGATGAGGAACAAGATGGGAGCGAGTACTGTGCCTTGTGGAACAGAGCTTTTCACCGTAGCTGCCTCGGACTTTACTCTGTTGACGACTACTCTCTGTGTTCTGTTAGTGAGGAAATTATAGATCCATCGACCGACTTTTCCTGTTATTCCTTTAGCACGCATTTTTGGCGCTATTACGCCATGGTCACACTTGTCGAAGGCTTTTGCAAAGTCTGTATATATTACATCTGCATTCTTTTTGTCTTCTAGTGCATTTAGGACCTTGTCGTAGTGGTCCAATAGTTGAGACAGACAGGAGCGACCTGTTCAAAAACCCATGTTGCCCGGGGTTTTTGTAACTGATGGGTTTCTAGATGCGTGGTGATCTTGCTTCTTAGGACCCTTTCAAAGATTTTTATGATATGGGATGTTAGTGCTATTGGTCTGTAGTTCTTTGCTGTTGCTTTACTGCCCCCTTTGTGGAGTGGGGCTATGTCTGTTGTTTTTAGTAACTGTGGGACGACCCCCGTGTCCATGCTCCCTCTCCATAGGATGGAAAAGGCTCGTGATAGGGGCTTCTTGCAGTTCTTGATGAACACAGAGTTCCATGAGTCTGGCCCTGGGGCAGAGTGCATGGGCATGTCATTTATCGCCTGTTCGAAGTCATTTGGCGTCAGGATAACATCGGATAGGCTTGTGTTAATCAAATTTTGTGGCTCTCTCATAAAAAATTCATTTTGATCTTCGACTCTCAGTCTGGTTAGCGGCTTGCTAAAAACTGAGTCATTGGGACTTGAGTAGCTCACTCATTTCCTTGCTGTCATCTTGTGGACCCATCTTGTTTAATAGGGGCCCAATACTGGCTTGTTCTCGATTTTGATTTGGCTAGGAGAAGAAATTTATTTTGGGGTTTTTTTTCGTTTCATTTATGCTTTTAGTTTTTCCCCGCGATCCCTGCTCCTAAAGGATTCTTTTAGCTTAAAATTTTCGATGCTTGCTATTTCTTGCCAGGTCCCCCCTACGCATTTCGGTATATTGACCTTTTTTAGCCGCCTGTTTTCTTTTCCGTCCGCGAAAAGGGGGCGCCGTCTTTTTTCTTTTTTAATTACTCCCCCTTTTTTTAGGGGAATAAGCCTGTGCAAATCGAGTGCCCCCGGTTTAAATCTGTTTAGGCAAAAGTTGGGGTCTGTGTTGCTTAGTATATTTCCCCACTTTATATCGGTTAGGACTTGGTTTACTTGGTCCCACTTTAATGTTTTTTTTATTGAAGTTGAATTTGGTGAATGCTCCTCGTGATAATCTCTTAGTGGTTTCTGGGCTCCGCGCATAATGAAAACCCTCAATTATTTTGTGATCTGGTTATTGTTTTTGATAGGTGGGTTTGCGTCCCAGGGGAAAAAATCGATTTGGGGATGTAGGTCGTGCCTTTGGGGTTGGGTGACTTTGAAAATTCCTTGCTAAAAGATCCCAAATTTTGCTGTGTCTGGCAGAGTTTAAAATAAATGGTTAGGACCGACAATTTGGGAAATAAGAACTTGTACAGCATTTGGGGTATCTTTATTTGGAACGTTTTCCCATCCGGGGGGTTTTTCAGTTAAATGTAGGCAAGCGGGGAAGACGGGGAAGGGGGTGTGAGGTAGTTAGTCCCTCCGTGGAGTCGATGTGTTTATTTATCAATGCTGTTTCAAAACCATTTATTCAAACTCTGTAACGCAACTCTTGGCATAATTTCTCAAAGAGACGGGGAAAAAAATTTTAAAAGAGGGCGGGCAGGAGACAAGGAGTGATTTTGGCGTGAAGAGATATCAGAAGGGGGGAAGTGATTAAGGTTGGGGTTTACAAGAATTATAGGACGAATACTGTTTTTGGTTTATGTGTAGGGGCAAAGCAGAAGAGATTGAGCAGATGTATCTTTGTCACAGAAAATTTAAAAAAAACTAATGGGAGAAAAATTTATAAAATAGTTGAAAAAAAAACTGGGGAATGGTTATGAAGCCCGGAAATTTTAGGTAAAAACGGGGGAAAAGAGGCGCCAAAAACTTCCTTAATGAAAAATCCCGGGGGTGAGAAACTGGGGGGCATTTGCCAGAGACACAATTGATGAATTTCTCTGCATGGAAACTTTTTTCACAAATTTAATATAAGTTTAATGGATTAAATAAATGGTCAATCACGGTCCTATATAGGGCATATATAAAACCCCATCTTGAATTATTCAGCCACAACTGGAATACTTCACCTCAAAAACAGTTAAGGTACAAAAAAAAGTGCAGAGGTATGCAACGAGACAGCCCAGAGCTAAAAAAAAAATAGCTGTGAGGAGAGATTAAAAAACAAAACCCTGATGACATTAAAGGTTTGGAAGAATCAGGGAGAATGAAAATTTAAAAAATACTTAGAGATTGATAAATTAACAAGTGCAATCTTGGGTTCTTTTTTGAGGAAACTTTTTGCCACACAGTGGCTTATCAGCCCCATACAAAGGAGAATTTAAGAACAGGGGAAATGAGGTAATCACCCCTCACCTTGAGTCGAGTGGTCAGTCCTAAATTTTGAAAAAAGTACGGCATAGGGCGGGAAGCTTTGGGACAAATGTGACACCCCCTACGCTGCCCCCCTCCCCTCCGTAGGTTTTTAACTGCTTCTCCGTCATATGCCGCATTTTTTTAAAGTTTGATGGACTGATCAATCGACTAAAGGATGAGGGATGATTACCTCTTCTCCTCCTTTTTCTTCAAGATTCTTTTTGTATGGTGATGAAGCCATGGGGGCGAAACGTTTCCCTCAATAAAAAAGGTACCCAAGAGTTGCACATGTGTCTAATTTATCAACGGTTGGTTCCCTGAACTCATCTACAAATTAGATGATTAAATAGGACTGACAGGATAGACTTTGAAAAAAAAAAAAAAATAAAAAAGGGACCATTATGAAAAAAAAAAAAATCAAGGGACAAAAACTATAACAAAAAATAAAAAAAATGGAATGACCTGCATGAGGTAGTAAAGGTAGCATGGGGAAAAAGACGTCTGCATGATTAACCTAAAGTGGTATTTGAGGGCTAGCTGGGAGCTGGATCGACCCTTCACACCATAAATTGGTGATGCACCCCCACACACACATACACACAACACACACACACACACACACAAACACACACAAACCACCACACACACACCACACAGTTGTGGGTAGGAAAAAAAAGGGAATGCTTAGGAAGATTGAGTGGAGCCCAATAAATCCGGGATTAAAAGATTAGATATGACAGAGTGCAGCAGGGCAAAAAGAAACCCCACCCCATTTTTTCCAAGTGCAAAGCCAAGCCCAGGAACTCAGTATTTGCTAGCTTTTTTAACAAACATACACCCACACACGCACGCACAACACAACACACGCAACCACAAAAACACAAAAAACACACACAACACAAACCACACACACACAACACACAACACACACACACACAATACCACCACACACACAACACAAACACACACAAAACACCTTCTTTCTCTTTGTCAGGTTATCAAGGGGGAATGCAGTACCCAGGGGCCCCTCCCCCTTTCCCAAAAGAAGAAAGAAATCTAGGTAAAAAATTGATTACAACATGCAAGATACTTAGGGGTTTTGACTAAGCGTAGTGAAAAACTTTTGAAAGCGGGGCACATGAGCGAGGAGTTATAAAAGAAACAAAAGACATATGAGACAAGACAAAAAATTCTCAACAAAAGATGAAGTTGAAGAAGTAACTCAAAGCATTTTTACAGGAGTATGTATAAAGGGCCCCCATGGGGCCCAGAAGTCAGTAATGCCACCAAATTTTAATTTAAAGTCAGAGCCGAGAACTGAGTTTAGAACACCCCCAAAACCACAATCTGTGTCAACTTGGTCCGTACATGTTTCTTGCACCCCCATTCCCACGAAACACACACACACACCAACATATAAGGGGTTTTCCTAGACCCAAAACAGAAAAAAGAACGAATACAGAACTGAGGGAGAGGACATAGAAACGAAAGGGGAGGGAAAGGGACAAAGGACGAGTCCAGGGAAAGGAGAAGGCAGGAGCAAGTGCAAACGCACTCAGAAACCAACAAATCTTTACCCAAACACACTTCCCAACCAATCCATAAAATTTTCACTTACAGCCTCCCCCCCACACAACACTGTAGAATTTCCCCCAGTCCACGCCCTGTCCCCCCCCCACAGATGCAAGAGCACAGTGTTGGAGAGGAAACTGTTTGGTACACCAAAGTTGATGGAATAACGAATCATGGGAGGGTGGTGAAAGAGTCAAAGAGGGTCCCGGACATCATAGCTCTCACAGAAATGAATTCACAGGAATGATAACAGAGCCATCTTTCCCAAAGGGGTACAGATCTTTAGGAAAGCAGAGGGGAAAAGAGGAGGTGGTGGATGGCACGGCTCATGAAAACCCAAAGGGATTTTGAGAGCCGGAGAGAGGAGAAGAGGAAAACAAGAGACGATATAGGAAACTTCAGTCTGGAGGTCCCCAAAGGGGGTAATTGCAGTGATTTAACCCATCACAGAACAGCAGAAGGCCAAGCAAAAGTATGAGAGTAAAAAGAGCAAGGTTGACACACGGCTGAATGGCCATAAGCCTCGCGAGCAGGGCAAAATGTGATTGGGGTTATTTTAATCACAAGGAAACTGAATGGAAGAACCCCGGGCCCCATGGGGCCAAGACACAGGAGGGCCATGATACTGGAGGTGGTAATGGGGAACCCCATGTACCAACAGTAAGGACATTACCCAAAAAGAGAGGAGGGTTGAGCCAGCAAGATGAACTTTGTATTCACATTTACTAAAACAGATATTGAGAATCACTATGAAAGAGCCCCCAGACCACAGAACTACAAAGGGTCCGGAAGGCAGCAGTCCTGGTCCAAAAAAGGCTCCCACATTTTAATCCCCGCAAGTGCAAAGTCTGAGTTTGGGAAAGGGGGAGAGAAGACCCAGACGGGTACAGTCTAGGGGAGAGAGACAAAAAACCCCACTCAAGGAAAAGAAATCTTGGGTGGTATAAAACCGGGCCGTTGAGGGCACATCAGTAAATAACTGCTGCGCACGGGTGCCAGCAAACTAAAACAACATTCAACATCCAATAAGGATCGTTTAGGACCCTGTACGCTGGTACGTTAGGCCCATATTGGAGTATGCAGCACCAGTTTGGAATCCACACCCAGCCAAGAGAGCCCGTTGTGAATGTGGGGGAAGTCGTGAGGAGTGGGGAATGAAAGGGGGTAAGGCCGCTGGGATTGATGGGATAAAGATAGAAATGTAAAGCAGGTGGGGGTATAGTTTTTGGGAAAGGTTTGGTGCTATTTTTAATAAATGTATGGAAAAGGGGAAGGTACCCAGGGGTTTTGGGAGAGAACATGCATAGTTCCTTTTTATAAAGGCGGACAAAAAAAGTGAAAAAAAATTATAGGGGGATAAGTCTGTTGGTATACCTGGTAAAGTGATGGGAAAGTTATTGTTGAAAGAATTAGGAGTAAGACGGAGAGCAGATGAAAACGGGCTTTAGGAAAGGTAGGAGGTGCGTAGACCAAGTGTTTACAGTAAACATATAAATGAACAGTATTTAGATAAAGGCTAAAAAGGTTTTGTGGGGATTTATGGATTTGAAAAGGCGTATGACAGGGTGGTAGGGGGCAATGTGGCAGATGTTGCAGGTTTTGGTAAAGAGGAGGTTTCTGAAAGAGCGAAAAGGGTTTTACGAGGGAATGGGGTCAAGTTAGGTATGAGGAAAAAGGGAGATTATTTCCCCGTAAAAGTAGGCCTTAGACAAGGATGTGTTGTCATCATGGTTGTTCAAAATTTTTTGTAGATGGGGTTGAAGAGAAGTGAATGCTAGGGTCTTGGCAGAGGTTTTGGAGTTTTAAAAAAAAGAATCAAAAATAAAGGGGGGGTTGTCATTGCTGCTTTTTGCTGAGCACTGTGCTCTTGGGAGATTCTGAAAGAGAAATTTCAGGGTTGGTGGATGATTTGGTAGGGGATGTAAAGAAAGAATTAAAAAAGAATACAGGAAAGAGTAAAGGTTTTGAGGGTAACAAAAAGATTAGGGGATGAAAGATTGGATTCAGATTTTTGGGGGGAGAGATTGGAGGGGTGAATGTATTTTAATATCTGGGAGTGGACGTGTCAGGGGGGGTCTAAAAAAAAATGAGGTGAATCATGAAAAATGAGAGGGAAAAAGGGTGAGCGGGTGCACTTAGGGGTCTGTGGAGACAAAGAACTTTTTCCTTCGAAGCAGAGAGGGGGGAATATTGAGATAAGTTTTTACCAATGCTCTTTATGGGTGTGAAGCATGGGTGATTAAAAGTTCATGAGGAGAAGGGTGGGGCAGTGGAATGTCATGTTGAGGGCAGTGTGGTGTGAATATTTTCAAAAATTCGTGGGGTTTGGGAAATTAGGAGGGGTGCGACAATGCCAAAACTGTTGTCCAGAGGGTGAGGGGTGGGTTTTGAGGTGATTCGGGGAAAGTAGAAGAATGGAGCGAAACAGAAAGATTCAAGAGTGTATCGTCTTTAGTGGAAGGAAGGGGGGTGGGGTCGGCCTAGGAAAGGTTGGAGTGGGGGTGTAAGAAGGTTTTGTGGTGAGGGTGTTACAAAAAACGCGATTTTAAAAAGCATAGAGACTCCAGTAAATACTAGAAAGGAGCCCTTCTGCATCCACCCTGTTACGGGTTTTGTAAAAATTTCAGTATCCTGGTTTTCCCCAATTAACCATTAAAATTCATAAGAATTTTTTGTGCTTCAGGTTTACAACTGGTAGCTATAACAGAAAATTTAAAATTCAAATTTTTTTAAAACAGTCTAGATGTATAAGATAAAAGTAAATTAAATTAATCAATTGAATAAAATTAGGAACAAGTTCCTTCACTTCTCTCGTTTCAGTAGTATTGTGCTTAAGGCAATAACATTTATCATTTTAAAGTACCGTCTGGTACATTAAATTAATAAATATTAAAATATGTACAAGAAAATTTGTGTGTTGTTTTAAGTGTTAGTATTTTCACTAGTCTAAAGACCCGACTGATTTAAACCCATGACTGAAAAAGTCCTCACTCAAAAACTTCTTGACCACCTGGCAATCAGAACAGCTTGCTTAACAAAAAAACATGCTAAGCCCAATAGCAATATAACAACAATACAACACAGAATCAGGATCAAGGAGAAAATTTAAAACGACCTAAGAGGACATCGAATCCTCACAAAAGCCCAAAAAAACCCATACTATGAATCAAAGTTCAGAGGGAAAACCCCCCAATGGACAGAAAACCGATCCCATACCAAATTAGGTCAAAGCTACACTCAGCCTGAGTTGCTCAGGTGTCTATGCGACACACAATCATACAAATCAAATCACAAGTCTAGCAATGTTCTGTAAAACAGGTTCCACAGCCCAACAACAAAAAGCGCGGGACGATCTTCCAACAAGGACCAATAAGGGAGGTTAGGACGTCTTGTCGGAATCGTCCAACCCCCAAGAGAGTCTAGCCCAGCTGATCTCCAGGCGAGGTGTGAACACCCCCCCCCCTTTTTCACGTGATTTCTCTGCGGACAGTGCTGCCCAGCAAAACCGAGAAGCCGGCGGGGAAAAAAGAAACGAGTGATAATTACAGTATTTTGCAATCAAGACTTTAACTTGAGCCTGAATAAAATGTATGTTAATCCTACCCAAAAAAAAGTAACTAATCAAAAAATTAATAAAGAATATATTTTCGATTTAGCTATTATCGCAAATATATGCAATATAAATTTTATGAAAAAGGGAATATACTTATAACATTGTGATCCATTCAGGGGGCGCAACGAGGGGATTTGACTTCCGCAAACATGCGTGGGCATATTTTTAGGGGCGATTTGATAGGAAGCTAGAGAAAGTGCAAAGGGTTTTCAACAACTAGTCCCAGAGTAAAGGGGGGTACCCCATGAGGAAAGTTAACTGAAATCGACCCGGACATGGAGGGCAGGAGAGATAGGGGTGATATGATAAATAAATACTAAAAGGAATTGACAAGGTGGACAGAGACAGGTGTTCCAGAGGTGGGGAAAAAAAAACAAGGGGGGCACGTTTAAAATTTAAGACTTAGATAACACGGGTTTGGAAAATATTTTTTTCAGTCACAGAGTTGCATGAAGTTGAATAGATAGAAGTATGTGTGGAGTATGATAAAGCTTATGGAGCAGGAAAAAGTGACCTGTAGCTGACAGTGAAGAGGAGGGCCAGGAGCTGTGAATCGACCCCTGCAAACCACAACTGGTGAGCAAAACAAGGTGAGTAACTGTGATCGATCCCCGCAATACACACATGCAATTGCGAAAATAGGTGATAAAAGCCTGATACCTTGTCAAATCGATAACCAAAAGTGAAACAAGCAAAAGACGCAAGGTTATATGATTTTATTTTTTTCACAAAAGACAAGTGGGGATTTACAATATGTACACTATTTCACTCTGTCCAAAATGTGAGAGCAAGTTAAATTACAGTGGTCAAAAAAAGACAAAATGCATGTACCCGACCGAAAACAAAATGAGCAACAGACGGACAAGTTGCCAAAACTTGTGTCACAAAATGAACACATTGTTCACAGCTCGGCGGGTTTTCCCTGACTGGCCAATGAACCCAGGGTGGTGTAAGGGCGGGGCCCTATTAGACTCTAAAATCCTTAGCACCAGGTTCGCTGGGTTGGGGGCATGCCTATATGGGAAATGGACCTATGCTAAAAAAGATGTACCACACACAACACCCCCCCTCCCAACCTCCCCCCCTCCAGTGGGGAGTTGAAAAACCCCGGGGAAGAGAGGAAGATTTGTTGGAAAGGAAAAAGGCAGAAGTGCTATGGAGAAGGGTGGGGAAAAAGAATGGGGGAAAAAAACTAGGTGGCTTTTATGAAATGAAAAAAGGGATGGTGCAATAACGAAAGGGGAGGAGCTGCAACTGAAATGCGAAACCCGGAGACAGAGCCCGAAAATGAAATAAAAAAGCTGAAGCAAGATACAGAGCCAAAGAACAGAAAGGGGCTTGACATCAGGAGTAGGTACCCCAAAAATTCCCAAATGGGGGGACCAAAGGGAAAAAAGAAGTAGCTAAGCCCATTTTGGGGGCCCTATCGGGGCTACGGGAAAAATGTAAAGGGAAAGGGAAGTGGTATACTGCGGGCCCATAGGGACAGAAGGAAGTGAAAACAGGGGGTGGGTTTAGAGAAGATGTAGGTTTCCCTGGGGAAGGCACGATGGGCCCACTGGGGGGACCCAAAAAAATGATAAGGGAAGCAGCAAAAGTTGTTTAAAGGGGATCAGAGATTTGGAGGAAAAAGCAATGGGGAAGGGGAAAAGAAAGAGAGGAGTCAGTTTTTTTTCTTTGGGCTTCAGAAGACAAAAGGGGAGGACATCCCAAGAGAGAAGAAAAAAAAAAGAGATCGAAAATATCACTAAAACCAGGGAGGAGGACAGGGACTGAGCTGATAAAATTTTCGGGAGAATAGAGAAAAACTAGAGGGGAAAAAATGGCCGGTAAAATTGATTTTCAAGAAAAGTTTACAGGCAGAACGGATTGCGGGGGCCCAAAGAAATCATTGCTATAGGAAATAACAAAATACCAGAGATTTTCCCTTTAGTGTTACTTTGGGTTTTCCCTTATTTTTTTGGTAGAAAAGTTCTCACTAATTTTAGTGGGGGGTTTAGTTTTTAAACCTTAAGGGCCCCTTTATTTGTTTTAGAGGTAATATTTTCCATCATGGTTTGATATTTGGGGTGCCCTCTGATACCTTTCACCCCCCTTTCACGGGTTTTTTGAAAAATTTTTTTACTATAAAAATAAAAACTGTATTTAAATTTGATATGTTTAAAAAAATAAAACAATCCCCGCCTCCTTTTTCAAAAAAAAATCTAACACTCCATGCCTGTGCTCCACAGGGTTTGTGTTTGCAAAAAACTCTTGCCCTTTCCACTTTTCCCTGACATCTCTGGGCTAACAGTGTTTTAAACCACTTTAGCCCACCCGGGGTTTGGGGCCAAAATTTAAAATTAAAAAAAAACTCCCCCCCGGGGGAAAAAAAAACCCTTGTTTCCCCCAAAAAGATGGGGGAAAAGGCCCCAGAGACCTGCCGGGTTAAAGGTCGCCACAGGGAGAGAGAGGGGGTCAGGGGAGAGGGGGGAGAGAGAAAACCCTACCTAAGCTCCCCCCACCAAAACAAAAGATGTTCCCAAGGGACAATTTCCCGGGTTAAACCACAATTCAAACCACCTCTTAATTTTACTTTTACAAAAAGAAAATAAAAAATTTTAAAAAAACTACTTATTTAAAAAAAAATTGTTTTTTTTTGGGGTCTATGTAAAAAACCTATTATTTGGAAAAATAGGTTTGCCCCACCCGCCTCTCAGTCAAAAGGGTTTTGATAATTCCTTCGGGAACTTTTAGAGCAAATCCCCTTCAATTAAATTATAATTAGGTATTATTAAGTAACTGTTATTTTATAAATACTGTTGGGTCCTAAAACCCCCAAAAACCCCCCCCCTTTCCAAAGACAAAGTTCACAAAAGCTAGCTTTTGTCCCTCAGGTTTCCGGCTATTTAAAAAAGTATATTGCTTAAGTTGAAGGCGGAAAACAAGACTACTAGAAATGCTAATTTTCCAGCACCATAACTACTTTTCCCACTTTTACGTTATTTAAACAGATTGCGGGAATTTTTAGAAAAGCTTTTTAAAAACCTTCCCCCTTAAAACTAAAGGGTTTGTAAAATTTTCAATTTTAGTGGCTTTTAAACAATAACATTACAATGCAAAAATTGCACACAATGCCCACTGTAAAAAGCCCGCCCCAAACGGGCCCTTGTTGCCTCGGTACGGTAACCCAAGAAAAGAAAATGGTACCCAGGGTGGTATCTTCGGGGATCGGGAGACGAGAGTAGACCCAAAACCCCGGGAGCAGTCAGGGTACACCGGGCAGGAAAACCCAAAAAAACATTAAAGGGGTGTCTCTCATTGGGGGGTTGGCCGAACCAAAAGTGAAAATTCCAGTCAACACTCACGCCCCTTTAAACATGGTAAGACCCCAAAAGCCCTTTCTTCAGGTCCACTCCCACAGATCCTCCAAACTTATGAAAAAGGGGGCCCCTTGGACATAGAATTTGGGGGGTCCGGGGGAACCAAAAAGGGCCCAAACCGTCGGGCCTTTTTGTTTTATAGAGCCAAAAAGGGACACAAATCACATACCTTCCTAAAAACGTTCATTTTTCCCAAAGGGTTGTCAACCACTGCCCCCAACCCCACTTTTTACTTCCCACCTGACCCTCGTACACTTTTGGCTCTGACTCGCCCCCTTCACAGCCAGATGGCGGGTTGAGGGTATCAGGCTGGGCCAAAGAGTTCACCACTGAAAAAACCCCAAAAAGGTCAGCAAAAAAGAAAAAACACTATGTACAAAGTACCCCACCTTTGCTTCCCCATGAAAATCAGAGAGAGCATCAGAAACCCACATTCTTGACCCTTTTTAAATTTTTTTTAACTTTAAAATTTAAAAAGGGCTTAGGAACAAACCCCTTTTCTAAGAGTCTGAAATTTTAGTCATTTATACACGGGAAAAAGGATAAGAGATCCTGAGCATGTACAAATGGAAAAAACCCAGCCCCAAAATGAAAATTTTTTTCCCGGGGTTTTAAATTTTTGACATTTAAATTTAGAAGGTTTCCCTAAATTGATAGTAACAGTTCTGCAACCTCTGCAGTGCAACAACAACACAAAGACATTTCTTTGCCCCCAAAGGTTTGGGGATACTTTAAAGTTTAACAGTTTACCATCACTTTCCCCAATCTCCACAAAATTTTTTAAAGGCACACAATGAAAAACAATTTGCTTACAACATTAAAATGGTCCCTGGAACCGGGCCCATGGAAATCACATCTTCCATGTTTTAGCTTATTTAAAGTTTTTGATTTTTTTAGTGCTAATTTATCAATCTTTCTAACCCGGGTAAACCTTAGTTTTTAAATGTACTTTGTGGTGGGTCGTTTTTTACCCCAGGGTGCCATCTAATTTGGGGAAAACCTTGAAGCGGGGGAATCCCCAACTGATCTAAATAAGCCTACAAACTGGGGGTTGGGAAAGGGAATTTCATTCTTCCTCCATTCCAATTTTTCTTCAGATTTTTCCCACAAAAAAAATTTTTTGAAAATTGGCTCAGTTCCTTAAAAAATTTTCTTCATGGGTTTCAATTTTTCCCCCATTACTGACACCCCAAAAACTTTTTTAAAAATTTTCCAAAAGGTGGTGAGGCCAAAACTCCCCTTTTTTTTTTCCTTTTAAACCAAGATGCTTTTCCCAAAAACTTTTACACACATGTTTTTTTTAAAATTACATTTTTGGGTATTTCATACAGTTTTTTGTTTTCCCACCCCTTTTTACTTTCCATTTAAAAATTTGGTCCTTAAAATTTTTGACAAAAAAAAAATTTTTCAAATTTTTTTCCCGGTTATTTTTCCCACTTTATCATTCTTTTCTTGTTTGGGGGGTGGGTTTTATTTTTCTCCCCCTGGGGAAATTTCCCCCCAAAACATTTTCAGCCCACAGCAATTGCTTTTCAGATTTTCACATGTTTTTGGGCCCTCCAGTATCGCATTTCCCTTTCTCCAGCCTCCAGAGTTTCTGGTCCATATTAGGGCCCCACATCACCTGGTTGGTTAAAATGGGACGTTATGGTACCATCCACCTCATACCGAGCCAAACAGTATCTGAAACTGGGGGAAAAAAAAGCTCCGAGGGGGGAGCTCCCCCAATCCCCCCAAGCCAATAGCCTGAGATTCCGGAGTGTTTCCCCCACTCGGGAAATAAAAAGAAAGGGATCATCTCACCCAAAGTTGTTAGTATTGTCTATACCTTGGGGCTTCCCATCATTGTTTTGGGGTTTTTGATGTAATTTCTCTTTTTCCCCTTTAGGGAGAGTGATACACAGTTAAACACTGAGGCCTACTTTTAGTCCCTTAAAAAACATTTCTAAAAGCCCTTAGGGTAAAAGTTGGGGCCCTTGATCTGTTTGTGCTTTCTTTAGGGGAAAAACCCAAAATGAAAAAAGAAAATTATTTAAAACCCTTTAAAATACATGAGCCGTTATCTTATGCGAGGGAAATGCTTCCGGTACCTTTGGTTTGTGGAGCAATATTTGTGAGTAAAAAAATCTTTCCCCGTTTGGTCCTTGGGAAAGAAACCAAAATACATCTATAAACCCGTTGGCCGAAAAGGGTTACCTGGTGCGAAATAGCCTGAAGGGGAAAAGGGTTAATATTCGATAGGTTTCCCCCATTTTAAAATTTAAAGGCATGAAAGGTCTCAAATATACTCTCCCGAAGTTTCCCGCAGCTGAGACCAGAAAAAAAAGGGGAAAAGCCTGGGGAAAACCCTTTGGGCATCACCATCTGGGGAAAAAACCCCTTTTTCTCCTTCCATCGATACTGCAAAAAAAGGGGTGAATTCTTTGTAAGGGGTTTCCTCCCTGAAATGAAACATTATTTTTAAATGTTAAAAAACTTTTCCTCGAAAAAGCGAAAATTTTCCGGGACAGAAATTTAATTTTTCCCTAGGGAGGTGCGCCTCTCTCACCCCTATTTAACTGATCCATTTCCTTTATGTCAGCTCTGGCTGGAAAAATCCTTTTCTTCAGTTGACGCAGTTCAACTTTAGAAAACGGGGAGTTACCAAAAAAAAGCCTTCCCATCCCCATGAGGAAAAAATTTTATGAAAAACGTTGGTAGCATGATCATGGGGCCATACTTCCATGGGGAAACCCCTCAGGGGAAAAAGGTTTTGGGGGGTTTTTCCCCAGCCCTTTTCCCAACATTTGGGGGTTTTTGGGTTTTCCCCCCAAAACCCAGTTGTTCCTCACTGTCTAAAGACCCCTAAAATTATTCCCTAAAAAGAGGTCGACCCCTTTGAGGGGAAATTTTATCTGAGATACCTAAGGGAGGGTAGCCAACTTGGTATGTAGGGTTTACCCATTTAATTTTGTTCCCGGGGTCCTTTTTGGTTGGAAACCCGTAATTTCCCTTCCCAAAAATTTTATCTACCCCAGTTTTTAGGTATCCTTAGACACTTTGGGAGGGATCCAAAAACGTAGCAAAGAGTAGGGCAAATCCTTTTTCAAGGAAAAATATGTTTCAAATCTGCCTAATTCTTTTTTCAAAACCCCTGTGGGCCACTAGAAAAATATAAAATCCTGGGGGGCTAGAAACCAAAGGTTCCTCCTCACCTTGCCTTGAAAACCCCAATGCAGGTAAATGGTTTTATCTCTGCAGTTAGAGTCTCTGGGGGGGGGTTCCTCCCCTTTTCCCGATCTCGCTGCCTTTTGACCGCAAAAAAATTTTGGGGGTGTCCAGTTTTTTTTACGTAGAAAAGATAAAACTCTTAAAGGTATTTTTAACCCTTTGGGGAGGAGGTTTTCTGTTTACTCGAGGACCCCGAAAAATTATCTGTTTGTCCCAGGTAAAATTTGGCTCCCGCGGATTTCCTTTTCTTTTTTTATTTTAGAGGGTGCCCCAGCCTTCTTTTTTCCCTGAAAAATTTTGTCACATTTACCTTTTTGGACCCTAGGACTTGGAATAAGGTTTAGAACGAGTGGGGAAATTTTCAGAAGGAGCATAACTGTTTTTACTTACCAAATTTCCCCCCGAGAAGAATTTTGGTCACCTAGATTTTCCCGTGCTTCAGAAAGATTATCTGGGGTTTTTTTTTCCTCTAAAAAATTCTCTGAGGTCAACAGGGGTTGTTTTTGTAAATTCCTCATGGAAAAACCCTTAGATCTACTTTTTTTTTATAGTCTTTTTTAACTCCTTTTTTTAAAAAAACCCATTTTTTTAAAAAAAACAGTTTCTTTATTCCCAAAAAATCGTTTTTGGTCTGCCCCCTCCCGAAATTTTTTATTTCTGAACTTTTGTCTATATTTCTCAGGTATCATTTGGGATGCAAGCAATACTTCCCCTTTAAAACTTATCTAATCCAAAAAAAAATTTTTCCCCCCCCCCGAGGGGCTCTACTCTTGGAATCCCTTTCCAAAGTTGTGGCGAAAATAGGGTAGCCCACTTTGGGTTTTGGGAACCTTGCTCCAAAGAGTTTCTCAAAGAAAGAAAAATATCTTTCTGGATCACTTTTTGTAAAAATTAGGGACCCAAAATTTTTGGGTTTTTGTTTTGTTTAAAAACTGCTTTAGGGGCTCTTTTTCTGAACCCCCCTAACCTTTGACTTTTCCTCCTTTGCTTTAAAAAAAGTTCATTTTGACCCCTGTACTGCTAATTTAAGTTCATTCTTCCCCTTTCCATATCACCCGGGGGTAGGTGATTCCTCATCTTCATATTAAAAAGGCTTTTTTTAATGATGAAATTTTTACCTTCTTCCCTGAAAGCCTAAAAAAAAACTGAAAAAATATCTTCTGACAAAAGTTTTATTTTTAAAACCCCTTGCTTTTCCCCCCTTACAGTTCAGTGGACAAAGTTTTCCCACAGGACATTTAAAAAACACCAAAAAAGAATGTTTAAAATATCACCCTAGCATTACCTTAACCCCAACAAAAAATGTGGTTTCTCCCCAAACCCTTTTTCCCCCCTTGGAGGGAAAAAAAACCCGGGAAAAAAATTTATGGGAAAAAAAACACTTCCACTGACCCCCCTTGGTAAAACTTCTCCCCGAAACCCTGCAACTGTTTTTTATCCCCTACCGAAAATTTAGTTCAAAAAATGTTTTGAGTTTTTTTTAAACAGTCAAAAAACTCTCCCCGGTTTAAGCTCCCATGTTACGTTGGTTTCCCTTTTTTCTTGGGGGAGTAATGTTCTCACTACATGTTTAGTGTGGGGAGCTTTTTCTTAATGGCCTTATTTGTTAGAAAGGGAATTCCCTTTCTTATGGCCCGTTTATCTTGGGGTGTTTTTCTGATCCCCTTTTTCAGCCCTCTTCACCGGTTATGTAAAACTATATATAAAAAAAATTTAAATGTTTTTCTAATAGATATGTAACAGGGGGGAAAAAAAAATACAAAACACGCCTCCATTTTTAAAAAAAAATCTTTCACACTTCCCTGGCCCTTTTTGCTCCCCATGGTGGGGTTGCAACAAACCCTTTTTTCCTTCACTTCCCCGACATTAAATCTGGGGTAACCCGTGTTTTGACACCTTTTTGTCACCCGGGGGGATGGTGGCCAAAAAACTTAAATTATAAAAAAATTTCCCCCGGGGCAACACGTGCCCCCAAAAGATAGGGAGAAAAGGGGGCCCAAAAGAAACCTCCCCAGGTTTTGAAGGTTTGCCACAGAGATGGGAAAAGAGAGCAAAAAAGGAGGGGGGGGAGGGGGAGAGAGAAAAACCTACCCTAAGCTTTTTCCCCCCACCAAAAAAAAAAGACTTTTTGCCAAGCACCCTTTTTTCAGTTACCCCAAAATTTTTCCCCTCTTAATTTTTTTTTTACAAAAAAAAAATACAACTTTATAAAAATACTTTTTTAAATTGTGTGTTTATGTGTCTATAGTATAAAAAATAAATTTTTTTGAGGAAAAAAAAGGGTTTTTTTCCCAAACTGCCCCTAGGGCAAAAAGGTGATCAGTCCTTCTGACATTTAGAGCAAAGTCCCATCAATTTAATATTTAAATTTGGGATTATTATTTTTAAAATTTACTTAAAAAATACATGTTGGGTCCCATAGCCCAAAAACCCCTTTGATCACGACCCGAAAAGAGAACAGAATGACAGAAATTTAGAAAATTCAAAATTGAAAACGGGCAAAAAGGAAAAAAGGGGATGAGGGGTGGAGTAGAAGGGACAAAAAAACACAAAAAAACCCCCAGAACCCCGCAACCCCAAAAATATTATGCCCAAAACCAAAACCCCACCCCACACTCACAGCCCAAATTCCCCCCCTACACAGTGGGCTCCCCCTAACACCCCTGGGCCCGGTTCCCACTCCCCCCGCCCCCAAAATACCAGAACACAAAGTTGGAAATTAAGCTGAAGATATGGTACACCAACGTTTGATGGAATAACGAGTAAGTGTAAGGAGTGCCATGAACGAATCACAGAGGCATCACTAGACATCATAGCACTTATGGAAGCCAAGCTAACAGGAATGATAACAGACGCCATCTTTGCAACTGGATATCAGATCCTGAGGAAAAAGAGAGGGAAATAGATGGGGTGAAGGAGTTGCACTGTACATCAAAAGTCAATGAGGGTTTGAGGAGTTGAAAAAAGGAGACGAGAGGGATTCAAAGGACTACATAAATAGGAACACTTCAGACTGTGGAGGACCCGAGGTGGTGTTTGGGAAGTGATGTATTAACGTGCCACACAATAGCAGGAGGCCAAGCCAAGAAATATGATGAGAGCAACGGGAGCAATGGTTGAGACACTAGCTGAGGTTGCCAGAAGGATTCAAGTGGGCTGGACAAAGTTACTTGTTTTGGATTACTTCAATCACAAGGAAACTGACTGGGAAAACTTAGAGCCACTTTGGGGACCAGAAACGTAGAGGGCTAAGATGATGGAGGTGATAGTTGAAAAACTCAAGCACCAACACATTAAGAACACTACCAGAGAGAGAGGAGACTATGAACCAGCAAGACTGGGCCTCAGTAGTTCAGACATTGTTGATATCACATATGAAAGGCCCTTCGGAGCAAGTGATCATGTCGTCCTGCACCTCGAATATGTAGAAGACTTATAAGAGAAGAGGGAAGCAGGAAGGGTACGACAGGAGAAGCCAAACTACAAAAGAGGGGACTACACAGGCACGAGGAATTTCCTACACTAGGTTCAGTAAGAAAGAGAATTGGTGGGAAAATCACTAAATGAAATAATGGAATACGTGACAAAATGCAAGGAGGCAGAGGAGCGATTCATATCCAAGGGCTAGAGAACTAATGGGAAGACCCAAAGGCGTAAAGAGACTTCTACACCCAAAGGTGTATAAAGGCCAAAACTAAGTGCACTACAGAATGGAAAAAGTATAGAAGACAAAACACCCAAGAAAATAAGGACCCAGCGGCAATACGAAAATGACATAGCTTCGAAAGCTAAATCTGACCCGAAGCTATTGTACAGCCCAAAAGAAGGAAAACAACAGTCAAGGACCAGGTAATCAGGCTGAGGAAGGAAGGCGGGGAGATGTCAAAAAACGACTGAGAAGTATTTGAAGAGCTCAACGTGAGATTTAAAGAAGTATTGTCAGCGGAAACAGAAAGGACTCCAGTAAGCTGGAATAGTGGGTACATCAACAAGTACTGGACACAATATACAGCCGAGGAGGAGGTGAAGAGGCTGCTAAGTGAACTAAATACCACAAAGGTGGTGGGACCGGACAACATGGCACATACAACAGAGGTGCTCTGTGTGCCACTAACTACAGTCTTCAACACATCTATCGAAACATGGTGACTACTTGAGGAGTGAAAGACAGCATATGTAGTCCCAGTGTTTATGAGAGGGGACAGACACGCAGCATTAAACTACAGACAAGTGAAGACTCATGGAGAAGCTTATCAGGAGAAAAGTGGTGGAGCACCTTGAAAGGAATAAACTTATACACGACAACCAGCACGGTTTTTAGGGGAAAAGAAATCCCGATTCCAAATCTACTGG
>NC_069402.1:20167013-20204513 GCF_026875155.1 Cherax quadricarinatus
TCAGCCTTAACTAGAATTGTAAAGTTGTCTTCCTTCTGCAGTAGCTGTATAGCAGCATTGGTTCAGATTTGGCTTTTAGTGGTATGTCAGTCTCAAATTGTCGTTCAGCTTCTATTCATAACCATATGTATTCATTTCTGGCTCTTCTGCTCACTATACTATTTCCATTTATTCTTTGCTTTCCATATTTTTTCCATGCTTTTCTACTTTTGACTTTCTACACCTCTGGGTGAACCATGGGCTTACTCTCTTACCATAGCTCTTTTGTTTCCAGGGTATGAATTTTTTCTCTGGTTCCCGGCACTTTCCAGCTATTCACTCCATTTCATTAGCTGTCTTTCCTTCCAGTACCCCTTCCCATTACATCCAGGAATTGTCTTATACCTGTGTTGCCCTATCTTTGTTTCTCCCTTTCTTTCCATGCTATAAGTGTTACCATATTTGTTTATGATATTCCAAAATTTAGTGCGACTGCTAGCACTGAATGGTCTCTCATTCAATATCACCTATATGAGATGAACGTAGGGTGAATACTAGGCCTAACCATACCATTTCACCCCTTCTCTCTCTGGGTGTGTTTCTGACATGTTCACACAGTTTTCAATTCAATTCAATTCAAAGTTTATTCTCTATAAGGATTACAATGCTGAGTTTACAGAAATTTGGTTATTGTTTGGTTTACATGTAGTAAAATTGTGATTACAGAGTGTACCACTAGAACGCTTAGCATGGCTAGGCATTTCGGGCATACTTAGTTTTATTCTTAATTGTAAAATATTACAAATTATGAGGTAAGTTGGTATTATGGCTAAGTGACTAAATACTAGTTTATGAGTTTAGCAATGTGAATGCTTTTGTTTTGGCACAGTATATAGTTTCAGTATTGGAGTATCACAGGATTCATTATTTTAAGACTGAGATTAATATTTCTGTTTATGGTCAAATGAGTGAGCGAGTGTAAGTGTGAACCACCAGGTGGTATTCGTGTAGTTAGTTGACGGGGTGTATCAGGGAGATAAGATGTTTTCTAATGGTAGTTTTGAAGGTGATGAATGTGCCTTTGACATACATTGAATTTTTGTAAAGGTTTAGTCGGACGCGGGGAATGTCGTAGAGATGTTTGTGTCTGGTGTTATGCCTGTGGGTTCTGTCACAACTATCAAGAAAGCGTTTTAGGTCAAGGTTGATATTAGAGTTTAAGGCCCTGTAGATATAGATTGCACAGTAGTAAGTGTGGATGTACTGAACTGGGAGTAAGTATAGATCTTTGAAGAGTGGGGGGGTGTGCTGCCAGGGATGGGATTTAGTGATTATTCTTACTGCAGCTTTTTGTTGGGTTATTATTGGCTTTAGGTGTGTTGCTGCAGTTGATCCCCAAGCACAAATAGCATAGGTGAGGTATGGATGAATAAGTGGTGGTATAGTGTGAGAAGGGCATTTTGCGGCACGTAGTATCGTATCTTGGAGAGGATCCCAACCGTTTTGGATACTTTTTTGGCTATATGCTGGATATGGGTGCTGAAATTCAGGTTGTTGTCAAGGTATAAGCTAGGAATTTTCCCCCATTATTTCTGGTAATTAGAGTGTTGTCAATCTTAATGTTAATTTGTGCATCTCCTGCTCTGCTACCAAACATAATATAGTAAGTTTTGTCAGTGTTAAGCGTAAGTTTATTGGCTGTCATCCAAGTCGATATTTTAATCAGCTCCTCATTCACAATGGTGTTGAGGGTGGCAAGATTAGGGTGAGAGATGACATAAGTCGTGTCATCAGCAAAGAGAATGGGTTTCAGGTGTTGGGATACGTTTGGAAGGTCATTGATGTATATGAGGAAGAGCAGGGGACAAGGACACTTCCCTGCGGAACTCAGTATCAAGTGGCCGTGTTGCTGATGCTGTGTCTTTAATGGTGACGTACTGATACCTATTAGTAATGTAAGATTTGAAATAAGCAAGCGCATGGCCTCTTATACCGTAGTGGTCAAGTTTGTGGAGTAGGATTTGGTGGTTTACTGTGTCAAAAGCTTTTCTTAGGTCATAAAAATTCCTAGTGGATATTCCTTATTTTCCAATGCTGTTGTAAAGCAGATCTAGCATTTTTATGATTGCATCATTAGTGCTTTTATTTTTCCTGAATCCAAACTGGCAGGGGGTTGAGTATGTTTTCAGCCGTTATAAATGAATACAGTCTCTTGTACACGAGTTTCTCAAAGATTTTGGATAGCATTGGTAAGTTAGATATTGGCCTATAGTTGTTTAAGTCTGTAGGGTCACCACCTTTATGTATTGGTGTAACCCTTGCCATCTTGAGTAGTTTCGGGAAGGTGCTAGTACTCTATTGACTTGTTAAAAGTAATGAAATAGCATGCGAGAAGGACATGGGCCGCTCGCTTGTACAGTAATGGTGGGACTGAGACAGATTCCCCGAGTTATTTTTTAAGTGACTTTATGATCCCAATGACTTCCGTGGGCTCAGTTGGTGCAAGATAGAAGGAATTAGGGAATTTCCATCTAGGTAGTCCCTGGCATGGGCATTGGTATGTGGGATTTTACTGGCGAGATTAGATCCTATGTTTGAGAAGAAGTCGTTTATCTTGTTAGCTGTGTCAGTGGGATGTAGTGGTGTTTTCATTACGTTTAGTTAGGACAATATTCTTGGTTTTTCTCAGTTTGTGGGTCCCTAGAATCTGAGAGAGTGTTTTCCAGGTCTTTTTTATATCTCCTCTAGTGTCTGTGAATCTACTGGAGTAGTATAGTTGTTTGGCTTTTTTTATTACTTTGGTGAGAGCTGATGAATAGTGTTTAAGAGTATCTTTGTGTATTAAGCCCTGTCTATATTGCTTTTCATATTGGTGTTTCTTGTCTATGGATTTCAGAATGGTGCTGGTTAGCCATGGGCAACCAAGCCGTTTGTTTGTGATCTGTTTTGTTTTTATAGGACAATGTTTGTTGTATAGTCTAAGTAATTAGCTCTCCCTGCTTCTAGCCTCAGTGTAGCTCACAATTCTCATAGTCTGTTTTCTTGTGATTAAACTCCCTCATGATCAGCAGCTTTGCATTGATCTTGTGGGGCTCTGCTTGTCACTTCCGCTATGATGACCACCACTCTTTGTTATTTTCGTCTCATCTCTGTCTCGGGATGCGTGTGCCTACTTTGTAGTCACTTGACTCCTCTCCCTCTATTCTTCCCGTCTCTTCAAAACTGAACTAGTTTTTGACTAACAATAGAATTTCTTAAACTGTTTTGTTTCCTCTATACTTCCCTTAATTTGATATTCAGTTATAAAATTACCAAATGTGTTGAGGTTTCTGCTATTTACTCATTGTAGATGGAGGTCAGGTTAAGGTGTGTGTTTGTGTGTGTGTACTCACCTAATTGTGGTTGCAGGGGTCGAGACAGCTCCTGGCCCCACCTCTTCACTGGTCACTACTAGGTCACTCTCCCTGCTACATGAGCTTTATCATACCTCTTCTTAAACCTATATATGGATCCTGCCTCCACTACATCACTTTCAGACTGTTCCACTTCCCGACTGAAGAAATACTTCCTAATATCTCTGTGACTCCTCTAAGTCTTCAGCTTCCATTTGTGACGCCTTACTGCTGTGTCCCATCTCTGGAACATGGAACATTCTATCTCCGACCACCTTGTCGATTCCTCTCAGTATTTTATATGTCGTTATCATATCCCCCTATCTCTCCTATTCTCTAGTGTCGTCATGTCGATTTCCCTTACGCTCTTCTTGTCGGACATTCCCCTTAGTTCAGGGACTGGTCTCGTTACAAACCTTTGTACTTTCTCTAATTTCCTGGCGTGCTTGGCCAGTTGTGGGTTTAAAACTGGTGCTGAATACTCCAATATGGGCCTGGCGTACACGGTGTACAGAGTCCTGAACGATTTCTTACTGAGATGTCGGAATTCTATTCTTAGGTTTGCCAGGCGCCCATGTGCCGCAACAATTATTTGTTTGATGCGCGCTGCTTCAGGATATGTGCTCTGTATTATACTCACCCCAAGATCCTTTTCCTTGAGTGACGTTTGTAGTCTTTGGCCCCCTAAACTGTACTTTGTCTGCGGTCTTCTTTGCCCTTCTCCGATCTTCATGACATTGCTTTAGGTGGGGTTGAACTCCAGGAGCCAGTTGCTGGACCAGGCATGCAGCCTGTCCAGATCCCTTTGTAGTCCTGCCTGGTCCTCCTCCGATTGAATTCTCCTCATTAACTTCACATCGTCTGCAAACAGTCTATTCCTTCCATCATGTCATTCACATATACCAGAAACAGCACCGGTCCTAGGACTGACCCCTGTGGAACCCCACTCGTCACAGGCGCCCACTTTGACATCTCGTCACATACCATGACTCGCTGATGCCTTCCCATCAGGTATTCTCTGATCCATTGTAGTGCCTTCCCTGTTATAACTGCCTGGTCCTACAGCTTTTGCACTAATTTCTTTGTGTGTGTGTGTGTGTGTTTGTGTGTGTGTGTGTGTGTGTGTGTGTGTGTGTGTGTGTGTGTGTGTGTGTGTGTGTGTGTACCCACCTAGTTGTGGTTGCAGGGGTAGAGTCATAGCTCCTGACCCCTCCCATTCACTGGCCACTACTAAGTACATTCTCTGCTTTTTAAGGCTATATACGGATCCTGCCTCCAGTACACCACTCTCCAGACTGTTTCACTTCCTAACAACTCTATGAGTGAAGATGTACTTCCTAACATCCCTGTGACTTATCTGAGTCTTCAACTTCCAGTTGTGACCCCTTGTTCCTGTGTTCCATCTCTGTAACATAATGTCCCTATCAATCTTTTTAATTCCTCTCAGTATTTTATGTCATTATCATGTCACCCTATGCCTCTTTTCCTCCAGTGTCGTCAGGTCTATTTCATTTCACCTCTCCTCGTCGGACATACACCTTAGCTCCGGGACTAGTCATGTTGCAAACCTATGTAAGTCTTCTAATTTCTTGACGTGCTTGACCAGGTGTGGGTTCCATACTGGTGGTGCATACTCCAATTTAGGTCTGACGTACACGGTGTACAGAATCTTACTGAGGTGCCAAAACGCCATTTTTAAGTTGGCCAGGCGACTATATGCTGCAGCAGTCATTTGGTTGATGTGCGCCTTAGGAGATGTGTTCGGTAATATACTCACCCCAAGACCATTTTGCTTGAGTGAGGTTTGCCTGTTCTCTGTCTGCAGTCTTCTTTGCCCTTCCCCAATCTTCATGACTTTGTACTTGGTGGACCAGGCTTGCAACCTATCCAGATTCCTATGTTAGTCCTGTCTGATCCTCATCCGATTGAATTCTCCTCATTAGCTTCACATTATCTGTAAACAGGGACACTTCTGAATCTATTCCTTCCGTCATGTTATTCACATATGCCAGAAACAGAACCGGTCCTAGGACTGACCCCTGTGGAACCCCGCTCGTTAAAGGCAGCCACTCTGATACCTTGTCACTTACCATGACTCGTTGTTGCCTTCCTGTCAGGTATTCTCTGATCCACTGCAGTGCTTTTCCTGTTATACTTACCTGATCCTCAAGCTTTTGCACTAATCTCTTGTGTGGATCTGTGTCGAAAACATCCTTACAGTCCTAGAAAATGCCGTCTACCCACTCTTCTCTCTCTCTCTCTCTCTCTTGTCTTACTGCCATCATCTTGTCGTAAAACTCCAGTAGATTTGTGAATCAGGATTTCTCTTCCCTGAAACCGTGCTGGTTGTCGTGTATAAGTTTATTCCTTTCAAGGTGCTCCACCACTTTTCTCCTGATAAGCTTCTCCATGAGTCTGCACTTGTCTGTAGTTTAATGCTGCGTGTCTGTCCCCTCTCATAAACACTGGGACTACATATGCTGTCTTTCACTCCTCAAGTAGTCACCATGTTTCGATAGATGTGTTGAAGACTGTAGTTAGTGGCACACAGAGCACCTCTGTTGTATGTGCCATGTTGTCCGGTCCCACCACCTTTGTGGTATTTAGTTCACTTAGCAGCCTCTTCACCTCCTCCTCGGCTGTATATTGTGTCCAGTACTTGTTGATGTACCCACTATTCAGCTTACTGGAGTCCTTTCTGTTTCCGCTGAAAATTTACTTCTTTAAATCTCACGTTGAGTCTTCAAATACTTCTCAGTCGTTTTTTGACATCTCCCCGCCTTCCTTCCTCAGCCTGATTACCTGGTCCTTGACTGTTGTTTTCCTCTTTTGGGCTGTACAATAGCTTCGGGTCAGATTTAGCTTTCGAAGCTATGTCATTTTCGTATTGCCGCTGGGTCCTTATTTTCTTGGGTGTTTTGTCTTCTATACTTTTTCCATTCTGTATTTGCACTTAGTTTTGGCCTTTATACACCTTTGGGTGTAGAAGTCTCTTTACCCCTTTTGGGTCTTCCCATTATTTCTCTAGCCCTTGGATATGAATCGCTCCTCTGCCTCCTTGCATTTTGTCACGTATTCCATTATTTCATTTAGTGATTTTCCCACCAATTCTCTTTCCTACTGAACCTAGTGTAGGAAATTCCTCGTGCCTGTGTAGTCCCCTCTTTTGTAGTTTGGCTTCTCCTGTCGTACCCTTCCTGCTTCCCTCTTCTCTTATAAGTCTTCTACATATTCGAGGTGCAGGACGACATGATCACTTGCTCCGAAGGGCCTTTCATATGTGATATCAACAATGTCTGAACTGTGTTGTTAGGTAAGACACATATGCAACAGTTAGACAACTTTATTCCGAAACGTTTCGCCTACACAGTAGGCTTCTTCAGTCGAATACAGAAAGTAGGCAGGAACAGTAGAGATGTGAAGACGATGTAATAAGTCCATCACCCTTAAAGTCGTAGAATTTGAGGTTGTCAGTCCCTCGGCCTGGAGAAGTTCAGTTCCATAGTCAGGAACTATCTGAAGATCGAGCGACAGTGCGGAGACTTAAATACTGTCGGAAGGAGAGGTGCAGGGTAGTAGTAGTAGTAGTAGTAGTGAGAGGCCACTGAGAGGTCATGTCCCTCTCAGATCCAACCCTTCTCACTTGAAAAGCTTGTCCAAGGTGTTTTCTGTACCAAGATGCCACGTGTTGCAGTGTCTGACAAGATGAACATCAAAATGGTATACAATACCGACAGGTTGTTTAGGTAAGACACATATGCAACAGTTAGACAACTTTATTCCGAAACGTTTCGCCTACACAGTAGGCTTCTTCAGTCGAATACAGAAAGTAGGCAGGAACAGTAGAGATGTGAAGACGATGTAATAAGTCCATCACCCTTAAAGTCGTAGAATTTGAGGTGTCAGTCCCTCGGCCTGGAGAAGTTCAGTTCCATAGTCAGGAACTATCTGAAGATCGAGCGGGCAGTGCGGAGACTTAAATACTGTCGGAAGGAGAGGTGCAGGGTAGTAGTAGTAGTAGTAGTAGTAGTAGTAGTAGTAGTAGTGAGAGGCCACTGAGAGGTCATGTCCCTCTCAGATCCACCCTTCTCACTTGAAAAGCTTGTCCAAGGTTTTTCTGTACCAAGATGCCACGTTGCAGTGTCTGACAAGATGAACATCAAAATGGTATACAATACCGACAGGTTGTTAGGTAAGACACATATGCAACAGTTAGACAACTTTATTCCGAAACGTTTCGCCTACACAGTAGGCTTCTTCAGTCGAATACAGAAAGTAGGCAGGAACAGTAGAGATGTGAAGACGATGTAATATAGTCCATCACCCTTAAAGTCGTAGAATTTGAGGTTGTCAGTCCCTCGGCCTGGAGAAGTTCAGTTCCATAGTCAGGAACTATCTGAAGATCGAGCGACAGTGCGGAGACTTAAATACTGTCGGAAGGAGAGGTGCAGGGTAGTAGTAGTAGTAGTAGTAGTAGTAGTAGTAGTAGTAGTGAGAGGCCACTGAGAGGTCATGTCCCTCTCAGATCCAACCCTTCTCACTTGAAAAGCTTGTCCAAGGTGTTTTCTGTACCAAGATGCCACGTGTTGCAGTGTCTGACAAGATGAACATCAAAATGGTATACAATACCGACAGGTTGTTAGGTAAGACACATATGCAACAGTTAGACAACTTTATTCCGAAACGTTTCGCCTACACAGTAGGCTTCTTCAGTCGAATACAGAAAGTAGGCAGGAACAGTAGAGATGTGAAGACGATGTAATAAGTCCATCACCCTTAAAGTCGTAGAATTCGAGTTGTCAGTCCCTCGGCCTGGAGAAGTTCAGTTCATAGTCAGGAACTATCTGAAGATCGAGCGACAGTGCGGAGACTTAAATACTGTCGGAAGGAGGGGTGCAGGGTTAGTAGTAGTAGTAGTGTAGTAGTAGTGAGAGGCCACTGAGAGGTCATGTCCCTCTCAGATCCAACCCTTCTCACTTGAAAAGCTTGTCCAAGGTGTTTCTGTACCAAGATGCCACGTGTTGCAGTGTCTGACAAGATGAACATCAAAATGGTATACAATACCGACAGGTTTGTTAGGTAAGACACATATGCAACAGTTAGACAACTTTATTCCGAAACGTTTCGCCTACACAGTAGGCTTCTTCAGTCGATACAGAAAGTAGGCAGGAACAGTAGAGATGTGAAGACGATGTAATAAGTCCATCACCCTTAAAGTCGTAGGAATTTGAGGTTGTCAGTCCCTCGGCCTGGAGAAGTTCAGTTCATAGTCAGGAACTATCTGATATGTTGCATATGTGTCTTACCTAACAACTGTCGGTATTGTATACCATTTGATGTTCAATCTTGTCAGACACTGCAACACGTGGCATCTTGGTACAGAAAACACCTTGGACAAGCTTTTCAAGTGAGAAGGGTTGGATCTGAGAGGGACTATGACCTCTCAGTGGCCTCTCACTACTACTACTACTACTACTACTACTACCCTGCACCTCTCCTTCGACAGTATTTAAGTCTCCGCACTGTCGCTCGATCTTCAGATAGTTCCTGACTATGGAAGAACTTCTCCGGGCCCGAGGGACTGACAACCTCAAATTCTACGACTTTAAGGGTGATTGACTTATTACATCGTTTCACATCTCTACGTTCCTGCCTACTTTCTGTATTCGACTGAAGAAGCCTACTGTGTAGGCGAAACGTTTCGGAATAAAGTTGTCTAACTGTTGCATATGTGTCTTACCTAACAACCTGTCGGTATTGTATACCATTTTGATGTTCATCTTGTCAGGCACTGCAACACGTGGCATCTTGGTACAGAAAACACCTTGGACAAGCTTTTCAAGTGAGAAGGGTTGGATCTGGAGGGACTGACCTCTCAGTGGCCTCTCACTACTACTACTACTACTACTACTACTACCCTGCACCTCTCCTTCCGACAGTATTTAAGTCTCCGCACTGTCGCTCGATCTTCAGATAGTTCCTGACTATGGAACTGAACTTCTCCAGGCCGAGGGACTGACAACCTCAAATTCTACGACTTTAAGGGTGATGGACTTATTACATCGTCTTCACATCTCTACTGTTCCTGCCTACTTTCTGTATTCGACTGAAGAAGCCTACTGTGTAGGCGAAACGTTTCGGAATAAAGTTGTCTAACTGTTGCATATGTGTCTTACCTAACAACCTGTCGGTATTGTATACCATTTTGATGTTCATCTTGTCAGACACTGCAACACGTGGCATCTTGGTACAGAAAACACCTTGGACAAGCTTTTCAAGTGAGAAGGGTTGGATCTGAGAGGGATATGACCTCTCAGTGGCCTCTCACTACTACTACTACTACTACTACTACCTACTACCCTGCACCTCTCCTTCCGACAGTATTTAAGTCTCCGCACTGTCGCTCGATCTTCAGATAGTTCCTGACTATGGAACTGAACTTCTCCAGGCCGAGGGACTGACAACCTCAAATTCTACGACTTTAAGGGTGATGGACTTATTACATCGTCTTCACATCTCTACTGTTCCTGCCTACTTTCTGTATTCGACTGAAGAAGCCTACTGTGTAGGCGAAACGTTTCTGAATAAAGTTGTCTAACTGTTGCATATGTGTCTTACCTAACAACCTGTCGGTATTGTATACCATTTTGATGTTCATAATGTCTGAACTACTGAGGCCCAGTCTTGCTGGTTCATAGTCTCCTCTCTCTCTGGTAGTGTTCTTAATGTGTTGGTGCTTGAGTTTTTCAACTATCACCTCCATCATCTTAGCCCTCTACGTTTCTGGTCCCCAAAGTGGCTCTAAGTTTTCCCAGTCAGTTTCCTTGTGATTGAAGTAATCCAAAACAAGTAACTTTGTCCAGCCCACTTGGATCCTTCTGGCAACCTCAGCTAGTGTCTCAACCATTGCTCTGTTGCTCTCATCATATTCTTGGCTTGGCCTCCTGCTATTGTGTGGCACGTAATACATCACTTCAATCACCACCTCGGGTCCTCCACAGTCTGAAGTGTTCCTATTATGTAGTCCTTTGAATCCCCTCTGTCTCCTTTTTCCAACTCCTCAAACCCTCATTGACTTTTGATGTACAGTGCAACTCCTTCACCCCATCTATTCCCTCTCTTTTTCCTCAGGATCTGATATCCAGTTGCAAAGATGGCGTCTGTTATCATTCCTGTTAGCTTGGCTTCCATAAGTGCTATGATGTCTAGTGATGCCTCTGTGATTCGTTCATGGCACTCCTTACACTTACTCGTTATTCCATCAACGTTGGTGTACCATATCTTCAGCTTAATTTCCAACATTGTGTTCTGGTAGTTTGTGGGGGCTGGGGGAGTGGGAGACCTGGCAGTGTGTTATAGGAGTCTACTGTGTAGGGTGGGATTTGGGCTGTGAGTGTGGGGTGTGGTTTGTTTTGGCATAATATGTTTGATTGCAGGGTTCTGTGGGTGGTTGTGTTTGTTGTCCCTTCCTGACTCTAGCCTCATCTCTCTTTCTTGCCCGTTTCAACTTTGTATCTTCTCAGTTTCTGTCATTCTGTTCTCGTTCTGTCGTGATCTAGGTAAACTCTCTGGTATTCTGTTATTTCCTATAGCTATGATTTCTGCTGCAGGATCCTGTTCTGCTCTGTATCTGTCTTGAAAATCAATTTGACCGGCCTATTTCTTCCCCTCTAGTTTTTCTCTATTCTCTGAAAATTTATCAGCTCAGTCATGTCCTCCTCTCCTGTTTGAGTGATATATTCGATCTCTTTTTTCTCTTCTCTCTTGTATGTCCTCCCTTCGGTCTTCTGAAGCCCATGAAATAAAAACTGATCTCTCTCTCTTTCTTTCCTCTTCTCATTGCTTTTTCCTCCAAATCTCTGAGTCCCATTTAAACATAGCTTTTGCTGCTTCCCTTATCATTTCCTGGGTCTCCCAGTGGCCTGATCGTGCCTCTGCAGGGAGGCCTATCATCTTCTCTACCTACACCCCTGTTATCACTTCCTGCTGTCCCTATGCCCAGCAGTATACCACTATCGTTTCTTGACATTTCCTGGTAGCCTGATAGGGCCACAACATAGGACTTAGCTACTTCTTTTTCTTCGGTCCCCTCATGGAATATTGGTGTACCTACTCCTGATGTCATGCCCCTTCTGTTCTTTGGCTCTGTATCTTGCTTCAGCATTTTCAGTTCATCTTCTAGGCTCTGTCTCCTGGTTTCTGCAGCTTCAGTTCGCAGCTCCTCCCCTTTCGTTATCTGCATCCATCCTCTTCTTCATTTTCATGATAAGCTCACCTAGTTTCTTTTCCCATTCTTGTTCCATCCTTCTCCATAGCACTTCTGCCCATTTTTCCTTTCCAAGCAAATCTTCCTCTCTTCCCCTGGGTCTTCAACTTCCCCACCGGAGGAGGGGAGGTTGAGGAGGGGTGGTGTTGTGTGTGGTACATCTTATTTAGCATAGGTCACACTTCCATATAGGCATGCCTCCCAACCAGCGAACCTGGTGCTAAGGATTTTAGAGTCTAATAGGGGCCCCGTCCTTACATCAGCACCTCGGTTCATTGGCCAGTCAGAGGAAAGCCTGCCAGAGCTGTGAAGCAATGTGGTTCATTTGTGACACAAGTTTTGGCAGACTTGTCCGGGCTGCTGTTGCTCATGTTGCTTCGTGTCTGGTACATGCATTTTGTCTCTTTTGACCACTGTAATTTATACTTGCTCTCACATTATTGGACAGAGTGTAAATAGTGTACATATTGTAAATACCAGCTTGCTTCTTTAGTGAAAGAAATAAAAGTAATATAACCTTTGCTGTCTTTTGCTTGCTTCACTATTGGTTATCGCATTATGACAAGGTATGCAGGCTTTTATACACCTATGTTCGCAATTGCATGTGTGTAGTTGCAGGGATCGAGTCACAGTGTACTCACCTTGTTGTGCTCACCTAGTTGTGGTTGCAGGGGTCGATTCACAGCTCCTGGCCCTGCCTCTTCACTGTCAGCTACTAGGTCACTGTTCCTGCTCCATAAGCTTTATCATACCTCCACTACATCACTTCTCAGTCTATTCAACTTCATGACAACTCTGTGACTGAAGAAATACTTCCTAACATCCCTGTGATTGATCTAAGTCTTCAACTTTCAACTGTGACCCCTTGTTGTTGTGTCCCACCTCTGGAACATCCTGTCTCTGTCCACCTTGTCAATTCCTCTTAGTATTTTTATGTTATCATATCACCCCTATCTCTCCTGCCCTCCAGTGTCGTCAGGTCGATTTCAGTTAAGCTTTCCTCATAGGATACGCCCCTTAGCTCTGGGACTAGACTTGTTGCAAACCTTTGCACTTTCTCTAGCTTCCTATCAAATACGCTCCTATCAAATATGCCCACGCATGTTTGCTGGAAGTCAAAGCCCCTCTGTTGCGACCCCTGAATGGATCACAATGTATATAATGTATATTACCTTTTCATATAATTTTATATTGCATATATTTGCGATAATAGCTAAATCGTAAATATATTGCTTTATATTATTATTTGACTTAGTTACTTTTATTAGGTAGGATGTAACATACATATTATTCAGTGCTCATAGTTCAAGTCTTGATTGTCTAACTACTGTAATTATCACTCGTTGCTAGTTTCCCTGCCGGCTTCTCGGTGTTGCTGGGCAGCAGCTGTCCGCAGAGAAATCACGTGATAGAAGGGGGAGGGGTGTTCACACCTCGCCTGGAGTAGTCAGTCTGGGCTAGACTCTCTTGGTGGTTGGACGTATTCCTGACAAGACGTGCCTAACTCTCCCTTATTGGTCCTTGTTGGAAGATCGTCTCCTGTCGCTTTCTTGTTGTTGGTTCTGTGGAACTCTGTTCACAGAACATTGTCTAGACTTAGTGATTTTCGATGTTGTACTGAGGTTGTGTGTCGCATAGACACTCTGAGCAACTCAGGTCCTGAGCTGTAGCTTCTGACCTAATTTGTACTGGTATCTGTGTACTGTCACAGTTGGGGATTTTCTTATGCTGAACTTAGATTCAGTAGTATGGGAGTTTTGTGACTTTTGTGGAGGATCTGCTGATGGTCCCTACTTAGTGTCGTTATATTATCTCCTTGATCCTGATTCTGTGTTGTAGTTGCTTGTTATATTGCTATTGGGCTTAGCAGTCGTTTTATTGTTCAAGCAAGCTGTTCTGATTGCCAGGTGGTCAAGAAGTTAGTTGATGTGAGGACTTTGTCAGTCACTGGTTTAAGTCTAGTCGAGTCTTGAGACATAGTGAACTACGTAGAGCACTTACACACATACACACAAATTTTCTTGTACATATTTGTAATATCTTATTAAATGTTAATGTACCAGACGGTACTTAAGATGTATAAATGTGATATGTGCCTTAAGCACAATACTACTGTACACGAGAGAAGTGAAGGAACTTGTATCCTATATTATATTCAATTGATTAATTTAATTTACTTTGATCTTATACATCTAGACTGTTATTAATAAAAATATTGAATTTTAATTTCTCTAGTTAGTAGTCTACCAGTTGTAATCCTGAAGCACTAATAATTCTTATTGAATTCTAATGGATAATTGGACCAGGATACTGACTACTTGTTACGAAAACCCAGTAACAGGCTGGATGCTAGAAGGGCAGTCCTTTCTAGTATTCACTGGAGATCTCTATGCTTATTAGAAATCGCGTTTTTTGTAACACCCTCACACACAAAACCTTCTTTACACCCCCACTCCAACCTTTCCTAGGCCGACCCCTACCCCGCCTTCCTTCCACTACAGACTGATACACTCTTGAAGTCATTCTGTTTCGCTCCATTCTCTCTACATATCCGAATCACCTCAACAACCCATCCTCAGCCCTCTGGACAACAGTTTTGGCATTGTCGCACCTCCTCCTAACTTCCAAACCACGAATTCTCTGCATAATATTCACACCACACTGCCCTCAGACATGACATCTCCACTGCCTCCAGCCTTCTCCTCGCTGCAACATTAATCACCCATGCTTCACACCCATATAAGAGCATTGGTAAAACTATACTCTCATATATTCCCCTCTCTGCTTCGAAGGACAAAGTTCTTTGTCTCCCAGACTCCTAAGTGCACCGCTCACCCTTTTCCCCTCATCAGTTCTATGATTCACCTCATTTTTTATAGACCCATCCGCTGACACGTCCACTCCCAGATATCTGAATACATTCACCTCCTCCATACTCTCTCCCTCCAATCTGATATCCAATCTTTCATCACCTAATCTTTTTGTTACCCTCATAACCTTACTCTTTCCTGTATTCACTTTTAATTCTCTTCTTTTACATACCCTACCAAAGTCATCCACCAACCTCTGCAATTTCTCTTCAGAATCTCCCAAGAGCACAGTGTCATCAGCAAAAAGCAGCAATGACAACTCCCACTTTATGTTTGATTCTTTATCTTTTAACTCCACACCTCTTGCCAAGACCCTAGCATTCACTTCTCTTACAACCCCATCTACAAATATATTGAACAACCATGATGACATCACACATCCTTGTCTAAGGCCTACTTTTACTGGGAAATAATCTCCCTCTTTCCTACATACTCTAACTTGAGCCCCACTATCCTCGTAAAAGCTCTTCGCTGCTTTCAGTAACCTACCTCTTATACCATAAACCTGCAACATCTGCCACATTGCTTCCCTATCCACCCTGTCATACGCCTTTTCCAAATCCATAAATGCCACTAAAACCTCTTTAGCCTTATCTAAATACTGTTCACTTATATGTTTCACTGTAAACACTTGGTCTACGCACCTCCTACCTTTCCTAAAGCCTCGTTGTTCATCTGCTCTCCGTCTTACTCCTAATTCTTTCAACAATAACTCTACCATACACTTTACCAGGTATACTCAACAGACTTATCCCCCTATAATTTCTTCACTCTCTTTTGTCCCTTTTGCCTTTATACAAAGGAACTATGCATGTTCTCTGCCAATCCCTAGGTACCTTACCCTCTTCCATACATTTATTAAAAATAGCACCAACCATTCCAAAACTATATCCCCACCTGCTTTTAACATTTCTATCTTTATCCCATCAATCCCAGCTGCCTTACCCCCTTTCATTCTACCCACTGCCTCACGAACTTCCCCCACATTCACAACTGGCTCTCTTGGCTAGGTGTGGATTCCAAACTGGTGCTGCATACTCCAATATAGGCCTAACGTACACAGCGTACAGGGTCCTGAACGATTCCTTATTGAGATGTTAGAATGTTGTTATTAGGTTTGCTAGGCACCCATGTGCTGCAGCAGTTATTTGACTGATGTGCGCCTCAGACGTGCCCGGTGTTATACTCATCCCAAGATTCTTTTCCTTGAGTGAGGTTTGTTGTCTCTCGTCCCCTAGACTGTACTCCGTCTGCGGTCTTCTCTGCCCTTTCCCAATCTTCATGACTTTGCACTTGCTGGGATTGAACTGTAGGAGCCAGTTTCTGGACCAGGACTGCTGCCTGTCCGGATCCCTTTGTAGTTCTGCCTGGTCATGAGGACTCTTTCATATGTGATTTCTTCAATATCTGCTCTAGTCAATGTGAATACTAAGTTCAGTCTTGCTGGCTCAACCTCTCCTCTCTCTTTGGTAGTGTCCCTTACGTGTTGGTACATGAGGTTCTCCAGTACCACCTCCAGTATCATGGCCCTCCATGTGTCTTGGCCCCATGTGGCTCCAAGTTCTTCCAGTCAGTTTCCTTGTGATTGAAGTAACCCACAATCAGCAGCTTTGCCCTGCTCGCATGAGCGCTTATGGCCACTTCAGCCAGTGTGTCAACCATTGCTCTATTACTCTCATCATACTTTTGTCTTGGCCTTCTGCTGTTCTGTGATGGGTTAAATCACTGCAATTACCACCTTGGGACCTCCAGACTGAAGTATTCCTATTATGCAGTCTCTTGTTTCTCCTCTGTCTCCTCTCTCCGGCTCATCAAAATCCCATTGGTTTTCATGAGCCGTGCCACTCCACCACCTCCTCTGTTCCCTCTGTCTTTCCTCAAGATCTGATATCCCATTGGAAAGATGGCATCTGTTATCATTCCTGTGAACTTCATTTCTGTGAGAGCTATGATGTCCGGTGATGCCTCTTTGACTCTTTCATGCCACTCCTCCCACTGATTCGTTATTCCATCAACGTTGGTGTACCATACCTACAGTTTCCTCTCCAACACTGTGCTCTTGGCAGTCTGTGAGGGTGGGGGACATGGCAGTGGACTGTGGGATTCTACAGTGTTGTGTGAGGGGAGGCTGTAAGTGTAAATTGTGGATTGTGTTGGGATAGTGTGTTTGGGTAAAGAGTTCTGTGAGTGGTTCTGTGTGCGCTTGCACTTGCTGCTCTGCCTTACTCCAATTGTCCTCTGCTGACTCTGTCCTTGTCTCTCTTCCTAGCCCCTTTCGTTTCTATGTCCTCTCCCTCAGTTGCTGTCATTCTGTTCTTGTTCTGTCTTGGTCTAGGAACACCCTCTTATATGTTGGTGTGTGTGTGTGTTTCTGTGGGAATGGGGGTGCAAGTACACATGTACTGACCAAGTTGTACACAGAGTTGTGTTTGTGGGTGTTCTAAACTCAGTTCTCGGCTCTGACTTTTAAATTACAATTGGTGGCATTACTGACTTCTGGCCTCATGGGGCCTTTCATACATACTCCTGTAACAGTGCTTTGAGGTTACTTCTTCAACTTCATCTTATGTTGAGAATTTCTTAGTCTGTGTCTCATATGTCTTTTGTTTCTATTTATAACTCCTCGCTCATGTGCCACGCATTTCAAAAGTTTGTCACTATCTGCTTAGTCAAATCCTCTAAGTATCTTGCATGTTGTAATCATATTTCACCTAGTATTTCTTTCTTCTTCTGGAAGGGATAGGGCTCCATGCTGGTACTGCATACCCCTTGATAGACCTGACAAGAGAGAAAGAGAGAGTGTTTGTGTGTGTTTGTGTGTGTGTGTGTGTGTGTGTGTGTGTGTGTGTGTGTGTGTGTGTGTGTGTGTGTGTGTGTGTGTTTGTGTGTGTTGTGTGTGTGCGCGGTGTGTGTGTAGTGTGCGTGCGTGTGTGCGTGTGTATGTTCGTTAAGATAGCTATGTCAGTAATATCTGAGTTCCTGGGCTCTGGCTTTGCACTTGGAATAACTGGTGTGGCTTACTTCTTGCCCTGCTGCACTCTGTCATATCTAATCTTGAATCCATGGATTCAGTTGGGCTCCACTGCATATCTTCCTAATGCATTCCATTTGTTCACTACCCACATACTGTGTGTGTGTACTCACCTATTTGTACTCACCTATTTGTGGTTGCAGGGGTCGAGTCCTAGCTCCTGGCCCCGCCTCTTCACCGGTTGCTACTAGACCCTCTCTCTCCCCGCTCCATGAGCTTTATCAAACCTCGTCTTAAAACTGTGTATGGTTCCTGCCTCCACTACGTCATTTTCTAGGCTATTCCACTGCCTTACAACTCTATGACTGAAGAAATACTTCCTACTATCTCTCTGACTCATTTGTGTCTTCAACTTCCAATTGTGGCCTCTTGTTTCTGTGTCCCCTCCCTGGAACATCCTGTCCTTGTCCACCTTGTCTATTCCACGCAGTATTTTATATGTCGTTATCATGTCTCCCCTGACCCTCCTGTCCTCCAGTGTCGTCAGGCCGATTTGTGTGTGTGTGTGTGTGTGTGTGTGTGTGTGTGTGTGTGTGTGTACTCACCAATTTATGGTGTGAAGGGTCGAGTCTCAGCTCCTAGCTATGCCTCTCAACTTACCACTTGTAGGGTTAACTCATGCAGAGCGTCTTTTGCCCCATGCTACCTTTACTACCTCATGCAGGTCATTCCATTTTTTGACCACCCTTAGTCTATAGAAATTCTTCCTGACATCCCTACGATTCATTTGTATTTTTTTCATAATGTGCCCTCTTGTACTTGTTTATTGCCTTTCAAACGATCTATCTCTGTCAGTCCTATTTAATCATCTAAGTTTGTAGATGAATGGTTCAGGAAACCAACACGTTGATAAATTAGACACATGTGCAACTCTTGGGTATCTCTTTTGATTTGAGGAAACGTTTCGCCACACAGTGGCTTCATCAGTCCATACAAAGGAGAATCTTGAAGAACAGGAGGAGAATGAGGTAATCAGTCCCTCATCCTTGAGTCGATGTGGTCAGTCCATCAATCTTGAATAAAGTACGGCATATGAGCGGAGAAGCATTGGACAAATGTGACACCACCTACGACTGCTGCACCTCTCCTGCCGTACGGTTTATAAGCTGCTTCTCCGCTCATATGCCGCATTCTATTAAAGATTGATGGACTGATCACATCGACTCAAGGATGAGGGACTGATTACCTCATTCTCCTCCTGTTCTTCAAGATTCTCCTTTGTATGGACTGATGAAGCCACTGTGTGGCGAAACGTTTCCTCAATAAAGATACCCAAGAGTTGCACGTGTGTCTAATTTATCAATCATCTAAGTATTTTATATGTTATCATGTCTCCCTTGATTCTTCCAACCTTTAATGTCATCAGGTTTAGTTTTTTAAGTCTCTCCTCACAGCTCATTTTTCCTTAGCTCTGGGACTAGTCTCGTTGCATACCTCTTCACTTTCTCGTACTTCTTAACATGTTTTAGTAGGTGAAGTATTCCATGTTGTGGCTGAATAATTCAAGATGGGCTTCATATATGCCATATATAGGACCGTGATTGACCATTCATTTAGATCCATTAAAGCTTATATTAAATTTGTGAAAAAAGCATTTCCATGCAGAGGATATTCAGTCAATGTGTGTCTCTGGCAATATGCTCAGCGGTTTGCTCACCCCAGGTATTTTTCATTAAGTGAAGTTTGCGACCTCTTTCTCCTCGTTTTTACCTAACTTCCGGTCTTCATAACCATTCCGCAGTTTTTACAACTATTTTATAAATATTTCTCCCATTAGTTTTTTAATTATCTGTGAACAAGGATACATCTGACTCAATCTCTTCTGCTTTGCCATACACATAAACCAAAAACAATATTCGTCCTGATACCAGTTCTTGTGAAACCTAACCTTAATTCACTTCCCCATTCTGATATCTCTTCACGCAAAATCACTCCTTGTCTCCTGCCTGCCCTCTTCTAAAATTTTTGTCCCAGTCTCTTGTGATGAAATGCATGCCAAGATGTTGCTGTCTGACAGAGTTTGAATAAATGGTTTTGAAACAGGCAGTTGATAAATAAGACACATCGACTCCAGCGGAGGGACTAACTACCTCACACTTTTCCTCGTCTTCCACCGCTTGCCTACATTGAACTGAAGAACCCACTGACTGGTGAAAACGTTTCCAGAATAAAGATACCCAAGTGCTGTACAAGTGTCTTATTTACCAACTTGTCGGTTCCTAAGCCATTTATTCAAACTCTGCCAGACACAGCAACATCTTGGGATCTTGATGCAAGGAATTATTCAAAGTCTACCTAACCTAAAGGCACGACCTACATCCACAAGTACGATTTTCCACTGGCGACGCAACCTACCACTGCTCCACCTCATCAGTCATCAGTATATAAGCCCCATCGCCAAGAATATGCTGCACTTTTATCAAGATTGATGGGCTGAAGACATTGACTCCAGGCTGAGGGATTGATTACGTAACACTAAACAACAAAAAGGCACAGTACTGTGACTGGAATAATACACAAATAACCCATACATAGTTGAGAGGAGGAGCTCACGATGACGATTCGGTCTGACGTGGCCCATTTACATTTTTCACTGTGTGATTTTGTAAAGGGCCCAAGTCGGATTGAAACGTCGTGTAAGCATCTCCTCTCTCTCCTATGAGCGGGTATTTTTTTATCATTTAACACTCCCCCACATTAAACTAAAGAAGCCACTGGCGGGTTGAAACGTTTCCGACAATCCCATGTGGTGTGTGTGTGTGTGTTGTGTGTGTGTGTGTGTGTGTGTGTGGGTGTGTTTTGTGGTGGTGTGTTGTTGTGTATGTGTGGTGTGGTTGTGTGTGTGTGTTCCTACACTCTACCAGGGTGGTGTGTATTTTTCACGTCCTGAATAGTAAGTGTGCATTCTCTTCTTCCTTACAGAGTGGGGTGTATGTCATTTTCCGACGAAAGGTTCATGTGTGGGCCTTAGAGTCGTTGTACATAAAAGTTTCACAAAATCCTTTATTTTTTTTATTCCTCCTGGGAATTTAGTACTCAGTTGTCTACGCACCCCTCCCGGGCTTTAGAAATTGACAACTTAATTCAGGCCCCCTGAGATTAAAATCATCTTAACTTTGCTAACCCTCCGCAAAGTCCTTGTGTAAACGGTTTACTGCCGTCAAAGTTATAATTTCTTGGGGAATTTTTGTTGTAGCTCAAACAAAATCGTCGCAGTTATTAGTGGCGGTTGAACGCGTTTTCTACTGAAGGGTCTTGGAGAGTTCTGAAATTATCTCTCTTACTTTTAAAATTTTTCTTTTCTCGTTGTCTGTGTTTGTCCTGTATGTTTATTTGTATGCCCTTTTTATATCAAAATTCTTTCTGTATATATTATTTGTTTTCATTCTGTTCTGCATGCCCGTTTTTCACTCTGCATGTTGTTTTTTTACTTGATTTTTGTCTTTACTCTTCCTTTTATGTCTGTTTTCACTTGGCTGCAGTGTGTCTTTCACTCGCCCGCATATCTGTCTTTTACTGTCCTGCGGTTGCTATCTTTTACTGTCCTGATGTGGCCTTTCACTCTGTTTGCATGCTGTTTCCAAACCTGTCATTAAACTGTAGCCTTGTACGTTGTCATCACTATACCTGGCATTTTATCTCACACGTCTCTCTGTAATCCTATCTTCACTTTGACATTCTGACTCACGAAATCGTAATGACACGACAGCAAAAAACCATACCACGAGTCGGGTTAAAAACTCGCAATCAGTGGCTCACGCGTCGGTCTGGAGTTTTATGACTCTCTGATCGGGGGTTTTCTAACCCCACCACGGGGTAGGGTTTTGGACATTCAGCTTTTACACCATCTTATCTTATGCTTTTTTTTATGTGTCATTCTCTCTGACGGTCATTCTCTCTTTCTTTTATTCTGTTTGTCCGTCAATATGCGTTTTTTCAATGTCTAGCGAATCTGTGATAATGCTGTATTGGTTGATATAATTAAAAAGCGGGGGGCGAGTTTATCAAAAATTTAAAATTGTCTATGTTTCTACTCGCATGTTCCCTCTTAGACTGTGATACTTGAATTCATATAATTCAAAAGATGAGAGTCGAGCCTGGTTAGCCGCCCCGAGATTACCAGACGATCGTTTTAGACGACATACTCCAAATGGCCATGGGGATCCTCTGTTAGAAAATGTTAAATCTGGTAAAGTTAACAAGAGTCAAAAATACTAAAATGTCTCGAACTTTTTGCAGAGAACTCCGGCCCGAGATACAGCTAATAACTAGAAAACCCGCTTACATCCTTTTAAGTTATTGTCAGTTTACTGAAAATCCCAACGAGGTAATGTAAGCAAATCAAGGAGAAAGTTGCGGCAGTGATATGGGACGTATGGTCTTCTGGTTAGTTGTCAAAGTGGTGTAGCTATGTTTTGGTATTGCGGTACTTGTGTTGGTGGTGAGGCATTAGAGTTGGTGTTTTGGTACTAGTGTTATTGTTGTGGTACTTGTGTTGCTGTTGTGGTACTTGTGTTGTTGTTATGGTACTTGTGTTGTTGGTGTGGTACTTGTGCTGTTGTTGTGGTACTTATGTTATTGTTGTAGTACTTGTATTGGTGTTGTGGTACTTGCGTTGCTGCTGTGGTATTTGTGTTGATGTTGTGGTACTTGTGTTGTTGTTGTGGTACTTGTGTTGTTGTGGTACTTGTTTTGTTGTTGTGGTACTTGTATTGGTGTTGTGGTACTTGTGTTAGTGGTGTGGTAATGGTGTTGGTTTTGTGTTAGTGATGCTGGTGTTGTGGCGCTGGTGCTGGTGGTGCATACTGGTGCTGGTGGTGTCATACTGATGTTGGTGGTGTCGTACTGGTTTTGGTGGTATCGTACTGGTGTTGGTGGGGGTCGTACTGGTGATAGTGGTGTCAAACTGGTGTGGTGTATACGGATGTTGGCGGTGTCATACTGGTGTTGGTGTCATACTGGTGTTGGTGTCATACTGGTGTTGGTGTCATACTGGTGTTGGTGTCATACTGGTGTTGGTGTTATAGAGATGCTGGTGGTGTCATACAGGTGTTGGTGGTGTCATATAGGTGTTGGTGGCGTCATACTAGTATTGGTGGTGTCGTACTGGCGTTGGTTATATCATACTGGTGTTGGTGGTATCAAACTGGCGTTAATGGTGTCAAACTGGTGTTGGTGTCATACTGGTGTTGGTGGTGTCACACTGGTGTTGGTGTCATATGGTGTTGGTGTTATAGAGATGTTGGTGTCATACAGGTGTTGGTGGTGTCACACAGGTGTTGGTGGTGCCATACTAGTATTGGTGGTGTCGTACTGGCGTTGGTGATATACTGGTGCTGGTGGTGTCATACTGGCGTTAATGGTGTCAAACTGGTATTGGTGTCATACTGGTGTTGGTGGTGTCATACTGGTGTTGGTGGTGTCATGCAGGTGTTGGTGGTGCCATACTAGTATTGGTGGTGTCGTACTGGCGTTGGTGATATCATACTGGTGTTGGGGGTTCATACTGGCGTTAATGGTGTTCAAACTGGTTTGGTGTCATACTGGTGTTGGTGGTTTTCGTACTGGGTTGGTAAATAGGGTTTGTTGGTGTCATACTGGCGTTAATGGTGTCAGCGGTGTTGGTGGTGTTCATACTTTGTTGGGGGTTATATACTGGTTTTGGTGTTGTCATGCTGTTTGTGGTGTTATACTGGTGTTGCTGGTGTTTATAGAGATGTTGGTGGTGTCATGCAGGTGTTGGTGGGGGGTTCATACTGATTTTGTTTTTATACGGGTGTTGGTGGGTCATGGGGTGTAGTGGGTTATGGATGTTGATGGTGTCATACAGGTATTGGGTCAAGGTGTTGGTGGTGCCATATAGTATTGGTGGTGTCGTATGGCTTTGGGGTGAACAACTGGGTTGGTGTTTACTGGCGTTAATGGTGTCAAACTGGTGTTGGTGTCATACTGGTGTTGGTGTCATACTGGTGTTGGTGTTATACTGGTGTTCGTGGGTGTCATACTGGTTGTTGGTGGTGTCAGACTGGTGTTGGTGGTGTCATACAGGTGTTGGTGGTGCCATACTAGTATTGGTGGTGTCGTACTGCGTTGGTGATATACTGGTCTTGGTGTCATACTGGCGTTAATGGTGTCAAACTGGTGTTGGTGGTTTTCATACTGGTGTTGGTGGTACATATGGTGTTGGGTGTTGTCATACTAGTGTTGGTGGTGTCATACGGTGTTGGTGGTGTTATAGAGATGTTGGTGGTGTCATACAGGTGTTGGTGGCGTCATACTGATTTTGATGTTATACTAGTGTTGGTGGTGTCATACTGGTGTTGGTGGTGTTATAGAGATGTTGGTAGTGTCATACAGGTGTTGGTGGTGTCATACAGGTGTTGGTGGTGCCATATTAGTATTGGTGATTTCGTACTGGCGTTGGTGATATACTGGTGTTGGTGTCATACTGGTGTTGATGGTGTCATACTGGTGTTGGTGGTGTCATACTGGTGTTGGTGTCATACTGGTGTTGGTGGTGTTATAAAGATGTTGGTGGTGTCATACAGGTGTTGGTGTCATACAGGTGTTGGTGTCATACAGGTGTTGGTGGTGCCATATTAGTACTGATGGTTTCGTACTGGCGTTGGTGATATCATACTGGTGTTGGTGGTGTCATACTGGTGTTGGTGTCATACTGGTGTTGGTGGTGTCATACTGGTGTTGGTGGTGTCATACTGGTGTTGGTGGTGTCATACTGGTGTTGGTGGTGTCATACTTGTGTTGTAGACAATCTATGTTGTCTGCCAACTGAGTTCATATTTTGCACCATGCTCGTGCTGCCACATATAGGCCTATGTCACTTCAGTATGCCCAGACCTGCCTCTCTCTCTCTCTGGTAACTCACTTCACTCAGTCAACAAGGCCTACTCCTCTCTCCCTCGCTGGGCATGGCAATCCCGGGCCATGGGCACTTAACACACTGCCTGTGTACCCCACCACATTGCAAATAAAGTAAGAAACATTCGAAGCCTTATCACCATCCTACAGAAGCATTTACCATCCCTTCCCTGCCCCTACCACCTGATTTACAAATCTAATAAAACCTCAAACGTAAGTTCTCTATATCCCTCTGAGAAAGCCCGCTCCCACCTTCTCCCATAAATTTCCCTGTTACGGCACAACGTTTTATAAAACGTAACCGCTAAAACCCGCCCTTCACCTCACTAACCCCTTTCCCTGTCATTCCCCACGATATGTATACATAATCTACCATAATGTACCCCACAGCCCTAATGATACTCTCATCCAATCCTCCCACGTCAAGACTCAAAGCTCTCAGAACAGAAATCCCTTTACCCACAATCTTACAGAGTACTCTACTCAACCAACCCCTGACGCTACCCACCCCCTCACAAAAATATACAAAATGAAACGCCGACTCCTCACCTTCACATATTCCACCCCATCCCCTCAACCACACGTCTATCCCTCAGAACCACACCCAACGGCAAAATCCCGTGCAGAAACCGATACATTACGTCACGTGCTCGTGGTTGTAACCTCGTCCTACTTAACCTATTCCATATACTTCCCCATGTATACATGGGGAAAATTCCCTCTACAGGTGCCACAACCCTCCCCACCAACAATCGACACATTGCACCTATTTTGACCTTCCCCGGATCTCGAGCCCACGCCATAACCCTCAAAATAGTTTCACACTCCAGCAACTTTACTCCCGAATACACTCGTTTCAATCTTTCATGGAACCTGACCAGACCTTCCCACCCACACCTTCCCTCACCACCTCCCTTTTAATAAAGACACATTTGACCCTCCTCTTTAAGTCCAGCAAACCCAACCCCCCCTGCCGCACAGGTAACATTACCACGTCCCTTTTAAGCCAATCACATCCCGAGCCCCACAAAAATTTTAAAACCCTCCTAAGTATGTCTGCTATCGCCGTCAATGTTAATGGGAACACGGCCGCCACGTGCCATACCTTACTATACAATAAGACATTAATGACAATGGCACGCTGTACAAGGGTCAAATGATAAAGCCTCAATGCACCCAATCGCCCCTGAATCCTATCCACCAACCTAATCGAGTTTTCCCTGCACGCTACATCCTACATCCAGATCGTCTGAATAGATGAGACCACAAATTTTTAACAAATTCACCCGCCTCCCCACTCAACCCTCCCAGCCCAAGCTCCTAACCCCATGACCATGGACGTTTCTGAATTCACTCTCATACCAGTTGCATCCGAGAACAATTGTACTACCCCATCCAAGGTATCCATTGACATCCCCTCCCTAACCAGAACAGTAGTGTCATCAACATACCTTATTAAGACTGGCCAAACCCTCCCAACTCTACTCCCTTCACCCCCCCTATTGCACATACGCTTCTCCATCATCCTATAAACGGGGTCCTGTATGCATGCAAATAAAAGTTGTGACATAGGGCACCCCTGTCGAAGTCCCTTTTCCATTACAATCTTCCCACCCACTCTCCCATTGCCATCGCCATTGCACCGCGATACAAAGCATCTACCCATCCCACTTTTTCTTCCCCAAACCCCTGTCCCCTGAGGATGGCTCTCAATGCCTCTCGTTCCACTCTGTCATATGTGCCCTGCCAGTCTAAAGCCACCAAACCCCCCCTCCCCCCCTTTTGTTTCCACGAAATTCCTTAGGAACCCATGTCCCTCCACCAAAGACCTCCCTGGCAACCCAAACTGAGTTCTCGATACTACTCTATCCACTACGCATTTAAACCGATTCCCCAAAATTTTGCAAACAGCTTATAATCTGTGCATAACAACGATATTGCCCGGTAGTCCCTAAGTGTATGTTGCCCCTTACCCTTCGGTACCAATACTACTACAGCTGTTGCTTGCTTCTCTCCCAACTCTCCCCTCTCCTTCATTAAATTTATTAACCTAACCAAAAATCCCCTCATTAACTCCTAATGCTGTAGATAAAACTCTGCCGGGAGTCCATCGATTCCCGGAGCTTTACCCTTACGCATTTCACTTAAAGCCTTCCATGTTTCTCCCTCAGTTATTTCCCCTCCCAACGCTTCCCTACAGACACATCACATTCTCACACACCTGTTTTAAAACCCCAGCTCCTACCCCATCCCTTTGCCAATACTTTCCATACCACTCGTCTGCAAACACTCCCATTCCGTCTGTGGTGTGTATAACCTGACCCACCCTATACCCACCTACCGACTCATGAACCTCCAACCATGGAATAGCTGTTGCCTGCTGCCGTTGCTTTTGCCTACGCAATACACACGACGAAGGCTTATCGCCCCATAACACCTCTTCCACACCTGCCATTACCCTCACCGCTTGGAACCTCTCATCTTGGAGCTCGCGCAGCCTCCCCTTAAGTGCCAGTATGTCATCCATAGGATAAATACCCGCCACCGCCCCTCTCGCATAACAACCCCGTAACCTGTCCTCCAAATAGTTGGCCAGCCCATATTTTAAAGAATTAATTCGTTTCCCTTCTCTCACATAACATTGCCTAATTCGTTCTTTAGCCACACCATCCCATCATGTTACCACATCCTCCACCCCATGTACCTCTGCACTTAACCCCTCCCACAGTGTTGTAAATCCCTCCAACCCCTCCTCATCTCCTAACACACTCGTATTTAACTTCCAATAACCCCTAGAGATACCCGCCAGTGACTCCCATCCCACCTCTGCCACGACCTCCCTGTGATCCGAATTAGCTACCTCTATTGTGTGGAAAAACTTTACCAAAACCCCTTGAGAAATGTACAACCTATCTAACCTAGCCGCATAACCCCTCCTCACGAAAGTGTGCCCTACCTCCCACACTCCCCCTCCAACTGAATCCCTCAACTGAACATCCCTCAAGAGGTCTCGTAAGGCCGCCGACATGTGCCCCGCCCCTTTCGGTTCCACATCAGCCCTCCTGATAACACAGTTCCAGTCCCCACCAACGATGGCCACAGCAGGTAAACCACGTAAGAAGAAAACTAGGTCATCACATACAAATTCCTACCATACCCCCGGCCGGGAATGAACCCACGGTCATAGAGTCTCAAAACTCCAGCCAGTCGCATTAGCCACTAGACCAGCTAGCCACAATAAGATTCATCCAACTCCATACACCATAGGAAGGTTAGCACAGGCACCACTGTGACCACAAATGCAAGTTTTTACAGACGAATCTCCAGCTAGCGTGGCCGTGACGAACTCTAGCTCAAGTCCCTTCACTGCCGTCAACATGACTCAAGAAATCGTAATGACACGATTGCAAACAAACCATACCGGGATTGAACCCGCAATAAGATTCATCCTAGTTTGATGAATCTTATTGTGGCTAGCTGGTCTAGTGGCTAACGCGACGGGCTGGAGTTTTGAGACTCAATGACCGCGGGTTCAATCCCGGCCGGGGGTATGGTTTGTTTGCAATCGTGTCATTACGATTTCTTGAGTCATACAAATTCCTGCTTTACTTTCACATCGTTCTCAGCAGGTGCATACACACTAACAAAGGTTACCCTCTGCCCCATCCACCACCCATCCACACACAACACCCCCTCCTTCCCCCTCACTTCTTATCAACACAAATGGGCTCGCCTCCCTGATCAATATACCCACACCACCTTTCAAACGTGCAGATGGCAGAGTCATGACCTGAAACCCCGCCACCTCCAGCTCTCTTCCCTCCTTGAAATTGTGTTCTTTCAGGAACACTACATCCACTCTATATTTACACAGAAACATTCTAAACCATTCCCTCTTCACACTATTACACAGTCCATTTACGTTCACAGTCATACACCTAAGGCCTCTTTATATTTTCCAAACCTTCCTCCTCTCTTCATTCATCCCAGGGCCTCCTGCCCCAGAGCAAGCACAGGGCTTCACACCATCAACCCCCACCTCCCCCTTTCTTGCGATGTCTCTTATCCTGACTACCTCGACAGTACTCTCCCTTTCTCCCAGACCTCTAGGCCGGCGTCAGAACATCATCTGAGTCTGACGCCGCCGCTCTCTTCCTCGTGATTCCCTCCACTTCCATGTTGTCTTCTGAGGTTCCCTCACGATGAACCTCAACCTCCACCACGCCCCGTTCCACGGCACACGGCGACATCTCACGCTTACTGCTTGGCCCGTCATCCCTGCTATGGTTTTTATCACCACATTCCTCCACAGGCAATGCCGTACCTCTCACCAGCTCAGGAACAACATCCTCTGCAGGTGGCGTCAATGTCCTCAACACTTCCTGAAGCTCTTCCTCGAGAGCCTGTACCTCCTCCTGCACTTGCTCTTCTGCACTTTTCTCCTGCCTAGAAACAGTTCCTGTTATGTCACAGCTTACCTCACACACGCCAGTCTCCTCTATGGGATCCTGTACCACTTCACTCCACAAGCGCCCAAGCCCTTGCTTTCGCGTGGGGCTCTCAACAACAGCTACCACACTGGTTTACTGGTGCTTCACCAATTTGTGAAGGCGCCCTCCTCAGCTTCACACACGCTGCCGCCATATGGTCGTACGCCCCACATAACCTGCAGGTACGTCTCTGTCCGGCGTACGAAACCATAATTTGCGTCCTGAAGTCCTCCAACACGACGTATGACGGTATGGGATGTCTCAGAGTCATCTTCAGGGAAAAGGTTCCCTCCAAACGACCCATGTAAGCACCAGCCGTCCACTTGCCCTGTTGTGCCAGATGTACGGTCCCATATGCCTCGAAAACACTCCTGATGTCAGCCTCATCTGCCTCAAATGGGACATTACGAATCTTAACCCACGTAAAGTGGCGAGATACGTCGATCAAACGCACCTTCACAGCTGGAGTAGCGTCAAGACTCACGTCTTGGAATCTCGTCACCAAAGACTCGTACACGGACGTGGAATTCAGTTTGACGAAGATTCTGTATGCCCCATTCAGGGCAACACCATACACCTCATCGTCCTGGATACCATACGTCTCCCTAATGATGGTCGGGAGTAACACCTGCGCTGAAGAGGGTGAAATTGCCCCACGAAACAGCTCTATACGGATGGTATTTACGCGCCTCCTCACACTCAGCGCCATGTTGGTACAAGGTAGCTTGCCTGAAAACAGCAATGGGGTGCAGAGCACAACAGCACTCTACCGTGGTCAGGCAGCGAATATATGGGTAGTATTAACCTTACCTGGAGTGGGTTGAAGTCTAGAGAATTACTTCACCTCAACTCTTCTCATGATCAGGAGCATTTCATTTCTTTGTTGCTGTTAATCTGGTTACCAGTAATGACATGAAGCAATTTACCACCCTTTGTCTTTCTCCAATTTAATACTTAATGACCATCATGTAAACAGTGTTTTTTTTTTTTTTCCTTTATCAGCTCTGCTGTTGGCGTGGTCATCCAGAGTAGACGCTAGATTTATTGGAGCGAAAACCCAGTCAACGGGACATAGCGACTCCTCATCTCTCCTTTGATATTTGGAGTGGAATATTACGATCCAGTATCGACAGGATTTCCTGAACATCGAAATATCGCCGCATACCCAGGAAAACCAACATCAAAATCTTCTGAACATCTGAGATGATCTCTTAGACATAGATTCTCCTGTCTTAAGATCACACTGGAACCTATGGCGGCCAATTTTTTATTTATTTTTAATTAAAATAATTAAATTTGTCATTATTATTCTTCTGTGTTATTCATTATTTATTTTTCCACACTTCTGTTCAGGGGAAGACGTTTCCTTGACAGTGCGTTAAAAATGTGTTTATTTTTACGTTAGTCTCCACAGATTCTTGATATTCTATTCAACTATGCACGATTTTAGATTGATGATAAAAAAAATTGTAAATGAAAGTGCCTGATGAAGAATGTAATGTAATTCTTCACAGCACTTGAAAAAAAAGTCGGAAGAAGGTTTAATTTGAACTTTCAGCTCGTATGTACTTGGTACTAAGTTGCTGCTGGTATCGGTGGTATGAAACTAATGGTGATGTGGTACTGGTGTTGATGTGGTAGGAATATACCTAGTTGGATGAATCTTATTATAGCCAGCTGGCTTACGCGCTGGCCTGGAGTTTTACGACTCACTCGCCATGAGTTCAGTCCCAGCCCGTGGTATGGTTTGTGGTGGTGTTGATGTGGTAGTGGTGTTGGCGGTGTGGTACTGTGGTTGGTGGTGTGGTAGTTGCGTTTGTGGTATGGTATCTGTGTTGGTGTGATACTAGTGTTGGGGGTGTGGTACTGGTGTTGGTTGTATGGTGCTTGTGTTGGGGTGTGGTAACTGTGTTGTTGGTATGGCACTGTTGGCGGTGTGGTACATGTGTTGGTGCCTTTACCTTTGAGATCCGAAAGTTTATCTGCTCCCAGACTCCAGCCTTGGGCCAGGCTTGTCTGGTGTTTGCTTGGTTAACCAGGCAGCTGCTGCTGGTGGCCCGCTGCCCCACTTATCCGTCACAGTTTGGTTGATCTGGCACCTGGTGAAGATATTTATCCAGTTTCCTCTTGAAGACTTCTACACTTGTCCCAGTAGTGTTCTGATATCTTCTGGTAAGATGTTGAATAGTCTTAGACCACAGATGCTGATAGTATTAACGGTGTCCCGTAGCTCGATCCCTAGCGCACTCAGCTCACACACTGAGGTCCGGGATTTGAATCTCCTCCGGTACGGCTGGAAAACATTAGAGCGTGTTTCCATAAGACACCTACTGTCACCGTCCCTGTTCACCCATCAGTTCAAAATGGGTACCTGTGTGTTAGTCGACTGGTGTGGGTCGCATCCTGGGACAAAACTGACCTAATTTGCCCGAACTGCTCAGCATAACAAGCGGCTTTCTGTATAGTAGTATGTCATTGATGTCAGCTAGGCCTGTATGTCATATACATGTACTTGTAGTAAATAAAGGTATTATTATTATTATTATTATTATTATTATTATTATTATTATTATTATTATTATTATTATTATTATTATTATTATTATTATATTTTGCCCAGTGCACCCCTGCTTTTCACTGGGTTTATTTTGCACTTCCTCCCATATCTTTCGTTCCGTATCTTGTTATGGCAGAGTGCAGATTTGAGACAATGTCCTCGTGTACTTTCCAGGTACATATCTTGTACATGGTATGTACATGGAGTGGAGTACATATCATGTACCTCCACTCCAGTAAGTTCATATTTAATACGTTCCCAGTAATTTAAATGCTTTATTGGCTCTATGTGGGTCGTAAACGATAGCTGTATTTGCTCCAACTCTGATATTTCTCCTACCCTGAATGGGGCCGTCAACAATGAACAATATTCCAAATGAAGGAGCACAAGCGATTTGAAAAGTGTCAAGATTAGCATTATTTCGCTTGTTTTGAAAGTTCTCAATACCAACCCCGTCATCCTCCTGGTTGTCGTGACCTTTGTCTTATTGTGTTCTTTGAAAGAAAGATCGGATGATATAATTATTCCCAAGTCTTTCACGTATTCCTTTCGATAGCTGTATTTGCTCCAACTCTGATATTTCTCCTACCCTGAATGGGGCCGTCAACAATAAACAATATTCCAAATGAAGGAGCACAAGCGATTTGAAAAGTGTCAAGATTAGCATTATTTCGCTTGTTTTGAAAGTTCTCAATACCAACCCCGTCATCCTCCTGGTTGTCGTGACCTTTGTCTTATTGTGTTCTTTGAAAGAAAGATCGGATGATATAATTATTCCCAAGTCTTTCACGTATTCCTTTCGTTATATCTAACGATCCTCTTGAGTTTTGTATACAGTGTTCCTTTTGAGTTCTTCATTTTTTTTCCATACCTAAGCAGCTGGAATTTATTAAAATTGAAAGTCATGTTCTCCACTGCCCACTGGAAAAGACTGCTTATATCTTCCTGTAATTTCTCAGTATCTTTTGCCAAAGTGACTTTCATGCTTTATTTTAGTGTCATCTTCAAATGATACAAAACTATGACAGGTGTTTTCATCTGTCTGCTGTGAGGATAAGAAAAGTGAAAGGTACCAAGACAGTGCCTCTAGGAACTGATCTTTGTACCTCGCTGATGTTGGATTTTGCTCTGTTTAGTACTACTTTTTGTGTTCTGTGTGTCAGCAATCCGAAAATTCTTCTGCCTACCTTTTCCGTAATGCCTATGACCCTCATTTTGTGCGCTGTCACTCCATACCTGGAGTTTACCTGGAGGGTTTCGGGGGTCAACGCCCCCGCTGCCCGGTCTGAGACCAGGCCTCGTGGTGGATCAGGATCTGATCAACCAGGGTGTTACTGCTGGCCGCACGTAAACGGACGTGCGAACCACAGCCCGGCTGATCAGGCACTGAATTTATGTGTCTGTACAGCGCCTTCTTGAAGACAGACAGGGGTCTATTGGTAATCCCCCTTATGTATGTTGAGAGACAGTTAAACATTCTTGGGCCCCTGACACTTACTGTGTCGTCTCTTAGTGTACTCATGGCGCCCCTGCTTCTCATTGGGGGAATGCTGCATCTCCTGCCGAGTCTTTTGCTTTCAAAGCGAGTGATTTTCTTGTATAGGTTTGGTACTAATCCCTCTAGGATTTTCCAAGTGTATATTGTCATGCATCTTTCTCGCCTACGTTTTAGGAAATACAGGTCAAGGGACATCAACGGTTCCCAGTAATTTAGGTGCTTTATCGTACTTATGTGTGCCGTGAAAGTTCTCTGTATTTTCTCCAGGTCAGCAATTTCTCCTGCCTTGAAGGGGGTAGTTAGTGTACAGCAGTATTCCAGCTTAGAGAGAACAAGCGATTTGAAGAGAATCATCATGGGCTTGGCATCCCTAGTTTTGAAGGCTATTATCCATCCTATCATTTTTCTAGAAGATGAGTTAGATACATTGTTGTGGTCTTTGAAAGTGAGATCCTCTGACATTATCACTCCCAGGTCCTTCACATTAGTTTTTCGCTCTAATGTGTGGTTAGAATTTGTTTTATACCCTGAACTCATTTGTCAAAAGCGTTTGCAAAATCTGCGTTTTGGTCGCCTTCCATCTCCTCCGTAATTCTGTCAGAGGTTCAGCAGACATGATCTAAAACACCATGATCATGATCTAAAACATGATTCAAAAGCACCATTCTCTCAATTTTTGTAGTGATACCGTCGTTCTACCTCATACCATTGTTCAACGTAATTTCTAGACATGTGGTGACGACATTCTAGAACAGTTTCAGTTCTAAGACCTCCCAGTTCTCAAAGTATATAAGTATGTACTACCTGCCCTCGGGAGGAGACGCTACCCCTGCAATGTAGCTCGCTTGACTTTTGACTGTCGTGAGCTTCCGTCTTCAGTTTATATTGCGGGACACCGTCTCCAAGTTCTAAAGTTGATTCCTACATCACAATAGAGCAGAAATTGCTGGCACTTTGGCCACCCAGCATAATATTGCAGGTCCATGACAGAATGCCCAGTCTGTGGTCCTGACGACCATACAAATACATCCTGCAACCTGAATCCCTCTTGCCTTAATTGTAATGAAGCTCACCCGGGTTTTTCTCGCCATTGCCAAGTTTACCTACAAGAAAGAAGGTTTCACATATGCCATGACAGTCTCTCATCTTCTCCTCCAAGGGAGACTTCCACGACTTTCATATTCTAGAGTTACTAAGAGACTTCCAACCTCGGTAGTACCTACTTCCACTGTCTTTAGCGTCACAACTTCCTTAGTCACCTCTAACTCTTTTGCAGTACTCGCCTTCGAGGTCCCTACCTCGACGCCTAATACTGTCCTTGAATCTTCAACTGGCTCGCATGTTTCTATGTCTATAAGACCTCGCACAACTACACCTTTCCTTCACCTCTCTACTTCTCCGAAGTCTTTACCATCCCCAAAGTTCAAACCTCCTTTTACCTCTTCTTCACGTAGCCTTTCCAAACATTTTTCCTTTCCAGCCTCTGTACCTAATTCTTTACCTCTTACTAGTTCTGTTACGAGTATAAAGGTTCATCCTCCTCCTCGTACAGTCCCCTCCTCTCCAGTCCCCTCCCAAGTTTCATCCTCTCCTGTCCCTTCCAAAGTTTCTTCCCAAGTTAACTCTACCCTCTCATCCCCTCCTTCTTTGGTAACTTCCATCACCTCTCCGATCTTTACTCACCCTCCCCCCTTCTGCCTCTGATGTCGTAATATATGCAACTTTCGTGTCCTCTGAAGCACTCGAAGCTATCTCCGATTATATTGAAGAGATAAAACCATTGATGGACACTGATCCACCTCCTATCTTTCCTCCTCACTCGTCTAAACCATCTGCACAACTCTTTTCGCAGCGTTCCAGTCCTTCACTGATTACTCGTTTTCTACTACCTCCGCACATAGAGGTAGGGTCTACTAGTCCGTAGACACCTACTGCTTCATATTCCCGGTATACTTTTTCTCAAATCATGGCTAATTTACAGTGGAATATTCGAGGCCTTAGGGGTAATTGCAGTGAGCTTCAGGTGTTGCTCTCCCAGTTTTCCCCTGTTTGTGTCTGTTTACATGAACCTAAATTACGCTCTGCTGTTATCCATCCCATCTCGGGCTACGTTTTATTACATTCATCTGATTCTTATCCCGATGGAACTTTTAATGAAAGTGCACTTCTTGTGTGCACCGGTATACCAAACCATCAGATCTTCATTCATACTTAGCTGCATTACACAGCAGCTAAGTATGAATGATCACTTGAACAAGTGGTATACAGTATGTTCTTTTTTATCTCTCCCCTTCTCGACCATTATCTATTCCAGATGTTGCATTTCCTGTGATTTTAATGCTCATCATTTCCTCGGGGAAGGGGTAGATCTCACTGTGACTCCTGCGGCCATCAGTTAGAGGCTCTTTTCACTTTTCTTCCCCTCCATGTTTTAAATACCAGTACTCCCACCCATTTTAACCCTCACACTCATCTCTCTTTCTTGCATTGATCTCTCTGTTTGCTCTGCATCAGCTGCACTTGACTTTACCTGTTCTGTGCTTCCAGATTTACATGACAGCGATCATTTTCCTATCCTCCTTACTTCCCATTCATATTCTCACTCACCTCGAAGCCCACGTTTGCAATTTTAATTAGCGAACTGGGATCTGTACTCGCGCCAAACTGCTTTTAATGAGGACCCTTCTTCGTCCTCTACTGATGAGCTGTTACACTTATTTTCCACCTCAGTTTTAACCGTAACTTTACATTCTATACCTCAAATCTCGAGCAAGCATTCTCAGAAATGCGTGCCTTGGTGGTCTCCTGCTTCTGCTCGTTTGCAGCGTGCTGTATGGGGCCGATATCGTCAATAGGACCATAGAGCGTCTCCTTGATTTTAAATGGGCGAGAGCGGTCACCCGACAAGGCATCCGTGAAGCTAAATGCACTTGCTGGCAAGGTTATGTTTCTGCCATTACTTCTGCTTCCTCTATAAGTGATTTTGGAAAAAAGTGCGGAAACTGAGTGGCAAGTTTTCTCCAGACCCTGCTCCCATTCTCCAGGATGCCAGTGTCAGTGTTTCAAACCCTCTTAAAGTTGCCACGGAAATTATATTGTTCGTATCTCTAAAGGGCTCCATCTATGTCCCTCGTTTTTTTTTAATCCAAGCCTGCCAGAGAGTTACTGCCCTTAGACTTTTCTTCCAGCAGAGAAGAGCCCTTATAATGTGCCTGTTGCACTTTAAGAACTAGAGTCCACACTTTTCGCTTGTCGATCATCAGCAGCTGAGGCTGATGGCATTCATATTCGTATGCTTCAGCATTTGCGTCCGTCAGCCCTTACAATCCTTTTACGTCTTTTCAATCATATTTAGTCGCAAGGAGTTCTTCCTCAGCTGTGGAAATCTGCCATTGTTCTACTTTTTCGTAAACCAGATACTTCAGGACATGATGCCTCCTACTATCGTCCCATTGCTCATACCAGTGCTGTTTGCAAGGTACTGGAACGTCTAGTAAATAGACTTTTGATGTGGTATTTAGAGACACACAATAGTCTCTCCCCCCTCCCCGTCAATACGGCTTTCGTAAGGGCCGCTCTACTACTGACCCCTTACTCAGCTTAAATACCTCCGTAATGCCTTTGCTAGTAACCACTCCGTTATAGCAGTCTTTATTGGTCTTGAAAAGGCGTAAGACATTACTTGGAAGTATAACATCTTGGCCAAGCTCACTTCTGAGGCCTCCGAGGCAATCTGCCATTTTTTTTATATAAACTTCTTATCTGATAGACATTTGTCCAAGCTGAAGGTGCTCCTCAGGGATGTGTCCTTTTCACTACACTTTTTCTCCTTGTTATAAATGATCTGGCATCTGTTCTCCCATCTAATATTGGGTCATCACTCTATTTTGATGACTTTGCTATAGCTTGTGCAAGCGCTGACTGCCGCCAAGTAGCAGTCTCACTCCAGAATGCTGTCAACAGTGTTTTCCATTGGGCCACAACTCATGGGTTTAAATTTTCTAGTGCTAAAACACAACAAATTACCTTCACCAGACCATAGCTGGCTGAACCTCCTTAAAACCCTCTCTCATCTTTCATGGCGGGCGGATCGTCGAACTCTTCTTCAACTGCATTCAGCCCTAATTTTATAGAAGTTGGATTATAGTAACCAGATATATTCTGTGGCCTCTCCTGCAACTCCTTCTGAAGTCTATCTCATCCATCATCAGGGATTATGTTTATGTTTAGGTGCTTTTCGCTCCTCACCTGTCGAGAGCCTCTATGCAGAAGCAGGTGTCCCATCCTTAAACGACTGTCGCGATGCTCATTGCCTCCGCTATTTTGTCCGCTCTTACGACCTTCAAGATCCTTCTATATACAGGATAGTAACAGACGTTAGCATAGGTGCATCATTTGTTCGCCGCCCCTGTTTACTCCATCCCTTTTCTCTTCGTCTTCAATCACTCTTATCTTCTCTTCAGTTGCCCCCCTTTGTATGTTGATGTAGCTTCTAACTTTTTACTTCCTCATGGGAAGTTCCGTCTGTTAGTGTCTGT
>NC_069402.1:20209513-20220590 GCF_026875155.1 Cherax quadricarinatus
ATCCTTCATTCTACACACTACAATCACACACACCCCAGCCCCACGTCTAGACACATGTATACGCCCTATCCAAACATACACTACACACTACTAAAACCTATCCTACCAGGTAAAGACCAAAACCGGGGAGTCCAGCCCTCATCGGGTCTACCCCACTCCCAACCGAAGTAAACCTTTCCCCGTCAGGCTGCGATATCCCTCAGGAAAGCTGGTCATCCACTTTCTACCATATATAAGCCTATTCCTACAAACTGTCCTACAGACACATGCAAATGCCCTCACCCGCAAAACACCCCCCACCTTCCTCATACCCCAAGAAACAAACAAAAAATCCACCACCACATACATGACAGCCCTCCTGACATCCTTAGGAACCTCGCCCACATCAAAAGTCAAAGCCCGTAGGGACGATATGGTACCCCCCCCCCCACCAGACTGAAAACCCTCCCTAACCACATCCTTACAACTCCCAAGGATTCGCAAAAATAAACCGCATGGAGCATGGAACGCCGTCTTCTCTTCTCCACAGCTCAGGCATTTCCCCCTCTCCCACATAACCCATCCTACTCAACACAGACCTCGTCGCCAAAATTCCCATAAAAAACCTATAGACCAGTTTCCTAACCCTTGGTTTCAACCTAACCTTTCTAAAATCCTCCCAAATACCCCTCCAATCATACGTGGGATAAGAGCTTATACCCTGTATCATCTCTGGACGGCTACCCACCCTCTCCAGGCGTCCCACCCTTATCTTCCTCGCATCCTGAACCGTCAACAGAAAACGCAGCATATCCTCACACACCAACAACTCTTTCCCTCCCCACCATGTTCGTACATCAACCATTACCTCCCCCACCCTAATACCCCTTTCCCCACCTGCCCTGAGGAAGCACTGTTTCACATAGACAGCCTTTGCTTGAAGCCCCAAAAGGATGAGGCCCAATCCACCCTGCCAAACATTTGCCATCACGACCTCCCTCCTTAACCATGATCTCCCATAACCCCATACATATTGTAAGACCCTCCTCTGTAGTTCCTCAATATCAACTGACCTCAGTGGATACACCTCTGCCACAGCCCACATCTTGCTATAAACAAGGGTGTTCATGACCACCACCCTCTGTTGCAAAGTAACGTCTCCAGCCCTTAAAACCCTGAACCCACCCAAAGCCCTGCCAACAACTACCTCCAAATTCACCCTTTGCGCCTCCTGTACACCAGCCAAGTATACGACACCACAGATCCTAAGTCTGTCAACAACAGACCACCTCGTCCAAACCTCCCTCCCCACCACCCAAGAACCTACCTCCAGCAACTTCAACTTCGCACCATTAACACTCATTCCCATTGCCACCACAAAGGCTCAAGCACCCGTCCCACATTTTGCAAACCTGCCTCCCCACCCACCAAAACCATGGTGTCGTCCAAATAACCCACCATGCCTGCGCCTCTAGCTCCCCCTCACCCTTTTCCCTCACTCCACCTTCAACATGCAAAAAGAATTTGAGACAGCAGACATACCTGTCTCAAACCCCTCTCCATCCATACCAGCAAACCCAACCTGCCATTCACTTGAACCCTAACCACAGCCGACGAATACATAGTATTGACCCACCTCACAACCTCCCCCCCCCCAAACCCCTGTCTCAACAAAATAACCCTCAACATCTTCCTATTCACACAGTCTTATGCATCTTTTAAATCAAGTCCCAAGATCCCTCCCCCCCCCGATATGCCTCCAAAAAGTCTCTGATTCGTCAATGTCCCTCACGCATACTCTGGCCAGGTATTCTAAACTGACCCCAATGTATAACCAAACCAATCATCCTCTTCACGATGTTACTTAAGACTTTCGCAAATATTTTGTAATCCAAACACATAAGTGAAATTGCACGGTATACACTCAGTGCTCTCTCCCCCTTTTTAGGCACCAAAACAACAACTCCCATACTCTGCGACGTACCTAACACACCCCCATTCTTCATACAGTTTAACAATGCTACCAGGCAATGCTTTAGGCAATCCCAATGCTCCAAATAAAAATTGTTAGGTATCCCATCAATCCCAGGTGCTTTTCCTCTACTCATCCTAAGCACAGCCTCCTCTGCCTCCCCCTTACTAATCCCTCACCCAAGCTCCTTTCACTCTTCACTTAAAGCATTCAGAATCCCCTCACCCAACTCACCCCCATCCCATTCCCTCCTCAATTTCTCCTCAAACCAATGGTCCGCATAGTTGCTCATACTTTCCATCGCACAGAGCACCTGGCCCCTCCAATATCCACCCACACCCACACACCTCCAAATTCAAAATTGTGGTCACCTGCTGCCTTTGCCGAAACCTGTGCAAAAATAACCTGAGGGCCTGTCACCTCAAAGCACTTCCTCCAATCCCCCCCTAACACAAATGGCATTGAAACACTCATTTTGAATGTCAGTTAACTGACCCCTGAGTTCTGCAATGTCTCCATACTTACCACCCCTCCCCCCTCATAAACATTCAGCTGTCCTTCCAGGTATTTTTGCAACCCAAACTTTCACCACACCTCCTCTCTACCCTTAGACTTATAATATGCCATAATCCCCGGCTTACCTCTTGACTTCCACCATTCCACCAAGCCCACCCCTTGAACCCTTGCCTCTCAAAAAGGTTTCCACCAATCCTTGAAAAAAGGTCCCTCCCCCCTCCCCAGAAAGTAGCCACACATTCAATTTCCAATAATCTGGGTAAATTCTAACCATACCATTCCATGCCAGTTTTGCCATGACCACCCAGTGGTCTGAAAACCCGATGTCAATTGCCTGTACCCGCTCGACCGTAATCCCGAGTCACATATATTCTATCCAGTCTTGCAGCATAGCCTTTCCTAACAAACATGTGCTCTACCCTCCACCCTTCACTTCCCACTACATCAGAGACCCCCGCATCCCTCAGCACATCAGATAACACCCCAAGCACACAACCCACCCCTCGCGGCTCCACATCCTCATTTCTGATAACACAGTTCCAGTCTCCTCCCAGAACTGCAATCATGGGCAAACCCCGTGAATAGTATAACAAAACTTTGTTCACAAAATCCACCTGTACTTGACTTTGGCTGTCCGCCGACATATAAACACCCAGAAAACATGCCCGTACCTCCCCAAAGATCCCATCCACCCTCAATACCCTCCCTTTCCCCCCTCCTTAAATGCCACAACACAAAAGGGGCTGGACTCCCTCATTGCCACTGCCCCCCCCACCCTTTAGCCTCACCGAACTACCCACAAACATCCGATAACCTTTCAACCTCAACTGTCATCCATACTTATAATTATGTTCCTGAATGAAACACACATCCACATTGAAATGTCTCAAAACACTCTCTACCCAAGTATGCTTCACTTCAGCCCTAAGGCCATTGACATTAATAGGTAAACACTTGAATGCTTCAAAAAAGGGGGCTTTTCCTTATGCCTCTGGGTCTTACCCAGTTCATCTTTTAATATACTCGAGCCATCTCATGCACTCTTTCCCTCCTGACCCCCCTCCCTCCCTTGCATTCCTCAACTTCGTCCTAGCCACATCCCCCGACGACTTCTTACCAGGCCGCTGGGCCTGAGTGAGAACCTCATCATCCGATAACCCCCCAGCCCGTTTCCAAGACCCGCTCCCCAGCTCCATCTCGACATTCCCACCAGGCTCGTGGACCTCAGCCTCCACTCACTGGACTTGCAAAACATCAATCCTCAAACTCAACAGCCCTGGTTCCTGTGCCAGATCCACAGCACCAGGCTGGGAATCCATCCCCACAGTGGATAAAACCTCTGCCGGCTCATCCAGTAAATTGTAAACTCCCCCTGCATGTCTTGCAGGGGAAGTTCCAAGGTCTCCTGGAGTTCACGAGTCATCCTCTGCACTGCTGCCTGTCTCAGGTCCGTGCCCCCCCCGTCCCCCAGAGGGGTCGCCCGACACTTCCGACATCGTCACACAATGTTCCTCCATGCCCCCAGTTTCATTCGCCCAAGTCATCCTTCCGACTCCTGCCACAGGCGCCGATGAAGAACACTCCAAAGGTGCCGACACCACCATTGTCGCCAAGTCCTTTGAACACTGTGGAGCTGCCCTTCCACACCCCACCACCATGTGATCAAAAGCTCCGCACAAGCGACAAGTTTGCCATTGTCCTGCGTACGTGACATATACTTTGCGTCCTGAACTCCTCAAGGACGACAAAAGAGGGAATGGCCCTCTTCATCGTCATTTTCAATGTAAAGGATCCGTCAGGCAATCCAGCATAGAGCCCATCCTTTCACCTTCTCAACGTCTCCATATGCACCTCACAGTAACACTTCAATGCCTCACTAACGTCCATGGCGTCCCCCTCAAAGGGGATGCTATGGATTTGTACCCAGGTGTAGGTTCAGGAAGCATTCCTCAGTTGTACTTCCATCCCAGAAGTGACAGAAAGGCATTTCTCCTGGTATAAGGACAAAGTCCGATCATAGGCAGCCACCGAACAAAACTTTATGAAGATTCTCGATGTTCCATTCAACGCTATTCCATGCAGTTCGTCGTTGCCTATACTGTAAGAATCTCTAATGATCGCTGGCAGCATTGCAGAAGCCGTTATAGGATAAATCGCACCCTTTACGATGTCAACACACACAGTATTGCTACGTCGTCTACCACCAGTAGCCATCTTGGAGAAAACAGGAAACTGCGCAGGAAGGTCAACTCAGACAGGAGCGTCTGCGCAGCACAACCTCTCGACCCGAGAGCGAAGAGGTCAATGCTAATCAGGGATTAGTACTAATGTCAGTTAGTTGGTCTGCACGGCCGTCCGATGGAGTGAAAAATGTTTCTACATTCTCTGTCTTGCTGTCATTTAGTGGATTGTGTTGTTAGTTTGGTACTGGTGTTGTTAGCGTGGTACTGGTGTTGTTAGCGTGGTACTGGTGTTGTTAGTGTGGTACTGGTGCTAGTAGTGTGGTACTGGTGTTATTAGTGTGGTACTGGTGTTGTCAGTGTGGTACTGGTGTTGTTAGTGTGGTACTGGTGCTGTTATTGTGGTACTGGTGTTGTCAGTGTGGTACTGGTGTTGTTAGTGTGGTACTGGTGCTGTTATGTGGTACTGGTGTTGTTTCGTGGTACTGGTGTTGTTAGTGTGGTACTGGTGTTGTTAGTGTGGTACTGGTGTTGTTATGTGGTACTGGTGTTGTTAGTGTGGTACTGGTGTTGTTAGTGTGGTACTGGTGTTGTTGGTGTGGTACTGGTGTTGTTAGTGTCGTACTGGTGTTGTTAGTGTCGTACTGGTGTTTTTAGTGTCGTACTGGTGTTGTTAGTGTCGTACTGGTGTTGTTAGTGTCGTACTGGTGTTGTTAGTGTCGTACTGGTGTTGTTAGTGTCGTACTGGTGTTGTTAGTGTCATACTGGTGTTGCTAGTGTGGTACTGGTGTTGTTAGTGTCGTACTGGTGTTGTTAGTGTCGTACTGGTGTTGTTAGTGTCGTACTGGTGTTGTTAGTGTCGTACTGGTGTTGTTAGTGTGGTACTGGTGTTGTTAGTGTCGTACTGGTGTTGTTAGTGTCGTACTGGTGTTGTTAGTGTCGTACTGGTGTTGTTAGTGTCATACTGGTGTTGCTAGTGTGGTACTGGTGTTGTTAGTGTGGTACTGGTGTTGTTAGTGTGGTACTGGTGTTGTTAGTGTCGTACTGGTGTTGTTAGTGTCATACTGGTGTTGTTAGTGTGGTACTGGTATTGTTAGTGTGGTACTGGTGTTGGTGCACCACAATGAAATTTTGGCTTCCACATAATATTTCCGTCCCAGGCATTTTCGTAAAAAATAAATTTTTAATTAAAATCGGGAAATGAATGACGGGTGAGGATATTTTGCTTGGGAAAATATATATGTATAATAAATCATGAAGTGAATGACTGTTGGAATTTTTTAGGTACAAAAAAGAGGGAATTAAAAAAGATTAATTCATTTATCTCAGCTAAATATATATGTCGCTTACTTTCGCCGAAATTGAGATTTTTTTTCTTTTACCAAAGTTGTTGATCGTATGTTATTTAAATTATTTTTGGTTGAGTAATTATTAGGCATCACCGATGGGGCGACCTGAAGTTTTTGGTTTTCTGCAATCATTCGCTTATTACCTATGGAATATTTATTCAGTTACCTGGAGTATACCTGGAGAGGGTTTCGGGGTTCAACGCCCCCGCGGCTCGGTCTGTGACCAGGCCTAGTGATGGATCAAGGTTGTTACTGCTGGCCGCACGCAAAGTGACGTACGAACCACAGCCCGGCTGATCAGGTACCGACTTTAGGTGCCTGTCCAGTGCCTTCTTGAAGACAACCAGGAGTCTATTGATAATTCCCCTTATGTATGTTGGGAGGCAGTTGAACAGTCTTCGGCCCAGGATACTTATTGTGTTGTCTCTCAGTGTATTCGTGGCGCCCCTGCTTACTCTGGGGGAATATTGCATCTCCTGGCAAGTCTTTTGCTTTCATAGGGAGTGATTTTCGTGTGCAAATTTGGTACCAATCCCTCTAGGATTATCCAAGTGTATATTATTATGTATCTCTCTCGCCTGTATTCCAGGGAATAGAAATCACGGGCCTTCAACCGCTGCCAGTAATTTAGGTGCCTTATCGTACTTATGTGTGCCGTGACAGTTCTTTGTACACTCTCCAGGTCAGCAATTTCGCCTGCCTTGAAGGGGGCAGTTAATGTACAGCAGTATTCCAGCCTAGAGAGAGCACACGATTTGAAGAGAATCATCATGGGCTTGGCGTCCCTAGCTTTGAAGGCTCTTATCCATCCTATCATTTTCCTAGCAGATGTCGTAGATACATCGTTGTGGTCTTTGAAGGTGAGATCCTCTGACATTATCACTCCCAGGTCCTTCACATTACTTTTTCGCTCTATTGTATGGTTAGAATTTGTCGTATACCCTGATACAGTTTTAATTTCCTCAAATTTTCTTCATTGAACTTCATATTGTTTTTAGTGGTCCATTTGAAGGTTTGGTTGATGTCCGCTTGTAGTCTTGCGGTGTCTTCGATGGAGGTCACTGTCATGGCAATTCGGGTGTCATCCGCAAAGGAAGACATGGAGCTATGGCTTACATCTCTGTCCATGTCAGATATGAGGATGAGGAATAGAATGGGAGCGAGTACTGTGCTTTGTTGAACAGAGCTTTTCACCGTAGCTGCCTGTGACTTTGCTCTGTTTACTATTACTCTTTGTGTTATATTTGTCAGAAAGTTATAGATCCATCTACCAACTTTTCGTGTTATTCCTTTATCACGCATTTTGTACACTATTACACCATGGCTGCACTTGTCGGAGCTTTTGCAAAGTCTGTATATACTACATCTGTATTTTGTTTATCATCTACAGCATCCAGAACCTTGTAATAGTGGTCCAGTAGCTGGGACAGGCAGGAGCGACCTGCTCTAAACCCGTGTTGCCCTGGGTTGTGCAACTGATGGGTATCTAGGTGGTTGGCGACCTTGCTTCTTAGAATTCTTTCAAAGATTTTTATGATGTGGGACGTTAGTACTATCGGTCTGTAGTTCTTTGCAATTGCTTTACTGCCACATTTGTAGAGTGGGGCTATGTCTGTTGTTTTTAGTGAGTGTGGAATGACCCCTGTGTCCATGCTTTCTCTCCAGAGAATGCTGAAGTCACGCGACAGGGGCTTCTTGCAATTCTTGATGAACATGGAGTTCCTTGAGTCTGGGCCAGGGGCAGAGTACATGGGCATGTCAATTATTGCCTTTTCAAAATCTTGTGGTGTTAGGATAATATCTGAGATTTTTGAGATGACCAAATTATGGGTCTCGTTCATGAAGAATTTATTTGGATTGTCGACCCTTAGTCTGGGTAACGGCTCGCTGAACACTGAGTCATATTGGGACTTTAGTATCTCACTCATTTCTTGGCTGACTTCTGTGTATGTCCCATCTCGCCTAAGCAGGGGCTCAATAGTGGGTGCTGTTTTTCCTTTAGATTTTGCATAAGAGAAGAAGGAATTTTTTTTTAATTTTCTTTATGGCTTTTAGTTCTTCCTGTGATTCTTGTATCCTGTATTACTCCTTCAGCTTAAGTTCAATATCTGCAGTTTCATTGTCCTGTGCCTCATTTCGTATTTCGGATGAATTAGCCACTTTCAGCAGCTCTGTGACTCTTCGCCTTTGTCTGTATAGGGAGCGTCTCTCTTTTTCTAGTTTACATCTTCTCTTTCTTTTTTCTTAATGGAATGAGCCTTTAGCAGATCTCAAGAACCACAGAGTTTATTTTTTCTAGGCAAAGGCTCAGGTTAAGATCTGTGTTTTTTAGGGTACCTTCCCAGCTTGTTTCTTTTAGGACATGGTTGATTGTTCCAATTGTATGTTTTTATTATTGAAATTGAATTTTTTGAAGACACCCTTATGACTGATCACATTTTGATGGTCAGGAGCCCTGTGCGCACATGTCTGTATCTCTATTATGTTGTGATTTGTGTGTATTGTCTTTGATACGGTTATATTACTTATCAGATTGTCGTTGTTAGTGAAGATGAGGTCCAGCGTATTTTCTTGTGTTTTAGGCTCTATTATTTGTTGGTTTCAGGTGAATTTGGTGCAGATATTTAATAGCTCGTGTGTGTGTGAACTTTCATCTGAGCTGCCTCCTGGGGTGGTCTCTGCTAAAATATTATTTGCTACACTCCTCCATTTTAGGTATCTCAAGTTGAAATCTCCCAGTAGAAAGATGTTTGGGGCAGGAGTTGGAAGATTATCCAGACAGTGGTCAATTTTCAAAAGCTGCTCCTGGAATTGCTAGGAAGTTGCATCCGGAGGCTTATATACAACCACGATGATAAAGTTTTGGTTTTCAATCCTTACCCCCAAACTTTAACTACTTCATTTGAGGTGTTTAGTAGTTCTGAGCAAATGAGCGACTCTGTGACGTACAAGCCAACCCCCGACCTCCCTTGTTGCCTGTTTATTCTGTCACATCTGAATAGGTTATAACCTGGGATCCATATTTCATTGTCAAAATGATCCTGTATGTGGGTCTCTGTGAAAGCTGCAAACATTGCATTTGACTCCGTGAGCAGTACCTTGATGTGAGGAATTTTGTTGTTTGTTGACGGCTTTAGATCCAGTATCTTTGTTTCAAATTTTCAACACTGGTTTGTTATGATTAAAGAAAAGTTCAGATAACCACTGACATGTGCCGGTGTCCTCTGGTCTATTTTATAGAGGTTATTCCAGTATTTTTTAAATATTTTCCGATATTATTAAAAAGCCTCTTATAACCGGCTTCATTCACCAGCGGTGTGTCCTAATTAAAAGATGGCTGAGAGTGTCCTAGAAGTGTGTTTGTGTGATTTGCCAAATTTATGTGCAAATTAATGTTGATTTTCCCATTATTCCTTTTAAATATATTTTTGTATATAATTTTTAGCAGCTTTAATAGTTAGTAAGTCTGCCAATATTCTAACAGTTTAAAAACTTGAAATCGTTGGCTTTTGTGTGATAACTTAAACATTAGTGCTTCAGATATGTTTTTCTGCTTTAGTGTGATTCATAGCACATAATTTGCTAATTTTTAAAGTTATTTTTAGGCTGAATTTTAAATGTAATAATCAGTTAAATGACCTGTTCATAGTAGAATAAATACAGTGAATTTCATTTAGATCAGTTTCCTGATTGTCGTTATATAGATGAAAAAACAAACCACCTGAAAAAAACACTTTTATAGACAATCTTAACATTGACATATGTTTTAAGTCACCACTCCGTTGAGTGATTGTCATATATAATTACAGTTTATGCATTCACATAAATATAAAACCAGCGAAGATCTGCAGGGAGATTTGGCTTCAGCTGGCGAAAATGTTGATTCTTCAAACTGTTCAACGGAGGCTCCTTGAAGCTGGCAGAACTGCCAGAAAGCAGGTTAAGAAACAATTATTGACTGCTGCTAATAAGGAAAAAAAAACGGCCGCGGTGGGCACTCGATCATGAGGGATGGACGACAGATAAATGGAGAAAAGTTATGTTTTAAAATAAGGCGCATTTTGAAGTTCATGGGTACAGACCAATGATAGTGAGTTGGAGCAAAGATGAACCTCTTCAAAATGGACATATTCAACAAGCGTCAAAACACCCACCTATGAAGATGTTTTGGGGTAGTTTTACTGCTAAAGGTCCTGGACGGCTTGTTATTGTTGAGGGAACGATGAACCGTGACTAATACGAGGCAATCCTTGTAACTCATTTGCTTCCCATTGTGGATAGAGACTTACCAGATAGAGAAGGCATTTTCCAGCAGTATCTTGCTCCATGCCACACTTCCAGTAAAATTCTGACATTTTCGAAGAGAGGGGGCTAAGCGTTCTAAATTGGCCTGGAAACTCTTCTGACCTCAACCCAATTGAGAATCTATGGGCAATAACTACATGCAGGTTAGCGAAACAAGACTGTTCATTTGTGGAGAAGCTAATTACTGCTGTTAGGATAGCCATATCTCTTATTAAATAAATTAACTGTCATATCACTGCAGGATATTTTTCAAATAAGCATTAATTTTCCAAATAAATGTCTTATTTCATCACTGTCCCAATTAATATGTACACTACTGTAAACAGGGAGAAAGACTGGGAGAACCTGGAACCATATGGCGGACCAGAAACCTGAAGGGCTAAGATACTGGAGGTGGTAATGGAGAACTTCATGCACCAGTATGTCATTAACATTGGAAGTGCACATAGAGAGAGACAGAACGGGAAGCACGACAGAAATCAGCCCTCAGAAGAAGAAACTCTGCAGATGAGCAATCCTGTCCAAAACGAATGAGTAATTGCATAACAGAGTGAACTCATAATTCAATCTAGGAATCAAGGCAATAGAAGTGTTAGAGCTAGAAATACAGCCACATCAGAGGAAGACAGCGGTAAAGGACAGGTAATCAGTCCAAAGAGGATGAGAAGAACAACAAAATTGACACATACATTTAAACAGAAGGTGAGGAAAGTACTAGTTGATAACAAAGGTAGGACCAAAATTTAAACTAAACTAAAGGAAAAAAAAATGGGGGA
>NC_069402.1:20221090-20263871 GCF_026875155.1 Cherax quadricarinatus
CAGGGGAAAATAAATCGTTACATAACCTTTCCCTCCCCATTACTCCTGCTTCCTCCAGTCTATTCTCTTCCATATCTGATTGGAGAAACCTACAATATAGGCGAATCATTTCAACAATAAAGACACCCAATTGCTACACATGAGTCTACCTCATTAACTTGTAGGCATTATACACTATTTTCATTATACAGGATGAACGTAACTTAGGAAATGATCATTTATCATGAACGTTCCTATTAAATATCTGATCATTTCTATGAAGAAGAGATTTAACAGAAACACTCGAGGCTAAACAGCTGAGATGACTACGAACAGAAACAAAAGATCAATAACCTTAGCAAAGTCCTCGACAGTTTACTGCCTCGAGAATCTGAGGTCACATGTCAAACACGTATGTATAAATGTATACATAATGGTATAGTGTGTAACATACAATCATGTTACCATATTACTATCATACCTGCAGATATAATACAAACATAGGTGACAGAATGGTGTTAACCTTCTAAGTACTAGAAGCAGTCATAATAATAATAATAATAATAATAATAATAATAATAATAATAATAATAATAATAATAATAATAATAATAATAATAATAATAATAATAATAATAATGGAACTACTACTATTACAGAAGACTCTTTTACGATTTTGGCCAAAACTCGGATGCTGTCCAAAGGGGGAAAGTCTGCAGAGAATGCTGACCTTACCTTGGGGACTCCGATCTCGGGCTAGACAATTTTTTTTTTATGAGGAAAACTCGCCAGGACCTTGTAAAGCTAATGAAACTCCCTTGATCAAACTCTCATTCCGGGGGAGCAGGACTGTCAGATGCTCCTTTTCCAAGAAGAGCTCCACGTAAAATTGTCACACTATGGTATAAGAGGGCACTCCCTCAACTACCTCAAGTCTTACCTCAGCAACAGAAGCCAATATGTGTACGCAAATGGGGGAAACTCTTCTGCACAACCAATTACAGTTGGTGTCCCACAGGGAAGTGTCCTTGGCCCTCTTCTCTTTCTCCTATACATAAATGACCTTCCAAATGCTTCGCAATTACTCAAACCCATACTATTTGCAGATGACACTACATACGTCTTCTCTCACCCGAGCCCAGTCACGCTAGCCAATACTGTAAATACCGAATTACAGAAAATATCTACCTGGATGAGGACTAACAAACTTACACTAAACATTGACAAAACCTACTTCATTCAGTTTGGTAACAGAGCTACAGATGTCCCTCTTAACATAATGATAAATGGATCACCTATCACAAAACTAACAGAGGGAAAATTCTTAGGAATCCACCTTGATAATAGACTCAAATTTCATACACATATACATCAAATTTCTAAGAAAATTTCCAAGACTGTAGGCATACTATCGAAGATACGGTACTATGTTCCACAGTCAGCCCTCCTGGCCCTATATCACTCTCTTATTTACCGCTATCTCACCTATGGAATTTGTGCATGGGGCTCAACAACAATTAACCATCTCAGACCACTAATTACCCAACAAAAGGCTGCAGTTAGAATGATAACAAATTCTCACTACAGGCAGCACACTCCACCAATATTCAATACACTAAACCTACTCACCATACAAAACATCCATACTTATTACTGCACCTATTACATACATAAACACTTAACTCTGATATTAACCCTCCCCTCAAACATCTCCTTGCCAACCTCAACAGAACACATGACCATAACACAAGGCACAGATCACTCTTTGATGTTCCTCGTGTCCATCTCACACTATGCAAAAACTCAATGCACATAAAAGGCCCTAAAATCTGGAATTCATTACCTGTAAATATAAAAGAAACAACCTGTTTATAAATTCAAGTCTCTTCTCAAAGATTACTTACTCACCCAAAACCAAATAAATACTGAATAACTGAACATTATAAATTGTATATCTTAAATGTTTCTCACAATTATATCACATAAATGTTAAACCTAAAACCCAATCTAACTTTATTATTTTTTAAATACACTACCTAACAGAATCACTACCTAACTGAGTGACCAGGGGATAATTTCACAGCAAAAGTGTAATAATGTTGGTAGAATTACCGATAATATGTAAAGTAAAAGGACACAAGTGCAACTAATGTGACATTTTATTGTGGCAACATTTCGCTCTCCATGAGCTTTGTCAAGCCGTTACTTAACGACTTGACAAAGCTCCTGGAGAGCGAAACGTTGCCACAATAAAATGTCACATTAGTTGCACTAGTGTCCTTTTACTTTACACAGCAAAAGTGTTTAGAGAGACTTTAAACCGGCTAGAAATTGAACAAAAACTTTCAACATATTATCATCCTCTGTCCCAAGGCACTTTGGAGAGGCTTCAGCAAACCTTAAAAACTATGATGCATATGTATTGCATGCATTTTCCTACAGACTGGGATGAATCACTTCCTCAGTTGCTGTTTGCAGTGTGAGAAACTGTGTAGGAATGAACAAAATTAATTTTTGAACAAAATGTGAAAGGTCCACTCGTTAAAATACCTGATGGAGGATTTCAGATGTGTAGCGACTATCGCAAGGTGAATGAGGTTACGGTACTGGATGCTTACCCTCTTTCACATATGGATGATATAGTGGACTTTCGTTTCTAAACTAGACCTCCTTAAACAAATAAAGTAAAGGAAATTTCTGCTTTTGTAATTCCGGGATGACATTATCAATATACTGTGACCCCCTTTGGAATGAGGAATTCACTTGCCTTGTTCCAGAAACTGACCCATCAGTTTTTTAGAGGACTTGAAAGCACGGCAGCCAACCTAGATGATAAAGTTGTAGTTTCTGATACACAGGATAAACATGTGTCTCATGTCAAAGATCTCTCTGAGAGGTTTAGGATATTTAAACTAATTGTTAATCTAAGTCATCTTTTGGCCAGTCTACCATAAAGTTTTTAGGCATGAAGTAGTGATAAAATGATACCCAAATTTCCCAGGATAAACAGTTGCTTCAAAGATTTCTGGGAATGATAGGACTTTATCATAGGGTTGGCTAAAATTCTGCAGATGTGGTACCTCTCCTAATATCTTTTACCTGTCCTAAAATTAAATATAATTGGTCCTCTAATTGTCAAAAGGCTTCCATACTGTAGTCTCCAGACTATTCACAGCCATTTTTTACAGGTTGATGTCTGGAGTGTGGGTGTCATGTTACTTCAAGCATCTGTTGATGGAGTTTTGTAGCCAGGGGCTTACTATTCTCGTAAATTTCAAGCCTACAATAGAAAAGAAAGCCCTTGGACCAGTTCTTGCTCTGCAACACTTTGATGTGTTCATAGCGTGGTCACCATCTTTAGTGACCACAGTTCATTGGCCTACCTCAGTTCCATGTGGAACAAGAACACCCGTCTCATGCGCCGGGTGTTGCGTCTACAGCCCTATAATGTCTCTGTTCATCACATTTCCAGCAGAGACAATATTAGAGCAGACTCTCTAGAGCAAGATTTGTTAGAATGCCACATGTTCGTTAGGGAAAACATGGGTAATAAGCTGTTTTTGTCCTTGTTGTCAAATTATTAATAGAGTACAAAAATGGCCAAAGAGGTCTTTTTTTTTTTTAGTGAGGGGACACACTGAGTTGGATGGTTGAGAAGAACGTCTGTGCCATTAGTAATTCGTGCTATAGTGGCACGCTGTCCACTGAGGATGCCTAGTCCTGGCTATTAGAGCGCTTTTGGGGTGGGGGTGTGGTATGCAAAGAGTACTTTACCTTTATATGACGTATGTTACACGTCCATACAGGCATGACTTCCCGACCAGCGAACCAGCTGTTAAGGGGGAGGGGACACCTGTGATGCTAAACAGCTTGGTCCAACCTGTCAAGCACGAGGAAGCACACCAAAGTTGTGTAGCAATGTCTGGGACTCGTGAAACGGCATTGGCAGAGTTACCTCTCAAGTCTGGTAGCTAAGGTTCTCGCTGTCTCTTGCTTGCAAATCTGGTATTGTGTACATAGTGTATATACATTGCATATGTACTTGTACGTTTATTTGGTGAAGGAAATATATTGAGCATTTACTCTTTGCTGCCTTTTTGCTCATTCCTACCTTGGTTATCAGGCTGACTTGTGTAGGCCACAAGACTGCACCTTTGTTTGTAATTCCAATCAACACTTTACAAGTATTCCTTAAGTTCGTTATAATCGACAGAACAAAAATCAGGGACTTTAACCGTATTATCCGTATTCTCGTATTCCCAGATAATATTAAAAGTAATAAATTTGTGATCACTTGCGTTAAGCTCATTAGCGATCTTTAAATTATTAACGAAGGTTTCCTTATTTGGCAAAACCAAGTCTAGCAAATTATTACCGCTGGTAGCTTCTGTAATAAACTGCTTCATAAAGCAGTCTTGAACTACATTAATAACCCCACACAAAAAAGAGAGAAGTTTATGACGATATTGCGGTCCGACTTGGACCATTTACAAGTCACACTTGTTAATGGTCCAAGTCGGACCGAAACGTCAGTATAAGCTTCTCTCTCCTATGTGCGGGTTACTTGTGTATTGCAACAATTTATATTATCTCGGACTTATAACGCTACCCCGCCCGCTATCAACATGGAGTATCTTAAACCCTTCAATGTGATACCCGGCAATAATGTTCTGACTCTTTAAATTATACCATGTTTCAGTTATTACAATAACAGCAATGTTTTCCACACACGCTACCTAATGTAATTCATTAAATTTATTCCTGGCTCTTCGAGTAACAAAAAAAAGCGTGTAAAGATGTTTTTTTCTGTACCTTTTCCCTATTCAGCTTGGCTTTTCCACAATTTCTGTTATCAATATTACCCATTGTTAGATGATGATTGTTATTCTTAAAATTCATGATATCAAGGCCTAACTAAATATTTCCAATGGGCTCACAATCCTTATACCATTGATCCAAAACAGTTAATAAAAATGTTTGTTTTCTGGGTTATATTTTTTTATTTTTACATTGAACTCCTTGACTGCTGGCAATATGATCAAAATTAATTAGTGATTGTGAGTCATGCAAGGTTATCATATAGAGGATCATCAACTATATCAAAGTTATCCATCGTAAATGTCTTCAGTTCTAAGCACAGTCTGATATGCTTCAGTATTTATGAGCAGACTCAACAATCCGCACAATTCTTGCATTATCATGCTCATTAAGAAATTTAACTAGTTTATTTACATTGGCTCCGTTATAAGGTCTCCATCATTCGTATGTTTGGCATTTTAAGTATTAAGAATGACGATGAGCTCACTATTATTCTTATCTTGTAAAGCACCAAATTGAAACTGATTACCTGGAATATAAATGTTAACGATGTTAAGGGAGAAGTTGCTTACATTTAATTCATCATGATATCGCGTGTTTATTTGACTTTCCAGGACTAGGAGTGAATGCGGAAAGTTTTCTCACATCAATCGCTCAAATTTTAGAGTCCTTTATTCGCATGGAGTTCTTAGACAGGTTTAATTAAGCACGTGGTATGTCAAGGAGGTCCTTGTTTCTTGTATTGTGTCTGTGTTCTGTTACAGCTCTCCAGGAAGAGTCGGAACGCTGGGTTGAAGTTTGTACTAAGTATTCTATACATGTAAAATACACAGCAGTAAGCATGAATGTTTTGTAAAGTTCAAAGTTTTGAATAGTGGATGTATGTATGTTGCTCGAAATCTGACTACATGATTATTCTGATACTTGATTTCTGGTGGGTAACACTAGGTGTTAGGTGGTTCACTGTTATGGGTCCCTAAGCATAGATACCATATGTATGGGAAGGAGAGATTATTGAGTAGTACAGGTTTAGAAATGTTTCCTTGAGGAACAGCCTAGTTTTTGAAAGAATACCAACAGTTTTTGAAAATTTCTTAAATATGTTTTGGAAATGAATGTCGAATTTCAGGTTCCAGTCGAAGAAATTTTCCCCTAAACCACCGTACGTACTGGAAAATTCTAGTTACTGTTAGGAGGATTCCCTACACATATTCCTAAATGCTCCCTACAGAAATCCTAACTATTCCCTATCACCGAATATCCTGAATATTCCACCTAATATCCTAAATTTTCATGAATCTTCATTAGTATTCCAATTATTCATTATCACATAATATGAATATTCCTGAGTTGCCTAGGATGACCCACGAGGTCCTCGTGATGACAGACACTCAGAGGTTCCTAAAATATTTTGAAATACTCAAGTGAATTTGACTACAAGTATAAGACCTATAGGCGACTGCAACTTTCATATATAGCAACAGAGGCGCCCAGGGTAACCCAAGAAAGTCAGAGGGGAGTAGCTTATTGCCACTGGGGTCCTAGTGACGGGAGACAATCAGACATCCTAGAATATCTAAGATCACAGGTGAACAGTTACAGTACTTAAGATGTGTAAACAAGTCTAAGATGAGCAGGGAAGGTTAATATGACGAGGAGGTGCTGAGTATCAGTGGTATTTTTTGATAAGGAATTGTTGGAATATTTAGATAACTAAGAAATATTCATATTATGCAATAAGGAATAATAGGCATGCTAAGGAAGACTGAGGAATATTCAAGTTATTAGGGGGATTATTAAGGATACCAGTGATACTAAGGATATTCAGTGATAGGGAATATTTAGAATTTCTGTTAGCAGTATTTAGAAACTGCAGGGCATCTTCTGAACATTATCTAGAACTTTCCCGGACGTACGGTAGTTTTAAATGACAATAAGCACATTTGACGCTTTTCTCTCTTTTTTTTTAATATAAAGGTTTGCATAAAATCTGAATGTCTGTGTGTGTATTAAACACTTAGCAACGTAATGTCATATGGCATTTGACTAACTGACGATTATTAGGAGCAGTTTTGGGCTGACAATTACTCTTCCATATTATTGTGTAACTTGCTTTCTTTTAACCTTGGAGGTTCTCCTCCACCCATCCCACATGGCAGGGGAAAGCGGTGGGAGGGGGAGATGACAGGCTGTGACTGACGGGACGGACACCTGGCGTCTTTCTAAGAGGCTAGCGTCAATACGCTACCATTCCTTTGAGAAAACTTTCCTCAGTCTACCTACTGCAGCTTTTGCAAGATTGCATAGCTCCTGATGAAGCACGGAAAAGTGTGAAAGGTCTTGAGCTGAAGATTTCCATCCCCCGTGGCTTGTTCTGCAGTGTTACTGAGTCACTCTGGAAATAAGTCACTCTGAATTTTTGGGGTTATCCTAGGCACTTTACACACATGCTGCTATGTATGATAATGTATGCAACTGTATTTGTGTATATCTGAATAAACTTACTTACTGCCTGTCTGCGACTGTTAGAAAACTGAATGTATTGTTACTCGGGCACTGCTACCGGAAATTAGGTACACATTTATTTAAGGGAGCATAACCAAAGTTATGGTTATTGGATAGGAAAAATATATTAATATTGTATTTGACATTGATTTAATAATGGAATGAAGAGGAACACATTTAAATTTACAGTCGACATTAATTAAAACTGAAAGGGGTGAAAAAAATACGTCGAAAACTTACGTAGGACACAATAAGAGACTTTTGAATGATTTTGAGTGTTAGATTTTACTGCCATAGCGGCTACTTTATTGTGCACTTCAAATCCAACCTGTGGACTATAGAATTAGTTTTCTGAAGAATTTTTTTTATATTTTATTTAAAAGAACATTACACATACAATTCTCATATAATTATATACATCATTTGCTACAATCATGTCATATAAGGGGTAAAACTCAAACACCCCGTCCACTCCTAAAGTGTACTGGACTCTACCCTGGAGGACTTAACCATCCACCATCTATGCCTCTTAAGTAGTAGCCTGACTGTAGCTACTATATAATATCAGTAATGACAACGATTATCAGTAACCCGAAAATTGAAAATATATACATGTGTTGCACTTACAGCTGTAACATACAGCAAACATAACAAACTATTATAAAGGCTATTTTCTATTATGATTTATTTACAAAGAAGTTATATACAATGCACATGTCACTATAACCTACATCTCCGAATATCAGAAGGTTTATTAAAAGACAAACCCAAGTAAACTTTCCACTCCAAAAGTGTCCTAGCCACTACCCTAAAGTGACAATCATCCCTCATTTATACTAATCAATTCCCCTAAATTTCAAAACTTACACAGCATATCCCTAACTATGAATCCATTGCAAGCTTGTTGCAACAAGAATATATAAATGATTACAATAAATATATATGTATAAACTTTAAAAAGGGGATGCGTACATATGATGCACATACAACTATAAAATTAGAGTAGCTTAGAACAATCAAGTTTAGCAAGGGCTTACTCCACTCAATATCTACCTGCACAATATGTTATACCCTACCATTAAGCACATAATCCTAACAGTGTGGCTGAAAAGGTGCACAGCCACGGCCGCCCAGTGCTTTATTCCTGAAATCGTGAGTGTTGCAACTAGTATATATAAAGCCCTTACACACCCTTCCAACACCCAAACCTCCCCCTAGCATTGTTCCTCTTATAATTGAGTGCCACAATAATATGCCTTGCATAGATTACTTACAATACTATTATTAAATATTATAAACGTGTGTCCCAAAAAACACAAACGCCTTAACAAATTAACACACCATTCTCCTGTGCGTAAAAGGGAACAGGTACGTATTTTGTTCCAGGTGTTAAACCATACCACTAAAGCCACTAATTTTTTACAACAATGCAAATATGCAGGGTCGCAGCATCCCACAATCAATTTCTTTGAACAGCAATTAAATTTAACATGGGTATAAAATTAACAGTACTCTGCCTAACCCGAGATCCCAAGGTTTGGTTACCATGATTAGAAAGGTTATCCTGTACGCAGGGAACATAACCATAGGTTAAACTAGTTTATCACATATCTCATTCCTTCACATCATTCATTCCCCACGCACTATCCACACAACTTTGCTGCTGAACCACCTTACCCTCATACATCCCTCGGTAGGAGACCAACCATTTGCCCGCCCCCTGGGTTCATGAGAAGGAGGCGACCCACAGGGAGATTCCGGTAACCCTCTGAGAAGCTGGTTGCCCACCGCCCCCCATAGACTTGTCTATTCGTACACATCGTTCTATAAAACCTCGCCGCTGCATAATCTAGGTGAGGCCTTACTAATGATGTATAAAGCTGCAGTATGACCTCTGGACTTCTGTTGCTTACACTTCTTGATATAACTCCCATAAGGCAAATAGATTACTGGGAGTTATATCAAGAAGTGTAAGCAACAGAAGTCCAGAGGTCATACTGCAGCTTTATAACATCATTAGTAAGGCCTCACCTAGATTATGCAGCTCAGTTCTGGTCTCCGTATTACAAAATGGACATAAATTCGTTAGAAAATAATTCAGCGTAGGATGACTAAATTAATACATAGCATTAGAAATCTTCCTTATGAAGAAAGATTGAAGACTCTTAAGTTACATTCACTTGTTAGACGAAGAATGAGGGGAGACCTGATCGAAGTGTATAAGTGAAGATAGGTATTAATAAAGGGGATATTAATAAGGTCTTGAGGATGTCTCTCCAAGAGAGAACCCGCAGTAATGGATTTAAATTAGATAAGTTTTAGATTTAGAAAGGACATAGGAAAGTATTGGTTTGGAAATAGGGTAGTTGATGAGTGGAACAGTCTACCTAGTTGGGTTATTGAGGCTGGGACTTTGGGTAGTTTCAAATCTAGGTTGGATAAGTACATGAGTGGGAGGGGTTGGATTTGAGTGGGACTTTCACATCAGAGCTTATTTCTTGGGTGGCATTGAAAATTGGGCAAATGTTTTGTTAGTGGGATGAATTGTAAAGGACCTGCCTAGTATGGGCCAGCAGGCCTCCTGCAGTGTTCCTCCTTTCTTATGTTCTTATGTTCTTATGTTCTAACGTTTTTATCCTCAAATCTCCCCTTACCTCCCTCATCCCCCAAGATACATATAAATAATCCACTATGACATACATTAAAGCCTCTTCACCTCCCTTGGCACCCCATTTACATCCAATAATAAAGCCCATAGGAACGACCACCTCCCCCCGCCCAAAAGTCTGATAACACCCCCTCATCCATAATCTCACCCCCTCCAAAGAGGGACAAAAAAATACCGCATGAAAAGCTGTTTCGACGTCCCCACGGTGCAAGCATGAGGCGTCTCTTACAAGACCCATTTTACGTAGCTCTTCCTTAGAGGCCAAAATTCCCATAAGAAAACGATATACTAACTCCCTTACCCCCGCTGGTATCCTAAGCAAGCCAAACTCCCTCCAAATGGTCTGCCAGTCATACGTTGGGTATACAGTGACCCGTTGTAAGACACCCTGACCCCCCACAGCATGCGCCAACCTTTTTACCTTTAATTTGGACACCTGTCCTACAGTCAATAAAAACCTCAACATGTCCTCACAATCCCTCAAATCCCTACCACACCACCATCTGCATGCATCCTCCATCACCCTGCCCACCCTAACACCCCGGGGTCCCCCTGCCCGGATATACCTTTGCTTAATGTATATAGCCATTACTCTAGGACCCAACGCTAACAGGCCGAGACCCCCTCGTCACACATCCATCATTACCACTTCCTTACATAACCATGCCCTCTCAAACCCCCACACATACCTTAAAGCCCTCCTCTGGATTTCCACAATGTCTTGTACTCTTAAAGGAAACACCTCTGCCACCCCCAACACCTTACTGTAGACCAGCGAGTTAACCACCAATACTCTGTTGTAACGCTACATCCCTAGCCCTTAAGCTTCTAAGCCTACCCAAAACCCTGCTTGTAACTAATTCCGAATTCACCCTCCTGCATTCTTGCACGTCCGCCATGTACCATACCCCACAAACCCTGATTCTGTCTACTACTGTCCATCCCAACCCTTCCCCCAAGCTCCCTCCAATCCAGTTTTCCACCTCTAATAGTCTCGACTTCATTAAATTGACTCTCATACCTGTAGCATTCCCAATTATCTGAATTACTTCACCAACCATCCATAGATTTTCCTCACCCATTACCAGTACAGTAGTATCATCCACATACCCAACAGTACCCCCCTGCAACCCCCCATCATCCCCTGTCTATTCATCACCTCATCCACAAGCCCATAGAAAGGATTCTGCACACAGGCAAACAGCAACTGAGAGAGCGGACAAACCTGCCGCAAACCTCTTTCCATCAGTACCGGGTCCGCCAACCTCCTATTAACTTATACCCTCACTACCGGCCCCTCATGCAAGGTTTGCACCCATCTCACCTCCTCAACCCAACTTCTCCAAACAAACTCTTAAGAAATCCCTGTTCACTCAGTCATACGCATTAGCCCAAACTAAACCGAGTATTTTCCCTCTGGGACAGCTCTCAATAAATTCCCTTATCTGATTATGCCCACCCCTCATACTTCTTCCCGGGATGCCATACTGACCCCAATGTATCACTGATCATAGAACCTTCTTCAGTCTATTGCCCAGAATTTTAGCAAAAATTTTATAATCGGAATACATTAAGGATATCGCTCTGTAATCACTCAATAATTTCCCCTCCTTTTTCAGCACTAAGACAACGATCCCGGTTTTCTGTGACTTCCCCATCCTCCCACTGCTCAACATATAATTCAAGACCCCCACCAAACCATGCCTAATACACCCCCAATAAGCTCTATAAAAATCGTTCAGTATCCCATCTTTACACAAATAACCCGCACATAGATGAGAGGAGCTTACGACGACGTTTCTTTTTTTTTTCTTCTTTTTTTATCTTTCTTCTGTCGTGTGTTTCTGTTCCTTCATTATTTATTTCATCACTTCTCCTTCCCTCCTCCTCTGTGCACTTGCTCTCCCTCTGTGGGCACCTAGCTCCCTTGCAGTGCTCCCCTTTCTTTATATTTGACTGGCTCCTCCTCCTTAGTTCCCACTACTACCACTACTACTACTACTACTACTACCACCACTACCTCTTCCTGCCTATATATAGCCGTCCTGCTCCACTTCTGGTTAGTGTGACTTTGTAAATGGTCCAAGTCGAACCGAACGTCGTCGTAAGCTCCTCTCTTCTATGTGCGGGTTATTTGTGTATCGTTCCAGTCACGGTATTGTGCCTTTTTTTGTTATCCCATCTTTGCCCGGCGTCTTACCCTGGCTCTTCCCATGAACCGCCTCCTCCACCTCCACCTCACTAATACTAACCTCCAACATTTCCTTTTCCTGCTGTCCTAATACAATATTACTCCTCATGTCCCCAAAAAACTCCTCCCTGACGTCTCCCCCTCTCCTTCATTTCTCCCTAAACCAATAATCTGCATAAACACTAATGCTGTCCATATTGGTAAGGTCTTGCCCCTCCACATAACCTCCCCCAACCCCCACTAGATGCGCATGGTAGTCCCCATCTCCCTTTTCCCTTAAATTTTCTCAGGGAGTCCCCTGATGGTCGTGCCAAAATAATACCTCCCCAAACCCCCCCCTTTTGGGGGAAGCTCAAAAAGCAACTGGAAAGAGCAAGCGAGGCCACCAGCAACCCAACCCCACCCGGGGAAGCAGAGAAAAGTGGAGCTTTTCACTTCCGGGGGAGCCTCCACCAGTCCCACGGCACCCGGAATTACGACGGATCTTCTCCCACAGCGCCACAAAACGATCAACTCTGTAGTCGGAAGATGTGACTAATGTAGCCGCACGGATTGGGAAACTCCGACGTGCCATTAAAAACACAGGTGACACTCCCCCGGGCTCGGGGTGTGACATACTCCTATTGCAGGGGCTGGGCAGAGGGATGGGGGGCCATACTAGCGTTTTAAACAAGTGTGGGGGGCCGGACACTCCCAGCAGCTTGGAAAAAGTTTCAATCGCCCAAATTTCCCAAAAGCCCGGGGCCCGGCGTATGGACCCTACGCTGCCCAGCTGCTTACCAAGATGCTGGAGGATGGTGTTAAACCGCCCCTAGGGAAAACTTGGACCCCTTCTTCACAATTTGGCTTCACCAAAGGAGGGGGGGAACAGCAGAGGCAAAACCTTTACTAAGCAGATTGCGATAGCAAAAAAAAAAACCTTATCTCGTTTACCTGACCTTGAGAACTTTTTGAGCTAGCCAGCCCCACGCAATTTGGCAACAGTAGCTGGGAAAGGGAACAAAGGACGCCTCCGGCCGGGAAGAGTCCCCCTTTTAGGGGGGGCGGGCCCTGTTTAGTTTTCGGGGACATACTCTTCTTTAAAACACGGGAAAACGGTACGCCACAAGGGAGGTGTGCTCGCCCACCCGTTTAAATCCTTATGCAGGAATTGTGAGCCTTCCCTTTCATAGTGGTAAAAAAGCTCCTCAGCTATGCTGATGTCTTGCACTAGTAGTGAAGGGGAAAAGGCAATTTAAACGACGGGGCTCAGAGAGCTTTTTGGGCCCAATTACCAGTCTTGCAAAAGGAAAATAGGCCTCAAGTCTCGGGCCCAGAAAACTCTTGCAATGATGTTAAGGGACCAGATCCCAGAAAGATTACGTATTTAGGATATGAAATTTAGTGGACAGGCTCCCACCCGTATTGGGATCACATTGATAAAAAGCTGACCTTTTGAAACAGGGCCCAGTAAATTTAGGTACGTTCTACTCAGACCACGCCATGAGAGCCATGCGAGGGACCGTGCAGGGGGAAGCAAAGATGTACTTGCTTGACAATACAAGCTTACACCGCTCATTGACTACGGTTTTCACCGGCTTTTTTCATCCTTCCGAGAGCAGGCAAAGGGGGGGGTTTACAAAAAACCCGGCATAAGAACTAGCTTGTGCCCCCATCTGGACCAACACAGTTGTCTTTAACTGAGGCCCGGCTCCCTTCCCTTGGCTGACAGGTAAAATAATAAACCCTGCAAAGGGCCCCGATTGACCGGCAGCAAAGGGACCCCCTAAGGAGCGGATATTAACAACCTGTCACAAGATCCCACAACCCTTTAGGACAACCCCTGGTTTTTTTCGTTTTGGCTGTGGGGGGAAGCTGTGCCTGTTTCGCTGCTCGTAGAAGAGTTTTACCTTCCTGTTGCTGGGTACCCTCCCCCACCTCCTGCGCCCAAATCCCGCCCTGTTTTACATGCAGCTACCCTCTCTAAGTGTCTCTGCAATCAAAACACCCTCAGCAATCACTGAGACAAAATGGACGGCAGAGGGAGGCACATGGCATTTTTTTCACAGATGGTTCTGTCGACCCTGACGGAAAGACAGCAGCTGGACGTACCACAAGGCACACACAAGGCTGGCGATCCTGACCACTGCACGATCCTTCAAGCTAGCTGGTGGCGATTCAGTAGGCATTGTCCATGCCCCCCGACATCGACTCCCACCTGTCATACATGTTGATTCCACCTCTGCAATCAATGCCCTCTCCCATCCTCAACCACAGGAATTATTAATGTTCACCTCATCACATCGATCCTGAGCATAATGACAGCCTTAGAAGTTCAGGGTAATAGATCGACATTGAACTGGATCCCCAGCCATGCTGGCATCCGGGGAAATGAGGCGGCAGATGATGCAGCCAAGGCAGCAACAGACTATCCACATGTTGGGATTACTGTCCCAATCAGCCTAAGACAGACCAAACTGGTGGCTGCCAGAGCCACGAAACTTATGGGGGAGGTCTTAGGTGATACCCCATCTCAACAGTGGTACCGAGCAGCGACTCAGGGAGAACCCCCTCCATATGAGCGCAGTGTACCGCCATCCATCGGCTTCGTTTGGGCTTTCCCACAGCCAAGATGATGGTAGACAAGGCTGAGGAGGAGATGTGCCAGTACTGTCAGCACGTTGTCCAGCGGCCCCTAACACACTATCTTCTAGAGTGCGAAGCTACTGAGACACTCCGCAGGCAACTAGGGGTGATATTCCCTCCCGAAGAGGACCCAGAGATGACTGCGGCCACACTAGTGTACCATGGGGTCAACGAACCAGACAAGCTGTTACCTGTAATAATGACATATCCTCCTCCTCGCTAGTGTCCATAGTTACATATGGTGTCGTTTATGAGATGCATTGTACCTGAGATGCTTTGTACCTAGTTCAGCTATCAAAACTTTGGGGGCCCAGTCCCTGGACCCATTACGTACCTCTGTAATCTGTAAATACCTTTGTAACTTGTCATGATTGTGACCAGACTTACCTGGAGTTCATTACCTTTGTAAATTGTGAGTTCATTACCTTTGTAAATTGTGAGTTCATTACCTTTGTAAATTGTGAGTTCATTACCTCTGTAACTTGCTCAGCTATCAAAACTTTGGAGTCCAGTCCCTGGACCAATTATGTACCTCTGTAATCTTTTGACTACCGCCCACAGGATGAGTATGGGGTGCATAATAAACATATTAAACTAAAATTATGAGATGCACCAGTTGAACTGACCAGAGGGGCGTTTGAGCGGCATGCGTCGCATCATTGTGGAAACCTTTCTCCATCGGGAGCCAGAGACGGATCATCGCAAGATTGGGACCCGTGCCAGGACTATGGTCTTGGCGAACATTATACATACATACACGCCCTAACTCTAATTGCATTAAACCTTTCATTATGTATCTCTGCAATCCGACTCCTTAAACCATCCATATCCCTTCTCATACCTCCCCTCCCCCCCATAACAATCATTCAGTTGTCCCTCTAGGTAGGTCTGCAAACCATTCCGCTACCGCGCTTGTTCCCTGCCACGTACCCTGAAAAACTCCACAATCCCTATCTTAGCCCTCATCTACCATCAGTCAAGCAAATCCATCTCCCCATCCCTAGCATCCCAGAAAAGCTTCCACTAGTCCATGAAGGTTGAGCCTTCATCCTCCTCCTGCAGGAGCCTCACATTCAATTTCCAATACCCAGCATACATGTGCACTATACCACCTACCCTTAGATCAGCTATCACTGCTCTATGGTCCGAAAAATCCACATCGAAAGTCCTCACCCTCTCCACACCTATCCCCTGCATGACATAAATCCTGTCTAACCTCGCCTCATAACCCCTGCAAACGAACGTGTGCTCTACTCCATAACCCCCCACCCCCTTCCCACCACATCTACAACTCCTACGTCCCTTAACACGTCCCTTAGAGCACCCAATACACATCCCGCCCCCCTCGGTATCACATCCCCATACCTAATCACACAATTCCAATCACCCCCCAAGCACTGTTATAGAAGATAAAACCCCGCAAATAATACATCAACACATCTCGGACAAAATCGACTTTCACCCTAACATTGTTGATTGCCGGCATGTAAACACCTATGAAACATACCCTCCCCACCCCCCAATACCCATCCACCTTTACGAAGTGGTGATGTTGTGGCTATAAAAATGAAATACCATACCTCACTAACAGCGTACGTTCTCAGTCAACCACATCACAAACGTTGCACCAAGATAGACTCGGACAAGATCACAGCTTTTGTAGAGTTAATCTCTTACAAGCAAGCATCTTTGGATGACGATGGTGAGGCCACACAAGTATTTCAACTCTCAGAACTGACAAAACTGCGACAACTTGAAGGAGAACTGCAAAAAATACCTATTCAATTCGTTTCAAGAAGAGAATCCTTGGATATTTTCCCCAGCTAGAGGCACATAGTAAGGGGCGGGATATATTACTTGTTGGAATGTTCGTTAGGAAAACAGGCCAATTTAATGGTGAAACTGAGACTGTATTTATGTCGTTCGTGGCTAATATTATCTGTCGTGGTACTTTTGCAAACCATTTTCAGCAGAAATATATGCTGTCATTATTACTCATTCTTATAATTATGATGCTCTATGTATGGTACTGGCATATAAAATTAACCTAATTTTCACTGTCTGTGTCACAGTTGTTAGTATTCAACGTTGTTCATTGAGGGAAGTTGAAACTAGGAGCAACCAGGCGTGGTCGAAAACGTAACCCTCAGCCGGCTCTGTTCCTTGGGGCATATGTGCATACCAAGATAGGATCCGAGGATCTAATTAATATTTTATACAAGATGAGACTTTCTGTAGCAAATGACTGTGTTCTAAGTATGTCTGCTGATCTTGCCATTTCTGCAATCACTCACTTTTAAAATATTTTCTCATTTTGTCCACAATATCCAGAAGTTTTTGCCTTTAAGACATCAGCAATGGATGACATAGATCATAACTACTATTATTTCATCACCATTCCATGAGACTGGTATCTTTCAGTTCCAACACATTGGTACTGATAAGAGCGTATTCCGGTGACTAAGTAAAACCTCAAGGTTTTCAAATTACCTAACAACTACATAATAGCTAAACCAGTTACAGCCATCAAGAATCCAACTATTCCTAAAGTATGCGACCATAAGAAACCTTGTCAAAGAGTGGATCTCAAAGAGAAAAGTGAATAGTGTTGTCATGCCTGTGATGTCATTGAAACACCATTAGACGAAGACGACTCAGACAATTATTCTTCAGAGGAATATAGCATACATCATGGGCTGCCTGCCATGCAAATAAACCACACGAAGAAGAAAATCAAACAGACAACCAAACAACAATCGCAGCACTTCTTTTATTGTTTCCAGAGGACGCTGTTTCAGTGGCAATGATCAAACATTCAGTGGATGTCTTACTGACAGCAGTCCATCATCTCAAGAAAAGACAGACTCCCGTATTAGCCTGCGATGAGTCGCTTTATGAAATTTCCAAAGACATTCAATGGACATAGCCTGAAACACATGGAGGGCAAATTTGTGGTAATGTTAGGAGGATTTCACATCAAAATGGCACTGCTGAAGTTTTTGGGTAACCTTCTTGGTAGCAGTGGCTGGAAATCAACTTTGGTCCAGGATGGGATAGCTTCTTCAGGTACAGCAGATTCCTTTCTTAAACATACTCCTCACTAATGTGAAGGAACACAAACAAAATTGCAAACTTTAAATAGACGACATTGAGGGAATTTGAAGAAGCTTTTCACATATGTGAGACAATCTGATAAAGCCCTCAATCACTCAGGGAATTCTCAAGAAACATTTTACATATTGTATGAGCGCTTTTGTGCGTTGGAGACCTTGTGAGTTATTGTAAGTGTTGACTCACTGTGTGGTGAATGTCTCAAGAGTCCAGCTTCAGGCCAGAGTTCAAGTTCACTGACACTACGATGAATAAACCGCAAGAAGAATAAGAGAAATTGTTTCATTTTGTGCCTTGCTAATAACAGCTCTTCAAGACCACACTGTATGCGTGTTGTACGACTTATTGAGCATGCGCTTATAACCGCGTATTGTATGACTCAGTGAACAGATGTTCATGGCCACATACTGTAACGTATTGTATGACTTAGTGAAGAGGTGTATATGACCAAACAAACGACGTGTGTTGTATGACTCCATGAATAGGTATTCATGGCCATGCTGGTGTACAAAATAAATGTGCTTATATTTGGTGAATACATTGTGATTGTAAAAAACTAGTTCCCCAGCTTCAGTGGTCTACAATTTTTGTGGGAAGCGTTTTATTGTGTGTGAAATATTCTGAGTTTTCTCATGTGAATTTTGTATAGGAAAAAATTTCTGTTTGGATGAAAAGAAATATCGTAATTGTCCTTTCCTTATTCAAAGACAATTTAAATTTATCCAATATAAAGATTACATGTGTACACGTTCGTTAATATAACCACCAAGATAACAATAATCCATTGTTGGTAACTGCAAGGAGATTCGAGAAGCATAAAAATAATAAAAATTCAGAACAGAATTAACTAAAGTGAAAGTAAAGGGAAAGGTAAAAAGTAGGTGAAACGCTGACTGCACTTACATCTTGGTTCACGTATTTGTAAATTGATAGTGCACTGAATTTTTCCAGAACATAAGAAGGTTTCTTGTCAGTATAAACTCCCTTTAATCTTTAAATTCATTCATAAACCAACAGGACCTACGTAAATCGCACAAGTTCAACATATTTTCATCATTTTTCCAGTACCAATCTCTCCAATCCAATGTACATTCTTTCTCGTTGTTAACTGGAAAGTTAACAGTTTTCTGGCTAGTCCTTTCAGGGTTTTGTTCCTAAGCTGTATGTGTATCTACATGCCCTATGGTCCACACTTTGGATACATGGTAACTGTGCCTGTCTCTATGTGATCCGAGAGAGGTAACCTTCATATCAAGTAACCCAGTTCCCTGCACATCATTGCACATTGAGGCAAAATTGCTGTACCTGCAGACCCTCACTAGACAGAGGAGCTGCAGCTTAACCTTTCAAGAGACCTAGAACCTTAAACTCAACCCTTAATCTGGTCCATGACCTGGAAAACAACAAACCTCGAGGCCCAGGAGCTTCAGCACAACGCTTTCAAGAAGTCTAGCGCCTGTAAATTAACACGTCTAAGAGCTCAGGAACTGAAACTCAACACCATCAGAAGCCCCAGGAACTGGAACTCAGCCTAGTAAAAAAAAAATGAAAACATATGACCAGTCACAATCCAAAAATATGTTGGTAAGTTAAACACATGTGCAACATATAGGTATCTTTGTTCCAAACGTTTCGCCTACACAGTAGAAGACAGAGGAGGCAGCGGATGCAGTAGAAACGTATACATGAAGTAATCAAATTTTTAATTAAAAATGTCAAATTGGCACCTGCAAAACCCAATCAAAATAGAACCTTGCTTTATGTAAGATGAACCAGGGTTGAGAGACTGAGGCTCATACGAAGAGTTGCTTTCATGTTATCACACCGAAAGCAATGTCCAAATTTGTTCAATAAAACTGGCAAATTGTCGCCTACACAGCTTCAAACAAATTTGCAATACACCAGCGTTGACAGTTTGAAAGTTTAAGGCTGATCATAAGAGGAATTCTCAAGTTACTACATTGACAAAATGAAAATTTATTCTATAAAATCTGAATATTTGAAACACCTAATATCAGTCCGAAAGATCGCAGTCAGCAGGATACGAGTTGATTCGGCTGATTACATTGTCTTCACATCTCTACTGCTCCTGCCTACTTTCTGTACTCGACTGAAGAATCCTACTGTGTAGGCGAAACGTTTCGGAACAAAGATGCCTAAATGTTGTCTATGTATCTAACTTATTAACTTGTCGGTATTGTATACCATTTTGTTATTCACTCTGTCAGACACTGCAACACAAGGGCATCTTGGTACAGAAGAGAAAACATCTTGGACAACTTTTTCAAGAGAGAGAATGGTTGGATCTGAGAGGGATGTGACCTCTCAGTGATTACATACTTCCTTCTACTACTCTACACCTCTCCTACCGACAGTATATAAGTCTCCACACTGTCGCTTGTTCTTCACATTGTTTCAGACTATGAAACAGAATTCTTCTCCAGGCTGAGGGACTGACAACCTCAAATCTACATCTTCAAAGGTGATGGACTGATTGCATCGTCTTCGCATCTCTACTGCTCCTGCCTACAATCTGTACTCGACTAAAGAAGCCTACTGTGTAGGCAAAACGTTTCGGAATAAAGATGTCTAAATGTTGTCTATGTGTCTTACTTACCAGGACTCGAAGTCACTTCAGGGAAGGCTGACAAGGTTCCCAAGTGATGCACTACACCACTTGGCCAAAGATGCCTCAAGCTTAAAGTTCTACTGACAACGATCTTTCTCTGTATACATCCGTTTCTTTCTGCATGGTACATTGATTTAAAATCGCTTGTGAGGTCAGAACATACAGGAAAATGAAATATCGTGAAACCATGTTTGAGGCCCACTGTTGTACCCGGGCTGGGAAAAACATAGCTTGTATATAAGGTTGCTCAGTTTTTGAGGCATCTGTGATCAAGTGGTGTAGAGCGTCACTTGAGATAATTGTTAGCCTTCGCTGAAGTGGCTTCGAATTCTGCTGACTGCGATCTTTCTCTCTATATATACCCATTTGTTTCTACGTACTCCATTAATACAAAAACACACACACACACACACACACTCGTGGAGGAGTCACGCGGTTTGAGCTCGTGTTTTGGCAGTAATTTCCGACTGTACCATAAGGAATAGAGTGTGGGATATAGGCATGTGCACGCATAAGAGTGCATATAATCACTTAAGCCCCGAAAAAAGGAAATATAAGTGATCACAGAAAAGAAAACATAGGAAATAGTGCAAGTGCTAAGTGGGGGCCAAGAGCAAGGAAGGTGAACGGTTGTGTCAGGCCTAAATAGTGTTGCCATACATAACGCAGTGGGGTATTTGAAGAATAAGTGCGACTCAAGACCAGGGAATAAGAGATATGTATAATGTGTCAGTAAATACAGTGGAGGAAAAAAAGAAATGAGCTAGAACTCAGTGCTACAGTTAGGGGAAAAAATTACGGGGCATAAAGCATTTTAACACGGGGCCCCGGACGGGGCAACGTTACTCCACTCCCAGCAGCATGTAATTTTCCCCTATTTGAGTTAAAGGGGGTCAACAGCACCAGCCTCTACGGGAAAATTGGGGGTCACTCCTTGAGCTATCAGAATTAGAATAAGCAGCTTTTACGGCTTTTAAAAAATTTTTATTGAGGGTGGGAGAGTTAAGCAGTTAATGATGGGTAGCCTAGTATGAGAGGTACCCAGCAAACCTAGCATACGAATTGAACAATTTTTGGCACAAAAGACAGTAATGGGAAACCAAGATTTTGGGTAATACAAAAACATATTAGTACATACGGGGGAAATGGGGCTGCTTACAAAACACACCATACACAAAAACAGGTGATTACGGGACTGCTGTTGGCACTTGAATCAACCTTTAAAAACCTACACACAAAAACAACCCACAACAAACACACACACACACACACACACACCCAACAACACCCAAAACCCCAACCCCCCTTCTTCCCCCCTTTGTTTTTCCCCTTTTTCCCCCTCCCTTTCTTCTCCCCTCTCTTTCCCCTTTCCCCTCTCTTTCCCTCTCTCTCTCTCTCTCTTCTCTCTCTCCTCTCTCTCCTCTCTTTTCCTCTTTTTCCCTCTCTCCTCTCTTTTCCTCTCTCTCTTCCCCCCTTCTCTCTCCTTTTCTCTCTCCCTCCTCCCCCCTTCTTCTCTCTCTTCCTCTCTTCTTCCCTCTCTCCTCTCTCTTCCCCCTCTCTCTCTCCCCTTTCTCTCCTCTCTCTTTTTCCTCTCTTTTCCCCCTCCTTCTCTCTCTCTTTTCCTTCTTCCCCTCCCTTTCCCCTTCTTTTTTCCCCTTCTCTCCTCTCTCTCTCTCTCTTTTCCTCTCCTCTCTCCCCCTTTCCTCCCTCTCCCCCTCCTCTTAATAATTACCCTAAAAAACCCCCCCCTCTCTCCCCTTCTTTTCTTTTTCCTCTCTTCTCTCTCCCCCTTCTCTTCTCTCTCTCTCTCTCTTCTCTCTCCTCCTTCCCTCTCTCTCTCTCTCTCTCCTTTCTCCTCTCTCCTTCTCCTTCTTCTTCCTCTCCCCCTCTCTCTCTCTCCCCTTTCTCTCTCTCTCTCCCCTTTCCTTTTTCCTTTCCCCCCTCTCTCTCCCCTTTTCCTTCTTTTTTTTTTTTTTTTTTTTTTTCCCTCCCTCTTTTTTCTTTCTTTTCCCCCCCCTTTTTTCCTCTTCCTCTCCTCTCTTTTTTTTCTACCTCCTCCCTTTTTCCCTTTTATTTTCCCCTTTCTTCCCCCTCTTTCTCTTTCCTTTTCCTACTCTCCCCCTTTCCCCTTCTCCTTCCCCCTCTCTCTCCTTTTTTTCCTCTCTCCTCTCCCCTCCTCTCTCTCTCCTCCTCCCCTCTCTCTTTCTCTCTCTCCTCTCTCTCTCTCTCTCTCTCTTTTCCCTTTCTCTCTCTCTCCTCTCTCTCCCCTTTTCTCTCTCTCTCTCCTCTCTCTTTCTCTCTCTCTCTCTCCCTCTCTCTCTCTCTCTCTTTCTCTCTCTTTCTTACTAAAAAAAAAAAGTTGGGGACTCGTGGGAATCGGGGATCAGAGACAATGGTCGGGTAGGGGGAATGGATGGGGGAGCAGTGGAAAAGGAAGGAGCAAAAAAGGGAGAGAAATTGGAGAGCTTTTAAAAAGGGAGAAAGAGCTCTCTGCGAAATGAGAAAAGATTTTGGAGAAGGAGACGAAAAAAGGGGAGGCACAAGTCGAAACGCAGTAACAGGGTAAGGGTCCTAGAATTTAGGTAAACAGGCGAAGCAAGTCCAGGGGCATGCCAAGGAAAAAGACACAGCATATAAAGCGAGGGGGATGAACAGGAAGGGAAGGAGATATAATTATGAAAGGGTCATATCAGCCTGCAAAGAAGGGTCGGAGAAAAAGGGGAAGAGCATGGTGCAGATAGAGAGTGAATAAGTGAATGCTGGGGGCACAACCAGCTACCAAACCCACGGGAAAAAAATAAGGGAGAAAATGACCATATACAGACAGGAACCAGAGGCACGGGGGAAGGGGCAAGGGGAGGAGGAAAGGGCAAAATCAGTTTTCATGGGTTTTGGGAAGAGGGAAAAGGGAAAATACATGAAAGGCGGCAGGAAGAAAGAAAGGAATTTGGGGAAAACAATGGAAAGGGGGGAGAAGACATGGCGAGATTGTAAATTTTCAGAAAATAGGGGGGTACTTGAAGGGGAAAACCGACCGATCAAGCTGATTCCAGGACAGAAAAAGTGAGGAACAGGACCCCAAGAGAAAAAGGTTGAAAAATCGGAGAGTACAAGAAAGGGGTTCCAACGAGACAGAACGCAAAAAGAGAGACAGCAGTTAGGAAAAGGACAAAAAAGCGAAAGGAGCTAGAAAGGAAAAAAGGAGGAACCAGCAAGGGCAGTCAGAGCAGAAAAGGAAGCAAGGGCAAGCCACACACAACTATCCTAAACCCCACAACCTACCACCACCCAACACACACTACAATCCATACCCAAAACTTTCCCCCCAACCCCCCAAACCCTAGAATCCCACATATGCTCCGGGCTCCCACCCCCCCCAGCCCCCCAAAAAAACGTATTGGAAAGGAAACTGAAAGGGAGGTACCAAAACGCTGATGGAAAACAAACAATGGGAGGAGTGGGACGAAAGAGTCAAAAAGACATCACCCGCACACACAATCACAGAAACCAAGCTTTCAGGTATGATAAAAAGATCCACTTTCAACGGGAACCAGATCTAGGAAAAACAGAAGGGAAAAGGGGGGTGGGGGAGGAGTGGCACTCTTCCCAAAAACCAATGGAATTTTTTTTGAGCTGGAGAGGGGACACGGAAAGAAATGATTACAAACGGGGAAAGTTTACTCTGGAGGTCCCAGGGGGAATTTGCAGTGTGTATAACCCCCCACAGAACAGCAGGAGACCCGGGCATGATATGACGAGAGCAATAGAGAATGGTTTCACCTGGCGCGTGGCCCCAAAAAGCTCATGCATGCGGGCAAAGCTCCTGATCATGGGCGACTTTAACACAAGGGGAAACACTGGGAAACTTGGAGCCACATGGGGCCAAAAATACAAAGAGGGGTAAGATGAAGGTGGACTGGAAAACTTAAGCACCAAACTAAGGGGGAAATACAAAAGAGAGAGGGAGGATGAACCAGCAAAATGGACTTAATTACCTTGAATTTAGAATTTAGGACATCACATGTGAAAGACCCCTTTTGGGGGCCCGCGATCATGTGGGTTTTTAGTTCGAATACACGAGAGTTACAAGGGAAAGGGGGAAAAGGAAGGGCCCGGACAAATGAAACCAAACTACAGAAAGGGGACACACGGGGAAAGAGGAAAATTCCTAACGAGGGTTTAGTGGGACGGGGAACTGGCAGGGAAGCAGTTAAAGAGATGATGGAATATGTAGCAACAATGTGCAAGGAGGGTAGGAAGGTTTTACCCCAAGGGGAAAAAGGAATTTTCGAAAAAGCAAAATGAGCCCCCTGGTTTTACCCAAAAGGGGCAAGGGGGCAAAAGCCAATGTGCTAGGGAATGGGAAAAAAGTATAGAAGGGAAAGGACCCAGAGAATAAAGGGAAAACACCTAAGCCGAAAAAGACTATGCATAGATAAGAAGGGGCCCAACGACAATATGAAAAAGGGCATAGAGCGAAAGCCCCAAAATACCCCAAGCTGTTATACAGCCCTATCAGGGAAAACAACAGTCAAGGACCAGGTAATCAGGCTAAGGAAGGAAGGGGAGAACAACAAGAAATGACCGTGAAGTAGTGAGGGAATCAACAAGAATTCAAAAAAGTGTTCACGAGGAGACAGAAGGGGCTCCAAAAGACGGAGAGGTTTTGGCACTCCCAGGTGTGGGGAACGGTACACACAACGAGGAAGAATAAAAGGCTTCTGAGTGAGCTAGATACCCAAAAACAATGGGGCCAGTAACACTCTCCATGGGGGGCCTGAGAGAGGGAGCAAGGGCCATGTGTACCCCTAAAACAATATTCAATTTAAACTACGAAACAGGGGGAATTTCCTGAGGCAGGAAAACAGCAAATTAGTCCCCAAACTTTAAAGAAAAGGGGACAGACATGAAAACACTAAAATACAACCAGTGTCAATGACATGTAGGAGCAAAGTCATGGAAAGATTGTCAGGAAAATGGTGGGAAAACCTAGAAAAAAGGGAAAGACTCTCAACAGCACCAACATTGTTTCAAGACGGGAAATCCGGTCACAAACCTATGGGTTCTGTACAAGGTGACAGCTAAAACAAGAGAGAGAGGGGGGAGTGGATTGCATTTTTTTGGGCGCAAGAAGGCGTTGAAAACAGTACCACACAAGAGGGGTTAGTGCAAAAAAATGGGGGACAACAGGGGTAACAGGGAAGGGACACAATGGATAGGGGGTATTTGTCGGAAAAAAAAACACGGTAAGGTACTGGCGAGGTGTCAGAGGGCACCTTTACCAGTGGGGTCCCACAGGGGGCGTCCCCAAACCCTGCTGTTTCTGGTATTTTTGAACGACATGACAGAATAATAAAATCTGGGTGTCCCTGTTGCAGAAGACGGAAGTTTATGAGAAAATTCTTCGATCGAAGACAGGCAAAATAAAAGGGATCTGGACAGGGTGCAGACCTGGGCCACAATTTGGGCCCCGGAGTTTAATCCCACCAAGTGCAAAAATCTAAAATTGGGGAAGGGCAAAAAAGACCCCAAAAACGGTACAGTCTAGGGGGCCCGGGGCTACAAACCTCACTCAAGGAAAAAGATCTTGGGTGAGTATAACACCAGGCACATCTCCTGAAGCGCACATCAACCAAATAACTGCTGCAGCATATGGGCGCCTGGCAAACCTCAGAACAGCATTCCGACATCTTAATAAGGAGTCGTTCAGGACCTGTACACCGTGTACGTTAGGCCCATATTGGAGTATGCGGCACCAGTTTGGAACCCACACCTAGCCAAGCATGTAAAGAAACTAGAGAAAGTGCAAAGGTTTGCCACAAGACTAGTCCCAGAGCTAAGAGGTATGTCCTACTAGGAGAGGTTAAGGGAAATCAACCTGACGACACTTGAGGACAGGAGAGATAGGGGGGACATGATAACAACTTACAAAATACTGAGAGGAATTGACAAGGTGGACAAAGACAGGATGTTCCAGAGACTGGACACAGCAACAAGGGGACACAGTTGGAAGCTGAAGACACAGATGAATCACAGGGATGTTAAGAAGTATTTCTTCAGCCACAGAGTAGTCAGGAAGTGGAATAGTTTGGGAAGAGATGTAGTGGAGGCAGGATCCATACATAGCTTTAAGCAGAGGTACGATAAAGCTCATGGTTCAGGGAAAGTGACCTAGTGGCGACCAGTGAAGAGGCGGGGCCAGGAGCTTGGACTCGACCCCTGCAACCTCAACTAGGTGAGTACAACTAGGTGAGTACACACACACACACACACACACACACACACACACACACACACACACACACACACACACACACACACACACACACACACCACCTTGGAACTTTACTGGGGACCTTCATCCTAAGAGAAGACAATAAACATACCTCAGGGAAAACTCAAGGTTCTCCCTGGAGCTGTTTGAATATTTTCTTCTACCACCCCCTATGTTTTATATGAATTTTATTAATAGACAGAATACATTGAGAGAAAACACAAACATGAATACATTGGTACAATATATCAAGGATTATGAATATCCTCCAGCTCCTCTGAAGCCGGACGTGAGCCTAATATGCAGCATGCATTTCCCTTCTGGATGGCCACGCTGAGGCTCTTGAACATTAAAGTGGCTGCCCTTGGGTCCCTGGTGGTGTCGATGAGTCTGGAACCCTGTTCTTTAATGAAACGTGTGGCATTTTTTCCCCATGTTCCCAAGTTCTCTGATCCCACTGGGACAAATTGATTCTGTTGGCTTATGTCCCTGTACTTGCAGATCTTGTACTCCTCCCTGTGATCAGCAGCTCCTCCCTGTCGCCCGACACTGTGATGGATGTAGGTGTCAGCCAGCGTCGACACACAGGTATAGTCCCATACATTCATACATACGTACATACATACATACATACATACATATATATATATATATATATATATATATATATATATATATATATATATATATATATGTATGTATATATATATGTATTATATATAGTCGACCCTCAACTAACGGCGGCATTAAGTAACGGCAATTTCGTCTAACGGCACTTTTTGTCGTCATGGTTACAATATATATTATATAAATATAATATATATATAATATATATATATATATCATATATATATTATATATATATATATATATATATATATATATATATATATATATATGTATATATATATATATATATATATATATATATATATATATATATATATATATATATATATATATATATATATACAATAAGATCACAGTAAACAGGTGATTTCAAAATATGCAAAACAACCACTCTGAAAGAATAGAGAAATTCCAAGCGCTTTCGTGACTACTCACATTATCAAGAAACTATGATAATGTGAGTAGTCACGAAGCGCTTGAATTTCTCTATTCTTTCAGAGTGGTTGTTTTGCATATATATATATATATATATATATATATATATATATATATATATATATATATTATATAATATATATATATAATATATATATATATATATATATATATATATTATATTATATATATATATATATAGATATATAATATATATATATATATATATATATAATTATATATATATATATATATATATATAATAAATATAGGGAGGTACCACCTCTAGAACTGTTATGGGGACCCTCATCCTCAGAGAAAAGAATAAACTTGCTTCAGGGAAAACTCAAGATTCTCCCTGAAGCTGTTTGAGAATTTTCTCCTACCACCCCCCTCTATTATGTATATATATTTTATTTAAAGACAAAATACATTGACAAAACATTCACAAAAATATGATACAAAGTAAAACAACATAGGTGACTCAGAGCTACATCTCGAATACTTCGTCCAGCTCCCCTGCGGTGGGCCGCGTGCCCAGAATGCTGCAGGCATTTCCTCTCTGAATCGCAACACATGAGTCTCTGAAAGAGGAAGCTGGTCGCCCTGTGGTCCTTGGTTTCTATGATGACTTTTCCACCCAGCTCTTTGAGGAACTTTAGAGCACACTTGCAACATGCTCCAAGGTCCTCCGACCCTATTGGAATGAAGTTATAGCAATGGGGAAGGTCTTCATATTTTCGGATTCTCTGGGTCTCCCTGTGGCTGGCAGCTCCACCCCCTTCCACTACAGAATATGGCAAGTAGGTGTCTGCCAATGTGGCAGCACAGGTGTAGTCCCAGGCAATCTGCTTTCCATCCTTCCAGGGTAGCATAGTGGCTCCATCAGGACGCTTTTGACTTCCATCAGACCTCTGTACTTGGGTTCCCGTTGAGCTGGGCAACGGGCTGTGGCGAGGCTTCTCTTTATTATGTCATTGATCTCCTCATGTCTGGCATACTTCCCTTCTGCTGTGTGGCACACGAGACCATGGAGTCCGAATTGATCAGCTGTCGCCCTGCGCAAATACACCTATGTTCGGTGAGGATGGGGCGGCTAGGCGAAGAGCAACACCAATCCGAATGGCCTGTGGGTCGAGACGGGTGCCCAGGAGGAATTGGGAACAGCTAACAGGAAAATCTCCTGAGTGTGGTGCCTTCACTGCCAGGAGACGAGCTTTGTTCTTTCCTGAAGCATTGGAGAGCATTGTGTTGGCGATTTTTTCCATGATCGGTTAGTCCCAGTGGGACTATATTATATATATATATATATATATATATATATATATATATATATTATATATATATATATATATATATATAATATATATTATATATATATATATATATATATATATATATATATATATATATATATATATATATATATATAATATATATATATATATATATAATATACATATATATATATATATATACATATATATATATATATATATATATATATATATATACATATATATATATATATATATATATAAATATATATATATATATATATATATGTATATATATATATATTATATATATATATATATATATATATATATATACATATATATATATATATACATATATATATATATATATATATATATATATATATAATAATATAACATATATATATATATATATATATATATATAATATATATATATATATATATATATTATATATGTATATATGTATATATATATATATATATATATATATATATTATATATATATATATATATATATATATATATATATATATATATATATATATATTTGGAGGCCGAATTCCTAAGCTTTTTATATATCCATAGGCACTTATGCTACCGTTCTTAGAAAGAATATGGGGTGCAAAATAAAGTAGCCGCTTCTGCGACAAAAAAAAAAAAAGATAAAATTTTGAGATGTTGTGACCGCGGAAATAATCTAAGATATCAGCTTCAGGTGCTGCGGGTTTGCTGGTGCAGTAAATATCTATCTCTGGTTGCTGCTTGCCCAGGAATGAATTTTGTTGTATTGGTACGATAAAGATGTATCAGACCAAGGTATTGGCTTAATAATGCTTTGTCAGACACAGATATTTGCATGATACGGCTGTATCAGACGAAGGTGTTAGCATGATAGAGCTTAATCAGACCAAGATATTATCGTCACAAGGCTTCATCAAGGCAAGGTAAGGGCTTCATAAAGCACCTCATGAACGAAACGTAACCGTAATGAACATCTCATTAGCTTATCTTCACTCGCCTGCAGAAGGGTTGCAGTGCTAGCTGCTGGTAGGTGAGAGAGATGTTCATCATACTGCTTACCTTCCTATCCAACCTCTTTCATTCGATATGTAATTTTATTATTTTATATATGAGTCTACGTTTTAATGGCAAAATTACTTTAAGAAACTGAGAGTAATTTATCACTATTTGTAAAGAGGGTTCTGATCTAAACCATGAATTTAGATACTAACTATATTAATAAGTGAGTTAGCAGAAGTACATTTCGTAGGATTTTTTAAAATTTTATGGGTAAAATATATCGCAAGTGCGGTTTTGTTTCATAAACGCTGTTCACTGCATCACCTCGTAATGGCGGCCTCCACACACACACTCACAACGTAATTCAGGCCAAAAAAAAAATAGCAAAGTGTTCGTGGCGACGCACTGTGCACGTGTTCATGGCTATTAATTGTGCACGTGTTCAATGTGATACAATTTACACGTATTTATGACGACCATTTGAAGATGTTCACCACTCAAAACTCAGGAAGGGTGCCACTATCAACGACGAAAGCGTGCCATTAAGAAGGAAGGGTACCAACATCAACGACAGAAGCATGCCACTAAGAAGGAAGGGTGTCACTAACAACACAAGAAGGGTGCCACTAACAACACATGAAGAGTGGAACTAGCAACACAAGAAGGGTGCCACTAGCAACACAAAAAGGGTGCCACTAACACCACAAGAAGGTTGCCACTAGCAACACAAGAAGGGTGACACTAACAACACAAGAAGGGTGCCATTAGCAGCACATGAAGGGTGCCACTAGCAACACATGAAGGGTGCCACTTGCAACACAAGAAAGGTGCCACTAACAACACAAGAATGGTGCCACTAACAACACATGAAGGGTGGCACTAGCACCACAAGAAGGGTGCCACTAGCAACACGAGAAGGGTGCCACTAACACCACAAGAAGGGTGCCACTAGCAACACAAGAAGGGTGCCACTAACAAGACAAGAAGGGTGCCATTAGCAGCACATGAAGGGCGCCACTAGCAACACATGAAGGGTGCCACTTGCAACACAAGACGGGTGCCACTAGCAACACAAGAAGGGTGCCACTAAAAACACAAGAAGGGTGCCACCATCAATACAAGAAAGGTGCCATTAGCAACACAAGAAGGGTACCACGAACAACACAAGAAGGGTGCCCTCATCAATAGAGGAAGGGTGCCACTAGCAACACGAAAAGGTGCCACTAGCAACACAAGAAGGGTGCCACAAGCAACACAAGAAGGGTGCCACTAGCAACACAAGAATGATGCCACCATCAACAAAGGAAGGTGGCATCATTAGCCACCTAATGATGCTACGCAGGAAAGTTTGCACAGGTCAACAGAAAGGTGGTATCATCAACGTTGGATGGGTGCCATCATTAACGCTGGAAGGGTGCCATCATCACTGGAAGGGTGCCATTATCAACGCTTGAAGGGTGCCATAATCAACGTTGGAAGGGTGCTACCATTAAATCTGGAATTTGCCACCATCAACGCAGTGTCAACATCAACGCAGGAAGGGTGTCAACATCAACGCAGGAAGGGCGCCATCTTCAGCCCAGAAAGTGTCAACATCAACGTAGGAAGGGTGTCAACATCAACACAAGAAGCGTATCAACATCAACGCAGGTAGGGTGTCAACATCAACCCAAGAAGGGTGCCACCATCAACGCAGAAAGTGTCAACATCAACGCAGGAAGGGTGTCAACATCAACACAGGAAGGGTGCAACCATTAACACAGAAAGGGTGACAGCATCAACACAGGAAGGGTACCACCATCAACACAGGAAGGGTGCCAATATCAACACAGGAAGGGTGCCACCATCATCACATGAATTGTGCCACCATCATCACAGGAAGGGTGCCAGCATCATCACAGGAAGGGTGACACCATCAACACAGGAAGGGTGCCACCATCATCATAAGAAGGGTGCCACCATCATCACAGGATGGGTGCCACCATCAACACAGGAAGGGTGCCACCATCAACACAGGAATGGTGCCACAACCAACGCAGGAAGTGTCAACATCAACGCAGGAAGGGTGTCAACATCAACGTAAAAATGATATCAACATCAACGCAGGAAGGGTGTCAACATCAACGCAGGAAGGGTGTCAGCATCAACGCAGAAAGTGTCAACATCAATGCAGGAAGGGTGTCAACATCAACGCAAGAAGGGTATCAACATCAACGCAGGAAGGGTGTCAACATCAACGCAGGAAGGGTGTCAACATCAACGCAAGAAGGGTATCAACATCAATGCAGGAAGGGTGTCAACATCAACGCAGGAAGGGTGTCAACATCAACACAGGAAGGGTGCAACCATCAACACAGGAAGGGTGCCACCATCAACACAGGAAGGGTACCACCATCAGCACAGGAAGGGTGCCACCATCAACGCAGGAAGTGTGCCACCATCAACATTGGAAGGGTGCCACCATCATCACAGGAAGGGTGCCAAAATTATCACAGGAAGGGTGCCACCATCAACACAGGAAGGGTGCCACCATCCACATAAGGAGGGTGCCATCATCAACACAGGAAGAGTGCCACCTTCTACACAGGGAGGGTGCCACCATCTACACAGAAAGGGTGCCACCATCTACACAGGAAAGGTGCCACCATCAGCACAGGAATAGTGCCACCATCAACACAGGAAGGTTGCCACCATAAACGCAGGAAGGGTGCCACCATCATCGCAGGAAGGGTGTCACCATCATCACAGGATGGGTGCCACCATCAACACAGGAAGAGTGCCACCATTAACACATGAAGGGTGCCACCATCAACGCAGGAAATGTGCCACTATCAACACTGGAAAGGTGCCACCATCATCACAGAAAGGGTGCCACCATCATCACAGGAAGGGTGTCACCGTCATCACAGGAAGGCTGCCACCATCATGACAGGATGGGTGCCATTATCAACACAGGAAGGGTGCCACCATCATAACAGGAAGGGTCCCACCATCATCACAGGATGGGTGCCACCATCAACGCAGGAAGTGTGCCACCATCAACACTGGAAGGGTGCACCATCATCACAGGAAGGATGCCACCATCATCACAGGAAGGGTGTCACCAATATCACAGAAAGGGTGCCACCATCAACACAGGAAGGGTGCCACCATCAACACAGGAAGGGTGCCACCATCTACATAAGGAGTGTGCCACCATCAACACAGGAAGGGTGCCACCATCTACACAGGAAGGGTGCCACCATCTATACAGAAAGAGTGCACCATCTTCACAGGAAGTGTTCCACCATCAACACAGGAATAGTGCCACCATCAACACAGGAAGGGTGGCACCATCATCATAGGGAGGGTGCCACCATCAACACAGGAAGGGTGCCACAACCAACGCAGGAAGTGTCAACATCAACGCAGGAAGGGTGTCAACATAAACACAAGAAGGATATCAATATCAACGCAGGAAGGGTGTCAACATCAACGCAGGAAGGGTGTCAGCATCAACGCAGAAAGTGTCAACATCAACGCAGGAAGGGTGTCAACATCAACGCAAGAAGGGTATCAACATCAACGCAGGAAGGGTGTCAACATCAACGCAGGAAGGGTGTCAACATCAACACAGGAAGGGTGCAACCATCAACACAGGAAGGGTGCCACCATCAACACAGGAAAGGTACCACCATCAACACAGGAAGGGTGCCACCATCAACGCAGGAAGTGTGCCACCATCAACACTGGAAGGGTGCCACCATCATCACAGGAAGGGTGCCAAAATTATCACTGGAAGGGTGCCACCATCATCACAGAAAGGGTGTCACCGTCATCGCAGGAAGGCTGTCACCATCATCACAGGATGGGTGCCATTATCAACACAGGAAGGGTGTCACCATCATCACAGGAAGGGTCCCACCATCATCACAGGATGGGTGCCACCGCCAACACAGGGGTGCCACCATCAACACATGAAGGGTGCCACCATCAACGCAGGAAGTGTGCCACCATCAACACTGGAAGGGTGCACCATCATCACAGGAAGGGTTCCACCATCATCACAGGATGGGTGCCACCATCAACACAGGAAGGGTGCCACCATCAACACAGGAAGGGTGCCACCATCTACATAAGGAGGGTGCCTCCATCTACACAGGAAGGGTGCCACCATCTACACAGGAAGGGTGCCACCATCTACACAGAAAGAGTGCCACCATCTACACAGGAAGTGTGCCACCATCAACACAGGAATAGTGCCACCATCAACACAGGAAGGGTGCCACCATCATCATAGGGAGGGTGCCACCATCAACACAGGAAGGGTGCCACCAACGACACAGAAAGGGTGCCACCATCAACACAGGAAGAGTGCCACTGCTGTTATCAATCCCGCGAGGTCTACTATTTCTGTTCTCGAGGGTTTAGTTGGGAATATTATAGCCTAGAGGCGCTGAGGTATATAACAGAGAGAGAGAGAGAGAGAGAGAGAGAGAGAGAGAGAGAGAGAGAGAGAGAGAGAGAGAGAGAGAGTATGTGTGTGTTGGTGTGTACTCATCTACATAATTTCTTATGTGTACTTACCAATATGTATTGGTAAGAGCCGAGTCTCAGCTCTTGGCTATGGTTCTCAACTTGCCACTTGCAAGTGGCAAGCTGAGAGTCCATTGAATATTTAAACATGCCTAAAAGGGCTAGGTGACTTTCCCCTCACCCCTGAGGCAAGGGGAAAAGTCGCTAAAATAGCCCCTCCTCTCTTTCCCCACTTAGTAGAAAGGAGATAACCGTCGTGGTGATCTTAGTAGTCACCAGGTTGGCGAGAGACAGACAGACAGAAAGACAGACAGGAAGAGTAGGAAATCATGGTGGGATAATTCCCCCACAGAGTGAGGCATGCTGGCAGGTTTTGCAACACTTGTGATCTAACAGTGCATATTTACCTGAGAGCTAGTCATTTGTCCTGGGTCTTATCCTAAGAGGGGAACCCTGAAAAGAGAACGGAAACGCAAAAATGCCCCATTTCGTGGCATTCTTGGGCTATAAGTTTGTATGTTATTTAAGTGCAGGTACATTTAAGTACAGTTATACACAGTTAGGTGTATACAGCTATCGTTCATATTAACATATGCGTAAATTTCCTACGATAATCCAAAAGAAGTCAGACAAAATGACATTTCCATTGAGGTCCCAGAGTTGTTAATCGTATGAGATAACTAATTCTAAAAAAGACTTGTTATACATCAAGAGTTTCGTTGTATTTCACTGGCAGTAAGATGGTATAGCAAATCAGCGGGCAGTACAGGGAAGTAATGTACAGAGCTTTGAGTCGGGCATTATGTTAGGTTCGCGGTGCGGTAATATCATCTCTCCTGGTGGTGCTGAAACCAATCCCAAACCACAATGGAAAATGGGCCATTTCAGCTGTCTTTAAATTAGTTTTTCATTCATTGGCAAATTTTTATGTGTAACCATTTCCTTTTGATTACGAATTCCTGAATGTTAGTTCAGTTCTGTTTCTTTCATAAAATCGCTAAAAATCCTGTTATACAGCCGGATTATGATGAACCACAAGCAAAGTAAAAATATTAAGTATTCTTGATTATTTATTAATACATATTTATGGGATGCGTTAAACCCAAGGGGGTCATTCAGAGCATGGAATGATTTTGGCTTGATCCTCCGAATGTACTCAGTGCTTCGGAAGTTCAGGAGACGATAGAGCAAAAATTTATTTATATAAAAACATAATTCCGCAATTTGGTTAAACATGAAGGCGGGAGAGATTCTGTGATGACTGTAGAGGAGTCATCTGGTGATGAGGTCAATAGTCACTGATGAGTTACCTTGTGATGGGTTCACTAGTCGCTGATGAGTCCCCGTGTGATGGGTTCACTACTGTCACTAATGAGTCACCTAGTGATGGGTTCATTAGTCACTGATGAGTCACCTTGTGATGAGTTCACTAGTCACTGATGAGTCACATAATGATGGGTTCACTAGTCACTGATGAGTCACCTTGTGGTGAGTTCACTTGGCACTGATGAGTCACCTGCAGATGTGTTCACTGCTGTCACTGTTGCAACTTGCTGCTTCTCGTGTAGCAGCTCGTCCTCAGACATCATTTCACTGTTGTAAACACAGTCAAATACGTGACTGAACATATGTATACTGAACATACTCGCAGCTCAGTTGCTGCGAGTATGAATTTTTTTATCTCCTTTATTATATATTTATATGTTTTCTGTTGTGGCATGTTATGATTGGTTATCTTTTTATGGACAGTGGACAATCTAACTTAACCAACCTAATCTAACCTAACCTAACGAACTCCAATCTAACGTAACCTACCCTAATCTTATCTAACCTAACCTAAGCCTAATCTAACCTAACCTAACGTAACCCACCTTAACCTAATCTAACCCAACGAGTTTGTGGAAAAAGCTTTGATAACACCTAGGAAGACTTATTATAAAACTGTACCTAAGATAACCCCCACAAGTGAGGAATGTATTAGTTATCTCATACAACAAGAGTCTGTTTTGCCTAATGCCCTATAAAGATTTAACATACAAGTATTCCTCAAGAGTTCAAGGACAGTTAAGAGAATGAAGATTAAGTGTTCGCCGAAGAACTGTGTATGTGTCTACAAAGTGGGATGCAGGAGATGTAATTTATTTTACATTGTACAGATATGTATACTCGACTCAAACGGCGCAGGAATCTAATGCTGCATTTAATTACATCTGCGTATGTAACAACCCTACAAAATGGTCGGAAGCTAGTGCAATAATACCCAGTGAATCTTGGCTGGAAGGAAATATCTTAGAAGCGGCAATTATAAAATACAATAACAATTCACTATATATTAATAGCTTAAGCTTGTTCAAATTACATGCCTTTATGACTGAGTATAGTGCACAAAATTTTAAACCCAGTAATTTCATGAATTCTTCTGGCTGCCTTAAATGCCTTGATTCTAAAGGAGTGCCAGGAAGACAGGTGGCTTCAATATAATAAAAATACCAAAGTTATTACTCTAGTTAGACCTGTAATACCTATTGCATTAGATTGTTTGTCTCCCAACAGGTTGCAGGATACCTTTTATGGTTTCATGGATTAATTTCCACAATTGTTACATGGAATGTGATCCAATATCCTGAAATAGGCATCGTTCTTCTTGTTGCTTGCCTTCGATTTCCTGCGATACTCTGTATGAGTCTAATAGCTGTATAGTATATATATATATATATAATATAAAATATATATATATTATATATTTTATATATATATATATATATTTTATATAATATATATATAAAAAACTGATCTCTGGCTGAAGGAGACTCGAACCTACGAACCTTAGGACAGGTACGCAGTGCTTTACCAACCTACCCACACTGGACAATACCTTGGCGAATAGCATGCGCTACACGTTTGTTCCAAGGCAGCCAGCTTTCAGGAAAAGGCTTGCCTTGAATCAAACGTGTAGCGCATGCTACACGCCAAGGTATTGTCCAGTGTGGGTAGATTAGTAAAGCACTGCGTACCTTGTCCTAAGGTTCGTAGGTTCGAGTCTCCTTCAGCCAGAGATCAGTGTTTTGTGTATATTTGGCATGCTCTCGCGAATTCCTTGCATATATATATATAATATATATATATATATATATATAATATATATATATATTTTATATATATATATATATATATTATATATATGTGTGTGTGTGTGTGTGTGTGTGTTATTGGGGGTCCACCTCTGGTGTAAATTGTGGGAACCATATCCTCGGAGGATTTATTATTATTATAATCAAGGGGGAAGCGCTAAACCCGGAGGATTATACAGCGCCTGGGGGGGGATGTGGAAGGCATTCAGGCTTAATTCGGGGAACTGGAGCACAGATCCAAATTTCCCAAAATCAAAGCCCCCCTCACCAACAAAAGGGAAACCTTCCTTGAGGGGGCCCGGAGAGTGGACAAAAAGGATTTCTTCCTGAAGCCATTTGACTATTAAACTTTCCCTACCACCTCATCTTTACATTCTTTTTTACCAAAAGGTACATTGTATTCCATAATATGGAACAGAAGATTTATGAGATACGTTTTGAATAAATTGGCATATCATATAGGGGTTGAGAGGTACATGTTTAGTAATACTTTTTTTTTTTAAATATAAAATAATATATAAATATATATATATATTATATATATATATTATTTTTAAATATATATAAAAATATATTATATTTATATATATATATTTTTTTATATAATATTATATAAATATTTATATATATATAAAAAATATATATATAATATTATATATATATATTTAAATATAATTGTTTTTTTGTATATCTTCAAAAAGTCATCCTTGTTATTTAACTATTGTAGAAAAAGTTTCATCACTTAACATTTACCGAAAGCCCCCCCGTTTAATGTCTTAGTGGGGGTTATAGAATTTGGCAACGCTTGATTGGGGGTGATCTTAGATATTGGAATAAAACAGATAGTTTGTTTTATTTTTGGGAAAAAATGTCCATGTCATAAGTGTCGAGTTAGTTTTTTGTGTTAATGTAGTAAAGTCTGGAGACGAGGGAGAGTATGGTGGATGTTTTTTAATTTCATTTAAACGAAATTGTAAGTGTAGAAAATTAGAGATATAAATTTTTTTGGGGAGTAATCAAAATGATATTTGGAAGTGCTTCAGTGTTTTTTTGGGAAAAGTGAGTCCCAAAATGATTTATAGAGTGTTCGAAGAATCTTGGGGTTGTTCGTAGTGAGAGAAAAAGGGTTGGGATGAGAGTATTGAAAAAAGGTGGCTAAAATGATTATGGAGTTTTTTTAAAGGGTTTTCAAAGTAAAGTGAGGTTGTGGTGTGTGGTGTGTGTGTGTGTGTGGTGGTGTTGTGTGTGTGTGGTGGTGTGTGGTGTGTGGTGTGTGTGGTTGTGTGTGTGTGTGTGATAGGTGGTCATAAGTTTTGTGAATATCTTGGTTACATGATTTAGTGTTTTGGTAGGAAAGTTAGGTTAGGTTGGTTAGGATAAGTTAGGTTAGGTTTTTTGGGTTGGGTTAGGATAAGTTAGGAAAGTTATTTTGGGTTTTAGGAGGTTTAGGTTAGGAAAAGTTGTTTAGGTTGGGGTTAGATTAGGATGATTATTTTTGGTTGGATATTGGGTTGGGTTTAGGATAAGTTGGGGTTGGGTTTTTTTTAGGTTGGTTTTGGGTTTGGGTTGGGTTAGGATAAGTTGGGTTTAGGTTAGGTTAGGTTAGGTTGGAAAGTTAGGTTAGGTTAGGTAGATTGGGATAAGTTGGGTTGGGTTTAGGTTGGGTTAGGTTGGGTTAGGTTGGGAAAAAAGTTAGGTTGGGTTTTGGGTTGGGTTTTAGGATAAGTTAGGTTGGATAGGTTGGGTTAGGTTGGATAGGTTAGGATATTTTAGGTTGGTTGGTTCGTTGGGTTAGGTTAGGTTAGGTTCGTTGGGTTTATTTAGGTTTGGTTGGGTTCTGTTGGGTTGGTTATTTAGTTGGGTTAGTTAGGTTAGGTTAGGATAGGTTAGGTTTGGGTTTTGGATGGGTTAGGTTAAGTTAGGTTAAAGATATTTTGGTTAGTTAAGTTAGGTTGGGTTTGGGTTAGGTTGGATAAGTTGGGTTAGGTTAGGTTAGGTTTGGATAGGTTAGGTTATGTTAGGTTAGGTTAAGATAGGTTGGGTTGGGAAGGATGGATAGGTTGGGTTTTTTTAGGTTAGGTTTGTTTAGGTTGGGTTTTAGGTTAGGTTGGTTGGGTTTAGGTTGGGGTTGGGTTAGGTTAGGCGGGTTGGGTTAGGTTGGATAGATTGGGTTTTAGGTTAGGTCGGGTTTGGGTTAGGTTAGGTTGGATAAGTTGGGTTTAGTTGGTTAGGTTAGGATAAGTTAGGATGGGTTAATTAGGTTGGGTTGGGGTTAGGTTTTAGGTAATTTTTTAGGTTAGGTTGGGTTTGGGTTAGGCTGGGTTGGGTTGGGTTTAGGTTAGGCAGGTTAGGGGGGTTAGGTTAGGTTAAGATAGGTTGGTTGGGGTTAAGTTATTTAGGTTGGGTTTTAGGAAAAGTTAGGTTAGGTTAGGATGGTTGGGTTTGGGTTAGGTTATTTTTAGGTTGGTTATTTGGGTTTTGGGTTTAAGTTAGTTGGTTTTATTTTAAGTTAGGTGGTTGGGTTAGGAAAAGTATTTTCGTTAGGTTAGGTTAGGCTAGGTTGGGTTAGGTTGGGATGGGTTGGTTTAGGTTAGGTTAGGATAGGTTAGGTTAGGTTAGGTCGGGGTTAGGAAGGTTAGGTTAGGATAATTTTAGGTTAGGTTAGGTTAGGTTAGGATAAGTTAGGGGGTTGGTGTTTGGGGAGAGGGTGAGGGATTGAAGAAATGCGGGTGAGAGGGAGGGGAAATAGGGAGGGTTTATTAAATTTTAATAAATATGGGGAGTTTTTACTGAAAATAAAGGTAATGTGTAAATTTTTTAAAAAGAAATTATAAATTGAAAAGTTATGAATTTTGGGAAAAAAGAATGGGGGGTGTTGAAACATGTCGCAAATTTGGGGAGTGAGACATTGATGCGAGATAAATCAATTTATGTGGTACAGACATGGGTATGGAGAGGGTTTTTTTAGAATTTTTTAATGTAAAGAGGAATGTGTTTACATTTAAGATTCATAAAAAAAAGGGAAAAAAAGTGAATAAAAGGTAAATTTATGAGGGTTTGGGAATGTAGTCCCAACTAAGATACCCAAAAAAAAAATGATTAAGTGGGGTTTTTTTTTGTGACTTTTTTTTGATGAAATTAGTTTAAAAAGAAAAAAATTTTGGGGGTGTTTGGGGATGTGGGGTTTTGGGGATGGGGAGTGGGTGTTTGGGTTTGGGTGTTTTGGGGGGTTGATCTTGTTTAGGGGATTTTGGGGGTGTTTTGAGTGCATTCAGTGGGGATTTGTATATTTTTGGTGTATTTGGGGGTACTCAAATGGTGTTTTGACCCCCACCCCCCGGGCCGGGATTGAAAACCCCCGGGCAAGAGTCCAAAATCCAGCCCGTCGCGGTTGCCACAGACCACTAGCCACAATAAGATTCACCCCCCTAGGGGATATTTCTACACCATAGGGGGAAAATTTGCAAGGCACCTCTTGACCACAAATGCAAGTTTTTTTCAGACGAATCTCCAGCTAGCGTGGCCGTGACAACTCAGTCAAGTCCCTTCACTGCGTCAACAGACTCAAGAAAACGTAATACAATTGCAATGTGTCATTACATTTTTTGAGCATGTTGACGGATGAAGGGGCTGAGCAGAGTTCGTCACGGGCCCCGCAGCTGGAATTCGTTGAAAAACTTTCATTTGTGGTCACAGAGGTGCCTGTGCTAACTTTTCCCATGGTGTAGAAAAATACCTATTGGGTGAATCTTTTGTGGCACTGGGGCTATGGAACGCGACGGCGGTTTTTTAGACTCTAGACCGGGTCAATCCCGGGCCGGGGTAGGTTTTTTGCAATCGTTCATTTTCGATTTCTTGAGTCGCGGGTTTTGAGGGTTTTTCAAAGTGTGATTAAATTGTGGGTTTTTTGTTGTTGGACTTTCTGATGAAATTTGTTAAAAAGAGAAAAAAAAATTGTGGGGGGTGGGGATGTGGTTGTGTGTTTGTGGGGGGGGGGTGATGTGGGTTGGTGGTTTGTGGGGGTGGGTGATGTGGGTTGGGGGGGTTTTTGGGTGTGGGGGTTTGGGGTGTTGTTGTCGAACTAGAGATACCCAAAAAGATGTTTTAAGTTGGGGTTTTTGGGGTGACTTTTTTGATGAAATTGTTAAAAAAGAAAAAAAGTGGGGGGGGGTTTTGGTTGTGGGTGTTGTGGGGGTTGTTGTCGAACAGAGACCGAAAAAAAATGTATAAGTGGGTTGTGTTGTGCCTTTTTTTGAAAAAATTATTAAAAAAAGAAAAAAAAATTTTGGGGGGTGGGGATTGTGGGGTTTGGTGTTGGGTGTTGTGAGTTATGGTTTATGTGGGAGGGGGTGTTTTCTTAGTTTTTTGGTGATTTTGGGGGTGTTTGAGAGTATTCAGTGGTGTTTTTTGTAGATTCGTGGGGTATTTTTGGGGGTACTCAAAAGGTTTTTTGGAAGTGTTTTTAGTGTTGTTTGGAAAAGTTCAAAAAGGGGTTTTTTTTAAGGGGTTTCAAATGATGTCAAGATTTTCTTATGAAGGTGTTCTGAAGTTTCAAGGTTTTTTTGGGGGGGTTCGAATGAGTTTTTTGGAGTATTTAAAGGCCTTGATGGTGTTTTTTTGGGGATGTTCAAAGTAAAGTGTTTTAGTTAGTTTTTTTGATAATGTTTTGAAGTCTGGAGACTGAGGGAGGAGTTTGGGGGGGTGAGTTGTTTTTAATTTAAATGGTAAGTGTAGATAAATTAGACTTCAAAAATTTTTTTGGGATATTCAAAAAGTTGTTTGGAAAATGTTTCATATTGTTTGGAAATGTTCAAAGGTATTTTTGTGAGTTTCAAAAAATTTATGAGAGTGTTTTGAAGGGGTTCAAAAAAAAGTGAGGGTTTTGTTGCGTATTTAAATTTTGTAATAGTAAAATTGTGACTAGTGAATTTTCGAAAGTGGTTAAAGTGTTGGCTCTGATGAAAATT
>NC_069402.1:20264371-20324594 GCF_026875155.1 Cherax quadricarinatus
AGTTTTTTGAAAAGAGCATTTTCCAAAGTTTGAAACAATATGGAGTTGAAGTGACAGGATGGAGCCTTATATAGCGCCAGGAGGTGAGACGTAGGTCACTAGTAGAACGCAGATGTTGGGAGGTCAGGTCCCTCTCAAATGCTCTTCTCAAGACTGAGGGACTGACCACCTCAAAACTTTAAGGGTGATGGACTGATTACATCGTCTTCAAGTCTCTTCTGCTTCTATCAACTTTTCTGTACTCGACTGAAGAAGCCTACTGTGTAGGCGAAACGTTTCGAAATAAAGATACCTAACTGTTGCATATGTGTCTTACCTAACAATTTATTATTCATAATATGCTAGTTATTAAGAGGATATGTTAGACTCTGGTAGGACATAACAAGCCCTGGCAAGATGTATTAGTCAGTGCATGGAATATTACTTCTTGACAGGAAATGCTAATCTTTGGCACGATATACCTGTGACTGGTATAGCAGTCCTGTTTGAGATTAAGACTGTTGTTTTGCCTGTTCAACCAGGCTGTTGCTGTTAGCGAGCCGCTGGTCCATACAACATCTGCTGTTAGATCTGGCATTTGACGGAGTTTCCTTTTGAAAAACCGCAGTTTTTCTGGAAATATTTTCAAAAATCTGCTGGTATCAAGTTGAATAATCTAAGCATACGGATATTGACATGTTCTCTTATTGTGCCCATGGTGCCCCTGCTTTTCACTGAGTCTATTTTACACTTCCTCCCATTTCTCTCCCTCTCTCCAGTACTTAGTTATGGGAGTGTGTAGATTTGGGACTAAGCCCTTAAGTGAATATTAAAATGGAATACAATACCGACAGGTTGGTAGGTACGACACATGGGCAACAGTTAGGCAACTTTATTCCGAAACGTTTCGCCTACACAGCAGGCTTCTTCAGTACGCAGGAGCAGTAGAGATGTGAAGACGATGTAATCAGTCCATCACCGATGAAGCCGTAGATTTGTCAGTCCCTCAGCCTGGAGAAGAGTTCTGTTCAATAGTTTGAAACAGTCTGAAGAAACAAGCGACAGTGTGGAGACTTATATACTGTCGGAAAGAGAGGTGTAGAGCGGTAGAAGAGAGAATATAGTCACGTCCCTCTCAGATCCAACAATTCTCACTTGAAAGAGTTGTCCAAGGTGTTTTCTCTTCTGTATCAAGATGCCATTGTGTTGCAGTGTCTGACAGAGTGAATATCACAATGTCATCTTGGTACAGAAGAGAAAACACCTTGGACAACTCTTTCAAGTGAGAATTGTTGGATCTGAGAGGGACGTAACCTCTCAGTGACTACATTCTCTTTTCTACCACTCTGCACCTCTTCCTCCGACAGTATATAAGTCTCCACACTCGCTTGTTTCTTCAGACTGTTTCAGACTATAAAACAGAACTCTTCTCCAGGCTGAGGGACTGACAACCTCGAATCTACGACTTGAAGAGTGATGGACTGATTACAGGAATGATATTTTTTCTTTAAATATATGTTGACATGGGTTGTGTAGGACATGCTTTACCATAAAATATGTGAGCAGACGCTTCATCACTCATTTATAAAAAAAGATGTATAGTGAGTAAAATGTATGTTAAACATTTGGGTAACTTTATGGCCGAGGCGTTCGCCTGTTCAGCAGGCTTCTTCAGTCGAATTATATTATTAATGGTATACAATACCGACAAGTTGATGTATAAGAGATATTTGGAATGGAGGCCCAAAGTCTTTGTCTTGCTGTGTCTTGGGCTTGAGGAACTGACCACCTCCTACCAAGGGTGAGGGACTTATCACGTCGAAAGTACTTCTGCTTCCGATGTTGTACTCGCCTGTAGTCGGCTGATGAAACTTTAGCAGGCGAGAAGTTTCGGTATTGAAGATCCTTAATCGAAATACAAAGGTGACTTAAATACTAGAGACAGGAGTATTAGAGAGGTTGATATGAGGTGATCGGTCCCTCATCCTTGAAGAAATAAGTTTGAGGGGTCGAGTGGGATTCAGAACCCCTCAGCCTTCGTAGGTGTTAATTAAGCTCCATATGCTATGGAACTGAACTCATACGAAGACTGAGCGACTGACCACTTCAAACCTATCCCTCCAACTACTTCTGATGGCTTCAGAAGTAGTTGAGTATTTCGACTGAAGATAATAAAGATATCCAACTGTTGTGCATGTCTTGTCGGTACTGTATGCCTCTTAATGTAATAATAATAAGGTATGACGTTTCTGCTGCTCATTTGATATTTTTTTTTGTTAGAGCTGTAATGTTACCTTTGTACACGTTGTTGTTGTCTACACTGTTGTAAGGCCTCTGGGCCAGTGAATGCAGAGTACTCATGCTAATGGTATTTTGCACTTTTCTATAAATGAAGAATTCCACGATATGGTCCTCGGTGCTGCGTGTAGAGCCATGTTTTCTATCTCCTTTCCAAATTCTGAGGAATTTGTGCTTATGGTCGGAGGTAATGAAACAAAATATCTTGAGTTTCCACTTTTCCGAATTTCTTAACATGCATTCATGCTGGACTTTAAAGATTTCGCTTATTTATTTTTCTTCATCAATGAATGAAACTTCTGAAAGTAATGAGCCAATTATAGTTGTTTTTTTTCATTTGTATTGTACATATGTGTGCCGTGTGCCGAGTATGTATGTTACATTTTATACAACGTGCGTCACACACCAGTTCGGATATGCCCTCTCGAACAGTGAACTGGCAATTCGGAATATAACAGGTCGGGCCTCATTGCTATGCTTATTAATAGTTCAACAACCAATCACGTGAAAGCCTGCGAAATAAGCCAAGGTGACGTCTTCAACGCATCTTCCTCTGGTCGTGTCCACTAATACTTGAGTGACTCTCATTTGCATCATTTCCAGTCTTTATTGTACATTGTGTATATATTGCTGAGGGAATACAAGGGGTAAATAAATCTATTCCTGCTTATTTGCTTTGCCTTTGCTTTGCCCTGATAAAGTATTCTGCTTGCTGGCTTATTTACGACCGGGTGTAACAGGCCATCAGACTACCACCTGTGTTGGATATAGAATGTGGAGATTTTTTTTTTGTTTTCTGAACGGCCTTTTGTTCCTTTTGCGCTTCAGTCTGGTAAGATGTTTTGGCTTCTGCTTGTTGCCGGTTTTCTCTTGGAGTAAATTTGTTCCTCATAGAGTATTTAATTTTATGGGAAGAAATTTATTTTATTGACAAAAAAATAAGTACCTGGCAAGCTATATAATAATACCTGGCAGGATATACTAATCTCTTGCAGAATATACTAGTGCCTTGCAGAATATACTAGTGCCTTGCAGAATATACTATTGCCTTGCAGAATATACTAATAACTTGAAGGATATACTAGTGCCTTGCAGAATATACTAGTGCCTTGCAGAATATACTAGTGCCTTGCAGAATATACTAGTGCCTTGCAGAATATACTAGTCTCTTGCATAATATACTAGTGCCTTGCAGAATATACTAATCTCTTGAAGGATATACTAGTCACTTGCAGAATATACTAATCTCTTGCAGAATATGCTAGTTTCTTGCAGAATATACTAGCCCTTTGCAAAATATACTAGTCTCTTGCAGAATATACTAGTGCCTTGCAGAACATACTATTCTCTTGCAGAATATACTAGTGCCTTGCAGAATATACTAATCTCTTGAAAGATATACTAATCACTTGCAGAATATACTAGTCTCTTGCAGAATATACCAGTCTCTTGCAGAATATACTAGTCCCTTGCAGAATACACTAGCCCCTTGCAAAATATACTAGTCTCTTGCAGAATATACTAGTGCCTTGCAGAATGTACTAATCTCTTGAAGGATATACTAGTCACTTGCAGAATATACTAGTCTCTTGTAGAATATACTAGTGCCTTGCAGAATATACTAATCTCTTGAAGGATATACTAGTCACTTGCAGAATATACTAGTCTCTTGCAGAATATACTAGTCTCTTGCAGAATATACTAGTGCCTTGCAAATATACTAGTCACTTGCAGAATATACTAGTCTCTTGCAGAATATACTAGTCACTTGCAGAATATACTAGTGCCTTGCAAATATGCTAGTCTCTTGCAGGATATACTGGTCTCTTGCAGAATATACTAGTCTCTTACAGAATATACTAGTGCCTTGCAAATATACTAGTCACTTGCAGAATATACTAGTCACTTGCAGAATATACTAGTCTCTTGCAGAATATACTAGTCTCTTGCAGAATATACTAGTGCCTTGCAGAATATACTAGTCTCTTGCAGAATATACTAGTCTCTTGCAGAATATACTAGTCTCTTGCAGAATATACTAGTGCCTTGCAGAATATACTAGTGCCTTGCAAATATACTAGTCTCTTGCAGGATATACTAGTCTCTTGCAGAATATACTAGTCTCTTGCAGAATATACTAGTCTCTTGCAGAATATACTAGTGCCTTGCAAATATACTAGTCACTTGCAGAATATATTAGTCTCTTGCAGAATATACTAGTGCCTTGCAAATATACTAGTCTCTTGCAGGATATATTAGTCTCTTGCAGAATATACTAGTCTCTTACAGAATATACTAGTGCCTTGCAAATATACTAGTCAATTGCAGAATATACTAGTCTCTTGCAAAATATACTAGTCTCTTGCAGAATATACTAGTGCCTTGCAGAATATAATAGTCTCTTGCAGAATATACTAGTGTCTTGCAGAATATACTAGTCTCTTGCAGAATATACTAGTGCCTTGCAGAATATACTAATCTCTTGAAGGATATACTAGTCTCTTGCAGAATATACTAGTGCCTTGCAAATATACTAATCTCATGCAGGATATACTAGTCTCTTGCAGAATATACTAGTCTCTTACAGAATATACTAGTCTCTTGAAGGATATACTAGTCTCTTGCAGAATATACTAGTGCCTTGCAAATATACTAGTCACTTGCAGAATATACTAGTCTCTTGCAGAATATACTAGTCTCTTGCAGAATATACTAGTCTCTTGCAGAATATACTAGTCTCTTCAGTCCCAGAATATACTAGTGCCTTGCAGAATATACTAGTCTCTTGCAGAATATACTAGTGCCTTGCAGAATATACTAGTCTCTTGCAGAATATACTAGTGCCTTGTAGAATATACTAATCTCTTGAAGGATATACTAGTGCCTTGCAGAATATACTAGTCTCTTGCAGAATATACTAGTCTCTTGCAGAATATACTAGTGCCTTGCAGAATATACTAGTCTCTTGCAGAATATACTAGTGCCTTGTAGAATATACTAATCTCTTGAAGGATATACTAGTCTCTTGCAGAATATACTAGTGCCTTGCAGAATATACTAATCTCTTGAAGGATTTACTAGTCTCTTGCAGAATATACTAGTGCCTTGCAGAATATACTAATCTCTTGAAGGATATACTAGTCTCTTGCAGAATATACTAGTGCCTTGCAGAATATACTAGTCTCTTGCAGAATATACCAGTGCCTTGTAGAATATACTAGTCTCTTGCAGAATATACTAGTGTCTTGCAGAATATACTAGACTCTTGCAGAATATACTAGTGCCTTGCAGAATATACTAGTCACTTGCAGAATATACTAGTCTCTTGCAGAATATACTAGTGCCTTGCAGAATATACTAGTCTCTTGCCGAATATACTAGTGCCTTGCAGAATATACTAATCTCTTGAAGGATATACTAGTGCCTTGCAGAATATACTAGTCTCTTGCAGAATATACTAGTCTCTTGCAGAATATACTAGTGCCTTGCAGAATATACTAGTCTCTTGCAGAATATACCAGTGCCTTGCAGAATATACTAGTCTCTTGCAGAATATACTAGTCTCTTGCAGAATATACTAGTCCCTTGCAGAATATACTAGTCTCTTGCAGAATATACTAGTCTCTTGCAGAATATACTAGTGCCTTGCAGAATATACTAGTCTCTTGCAGAATATACTAGTGCCTTGCAGAATATACTAGTCTCTTGCAGAATATACTAGTGCCTTGTAGAATATACTAATCTCTTGAAGGATATACTAGTGCCTTGCAGAATATACTAGTCTCTTGCAGAATATACTAGTCTCTTGCAGAATATACTAGTGCCTTGCAGAATATACTAGTCTCTTGCAGAATATACTAGTGCCTTGTAGAATATACTAATCTCTTGAAGGATATACTAGTCTCTTGCAGAATATACTAGTGCCTTGCAGAATATACTAATCTCTTGAAGGATTTACTAGTCTCTTGCAGAATATACTAGTGCCTTGCAGAATATACTAATCTCTTGAAGGATATACTAGTCTCTTGCAGAATATACTAGTGCCTTGCAGAATATACTAGTCTCTTGCAGAATATACCAGTGCCTTGTAGAATATACTAGTCTCTTGCAGAATATACTAGTGTCTTGCAGAATATACTAGACTCTTGCAGAATATACTAGTGCCTTGCAGAATATACTAGTCACTTGCAGAATATACTAGTCTCTTGCAGAATATACTAGTGCCTTGCAGAATATACTAGTCTCTTGCCGAATATACTAGTGCCTTGCAGAATATACTAATCTCTTGAAGGATATACTAGTGCCTTGCATAATATACTAGTCTCTTGCAGAATATACTAGTCTCTTGCAGAATATACTAGTGCCTTGCAGAATATACTAGTCTCTTGCAGAATATACCAGTGACTTGCAGAATATACTAGTCTCTTGCAGAATATACTAGTCTCTTTCAGAATATACTAGTCCCTTGCAGAATATACTAGTCTCTTGCAGAATATACTAGTCTCTTGCAGAATATACTAGTCCCTTGCAGAATATACTAGTCTCTTGCAGAATATACTAGTCTCTTGCAAAATATACTAGTCTGTTGCAGAATATACTAGTCTCTTGCAGAATATACTAGTCTCTTGTAGAATATGCTAGTCTCTTGCAGAATATACTAGTCTCTTGCAGAATATACTAGTCTCTTGCAAAATATACTAGTCTCTTGCAGAATATACTAGTCTCTTGTAGAATATACTAGTCTCTTGCAAAATATACTAGTGCCTTGCAAATATACTGGTCTCTTGCAGAATATTCTACTCTCTTGCAGAATATGCTAGTCTCTTGCAGAATATACTAGTGCCTTGCAAATATACTAGTACCTTACAGAATATACTAGCCCCTTGCAGGATATAATAATCCCTGGGTCGATATGCTATCACCAGACAGAATATATTAGTTCCTGGCTGAATATACTAGTCCCAAACATGATATACTAGTCTCTGACAAAATGTACCAATTCCTTAGCATAAAATACAGTCATGTTCTAGTCCTTGATAGGAAATACAGTTCTGTTCAGAATGTCCCTTTCCCCTGGCCGGATATACTTAGTCCCTGATAGGATATACTAGTATCTGTTGGAGCATAACACCATCTACTACATAGATACGCAAAATTTCGCTATCATCTCTAACACTATGAACTAGTGATTGCTGGTCCCTCCTTAGCAAGAAAACAAGACAACTGACAGTCATATCATAACCTAGTTACTACTAGTATCTCTTGAGTGCAAGACTGAGCTAAAAACCTAACATGACAGTTCCGGAGGCCTCGTCTGGGCGATGACTTCCGGAAGCGACTGCAGGTAATGCCCAGTCTAGATTATTTCTACATATGAACCTGATATACTACTACAAGCACTTGCCTTCTCTATTGCTGGTCGCAGACGGTTATTTACATCAGAATATGTTACACCTTCACTGCTGGTGTCGGGTCACCATCTTGAAAAGACTTGGGCCGGGACTTGTACCAGCGAATCATTAAGTTCAAGTTCATGCACTGCTGGTTTGTTTATTAGGTTTGAAGTGTAAACATGGGAGTACAGAGTAAGAGAGCAAGTAGACGTTCACATTGAGGCAATGTGCCGAGAAGAATTACCTACTTATTTCTAAATTAATGACTAAGACATATTATGTATGGATTACACGAGGTCGCGTTAAGCTGTATTTCATCTGTACACAGTTGTCAAGAATGTTCTAGTTCTATATATACCTAGATTTAACGCGCTCGTTGTATATATATTGCTGCTCTCACTGCATATACTGTACATAAATACACCTTTCAGTACGTATACAGTGCTGTGTTGTCCTGTTATTAGTTGCAAATTAACACTAATTATATTCTAGGCACAAATACGCTGCTCTGCGTTGTTATACAAATATCAGGCACATTCAGATCTCCAACGTTCTATTGCAAGTTTGCTCAACCGAAATTAAAATTGAAAGAATGCCTCTTGACTCTAAATTATCGTGGCTGGGTAAATTTTGACAATGGTTATGCAAGAAATGTTACTACTGCCACTTACCTCGTAGATTTACAACAAGTATTATGTATGCTATTCTGTGGAAATTATTAATAATTCTAAGTTACGGTAAGTGTTCAATTTTAACTGTTCAGTTTAAGTTGTGAGTTACTGCTATACTTCAAGCTTGTTAGGTTAGTTATTATTGCTGCTGTTTAATTAATAATGAACTAGACTGCTAGTTTTAAATAACATCATCCTTGCCATTTAACACTATTCTTGTTCTATATGACACCATGTTCAGTATATAACACCATGTTCAGTATATAACACCATGTTCACACTGCATAGCACCATGTTCACACTATATAACACCATGTTCACCATATAACACCGATGTTCTCCATATAACACCATGTTCACCATATAACACCATGTTCAGTATATAACACCATGTTCACACTGCATAGCACCATGTTCACACTATATAACACCATGTTCACACCATATAACACCGTGTTCACACTATAACACCATGTTCGCACCATATAACACCGTGTTCTCACTATAACACCATGTTCACACCATATAACACCGTGTTCACACTATAACACCATGTTCACACTATATAACACCATGTTCACACCATATAACACCATGTTCACACTATATAACACCATGTTCACACTATAACACCATGTTCACACTATATAACACCATGTTCACACCATAGAACACCATGTTCACACTATAACACCATGTTCACACTATATAACACCATGTTCACACCATATAACACCATGTTCACACTATATAACACCATGTTCACACTATATAACACCATGTTCACACCATATAACACCATGTTCACACTATATAACACCATGTTCACACTATATAACACCATGTTCACACCATATAACACCGTGTTCACACTATAACACCATGTTCACACTATATAACACCATGTTCACACCATATAACACCGTGTTCACACTATAACACCATGTTCACACTGTAAAACACTTTATTCGCCATATATAGACATACAAAAATATTTCTATGTTCATTGTTCACACGGCATTAACATAACATTGTTCACACGGCATTAACATAACATTGTTCACACGGCATTAACATAACTTGTTCACACGGCATTAACATAACATTGTTCCACACGGCATTAACATAACATTGTTCACACGGCATTAACATAACATTGTTCACACGGCATTAACATAACATTGTTCACACGGCATTAACATAACATTGTTCACACGGCATTAACATAACATTGAGTCAGTTCAGCTGCATCATCTGACCACCTTAACTGCACTTTCTTGGTTCACTGCCCTGCTTGTTCACCTCATCCTTTTAAAACACGTATTTCACTGCTGCTACGACAGTTAGAAGTGTGACTTCCACGAGTCCTAAACAGTGATTATTTGACTGTATACTCTTATTCACTGTGCGGGTTCCTGTTTTCTGCTCCGTTACATTACCACATTGCAAATTAATTTCCACTAATTCGCGTTGTGGTAATGTATGTTATGTGACTATTTTTTATTGGTAGACTTGATTCCTTAACAAAACCTAACCTGACTTAAATGATCTGGAGTCCGTATGTGAGAAACTGACATACAGTTTGTGAGGATGTTGGTTAGTTATAGGACTGGTTCGACACGGGCTCCTGCGGTGTATAACCCTTGTAGGTATAGCGCTTCATTTTTTTTATAATAATAAGCGCCACGGGTTCGAATCCCACCATTTCCGTGAGGTGTTTTGAGTGACGCTGCTACGTTTTTTCAAGTCACACTCTCTTTTTTTTCTCTCCCTAACACCGGTATATGTAAGGCCGAGAGCTGTTACCTTACTTCAGCTCATTTCAGAGTTTAGCTTTATACGATGAATACTTCAAAGATTATATTATTATATTCATAACCAAACGTTAAACCCGTAGGGTCATACAGCACTGCACTTCTAAGAAGAAAAAAGGAACAGTTTCGTGACTGGACCAATATACAAATATCTCACACTTAGAGACTGAAATTTATGACGACGTTATGGTCCGACTTGGAACATTAACTTACCCCCGGGATACCTCTAACAAGCATCTACGAACACCCTGATACCTGGTTGTTGGTGGATGAACAATGCTAAAATGTGTAAGGAGACTTGCCCATACTGTACAACCGGGTTGTCAACTTGCGAGTCCAAGGCGCTACCACTGAGCTACATGTCACTTATTTCTTCACCACGAGAATAAACCATTCCAGATAGGACAACCTGTCTTCATTATCATACTATATTGGTAATAGGTAACCAAGAAGTAAAACATGACTTACAGAAATAATACAGTAGGATCTAGTTTGCGTGATGCTGACAACAGTGAAGCCAAGACACGTTGAAGAACAAGGTTATTCTTCAAAGTGACTGTTCTTTATTACTGTTGGCAGTGCGCTATTTGGGTACAAGTTATCAGACACTGAAGCAACAAAGAGCCCTTGTTCAAGGAACACACCATGTTAATCGTAAAAGTATAGTCTTCAGACATCACTCCTTACAATGATAAGCTGAAGAAGTGATACTCCTAAATCTCATTAAGTGATAAAGCTCTGCTTCCTAACATGACTCGCGAAATCGTAATGACACGATTGCAAACAAACCATACCACGGGCGGGATTGAACCCGCGGTCAGAGAGTCTCAAAACTCCAGACCGTCGCGTTAGCCACTGGGCCAGCTAGCCACAATAAGATTCGTCCAACTAGGTATATTTCTACACCATAGGAAGGTTAGCATAGGCACCTCTGTGACCACAAATGCAAGTTTTTACAGACGAATCTCCAGCTAGCGTGGCCGTGACGAACTCTAACTCAAGTCCCCTCACTGCCGTCAAAAAACTTGCATTTGTGGTCACAGTGGTGCCTATGCTAACCTTCCTATGGTGTAGAAATATACCTAGTTGGACGAATCTTATTGTGGCTAGCTGGCCCAGTGGCTAACGCGACGGTCTGGAGTTTTGAGACTCTCTGACCGCGGGTTCAATCCCGCCCGTGGTATGGTTTCTCTGCTTCCTACAGAGAGCGCAACATTGTCCCAGTAAAATCTGTCTCTACAAGGTGTAGCTTTCCTTCACCGTGGCAGGCAGTAAGGATGCATCGCATATAAGAAGAATATTTTTTCTACTTATTTTTAACACTTAGGTTACTTAGGGTATGAGGAGAAGACACAAAATAGTACCACTACTTGGGCGGCTGAAACAATTAACATACAAGACGAAGATAATGCTGTAAGACATTTAGGTCCACTCTGAACCATTATCAAGGTCCACATATGTAATGAAGCGAACACTCTCATTCCTGCGTGGAATGGGAGTGTCCGCTTCATAATGACTATATTCCAGCAAGTTGAAGTCGAGTCGGGGTAAGAGAAAAAGACAAGAGAGAGCTAGAGAGAAAAACAGATAATTACCTCAATTAATAAAATTGCTGCCACCAGCTGCTCATTGGGAAATTAAAGAAGTTAGGCTCAAGCAGAAAGGCCTAAGCATTTGACAAAACTAAGCAAAATAGGAGAGTTAGCTGTATTAATAGTTTGGCTTCTGGTAGGTTCTGGTTCTCAGGGTAACATCTCCTGAAGACATCTTAGCAGACTGCCGACTCTCAAGCAAAACTGTATGTACTTTTCCATGGGCCTCGTATACCTGCCTGAAAAGAACTGAAACAAATATTGTGTACGAATGGTATATAATACCGACAAGATGAGAGTAAGACACATGTGCAACATCTGGGTATCTTTATTGTAGACGTTTCGCCATCCAGTGGCTTTATCAATACAAATTCTAGGACATAACTTGAAGACAGTAGAACTATGTACAGAAGATGAGGTAATCAGTCCCTCAACCTAGGAGTAGGTGCGAACAGCACCAAGCACCACGACTTGGTGCTGTTCGCACCTACTCCTAGGTTGAGGGACTGATTACCTCATCTTCTGTACATAGTTCTACTGTCTTCAAGTTATGTCCTAGAATTTGTATTGATAAAGCCACTGGATGGCGAAACGTCTACAATAAAGATACCCAGATGTTGCACATGTGTCTTACTCTGAAACAAATATTATTCAAATATTTTCGTGTTAAATGACAGAGAAACATAAAACTGAACTGGGCTTATATATGAAACTACAATTATATAATATTACATTGCAAATTCACCATTCACTCAGAAGCAGTTAGATCATCACTCTTTATTCACTATTTTCTTCATTCTTTCTACCAGGTATCACATCTCCTTGCATAATCACAGGCCATCTTTAAGATTTCAAGAGGCATTGCAATTTATTAATACAATGCACAATCAAAGGCCAATTTCTTTTATATATTTTATTTAAAAACATGCCATTACAATTATATAATAAACATATATATAAAGAGTCAAATGACAACTTCTGACAGTTTGCTTCCTACACTATCTAAATACGCCACCAACTACAACTGCGGGCGACAAACAAAACCCCACACCCCACAACCCTTCACCCTACACTAAAGAAACATAAGAACATAAGAACATAAGAATGTAGGAACACTGCAGAAGGCCTACTGGCCCATACGAGGCAGGTCCTTATCAAAACGACATCTACCTAAAGCTACTCAAGAAATAACTCCCGTACCCCTTGACACCAATCAAACCCAGCCCTCCCACTCATTATATTTGTCCAGTCTCTTCTTAAAGCTACCCAAGGTCCTAACCTCTATCACCCCACTGGGAAGACTGTTCCACGCATCTACAAAATCTGTTAGAAAACCAGTACTTACCTATGTCCTTTCTAAATCTAAATTTATCCAACTTAAATCCATTATTCCTGGTTCTTACCCGGTTCGACACCCTCATTTACTTTATTAATGTCTCCCTTGTTTTTGCCCATCATCCACTTATCCCACTTCAATGATATCTCCCTCATTCTACGCCTCTCCAGAGAGTGGAGATTTAAGGTTTTAAAGTCTATCTTCATACGGGAGGTTCCTTACACAGTAAATCATTTTAGTCATTCTTCTCTGTATGTTCTCTAATGAGTCTATGTCCACCTGTAGTAAGGGGACCAAAACTGAGCAGCAAAAATCAAAATGAGGCCTCACTAGTGATGTATAGAGCTTTTAAAAAACTTTTGGACTTCTGTTACTTATACTTCTTGAGATAAATCCAAGAAAATCTGTTGGCCTTGGGTTGCGCACACTGAGGCACTGCTGTCTTGGCTTTAGATTTCTGCTTACCATGACCCCCAAGTCTTTTTCACATTCTGTTTTGCCAAGCTCTACTTCACCTAGATTATAGCTTCGAGGGTTATTTTCATTACCAAGGGCAAGTACCTTACACTTATCCACATTAAACTTCATCTGCCATTTCTCAGACCAAGACATTAATTTGTTCAAATCGTCCTGGAGTTCATTGATATCCTCCTCAGAGTGAATTATACGGCCTATCTTTGTATCATCAGCAAACTTACTCATGTCACTAGTAATCCCTTCATCAAGGTCATTAATGTAAATTATGAACAAGAGAGGGCCTAAAACTGATCCTTGTGGAACGCCACTAGTGACTAATCCCATTCAGATTTCACTCCATTAATGGTAACTCTCTGCTTTCTATTGGTAAGCCATGCCTCAATCCATGCTAGAACTTTACCTCCTATACCATGAGCTGCCACTTTTCTTAAGAGTCTCTTGTGAGGAACTCTGTCGAAGGCTTTACTAAAATCCAAATAAACAATATCATATTCCTTATCACTGTCAACTGCCTCAAATGTTCTATTGAAGAACGTCAGTAAGTTTGTCAGGCATGGAACGACCTCTCGTGAATCCATGCTGAGATTCATTTATCAAGTTATGCTCTTCAAGGTGACTTCTGATAATGTCAGCTATAATTGATTCTAATAACTTGCCCACTATAGATGTCAGGCTTATTGGACGGTAATTTGAAGGAGTGGACTTATCCCCTGATTTGAATATAGGAACCACATTAGCATCTTCCACATCTCTGGCACAACACTGGTAAGGTTGGACGCATTGAATACACTCGTTAATGGCTGACTAAGCTCCATCTTGCATTCTTAAGTACCCTTGAAAACAACTCATCGGGTCCCGGGGACTTATTTTGTTTCAGTTTGTCTATCTGTTTAATAACCATGTCCCTCGTGACAGTAATATTAGTTAACTTAAATTCATCAGGAACTAAATAATTGTTAATTACTGGAATCTCATTTACATCTTCCTGGTGTAAAAACTGACAAAAAATAGTCATTAAATAAGGAACACATTTCCAGTTCATTATCCGTCAGCTGTTCCATTCCCAGATTTCAGAGGTCCTACTTTTTTCCTTCACCTTCGTCCTATACACTTGAAAGAACCCCTTTGGATTAGTCTTTGATTCATTAGCGACTCTAATTTCATAGTCACGTTTAGCCTTTCTAATCGCCTTTTTACTTCTCTTTTAAGCTGAACATATTGGTCAGTAAGGTTAACCTCTCCTCTTCTGATGCGCCTATAAATTCCCTTTTCTCCCCTAATAGATGCTTTAGCCTCTGTTAACCCATTTGGGATCGTTATTATTAGACCTAATTTCTCTGGGGAATGTATATACTCTGGGCACTGTGTACATTATTAAGAAAACAATCATAAAAGCAGATCCCTTCATATTCATTAAGTATGATTATCGTCAATAAATCATTAGCTAGATAACCCCAATCAAGATTAGACAGTTGTTCCCTAAGTCCATTATAATCGGCAGAACGAAAATCGGGGATTTTTACTGTATTATCATTATTCTTGCATTCCCAATTAATGCTAAAGGTGATGGATTTGTGATCACTTGCGCCAAGCTCTTCAGTGATCTCCAGATTATTCACTAGTGTTTCCTTATTTGACAAGACTAGGTCTAGCAAATTATTACCCCTGGTAGGTTCAGTTCACTCTGTTTCAGAAAACAGTCCTGAACTGTTTCCATGAAGTCACTGGACTTAGATTACCTGTCAAAGAATTCCAGTCAATTTGGCTAAAGTTAAAGTCCCTACTATGACTACGTTACGTGTCCAGAAGCCCTAACAATTTCGTCCCAAAGAAGTCTCCCTCTATCGTGATCCAAGCACTGGAGGTCGGTATATTACACCTAGAATTAGTTTTCTTGAACCCTCCACGAACTCTACCAAAACAGACTCTGTTACTGCTCCATCTATTTTTATACCTGTTTTTATGCAACAATTAATATTTTCTCGAACATACAATGCAACTCCTCCCCCCTTCCCATTACATCTATCCACATTGAATAACTTAAATCCTGAATATTACACTCAGCAGTCATATCCCGACTCTTTAAATCATACCACGTTTCAGTTAATGCAATGATATCAAAGTTCCCAGCACATGCTACCAAACGTAGTTCATTAATTTTATTTCTTGCACTTCGACTGTTAGCATAAAATACCATCATATGTTTTTTCTTCTGCACATTTTTCCTATTCATCTTGTGTTTTTACACAATTTCTGAAATTATCATTACCCAGAGTTACTCCATGACAGTTAATATTAAGATTCTTAATATCAGAGCATAAGTCAATATTATCCATACTCATTATTAATCATTCTAAACCCATACCTCTAACTAATCCTAGTTTAAAGTCCTAACAACCCCCTCAACTGAGTTAGCAAGAAAACCCACACCTGCCTGGATAAGTGAACCCCATCCCTGGCATACATGTCATTTCGGCCATAGAAGTTGTCCCAGTTGTCAATGAATGGTACTGCATTATCCTTACAGTGTTTATCCAGCCAACAATTAATACCAATTGCTCTGGACAACCATTCATTACCAACACCTCTTCTTGGCAAAATGCCACATATAACAGGGCGCCCCCCCTTCTTCCTAATCATGTCTATAGCTGTCCTGAACTTTCTAACTAAATCCTCACTTCTACGCTTGCCTACATCATTGCCTCCAGCACTGAGGCAAATAATAGGATTGATCCCATTACCGTTCATGATGTTGTCAAGCCGGCTAACAATGTCCTCCATCCCAGCCCCAGGAAAGCATACCCTTTGTCTCCTACTCCTGTCCTTCAAGCAGAATGCCCTATCCATGTATCTAACCTGGCTATCCCCAACAACAACAATATTCTTACCTTCCTTGTTGTCGTTCGTCGTGACGATCCCAGTAGTAGACTCACATTCATCGGGTAGCACCGAGAATGCGTTGGAGGTTTCCACGGGAGTTTCCACAGCAGTCTCTTTCTTCTTCATGTGTAACACATCACAATGTTATGCCTGATACTAAAGACATAAAATGGAAGAACTCGTGAGAAATACTTTATTAAATGTACATACACATAATGAAAGCATGAGCCATTACAAATGGCCGCACAGTGTGTCAATATCGTCCACCCAGGATACCCTTCAGGTTGAACGTCCATCTGATCACAGGCAGGACGTGCTTACAAAATCTAACAAACCTTACATGACAGTATACACTGTGCCGTTAAAATGGTTTACAGCATGACATGACGATACATGGCGTGGCATGACATGACAAATGGACATTACACAACTGGATCTCAGGGCCTAGAGACCACACCGGCCTCTGGTAAAACCCACACTCGTACTCCTGCAGCTAATGTTACCCTCCACCATACCATCATACTTTTGATGCACACAGGCGCTGGCTGCCTCCACGCACCTCAGTCTAACTCGACACACATGCCACAGTCAGAAGACATCATTATCATTCATGCCGACTCACACCTACGTAATCCAGGTCGCTCATATACCCTATTAAGCTCTTACTGAAATGCTGCCCCACGATCCCACCTATCTATGGCGCACCTGACCCCACACCCAAAACCCCTCTTTCTCCTGACAGCAAGCCGTCGTCTTTCCCCCGATCCATCCCTTCCCTTACATTACAAGCAAATCCTGCACCGTGAAGGTATGGTAACCCACCGAAAAGCAATCCTCCCACCTAGTCCCATAAATATCCCTGTTCCTACGCAACGTATGAACGAACGTTGCTGTCAGAACACGCTTCCTCACCTCCCACTCATCCAACACCCTCATGCTCCATGAGTTGTAGACAAAGTCCACCATCACATATGCCAGAGCACGTGCTGTACCCTCATCCACCTTCCCCCCACGTCTAAACTCAGCGCCCGTAGGACAGACACGCCCCTCCCCCTACCCATGCCACAATCTGTCCAACCCATTCCCTGATCCTCCCCAACCCCTCACATAAGTACTTGACATGAAAAGCCATCTCCTCCCTCCCACACAATCTACACTGCCTCTCACCTCCTACCTTCCTATCTCCAGGACTGCACCCGATGGCAATATGCCATGCAAAAAGCAAAACATGGCTTTGTGCACCCAGGGTTGTAACCTCAACCTGCTAAACCTCCTCCAAATATCTCCCCAATCATACAACTGGAGTGACCACGTTCCCCCCTAGTACCTTTTGCAAAACCCCACCCTGACTTTCCCGGCGCCACGAGCTAGTGCCAGCACTCTTAAGACCGCTTCACACTCTTGCAGTTCCACACCCCTGTACAAGCCCCGCAGCATCTCGTGGACCTTCCCCAGTCGTCCCTTGCGAAGACACCCCCCCTCAATACCTCAAGCCGTATAAAAACACATTTAACCCACCACCTTAAATCCAAAAGACCCAATCCACCCCTCCATGCCGGCATCATGACCACCTCCTGTCTCAACCAGTCACACCATGAGCCCCACAAAAACTGAAACACCCTTCGTTGAATACATTGGATCTCCTTTGCTGTTAATGGGAACACATTGGCAACAAACCATATCTTACTGTACAAGAGCACATTTACCACAATCGCCCTCTGCAGTAGAGTGAGGTGGGTTGGTCACAGGGCTCCCAGTTGCTTCTCCAAACATTCTGCCATATGAACCGAATTAACCTCCAGTGCCCATAAACAGTACCAAAGATCCTCAAACTCCTCATGCACTGCAGCACCACCCGACACCCCCCACTCCACCCTCCTTTCCCATGCCCCCAAACCTAAGATGGAAGATTTCTCCACATTCCAATCGTATCCCCGTACACCTGGACCACCTCCCCAACTCACACAACCTCATCTGCTTATCCACCAGGAGCGTCACATCATCAACGTACCCTACCAGACCCAGCCATGCCCCACCTCTCTTCCTACATATTCTCGCCTCCACTAATCTATAAAAAGGATCCTATACACATGAAAATAATAATTAGAGAGCGGGCACCCTTGACAGAGACCCCTGCCCATTACTGCCACCCCTCCCACCCACCTATTTACTTGCACACGAACACATGCATTCCCATATAATGGGTCCACCCACCCACCCACGATTTCCTCCCCGAAGCCCTGATGCAATAGAATCCTATGGAAAACCGTCCTGTCGACTGTGTCGTATGTCCCTTTCTACCCTAAAGCTAGCAAATCCCTCACCCTCACCCCATTCTCAGCAACAAAAACAAAGTCCCTCAGGATATTGTGTTTCATCACTATCGAATGACCCGGTAGGCCGAACTGGCTCTGAGAGACCACCCTATCAGTGGCACACTTTAGATGATTTCCTAACACCTTTGCAAAAAGCTTATAATCTGCAAACATTAATGAAAGTGCATGATAGTCCTTCAGAGTGTGCTGTTGTGACCCCTTCGGTACTAACATGACCACTGCAGTCGCCTGTCCCATCCCCATTTTACCCCCTCTTTTCATCGTATTCAGCAGCCTAACCAGGAATCCCCTCAACAGGTCTCAGTGCATCACATAAAATTCACAAGGTATCCCATCCACTCCATGCACCTTGCCCTTACTCATTCCTGCCAATGCCCACCAGATCTCCCCTCCTCAATGTCACCCCCAGCACTGTTCTATCAATCCTCCCTAGGTGACTCTCTATACCCCTACACCCCTCCCACTTTTCCAATAACCTTCAAACCATCTATCCACATATACGCCCATGCCCTCCATCGACCACAGTACTTGCCCCTCCCAATAACCCTCCACCATACTGCACACCCCCAACTGCAACAGAGTGGTGGCCTGCCATCGTGGCTGTTGACCACTCAGCATACACGCTGACGTCTTATCCCCCCATAACACCTTGTCCAAACCTGCCTGCACCCGTACTGCTTCAAACCTCTCGTTCTGCAACTCCCTGAGTCTCCCTTGCAAGTTCTCTATCTCCCCCATCTGGTAACACTTTTGCATGGCTCACCTACTGTAGAACACCCAAAATCATTGCTCCAGATAATTAGACAGCCCATACCACATTTAATTAATCCTCTTCCCGTCACAAACGAAAAACTCTCAAATCCTAGTCTTAGCAACGCCATCCCATCAACCCACCACTTTGTCAACACCCCTCCCCTCCTCCCCAAGCCCCTCCCATAACTTCGCGAACCCACCCAGCGCCTCAACATCCTCGAGAACTTTCGTATTTAACCTCCAGTATCCCCCCTGCCTCCTCGTCAGTGATTCCCACCCCACCTCCACTACAACCACCTTGTGATAGGAAAATGGCATCATTACAGTACGAAAAGATTCGACCCCAACATGCTGAATGATGTAAATTCTATCTAAACATGCCCCATAGCCCTCCCGCACATAAGTATGTTCGACCTCCCATGAACCCCCTGGAAACACATCCCATAAGTGAACATCATAGATAAGCTCTCCTAAGACATGCGAGAAGTGGCCCACCCCCCGCAGTGCCACATCCACCCATCATACCATGCAGTTCCAGTCTCCACCTACGAATGCTAATGATGGTAATGCTCGAAAAAAATAGACCAACTCCTCCCTGACAAAGGCCATCTTAACACTCACTGTATTCTCTGTGGGTGCATAGACACATACGAAAGACACTCGCTCATCCCCCCACCAACCATCCACATGTAAAGCCCTACCCTCAACTGCCCCCTCACTCCTGAGCAATACGAATGGGCTTGCCTCTCGGAACAAGATTGCTCCCCCCTTTTAATCATGCAGAACGTGCGACAAAACCCCGGTAACCTCCTACTTCAAACTCTCTTCCAACCTTCCAGTTATGCTCTTGAAGAAAGGCGACATTCACGTGGAGATGATACAAAAACATATGCAACCATTCTTGCTTCATTTTTACACACAACCCATTGGCATTAAAAGTCATGCACTGGAGGCCTGCTAAGGTTTCCTTCCTCTCTGCCCCACTGCTCCCTTCACGTGCCCACCTGGGTCTTGTGGACTTCCCTTGCCACGCTTAGCACGTATAACTCCAGGGCCACGTGCACCATCTGCTGATGGTGCTTGCTCCCTCTCAAAACACTTCTCTCCTCTACCCAAGCCTTCTTCCCCGGGCACTGGGCCGGCGTCAGAATGTCGTCAGAATCAGACATCACTGCTGCCCTCTTTCTGGTTACAACATCCTCTTCCATGCACTGTACTGGTTCGTCTGCAAGGTGCATCTCCACCACAATCGTTGGAAGCTCCACCTGACCAAGTGTCAGCACTTACTTGTCGTTCACACCATCACCCACGGCCACCTCTCGCCGATCATCCTCCACTGATGCAGGCTCCTGACTGCCCATCAGCCTAGCCAGAGAGACCTCCTTCGGTGAAGAGCACAATGACTGCAGCACCATGTCAATGGCCGCCTCTAAGTCCTCCTCCCCAACTGCCTCCTTCTGCATCTCCAGCAGTGCAGACTGCTCAGTATTCACCACCTCCAGCTCTTGCCCCACCACCAGAGCCTCAGTCACCTGGCTCCAGAGTCAACCACCCTCCATCGCCGTCCCAGCTGGGCTCGGGATCCACCTGCTCCTTGCTGGTTGAAATCCCACCAGCTGGCCTCCTGGCCTGCCCACGCCTTCCACAATCTGCTGCTACATGGTCGTACTCACCCCAGAGGCAGCAGGTCCGACGCTGATCATACGTTACCATGACCTGGGTGCGGAAATCCTCCTAAAACATGTACAGTGGGATAGGCTGATGTAGCGACATCTTAAGGGTGTACCTTCCCTCAGGGAGACTTGTGTACACGCCAGTTGCCCACTTATCCTGTTGGGCGACATGTATCACACCATACCTGCTAAACACCTGTTGAATGTCCACCTCATTTGCCTCGAAGGGCACGTTGCGTATCCTCACCCACGTGTACTGCCAGGAAACATCCACCAACCATACACTCACAGCAGGGGTCACGTCCACACTGACGTCTTGAAATCGGTCAACTAGATCCTCATACACCTGCTGGCGAAGCAGTTTCACGAAGATCCTGAAGGAGCCATTCAACGCCACGCCATACAGATCCTTATCTTCTATTCCGTAGGTTTCCCTGATGATCATTGACAGCAATTCCTGGGGAGACATAGGCGTGATAGCCCAATGCAGAAGTTCAATACCCACGGTATTTATGCAGCATCTTAGGTTAAACACCATGACGAGACTGGGTAGTTTGCTTGGCTGTCAGCAGAGGGGTGCGAGGCATGTCCACACTGGCAGCTAGGCAGCGAATGTCAAATTCATAGGACTTCATACAGCCTTAACTTGCAATTTAACAACACGATACTTTAAGCACTACCCTGTTGGTAAAACTGGTATATTCCATCCATTTTCGTTTATTACACGAAACTTAACAAGAGTTGTTCACACTAGGGTTTGACCTTTTTGGCATGCTAATAGAAGGTTGCATTCATTCCAAGTATGTCACACGCCCATACAGACATTTCTTCCCGACCAGAAAACCAGCTGTTAAAGGTGTAACAGGTGGGCCCTCCTCTTATGCTAAACAGCACGGTTCAACTTGCCAATCACGAGGAAACACGCCAACGTTGTGAAGCGATATCGGGGACACGTGAAACAACATTGGCACTTACCTCTCAGGTCTGACTCACGAAATCGTAATGACACGATTGCAAACAAATCATACCCCGGCCGGGATTGAACCCGCGGTCATAGAGTCTGGTTGCTCACAGGTTCTTGCTGTGTGTCTTGCTTGTAAATTTGTTATTCTGTACATAGTATATATACATTGTACATTTATTTGCACGCTTATTTGGTAAAGGAAATAAGAACATAAAAATAGAGGAACACTGCAGAAGGCCTACTGGCCCATATAAGGTAGGTCCTTATCAAAATGACCTCTACCCAAAGCTACCCAAGAATTTACTCCCGTACCCAATGACACAAATCAAACCCAGCCCCTCCCATTCATGGAAATAAATGGTATAAAATACCGACACAATGGCAATATAAACACAAATGCAGTATAATGTGATCCTTTACTGACTACGTTTCGCCCACACAGTGGGCTTTTTCAAGTCACAAACAGAACTACCTGGGGTGGAAGGAACGCGAGTATTTATAGTCCGGCTGAGGTCAGGTGAAGAATGCTGCATCTGATGATGTACCGAGTTGGGTTGTAGAGTCTAAAAACTTGGGTAGCTTGGAAAGGAGACTGGACAACTTGTCCAGTCAATAAAGGATCACATTATACTACATTTGTGTTTATATTGCCCTCCCATTCATATATTTGTCCAATCTCTCTTTAAAGCTGTTCAAAGTTCTTAGATAATTCTGCCAAACCGTTCTGCTCAATGTTGAAAATGGCATAAAATACCGACAGATTGATGCTACTAAAGAAGAGAAATGCTTGAACAATATTGATAACGAACTGCTGCAGTTAAGTGTATAAGTGGAAGTTGGGCATAAACAAAGGCGATATAAGAACATAAGAAAGGAGAAACACTGCATCAGGCCCGCCGGCTCATACTAGGCAGGTCCCACACAAATCCATCCCACCAACAGAACATTTGCCCAACCCATTTTCAACGTCACCAGAGTGGTGACGTGTACTTAGCTCAGTGGTGACGTATACTTAGCTCAGTGGTGGCGTGTACTTAGCTCAGTGGTGACATGTACTTAGCTCAGTGGTGGCGTGTACTTAGCTCAGTGATGACGTGTACTTAGCTCAGTGGTGACGTGTACTTAGCTCAGTGGTGACGTGTACTTAGCTCAGTGGTGACGCATACTTAGCTTGAGTGGTGATGTGTACTTAGCTCAGTGGTGATGTGTACTTAGCTCAGTGGTGACGTGTACTTAGCTCTGTAAAGACTTGTTCGTGTGCTGTCTGTAAATCTGAACCAGGATGCCCTCTCTTGAGCAACTCTACCAGCAGCTAAAAGAGGAGCTTAGGGTTACTAAGCTGGAGATACGGTGACTAACGGAGGAGAATAAGAGGATTCATAGTAAACCTGTTGTGAGTCCTCAGGTTAAGAGAGGAACTTGGTCAGTGGCTGCACAACATGGAACCAAGCTGAGGATCAAGAAGACTGTTGAAGAGGCAGGAACAACGAAGAACCAGAAGACTACTGTGGAAAATTCCAACCCATTTTCGGTGCTACCTGACGAATGTGGGTCGTCTACCGGGAACGTCACAATGAGCACCAAGGAAGCATTGGCAAAAGTGAGTGAAAGATTCCCAGAAACGCCAACGAAGACCATCCAGAACGTCACAACGAATTATACAAATTAAGATAAGAACATTGTTTTAGTTGGAGGCAGTTTATGGATAGGGCGTTTTGTCTTAGGGACAGGAAGAGGAGGCAGAGGGTTTGTTTTCCTGGGGCTGGGATGGGAGATATTGTTAGCCATCTGGACAACATCATGAAAGGTAATGGGAGCAATCCTATTATCTGCCTCAGTGCAGGCAGCAACAATGTTGGCACAAGTAGGACTGAGGACCTGATTAGCAGGTATAGGTCAGCAATAGAAATAATTAGGAAGAAAGGTGGGAACCCTGTCATATGTGGTATTTTGCCAAGGAGAGGAGTTGGAAACAAATGGTTTTCATGGCAATTGGTTGGACAAATACTGTAAGGAAAATGTGGTAACATTCATTGACAACTGGGACCTCATCTATGGCAGAAATGACATGTATGCCAGGGATGGGATTCACTTATCTAGGTCTGGGGTGGGGGGCACTGGCAACTGCAGTGGAGGGAGCTGTTAGGACTTTAAACTAGGAATAGTTAGTGGTATGGGTTTTTGCAGGAAAACAGTGAAGTCCCAGTGTAGTAATATTATGAGTTCTAGGGGAACTAGTAATAAGCAGAACGAGGTAGATATTGAAAAGCCAGTGACACTAGGTGACAAGGACAGTAACTGGTTAGTAGAAAAACAGAAATGAGCAGGAAGGGTAAAGAGAAAGGAGAGTCTTTCAATGTATATTATGCTAATAGCCGTAGTGCTAGAAATAAGATGGACGAGTTGAGATTAGTTGCTAGCGCAGGTAACATTGATGTATTTGCCATAACTGAGACGTGGTTTAATTAAAAAAGTCAGGACATGCCTGCGGAATGTCACATTCAGGGTTTTAAATTGTTCCAAGTAGACAGAAGTATCGGGAAGGGGGGTGGGGTGGCATTGTATGTCCGAGATCGCGTGAACTGTTGCATAAAAATGGGTATTAAGACTGAAGTAACACATATAGAGTCTGTTTGGATAGAATTTTCAGAGAGGCATGAAAAATTTATTTTAGGAGTGATATTCCGTCCCCAAACTTAGATAGGGACAATGGGAGACTACTATGGGAGGAAATTGTTAAGGCCACAAGCACGATAATGTAGTAATTTTAGGAGACTTTAACTGATTGGAATTTCTTGACTGGGAATTTAGAATAAAACGACTTCTTAGAAGTAGTTCAGGATTGTTTTTTGAGGCAGTTTGTGACAGAGCCTACAAGGGGAAATAACCTACTTGATTGGTTCCGGCAAACAAGGAAACCCTTGATAATAATTTAGAAATTACAGAGGAACTCGGCACAAGCGATCACAAATCAGTTACCTTTAGCGTTGAATGGAGGTATGACAATAGGGATAATTCAGTAATGGTCCCAGATTTTTCGCTTAGCAGATTACAATGGGCTTAGAGAACACTTATCATCTGAGGACTGGAGTAACGAAAAGAGCTATCAGTAGGACAGCTTTTTTAACACAATACATGCTGCCCAAAGAACATTCATCCCATATAAGAAAATTAGATCGAATAGAAATGACCCAAAATGGATGAATAGGTTCAAATATTTTTTAGGACAGAAAAAAGGAATTTATAGGCGTATCAAAAGAGGTGAGATTCTTCTTATGAATCAGTATATTGACATTAAGAAGGACGTTAAAAAGGGGATAAAAAAAGCTAAACAGGACTATGAAATTAAAGTTGCTAGGGATTCGAAAACTAACCCAAAAAGTCTTTTCCAGGTTTATAGAACAAACGTTAAAGATAAGATAGGTCCCCTTAAAAATAACTCCGGACATCCTTGCTGTGATTTCGTGTATAGGGCAAGGAGGAATAACATCTTGTAGGAGTGAGGAAGAGCCAGTTGTGAGTGTGGGGGAAGTTCGTGAGGCAGTAGGTAAAATGAAAGGGGGTAAGGCAGCCGGGATTGATGGGATAAAGATAGAAATGTTAAAAGCAGGTGGGGATATAGTTTTGGAGTGGTTGGTGCAATTATTTAATAAATGTATGGAAGAGGGTAAGGTACCTAGGGATTGGCAAGAGAGCATGCATAGTTCCTTTGTATAAAGGCAAAGGGGAATAAAAGAGAGTGCAAAAATTATAGGGGGATAAGTCTGTTGAGTGTACCTGGTAAAGTGTATGGTAGAGTTATAATTGAAAGAATTAAGAGTAAGACGGAGAATAGGATAGCAGATGAACAAGGAGGCTTTAGGAAGGTAGGGGGTGTGTGGACCAGGTGTTTACAGTGAAACATATAAGTGAACAGTATTTAGATAAGGCTAAAGAGGTCTTTGTGGCATTTATGGATTTGGAAAAGGCGTATGACAGGGTGGATAGGGGGGGCAATGTGGCAGATGTTGCAAGTGTATGGTGTAGGAGGTAGGTTACTGAAAGCAGTGAAGAGTTTTTACGAGGATAGTGAGGCTCAAGTTAGAGTATGTAGGAAGAGGGAAATTTTTTCCCAGTAAAAGTAGGCCTTAGACAAGGATGTGTGATGTCACGTGGTTGTTTAATATATTTATAGATGGGGTTGTAAGAGAAGTAAATGCGAGGGTCTTGTCAAGAGGCGTGGGAGTTAAAAGATAAAGAATCACACACAAAGTGGGAGTTGTCACAGCTGCTCTTTGCTGATGACACTGTGCTCTTGGGAGATTCTGAAGGAGAAGTTGCAGAGATTGGTGGATGAATTTGGTAGGGTGTGCAAAAGAAGAAAATTAAAGGTGAATTACAGGAAAGAGTAAGGTTATGGGATAACAAAAAGATTAGGTGATGAAAGATTGAATATCAGATTGGAGGAGAGAGTATGGAGGAGGTGAACGTATTCAGATATTTGGGAGTGGACGTGTCAGCGGATGGGTCTATGAAGATGAGGTGAATCATAGAATTGATGAGGGAAAAAGAGTGAGTGGTGCACTTAGGAGTCTGTGGAGACAAAGAACTTTGTCCTTGGAGGCAAGAGGGGAATGTATGAGAGTATAGTTTTACCAACGCTCTTATATGGGTGTGAAGCGTGGGTGAGAATGTTGCAGCGAGGAGAAGGCTGGAGGCAGTGGAGATGTCATGTCTGAGGGCAATGTGTGGTGTGAATATAATGCAAGAAATTCGTAGTTTGGAAGTTAGGAGGAGGTGCGGGATTACCAAAACTGTTGTCCAGAGGGCTGAGGAAGGGTTTGTTTGAGGTGGTTCGGACATGTAGAGAGAATGGAGCGAAACAGAATGACTTCAAGAGTGTATCAGTCTGTAGTGGAAGGAAGGCGGGGTAGGGGTCGGCCTAGGAAGGGTTGGAGGGAGGGGGTAAAGGAGGTTTTGTGTGCGAGGGGCTTGGACTTCCAGCAGGCATGCGTGAGCGTGTTTGATAGGAGTGAATGGAGACAAATGGTTTTTAATACTTGACGTGCTGTTGGAGTGTGAGCAAAGTAACATTTATGAAGGGATTCAGGGAAACCGGCAGGCCGGACTTGAGTCCTGGAGATGGGAAGTACAGTGCCTGCACTCTGAAGGAGGGGTGTTAATGTTGCAGTTTAAAAACTGTAGTGTAAAGCACCCTTCTGGCAAGACAGTGATGGAGTGAATGATGGTGAAAGTTTTTCTTTTTCGGGCCACCCTGCCTTGGTGGGAATCGGCCAGTGTGATAATAAAAAAAATAATCTTACTGACAAGGAGAATGAAATGTGCTCTATTCTTAATAATTATTTTCTCTCTGTTTTCAATCAGGAAGACACTAACAATATCCCAGTAATTAATTTTTATAGTGGGCCTGAAGATGATAAATTATGCGTTATCACAGTCACTAGCAAAATGGTTATCAAACAGATAGACCGATTAAAGCAAAATAAATCCCCGGTCCTTGATGAACTGTTCTCAAGGGTTCTTAAAGAGTGTAACATGGAACTTTGTGAACCATTGACTAATATTTTTAATATTTCTTTTCAAAAAGGTATAGTGTTTGATATGCACTCACCTAGTTGTACTCACATAGTTGAGGTTGTAGGGCTCGAGTCCTAGCTCCTGGCCCCGCCTCTTCCCTGGTCGCTACTAGGTCACTCTCTTTGAACCGTGAGCTTATCATACCTCTGCTTAAAGCTATGTATGGATCCTGCCTCCACTACATCGCTTCCCAAACTATTCCACTTTCTGACTACTCTGTGGCTGAAGAAATACTTCCTAACAGCCCTGTGATTCATCTGTGTCTTCAATTTCCAACTGTGTCCCCTTGTTGCTGTGTCCCATCTCTGGAACATCCTGTCTTTGTCCACCTTGTCAATTCCTCTCAGTATTTTGTATGTCGTTATCATATCCCCCCTATCTCACTTGTCCTCCAGTGTTGTCAGGTCGATTTCCCTTAACCTTTCCTCGTAGGACATACCCCTTAGCTCTGGGACTAGTCTTGTTGCAAACCTTTGCACTTTCTCTAGTTTCTTTACGTGCTTGGCTAGGTGTGGGTTCCAAACTGGTGCCGCATACTCCAATATGAGCCTAACGTACACGGTGTACAGGGTCCTGAACGATTCCTTATTAAGATGTCGGAATGCGGTTCAATAACATCACTGCACTAGCCAAGGACTCGAACCCATGCCTCATGGTGGGCGTAAACGCATGACGCCCTAATCCACTGAACCATACGATCCTTAAGAGTCCTTGGGTTCGAGTCCTTGGCTAGTGCAGTGTTGCTATTGATACACACACACACACACAACATATATATATATATATATATATATATTATAATATATATTTTTATATATATATATATATATATATATATATTATATATATATATATATATATATATATATATATATATATATATTTTATATATATATTATATATGTCGTGCCGAATATGCAGAACTTGCGATCTTGGCTTAAATTAGCAACGTCATCTTGCCATATAGGGCAAGGAAAATTTGTGAAATGCAATAATTCCGCAAAATCGTTCTGAATCTAACGAAAAAAATATATTTCACTGTGCTTGTTTAAATTAAAATTATTGTAAACAAATCAAAAAATGTATATATTTTGGGTTAGGCTAAAATAAATTTTTCTTGTTATAATAAGGTTAGGTAAGTTTTCTAAGATTCTTTTGGTGCAAAATTTAATTCTTTTACACTAACATTAATGAAAAAATATATCTTTAAAACGTATAAGAGAAAATTTTTGATAGGACTTAATTTTTTAAAAAAAGTTCTTGCTAAATTGAACAGTTTTACATATTCGGCACGACATATATATATATATATATATATATATATATATATATTATATATAAAAAATAATATATATTTATATATATTATATATAAAATATATATATATATATTTTATATATATATAAATATATATATTATATATATAAATATATATATATATATATAGTAGGGTTTGGGAAAGGTAGTAGGTTGGTAGACAGCAACCACCCAGGAAGTACTACCGTCCTGCCCGATGACTGTGAAACAAAAACCTGTAACTGTTTTGCATGATGGTAGGATTGCTGGTTTCTTTTTCTGTCTCATAAACACGCTAAGATAACAGGGATATCTTGCTACTTCCTACTTTACACTTTGGTCACACTTCATAGACACGCACATGCATATATATATATACATACATCTAGGTTTTTTTCTCCTTTTTCTAAAAAAGCTCTTGTTTCTTTTTTATTCTTCTATTGTCCATGGGGAAGTGGAAAAGAATCTTTCCTCCGTAAGCCATGCGTGTCGTATGAGGCGACTAAAATGGCCGGGAGCAATGGGCTTTGTAACCCCTTCTCCTGTATACAATTACTAAAAAGAAAAAGAAGAAAAAAATTTATAAAACTGGGGTTTTTTAAATGTGCGTGGAAAGTAGTGCGGATGACAAGAAAACAGATGATTGCTGATGTTATGAATGAAAAGTTGGATGTCCGGGGCCCCCAAACGAAACAAAGCTGAAGGGGGTAGGAGAGTTTCAGTGGGGGGAAATAATTGGGATTAAATTCTGGAGTTATCGAGAGAGTTAGAGCAAAGGAAGGTGTAGCATAATGTTAAAATGAACAGTTTTTATGGAAGGCGAAAAGAGAAATATGGAATTGGTAAATTCCAAGAATTATGTGTGAATTAAAGTAAAGGTTGATTGCGAAAGTGTCATAATAAGCGAGTAAAATGCCATCCTGGAGAAGAAGGAAATGCAGAGGAAGAGAGAGAAATTTTTGGGAGTATTGTTAAGTGGAATGTTATGAAAGCCTTTGAAACCAATGAAGAAGGTAATTGGTGGGTAGGGACTTGAATGCTAAAGTAAGGAAGAAACTTTTAGAGAGGGTGTGGAAAAGGTAAGTTTGGGTGGCCAGGTGTAAATGATTAATGGTAGCCCTTTTGATTGAACTTTGTATATAAAGGGTTTAGTTATAGGTAAAAACATATTTTAAGAAAAAGAGGATAAATAAGTATACAAGTTAGATGTAGGCGAAATGACAGTAGTTTTGTTGGCTTTATTGTAATGATAATACAAGACTGTGAGGTAGACTTCAGGATGTAAACATGTTTTTAGAGAGGGCCACAGATATAATTCAGATCACTTTCTAGTTTGTAACTACACTGAGAGTAAAGGTAGATGGGATACAAGGAGAATAGAAGCATCATGGAAAGAGAAGGGTAAAGGTTTATAAACTAAAAGAGGAGGGCAGTTTAGGGTAAGAATATAAACATCATTGGAGGATAGATTGGCTAATGAGAAGCAATAGGCAATGGGGTTCGAAAGAGGTAATGGGGTAGTTTTAAAAATGTAAGTCTTAGAGTGTTTTTTACAAGCAGAAGTTTGTGGTTTACAGGAAAGTGGTTGCAAGGAGGGAAGAGGATCGTTGTTGGGAATGATGATGTACAGAGAGTAAAGTAATGGAGAAAAAGTTAGCAATAGAGAAGTTTTTTAACAAAGTAGAAAGTGATGCAAGGATGGAAGAGTATATGAGAACAAAGAGAGAAGTTTAAGAGAAGTGGTGAAGCAATGTAAAAAGAGAGCAAAATGAGAGAGTGGTGAGATGCTATCAACAAATTTTGTTTTGAAAAATAAGAAAAAAAAGTTTTTTTTGGAGTTGAGATTAAACAAGTTTAAGAAAGCCCTAGAGAACAAATGGATTTTTGTCAGTGTAATAATAGGAGAGGAGAGTTGTTTAAATGGAGAGTTAGAGAGGTATTGGGAAGAATGGAAGGAATATTTTTGTGATGAATTGTAAAATGTTGATGAAGATAGGGAAGCTGTGATTTCGTGTAAGGGCAAAGGAGGAAAAACATCTGTAAGAGTGGATGAAGAGCCATTTTGTTTGAGTGGGGGAAGTTCGTGGGCAGTAGGTAAAATGAAAGGGGGTAAGGGCAGCCGGGATTGATGGTAAAAAGATAGAAATTTAAAAGCAGGTGGGGGGATATAGTTTTTTGGAGTGGTTGGTGCAATTATTTAATAAATGTTAGGGAAGAAGGGTAAGGTACCTAGGGATTTGGCAGAAGCATGCCATGTTCCTTTTGTATAAAGGCAAAGGGGATTAAAGAGAGTGCATAAAAATTATAGGGGGATAAGTCCCCTGTTGAGTGGTACCTGGTTAAGTGTATGGAAGATTATAATTTGAAAGAAATTAAGAGTAAACGGAGAATAGGATAGCAAGATTGAAAAACAAGGAGGCTTTAGGAAAAGGTAGGGGTGTTGGAACCAAGTGTTTTACAGTGAAACATAATAAGTGAACAGTAATATAGAAAAGCTAAAGAGGGTTCCTTTGTGGTGCATTATGGATTTGGAAAAGCGTATGAACAGGTGATAGGGGGGCAATGTGGCAGAATGTTGCAAGTGTATGGTGTAGGAGGTAGGTTTACGAAAAGCAGTGAAGGAGTTTTTTTACGAGGAATAGTGGGCCTCAAGTTAGAGTAATGTTAGGAAAGAGGGAAATTTTTCCCAGTAAAAGTTAGCCTTAGACAAGGATGTGTGTGTCCACCGTGGTTGTTTAATATTTTATGAAGGGTTGTTAAGAGAAAGTAAATGCTAGGATCTTGGCAAGAGGCGTGGAGTTAAAAGATAAAGATTCACCACACAAAGTGGGAGTTTGTCCCAACAGCTGCTCCTTGCTGGATGAACACTGTGCTCTTGGGAGATTCTGAAAGAGAAGGTTGCAGAGATTGTGGATGAATTTGGTAAGGGTTGTGCAAAAGAAGAAATTAAAGGTGAATACAGGAAAAGAGTAAGGTTTTTATGAGGATTAACAAAAGATTAGTGATGAAAGATTGAATATCAGAATGGAGGGAGAGAGTAATGGAGGATGTGAACGTATTCAGATAATTTGGAGTGGGACGTGGTCAGCGGATGGGTCTATGAAAGATAGGTGTAATCATAGAATTGATGATAGGGAAAAAGAAGTTGAGTGTGCAACTTAGAGTCCCTGGGAGACAAAGAACTTTGTCCCTTGGAGGCAAAGAGGGGAATGTATGAGAGTAATAGTTTTTTACCAACGCTCTTAATTATGGGGTGGTGAAGCGTGGTGGATGAATGTTTGCAGCGAGGAAAAGGCCTGGAGCAGTGGAGAATGTCATGTCTCTGAGGGCAAATGTTTGGTGTGAATATTAATTCCAGAGAATTCGTAGTTTGGAAGTAGGAGGAGGTGGCGGGCATTACCAAAACTGTTGTCCCATGAGGGCTGGAGTAAGGGTTTGTTGAGGCGGTTTTCGGACATGTAAGAGAATGGAGCGAAACAAATGACTTAAAGATGTACCCACTGTAGGGGAAGGAAAGGGGCGGGGTAGGGATCGGCCTGGAAGGGGTTTGGAGGGGGGGTAAAGGGGGTTTTTGTGTGCGAGGGCTTGGACTTCCAGGGGGGAGCGTGAGCGTGTTTGATAGGAGTGAAGGGAGACAAATGGTTTTTAATACTTTACATGCTGTTGGAGTGTGAGCAAAGTAACATTTATGAAGGGATTCAGGAAACCGGCAGGCGGGACTTGAGTCCTGGAGATGGGATTACAGTCCCTGCACTCAAAAGGGAGGGGTTTTAAATGTTGCAGTTTAAAAACTGTAGTGTAAAGCACCCTTCTGGCAAGACAGTGATGGAGTGAATGATGGTGAAAGTTTTTCTTTTTCGGGCCAAACCCTGCCTTGGTGGGAATGGGGCGGTGTGATAATAAAATAAAAAAATAAATAAATATATATATATATTATATATATATATATATTATATATATATATATATATATATATATATTATTTTTATATATATATATATATATATATATATTATATATATATATATTATATATGCAAAACAGCCACTGAAAGAATAATAAAATTCCAAGTGCTTTCGTGACTATTCACATTATCAAGGAACAATTGTTCCTTGATAATGTAAGTAGTCACGAAAGTGCTTGGAATTTCATTATTCTTTCACAGTGGTTGTTTTGCATATTCTGAAATTACCTGGAGAATTTTTTATACGCTCTTCTCTACAATACACTGCGTAATACCCCCTTCCCTAGACCAGTGGCCTCATTTGGCTAGCTGGATCCACTCGGTTGCAGCTAATCAAGGAAAAAAAATGGGAAGTTAACCTTAGGTCTGGCGAAACACAAAATTCTCCCAAAATAAGAAAACTGCATCAAGCACTGTCTTGGTGCAATTTACTTGTACATAGAAACACACAATAAACAATTGTCAGCTTAAAGTTTATCTGTACAATGACTACTGCTAATCCGATGTGTAAAAGGTGTTTGATGTAAAAGTGATGAGGATTTATACCAAATAAGACCATAGTCATGCTTATATCTGTACTCTGAAACGAAAACAGGAAAATGCACCATTAAAACTATGTGCTGGCCAAACACCTCATTCGCTGATGCATTTTCTACATATGACATAAAATTAAAGAGCTGACTGGGTTACCTCTGTACATATTAATTACATAAAAAGTATACACAATAATTATATGCAAGTAAACTTATTATAAAGTGAGAGTCTCTCTTTAAGACACAACTCTGCTGCAAAAATAAAACATGCACTTTATGTAAACAAAGTCTCCACATTAGTGACATAATTATTATAATATAAGAAATTCTGCAAACAGCATTAGTGTCCATTATCATACATTTCTGCTTTCACATGTGAAATAAGCACTTTATACAAAATATATAAACAAAGTCTCCATAAACAGTGCAAAAAATTATTTAACATATTAATACAAATAGAAAATTACATAATCAACCCTGCGTCTCACAGCAATATGCAATAAGCCAAACTGGCTACGCAAAACACACCACTGGAAGAAATTGGAGAGCACGGGAGGGAAAATTACAGACTTCCAAACTGGGTAGCTAGTTTACCTGGAGAGAGTTCCGGGGGTCAACGCCCCCGCGGCCTTGTCTGTGACCAGGCTTCTTGGTGGATCAGAGCCTGATCAACCAGGCTGTTACTGCTGGCTGCATGGAATCCAACGTACGAGCCACAGCCCAGCTGGTCATGTACCGACTTTAGGTGCTTGTCCAGTGCCAGCTTGAAGACTGCCAGGGGTCTATTGGAAATCCCTCTTATGTATGCTGGGAGGCAGTTGAACAGTCTCGGGCCCCTGACACTTACTGTAATGTCTCTTAACGTGCTAGTGACACCCCTGCTTTTCAATGAGGGATGTTGCATCGTCTGCCAAGTCTTTTACTTTCGTAGAGAGTGATTTTCGTGTGCAAGTTCGGTACAAGTCCCTCTAGGATTTTCCAGGTGTATATAATCATGTATCTCTCCCGCCTGCGTTCCAGGGAGTACAGGTTCAGGAACTTCAAGAGCTCCCAGTAACTGAGGTGTTTTGTCTCCGTTATGCGCGCCGTGAAGGTTCTCTGTACATTTTCTAGGTCAGCAATTTCACCTGCCTTGAAAGGTGCAGTTAGTGTGCAGCAATATTCCAGCCTAGATAGAACAAGCGACCTGAAGAGTGTCATCATGGGCTTGGCATCCCTAGTTTTGAAGGTTCTCATTATCCATCCTGTCATTTTTTCTAGCAGCTGCGATTGATACAATGTTATGGTCCTTGAAGGTGAGATCCTCCGACATGATCACTCCCAGGTCTATGACGTTGGTTTTTCGATCTATTTTGTGGCCGGAATTTGTTTTGTGCTCTGATGAAGTTTTAATTTCCTCGTGTTTACCATATCGGAGTAATTGAAATTTCTCATCACTGAACCTCATATTGTTTTCTGCAGCCCATTGAAAGAGTTGGTTGATGTCCGCCTGGAGCCTTGCAGTGTCTGCAATGGAAGACACTGTCATGCAGATTCGGGTGTCATCTGCAAAGGAAGACACGGTGCTGTGGCTGACATCCTTGTCTATGTCAGATATGAGGATGAGAAACAAGATGGGAGCGAGTACTGTGCCTTGTGGAACAGAGCTTTTCACCGTAGCCGCCTCAGACTTTACTCTGTTGACTACTACTCTTCGTGTTCTGTTTGTGAAGAAATTATAGATCCATCTACCAACTTTTCCTGTTATTCCTTTAGCAAACATTTTGTGCGCTATTACGCCATGGTCACACTTGTCGAAGACTTTTGCAAAGTCTGTATATATTACAACTGCATTCTCTTTGTCTTCTAGTGCATCTTTGACCTTGTCGTAGTGATCCAATAGTTGAGACAGACAGGAGCGACCTGCTCCAAACCCATGTTGCCCTGGGTTGTGTAATTGATGGGTTTCTAGATGGGTGGCGATCTTGCTTCTTAGGACCCATTCAAAGATTTTTATGATATGGGATGTTAGTGCTATCGGTCTGTAGTTCTTTGCTATTGCTTTATTGCCCCCTTTGTGGAGTGGGGCTATGTCTGTTGTTTTTAATAACTGTGAGATGACCCCCGTGTCCATGCTCCCTCTCCATAGGATGGTAAAAGCTCGTGATAGGGGCTTCTTGCAGTTCTTGAATTCCATGAGTCTGGCCCTGGGGCAGAGTGCCTGGGCATGTCATTTATCGTCTGTTTGAAGTCATTTGGTGTCAGGATAACATCAGATAGGCTCTTGTTACCCAAATTCTGTGGCTCTCTCATAAAAATTCATTTTGATCTTCGACTCTCAGTCTGGTTAGCGGCTTGCTAAAAACTGAGTCATATTGGGACTTGAGTAGCTCACTCATTTCCTTGCTGTCATCTGTGCAGGACCCATCTTGTTTAAGTATGGGCCCAATACTGGACGTTGTTCTCGACTTTGATTTGGCATAGGAAAAGAAATACTTTGGGTTTCTTTCGATTTCATTTATGGCTTTTAGTTCTTCCCGCGATTCCTGACTCTTATAAGATTCCTTTAGCTTAAGTTCGATGTTTGCTATTTCTCTGACCAGTGACTCCCTACGCATTTCAGATATATTGGCTTCTTTTAGCCGCTCGGTTATTCTTTTTCGTCGCCTGTAAAGGGAGCTCCTGTCTCTTTCTATTTTACATCTACTCCTCCTTTTTCTTAAAGGAATAAACCTTGAGCATACATCGAGTGCCACCGAGTTAATCTGTTCTAGGCATAAGTTGAGGTCTGTGTTGCTTAGTCTATCTTCCCAGCTTATATCGGTTAGGACTTGGTTTACTTTGGTCTCACTTTATGAATTTGGTCCCACTTTATGAATTTGGCGAAGGCTCCCTCGTGACTAATCTCATTATGTCGGTCTGGGGCTCCGCGCATACATGTCTGAACCTCGATTATATTGTGATCTGAGTATATTGTTTTTGATATGGTGACATTTCGTATCAAATCATCATTGTTAGTGAAGATGAGGTCTAGTGTATTCTCCAGTCTAGTAGGCTCTATTATCTGCTGGTTAAGTTGAATTTTGTGCAGAGATTTAAAAGCTCGTGTGTGTGTGAGTTTTCATCAGAGCTGCCTCCTGGTGTTATTACTGCAACAACACTATTTGTTATATTCCTCCATTTTAGGTGCCTCAAGTTGAAATCCCCCAGGAGCAAGATGTTGGGGGCAGGAGCTGGCAGATTTTCCAGACAGTGGTCAATTTTTAACAGCTGTTCCTGGAATTGCTGGGTCATTGCATCCGGAGGCTTGTAAACTACCACAATGACTAGGTTTTGGTTCTCGATCTTTACTGCTAAAACTTCCACTACATCATTTGAGGCATTAAGCAGTTCTGTGCAAACAAGTGACTCTGCGATATACAGGCTAAACCCTCCCCTTTTGCCTGTTCACTCTGTCGCATCTGTATAGGTTGTAACCTGGGATCCATATTTCGTTGTCCAAGTGATCTTTTATGTGGGTCTCTGTGAATGCCGCGAACATTGCATTTGCCTCTGCAAGCAGTCCACGGATGAAAGGTATTTTGTTGTTCGTTGTTGGCTTTAGACCTTGTATATTTGCAAAGAAGAATATCGTTGGGACCGTGGCCATGAAAAACGCACTGGAATCATCCCCATTGACACCTCAAAAGGTGGCTTCCCAGGCCTTCACCTACCTCGTCATTCCAAGGAACCCTGGAGTCACCCCATTTGATCAAAAAAAAAAAAAAAAAAAAAAAACGGGTGGATCCTGGAGAAGCACAATACACAAAACACACATGATCACTTTTCATGACCCAAAAATGCCGAGGGGAACACCTCATCCCAGTCCTTTTGGTACTGGGCACAACAAACACGCATCGTCCTGAGAGACTGGTGAAACCACTCTACTTGACTCTTAGAGTGATAAACATTGTTTCTTACCCACGTCTCTCAAAACTACATGACATTTTATAAAATCTGACTTCTGGCTGGCTTGTACAAAGCCTGACAAAAAACTTTCATCAGAAATCTCAAACCACACATAAAAAAAATTATTAAGAACAGGTACGAACTTTAGTAACCTGGTAAAAAGATAAGTAACTGATAAACACTTATTACTCAGCTCGCCCTTCTCAATACTGAAATATTCTCCATTGAGAATCTGTAAAAATTTCAGAACCTTATCCTCAAATGGGTTTGACATGACTGCATGGTCACATACTCTGTAAAATAAACATTTGTTAAATTTGGGAACCACTTCCTCTGTAACAGCTAGCAACCGAATAGCCTTCAAGGAGTCACCTCATCCGTGGACCTCAACAGCTGCCTCACAGCCAGGGTATTCACTCCCATGCCAGCACTAAGACCCACCCCCAAACCGGGTTTGACCTTGGCCGGTTCATCACTACCCAGAGTCTCCTGCAGGTCAGACTCAATGAACAGGCTCCCCAGGCTCAAACTGTCACCACAATCAGTATAAAAGATCAAGGCGAGGCACAGAAGTTCTTCCCTTGTTCACCTGGCTAGTCATAGTACTCATAAAAAATTTTTAGTCACAGTAGCTTTAGTTTTTACCTTAAAACCTGGTAAATCAGGGTTCCTCTAAACCAAACATTCCTCACTTTTGAGGAGACCCAAAACATTGTTGCCTAGTAGTGGGTCAACATCTGAAAAAGGTAAATCTTCTGTAATACCTACAGGCAGACTCCCAGACTGGTAAACAAACTCCACTCACAACTTATGAAGAGGAGTCCTAATAGTGGGTCCTGAAACTCTTTTCCAAAAAAAATATATTTTCCAGTGTATCTTCTGACACTGATAATACATAATAGCGCAAAATGGAGAATGTGCTACATCCGTCCCTTAAAGACATAACACCTTCTACCCCTACCTTCATTTTGATGTAAAGCCACTGTGGACTTACCTGAAAAGTCCTTCATCCGAGAGTCTTAAACAACTGGTGTACTCTGGGATAAGACTACAATACAAGCCACTGCATGTGTAACTGGGGTACATACTTGAGAGTTCTGGTACCATGCCTACCTGAGGAAGACTTGATCCCTTGTCTTTGGGGAACTTGGCTTTTCCTACCTGATTCCTGATTTCCTGCATCTGAAACTGGTGGTTAGTAGGCTGAAAACTCTTCGGATTATGAGGTTGGAAAAAATTTGGCTTAAACCTGTGAAATTTCATACTCATCCTAGTTGGTGAAGAAAAATTATTGTTAACATGATCTGGGTGATAACTACTTTCAACTTTTTGGTTGGCTAAAAACCTTTCATCCAACTCTAGAGCATGGTTAAATTTATTAATTTTTTTCCTCAAGATATGGCTTAAGGTCAAGAGTTACACAGATCAAAAGATCCTCTAGTAAAATTAAAGTCATTACATCTTCATAATCACCTACAACATCCTTGGAGCGGCACCATTTAGTCAGCAGTGACCTCTTTCCATACTCCACCATGGATTGTTCTTTCTGAAGCTTTAAGCACGCAAGACACAATGAAGTCAACGACATCACAGTCCCGCAAACAGCCCAGATGGGATCACCATCTCTCCTGGGAAGAATGGTAGGCTTGTAGTATGGGACTCTACCTGCGTGTCGATGTTGGCTGACGCCTACATCCGTCACAGCTTTAGGCAACAGTGTCATGTAGGGGGGTAATGATTAGGGGAATATGGGAGTAGGGGATTATGTCAGTAGGTAGGGGACAGGCGAGGCAGTAGGAGGGATGAGTGCGGAGGTAGGTAATATGAGGTCACTGGTGACTACGTCTTCACCTCTCATTACTCTACCCGCCACACTACACTCCCTCTCACTACATGAAATAAAATAATGAATAAAATAGCAAATTACGGGGACAGTGAATATTACTATTCTACTCAAACACAGTTTATTATTAAGTCCTTGTACAATAATATATTTGGGAACAGGAGAACATTATTGTGGTTTAGATAAATGGGATGGTATGTATAAGCAGTGAGACAGGGAACACAATCAACTTGACGAAAATGAATATAACTTACAATATAGTACAGAGGACAGTTCACTACAGGAACTAAGCCACAAGTCCCAAGACCTACACAGCACGAGTACTGCGCCAAGCCAGTACTCTGCCCAATGCCTCCAACAGTCTCCTCCAGAGACTTCAGCAGCCTTCTCCCGAGCCCTGCACCCCAGCAGCGGCTCCGCTCGAAGTCTCTGCTCAGGAGCTCTGCACCCCAGCAGCAGCTCCGCTCGAATCTCCTGATCATGCTCTTCCTTGGGCTTTTATCGTGGTCCAAGCACCCTCCACAACCACGTGTACGACCTGACGCCTAGGTCTGACGCCATCAAGAACAAAAGACCTCAGACGTGGGCGTGGCTACAGACGTCTGCCAAGGCAAGGTGTGACCATATAATTGGTTAAATTAGGTCTCCCCAGAGACCTCACATGCCCAGCTGGATTGCATCACAACAGGGAGGTGCTGCGGATCGCAGGTAGGAGTACAAGATCAGCAAGTACAGAGACATAAACCATCAATCAATTTGTCTCATTGAGATCAGAGACCTTGGCATCATGAGAAAACAACGCCACACGTTTCTTCAAAGAACTGGGTTCTGGAGTCATTTATCCCACTAGAGACCCAAGGGCGGCTACTTTTATATTCCAGTGCGTGGCCATCCAAAGGTGAAATGTTTGCTGCATACTTGGCTTGCGTCCAGCTTCAGAGGAGCTGGAGGTGATTCATAATCTTTGATATATTGCAATACTATATTCATGTTTATGCCTTTTAAAAAAAATGATCCCTAATATATATATATATATATATATATATATATATATATATATATATATATATATATATATATATATATATATATATATATATATATATAAAATTTTAACCACGAGCGAGTGGTATTGATCAATATCAACACTGCGACTAGCAGGATCACCAAATCCTACAAGAACCAAGTACCCAGCCAAGTTAGGTGTGTTACCCTTGGTCCGAGGACATACAGTGGTGTTGGTGCGACTGAGATAATTTCATTCTATTCCCTGTTTGGTGTACTAGCCCAACAAGTAATATTTTACATTACTGTAACCACGAACGGGTGGTATTCATCAATGACAACACTGCTACTAGCCAAGAACTCGAACCCATGATGTTTTGGCCCGCTTCATGGTGACCGAAAATCACTTGACGCTCTAACTCGCAGGACCACCAAATCCTACAAGAACCAAGTACCCAGCTAAGCTAGGTGTGTTTCCCTTGGTCCGAGCCTTCCACCGTTGAGCGAGGCGGCTGTTGAGGTTGGCAATTAACAGATATTATATATACATATGTATATGTATATATATTATATGTATCATATAATATATTATATATATATTATATATATATATATATATATATATATATATATATATATATATATATATAATATATAATATTATATATATATATATATATATATATATATATATATATATATATTATATATATATGCTAATTGCCAACCTCAACAGCCGCCTCGCTCAACGCTGGAAGGCTGTGAGTCCTCAATAATACCAAATTACGTCCTTTTAAACACCTCTAATTACATCTGCATACTTATTCCATTAAAGAGTATGCAAAGGAGAGAACCGAATGAGAGTGTAACGCAATGTTTTTATAGTGTGTGATAACTGAATAAATTAGTCGAGCACTTCCACGGCTAAGTTTGAGGCTCTTGGGAGGATTATATATTAATATTATCGTCATACATGTTATGAGTATTCATTAATGTTATGATTATACATTAATGGTGTGGTTACATAAATTTTATGATTATACATTAATTTTGGAAGATGTGTTCAGGAAACTGATGCAGGTGTTGCAGTGAATATGTGGGTGTTGATGTAGGTGTTGCAGTGAACATGTGGGTGTTGATGCAGGTGTTGCAGTGAACATGTGGGTGTTGATGCAGGTGTTGCAGTGAACATGTGGGTGTTGATGCAGGTGTTGCAGTGAACATGTGGGTGTTGATGTAGATGTGGTAGTGAACATGTGGTTATTGATGCTGGTGTAATAGTAAATATGTGGATTTTGATGCTGGTGTTGCAGTGAACATGTGGGGCTTGATGCAAGTATAACAGTGTTTGTGTGGGTGGTGGTGGGTGTTGATACAAGTGTAGCAGTGAACATGTGTCTGTTGATGCAAGTGTAGTAGTGAATATGTGTGAGTTGATGCAGGCATAACAGTGAACATGTGGAAGTTCAGTGCGGTGTAGCAGTTAATAACATGCGTGCTGATACAGGAATAGCATTGAACCTGTGGCTGTTGATGCATGTGTTTCAAGTGAGTACGTCGATATGTTGTAGGTGGGGCAGTGAACATGTGCTGATGCAGGTGCAGCAGTGAACATGAGTGTGTTAATGAAAGTATCGCAATGAATGTGAAAGTGATAATACAGGTGTATCAGTGATCATGTGTGTGTGTGTGTGTGTGTGTGTGTGTGTGTGTGTGTGTGTGTGTGTGTGTGTGTGTGTGTGTGTGTGTGTGTGTGTGTGTGTGTGCTGATGCAGGTACAGCGCTGATCACGTTGACGTTCATGCAATGAATATGTGGATGTTAATGCAGGTGTTGTAGTGAACACGTTGATGGTGATGCAGGTGTAGCAATGAACATATTGAGATCGGTGTAGGTGTAACAGTGAACATATGTGTTCTGATGTAGATGTAGCACTGAAAACATGTGAACATAAGAACATAAGAAAGAAGGAACACTGCAGCAGGCCTACTGGCCCGTGCGAAGCAGGTCCAAGTCTCCTACCAGCTTAAGCCAATGCACCCAACCTAGTCAGGTCAGGTCACACTCACTTAAGGAAGGAACACGGCAACTGACCTAGTAGCACAAGCTAATCAGGTCCAACTCACACCCACCCACAAAAACTCATGTATTTATCTAACCTATTTTTAAAACTACACAACGTTTTAACCTCTATAACTGTACTCGGGAGTTTGTTCCACTCATCCACAACTCTATTACCAAACCAGTGCTTTCCTATATCGTTCCTGAAACTGAATTTCTCCAACTTAAAACTACTGCTGCGAGTCCTGTCTAGGCTAGATATTTCCAGCATGCTATTTACATCACCTTTATTTATTCATGTCTTCCATTTATACACCTCAATCATATCCCCCCTATTTCTATGCCTTTCTAGAGAGTGCAGATTCAGGGCCCTCAGTCTATCCTCATAGGGAAGATTTCTGATACATGAGATCAACTTTGTCATCCTCCTATGTGCATTTTCCAGAGCATTTATATAAATTCTGTAATACGGTGACCAAAACTGTGCAGCATAATCTGAATGAGGCCTAACCAAGGATATATAGAGTTGAACAACCTGAGGACTCCTATTATTTATGCTTCTTGATATGAAGCCAAGGATTCTATTAGCTTTATTGCGAACGCTTATGCACTGTTGTCTTGGTTTCAGATTACTGCTAACCAGAACTCCTAAATCTTTCTCGCAATCCGTAATATTAAGATCTACATTATTTAGTTTATATGTGGCGTGTTATTTTCCTGTCCAAATTGCATCTGCCACTTCTCCGACCACTGCAACAGTCTATTCAAATCTTCCTGGAGTGCTCTAATGTCCTCGTCAGAATGAATTCGAGGACCTATTTTGGTGCAATTATTTAACAAAGGTATGGAAGAAGGTACCTTACCCTCTTCCATACATTTATTAAATAATTGCACCAACCACTCCAAAACTATATCCCCCCCAAGCAGGTGGGGATATAGTTTTGGAGTGGTTGGTGCAATTATTTAATAAATGTATGGAAGAGGATAAGATACCTAGGGATTGGCAGAGAGCATGCATAGTTCCTTCGTATAAAGGCAAAGGAGACAAACGAGAGTGCAAAAATTATAGGGGGATAAGTCTGTTGAGTATGCCTGGTAAAGTGTATGGTAGAGTTATTATTGAAAGAATTAAGAGTAAGACGGAGAATAGGATAGCAGATGAACAAGGAGGCTTTAGGAAAGGTAGGGGGTGTGTGGACCAGGTGTTTACAGTGAAACATATAAGTGATCAGTATTTAGATAAGGCTAAAGAGGTTTTTGTGGCATTTATGGATTTGGAAAAGGCATACGACAGGGTGGATAGGGAGGCAATGTGGCAGATGTTGCAGGTGTATGGTGTAGGAGGTAGGTTACTGAAAGCAGTGAAGAGTTTTTACGAGGATAGTGAGGCTCAAGCTAGAGTATGTAGGAAAGAGGGAGATTATTTCCCAGTAAAAGTAGGCCTTAGACAAGGATGTGTGATGTCACCGTGGTTGTTTAATATATTTATAGATGGGGTTGTAAGAGAAGTAAATGCGAGGGTCTTGGCAAGAGGCGTGGAGTTAAAAGATAAAGAATCACACATAAAGTGGGAGTTGTCACAGTTGCTCTTTGCTGATGACACTGTGCTCTTGGGAGATTCTGGAAAGAAGTTGCAGAGGTTGGTGGATGAATTTGGAAGGGTATGCAAAAGAAGAAAATTGAAAGTGAATACAGGAAAGAGTAAGGTTATGAGGATAACAAAAAGATTAGGTGATGAAAGATTGGATATCAGATTGGAGGGAGAGAGTATGGAGGAGGTGAATGTATTCAGATATTTGGGAGTGGACGTGTCAGCGGATGGGTTTATGAAAGATGAGGTGAATCATAGAATTGATGAGGGGAAAAGGGTGAGCGGTGCACTTAGGAGTCTGTGGAGACAAAGAACTTTGTCCTTGGAGGCAAAGAGGGGAATGTATGAGAGCATAGTTTTACCAACGCTCTTATATGGGTGTGAAGCATGGGTGATGAATGTTGCAGCGAGGAGAAAGCTGGAGGCAGTGGAGATGTCATGTCTGAGGGCAATGTGTGGTGTGAATATAATGCAGAGAATTCGTAGTTTGGAAGTTAGGAGGAGGTGCGGGATTACCAAAACTGTTGTCCAAAGGGCTGAGGAAGGATTGTTGAGGTGGTTCGGATATGTAGAGAGAATGGAGCGAAACAGAATGACTTCAAGAGTGTATCAGTCTGTAGTGGAAGGAAGGCGGGGTAGGGGTCGGCCTAGGAAAGGTTGGAGGGAGGGGGTAAAAGAGGTTTTGTGTGTGAGGGGCTTGGACTTCCAGCAGGCATGCATGAGCGTGTTTGATAGGAGTGAATGGAGACAAATGGTTTTTAATACTTGACGTGCTGTTGGAGTGTGAGCAAAGTAACATTTATGAAGGGATTCAGGGAAACCGGCAGGCCGGACTTGAGTCCTGGAGATGGGAAGTACAGTGCCTGCACTCTGAAGGAGGGGTGTTAATGTTGCAGTTTAAAAACTGTAGTGTAAAGCACCCTTCTGGCAAGACAGTGATGGAGTGAATGATGGTGAAAGCTTTTCTTTTTTCGGGCCACCCTGCCTTGGTGGGAATCGGCCAGTGTGATAATAATAATAAAAAAAATAATATTTTGGTGTCATCGGCAAACTTGCTTATGTCGCTTTTTGTGCCCTCAAATATGTCGTTTATGTAGATTGTGACCCCTGTGAAACACCATCGTGACTATTCCTCACTCTGATTTCTCCCCATTTATGCAAACTCTCTGCTGCCTATTTGTAAACCATGGTTCTATCCAGCAAAAAAATTCTCCTCCTATTCCATGTGCCTTAATTTTCCTCAAAAATCTCTGATGTGGGACCCTCTCAAAAGCCTTACTGAAGTCCATATACACAATATTATATTCATTACCATGATCTACCTCCTCAAATACCTTAGTGAAAAAAATTAATAAATTCGTAAGTTAGGAACGCCCCTTTGTATAACCATGCTGAGATTCGTTGATTAATTTATGCTTTTCAAGGTGGCTACGAACTGACTGCCTCGGCAATTATTTATTCCACAAATTTCCCCACTATGGAGGTTAGGCTTATTGGTCTATAGTTCGAAGCTAAGAACCTGTCACCTGCTTTATGCAGGTAGGGCAATGAACAAGTTGATGTTCATACAGGTGTAGCAATGAACAGGTGTATATTAGGTAAAAGGACACATGCACAACTAATGCGGCAATTTATTGGGGCAACGTTTCTACAAATATTATGACAATGTGAATGTTAATGCAGATGTAGCAGTGAACATGTGTGTGTTGATGCAAGTGTAGCAGTGAACATGTGTGTGTTGATGCAAGTGTAGCAGTGAACATGTGTGTGTATATTGATGTAAGTGTAGCAGTGAACATGTGTTGATGTAGGTATAGCAGTGAACATGTGTGTCTTGGTGCAGGTGTAGCAGTGAACATGTGTGTGTTGATGCAAGTGTAGCAGTGAACATGTGTGCATTGATAAAGATGTAGCAGTGAACATGTGTGTGTTGATGCAGGTTTAGCAGTGAACATGTGTGAGTTGATGCAGGTTTAACAGTGAACATGTGTGTGCATACTGATGCAAGCGTAGCAGCGAACATGTGTGAGTTGATGCAGGTTTAACAGTGAACATGTGTGTATATATTGATGCAAGTGTAGCAGTGAACATGTGTGTGTTGATGCAGATGTAGCAGTGAACATGTTTGTGTTGATGCAAGTACAGAAGTGAACATGTGTGTGTTGATGAAGGTGCAGCAGTGAACATGTGTGTGTTGATGCAGGTATAGCAGTGAACATGTGTGAGTTGATGCAGGTGTAACAGTGAACATGTGTGTGTATATTGATGCAAGTGTAGCAGTGAACATGTGTGTGTTGACGCAGGTGAAGTAGTGAACATGTTTGTCTTGGTGCAGGTAAACCAGTGAACATGTGTATGTTGATGCAGGTGTAGTAGTGAACATATGTGTGAATATTGACGCAAGTGTAGAAGTGAACATGTGTGTGTTGATGCAAGTGTAGCAGTGAACATGTGTGTGATGATGCAGGTGTAGCAGTGAACATATGTGTGAATATTGATGAAAGCGTAGCAGTGAACATGGGTGTTTATATCGATGCAGGTGTAGCAGTGAATATGTGCGTGTATATTGATGCATGTGTAGCAGTGAATATATCTGTGTATATTGATGCAAGTGCAGCAGTGAACATGTGCTTGTTGATGCAGGTGTAGCAGTGAATATGTGTGTGTTGATGCGGGTGTAGCAGTGAAATGTTTTGTGTATATTGATGCAAGTGTAGCAGTAAACATGTGTGTGTTGATGCAAGTGTTACAGTGAACATGTCTGTGTATATTGATGCAAGTGTAGCAGTGAACATGTGTGTTGATGCAGGTGCATCAATGAACATGTGTGTGTTGATGCAGGTGTAGCAGTGAACATGTGTGTGTATATTGACGCAAGTGTAGCAGTGAACATGTGTGTGTATATTGATGCGAGTGTTGCAGTGAACATGTGTGTGTTGATGCAGGTGTAGCAGTGAACAAGTGTGTGTATATTGATGCAAGTGTAGCAGTGAACATGTGTGTGTTGATGAAGGTGTAGCAGTGGACATGTATGTGTTGATGCAGGTGTAGCAGTGAACATGTGTGTGTGTGTATTGATGCAAGTGTAGCAGTGAACATGTGTGTGTTGATGCAGGTGTTACAGTGAACATATATGTGTATATTGGTGCAAGTGTAACGGTGAACATACGTGTGTGTTGATACAGGTGTAGCAGTGAACAAGTGTGTGTATATTGATGCAGGTGTAGCAGTGAACATATGTGTGTATATTGATGCAAGTGTAGCAGTGAACATGTGTGTGTTGATGCAGGTGTAGCAGTGAACATATGTGTATTGATGCAGGTGCAGCAGTGAACATGTGTGTGTGTGTGTGTGTGTTGATGCTGGTGTAACAGTGAACATGTACTCACCTATTTGTACTCACCTATTTGTGGTTGCAGGGGTCGAGTCACAGCTCCTGGCCCCGCCTCTTCGCTGATTGCTACTAGGTCCTCTCTCTCCCTGCCCCATGAGCTCTATCATACTTCGCCTTAAAACTATGTATGGTTCCTGCCTCCACCACATCACTTTCTAGGCTATTCCATGGTCTGACTACTCTATGACTGAAGAAATACTTCCTAACATCCCTTTGATTCATCTGAGTCTTCAACTTCCATTTGTGACCTCTTGTGTCTGTGTCCCATCTCTGGAACATCCCGTCTTTGTCCACCTCGTCTATTCCGCGAAGTATTTTATATGTCGTTATCATGTCTCCCCTGACCCTCCTGGCCTCCAGTGTCGTCAGGCCGATTTCCCTCAACCTTTCTTCATAGGACAATCCCCGTAGCTCTGGGACTAGTCTTGTTGCAAACCTTTGCACTTTCTCTAATTTCTTGACGTGCTTGACTAGGTGTGGATTCCAAACTGGTGCTGCATACTCCAGTATGGGCCTGACGTAGATGGTATACAGAGTCTTAAACGAATCCTTACTGAGGTATCGGAACGCTATCCGTAGGTTTTGCCAGGCGCCCGTATGCTGCAGCAGTTATTTGATTGATGTGCGCCTCATGAGATATGCTCGGTGTTATACTCACCCCCAGATCTTTTTCCTTGAGTGAGGTTTGCAGTCTTTGGCCATCTAAACTATATTGTGTCTGCGGTCTTCTTTGCCCTTCCCCAATCTTCATGACTTTGCATTTGGCAGGGTTAAATTCAAGGAGCCAGTTGCTGGACCAGGCTTGTAGCCTGTCCAGGTCTCTTTGTAGTCCTGCCTGATCCTCATCCGATTTGATTCTTCTCATTAACTTCACATCATCTGCAAACAAGGACACTTCTGAGTCTATCCCTTCCGTTATGTCGTTCACGTATACCAAGAACAGCACAGGTCCTAGGACTGACCCCTGTGGAACCCCGCTTGTCACAGGCGCCCACTCTGACACCTCGTCGCGTACCATGACTCGTTGTTGCCTCCCTGTCAGATATTCTCTGATCCATTGCAGTGCCTTTCCTGTTATGTGTGCCTGGTCCTCTAGCTTTTGCAGTAACCTCTTGTGAGGAACTGAGTCGAAGGCCTTCTTGCAGTCCAAAAATACGCAGTCGATCCACCCCTCTCTCTCTTGTCTTACTTCTGTCACCTTGTCATAAAACTCTAGTAGGTTTGTGACACAGGATTTTCCTTCCCTGAAACCGTGCTGGTTGTCAATTATACACTTGTTTCTTTCCAGGTGCCCCACCACTCTCCTCCTGATGATCTTCTCCATGACCTTGCATACTATACACGTAAGTGATACAGGTCTGTAGTTTAGTGCCTCATGTCTGTCTCCCTTTTTAAAAATTGGGACTACATTTTCCATTTTCCATACCTCAGGGAGTTGCCCAGTTTCAAATGATGTGTTGAAGATCTTTGTTAATGGCTCACACAATATCTCTGCTCCCTCTTTAAGGACCCATGGAGAGATGTTGTCTGGTCCCACCGCCTTTGAGGTGTCAAGTTCGCATAGCAGCTTCTTCACCTCCTCCTTGGTTATATGTACCTCATCCAGCACTTGCTGGTGTGCCCCCCTGTTCTGATTTCCTGGAGTCCTACTGGGTTCCACTGTAAATACCTCTTTAAATCTTGTGTTGAGCTCCTGACATACCTCTTGGTCGTTTCTTGTGAATTCCCCATCACCCTTCCTCAGTCTGATTACCTGGTCCTTGACTGTTGTTTTCCTCCTGATGTGGCTGTACAACAGCTTCGGGTCAGTCTTTACTTTTGATGCTATGTCATTTTCATATTGTCTCTGAGCCTCCCTTCTTATCTGTGCATATTCGTTTCTGGCTCTTCGGCTGATTTCTTAATTTTTCCTGAGTTCTCTGTCTTCTGTACCTTTTCCATTCTCTAGTACACCAAGTTTTTGCCTCCCTACACCTTTGGGTGAACCAAGGACTCGTTCTGTTCTTCCCATTATTTCTGTTTCCCTTGGGAACAAACCTCTCCTCTGCCTCCTTGCATTTGTGTGTGTGTGTGTGTGTGTTGTGTGTGTACTCACCTATTTGTACTCACCTATTTGTGGTTGCAGGGGTCGAGTCCTAGCTCCTGGCCCCGCCTCTTCACCGGTTGCTACTGGGCCCTCTCTCTCCCCGCTCCATGAGCTTTATCAAACCTCGTCTTAAAACTGTGTATGGTTCCTGCCTCCACTACGTCATTTTCTAGGCTATTCCACTGCCTTACAACTCTATGACTGAAGAAATACTTCCTACTATCTCTCTGACTCATTTGTGTCTTCAACTTCCAATTGTGGCCTCTTGTTTCTGTGTCCCCTCCCTGGAACATCCTGTCTTTGTCCACCTTGTCTATTCCACGCAGTATTTTATATGTCGTTATCATGTCTCCCCTGACCCTCCTATCCTCCAGTGTCGTCAGGCCGATTTCCCTCAACCTTTCTTCGTAGGACATTCCCCTGAGCTCCGGAACTAGCCTTGTTGCAAACCTTTGTACTTTCTCTAATTTCGTGACGTGCTTGACCAGGTGTGGGTTCCAAACTGGTGCTGCATACTCCAGTATGGACTTCACTTACATAGTGTACAGTGTCTTGAACGATTCCTTACTAAGGTATCGGAACGTTATTCTCAGGTTTGCAAGGCGCCCATATGCTGCAGCAGTTATCTGGTTAATGTGTGCCTCCGGAGTCGTGTTCGGTGTTTTGGTCACCCCAAGATCTTTCTCCTTTAGTGAGGTTTGCAGCCTTTGTCCACCTAGCCTATACTCTGTCTGTGGTTTTCTTTGCCCTTCCCAAGTCTTCATGACTTTCCATTTGGCAGGGCTGAATTCGAGAAGCCAGTTGCTGGACCACGTGTGTAGCCTGTCCAGGTCTTCTTGTAGTCCTTCCTGATCCTCATCTGGTTTAATCCTTCTCATTAGCTTCACATCATCTGCAAACAGGGACGCTTCAGAGTCTATCCCTTCCATCATGTCATTCACATATATCAAAAATTACACTGGTCCTAGGACTGACCCCTGTGGGACCCCGTTCGTCACAGGCGCCCACTGTTGTACCTCATCACGTACCATGACTCGATGTTGCCTCCCTGTCAGGTATTCTCTGATCCATTGCAGTGCCCTTCCTGTTATACACGCCTGATCCTCCAGCTTCTGCACTGATCTCCTGTGAGGAACTGTGTCGAAGGCCTTCCTGCAGTCCAGGAAAATGCAATCAACCCAACCCTCTCTCTCGTGTCTTACTTTTGTTACCTTGTCATAAAACTCCAGAAGGTTTGTTACACAGGATATGCCTTCCATGACTCCGTGCTGGTTGTTGTTTATAAGCTTGTTTCGTTCCAGGTGCTCCACCACTCTCCTCCTGATCATCTTCTCCATGACTTTGCATACTATACACGTCAGAGACACTGGTCTGTAGTTTAGTGCCTCGTTTCTGCGTCCTTTCTTAAAAATGGGGACTACATTTGTTTCTGTGTATGTGTGTGTTGATGTAGGTGTAGCAGTGAGCATGTGTGTGTGTGTGTGTGTGTACCCACTTAGTTGTACTCACCTAGTTGTAGTTGCAGGGGCCGAGTCACAGCTCCTGGCCCCGCCTCTTCACTGGCCGCTACTGGGTCACAATTCCTGCTCCACGACCTTTATCATACATGTGTGTGTGTGTGTGTGTTGATGCAGGTGTAGCAGTGAACATGTGTGTGTGTGTGTGTGTGTGTGTGTGTGTTGATGCAGGTGTAGCAGTGAACATGTGTGTGTGTGTGTGTGTGTGTGTGTGTGTGTGCGTGTATGTGTGTGTGTGTGTGTGTGTGTGTGTGTGTGTGTGTGCGTGTTAATGCAGATGTAGCAGTGAACATGTGTGTGTGTGTGTTGATGCAGGTGTAGCAGTGAACATGTGTATGTGTGTGTGTTGATGCAGGTGTAACAGTGAACATGTGCGCGTGTGTGTGTACTCACCTAATTGTACTCACCTAATTGTGGTTGCAGGGATCGAGACTCTGCTCCTGGCCCCGCCTCTTCAACGACCGCTACTAGGTCCTCTCTCCCCCTGCTCCATGAGCTTTATCATACCTCGTCTTAAAACTACATCGCTTGCCAGACTATTCCACTTCCTAACTACTCTATGATTGAAGAAAGTCTTCCTAACATCCCTTTGACTCATCTGAGTCACAGCTTCCAATTGTAACCCCTTGTTTCTGTGTCCCATCTCTGGAACATCCTGTCTCTGTCCACCTTGTCTATTCCACGCAGTATTTTGTATGTTGTTATCATGTCTCCCCTGGCCCTCCTGTCCTCCAGTGTTGTCGGACCGATTTCCCTTAACCTTTCTTCATAGGACATTCCCCTTATCTCTGGAACTAGCCTTGTTGCAAACCTTTGCGCTTTCTCTAATTTCTTGACGTGTTTGGCCAGGTGTGGGTTCCAAACTGGTGCTGCGTACTCCAGTATGGGCCTGACGTACACAGTGTATAAAGTCTTGAACGATTCCTTACTGAGGTAACGGAACGCTATTCTCAAGTTTGCCAAGCGCCCATATGCCGCAGCAGTTATCTGGTTAATGTGTGCTTCTGACGATGTACTCGGTATTATACTCACTCCTAGGTCTTTCTCCTTGAGTGAGGTTTGCAGCCTTTGGCCACCTAGCCTATACTCTGTCTGCAGTCTTCTTTGCCCTCCTCCGATCTTCATGACATTGCATTTGGCGGGGTTAAATTCTAGGAGCCAGTTTCTGGACCACACATCCAGCCTGTCCAGGTCTCTTTGTAGACCTGTCTGGTCCGCGTCTGATTTAATTCTCCTCATTAACTTCACGTCATCTGCAAACAGGGACACTTCTGAGTGTATCCTTTTCGTCATGTTCACATATACCAAGAATAACACTGGTCCCAGGACTGACCCCTGTGGGACCCCGCTCGTCACTGGCGCCCACTGTGATACCTCATCACAGACCATGACTCGCTGTTGCCTCCCTGTTAGGTATTCTCTGATCCATTGCAGTGCCCTTCCTGTTATACGTGCCTGTTCCTCTAGCTTCTGTACTAATCTCTTGTGAGGAACTGTGTCGAAGGCCTTCTTGCAGTCCAAGAAAATGCAATCAACTCACCCCTCCCTCTCATTTCTGACTTCAGTTACCTTGTCGTAAAACTCTAGTAGTTTTGTGACACAAGATTTGCCTTCCATGAATCCGTGTTGGCTGTCGTTTATAATCTTGTTCCGCTCCAGGTGCTCCACCACTCTCCTCCTGATAATCTTTTCCAAGACTTTACATACTATACATGTCAGTGACACTGGTCTATAATTTAGTGCTTCATTTCTGTCTCCCTTCTTGCCTTCTTGCATACTTCAGGCAGTTGCCCAATTTCAAGGGAAGTGTTGAAGAATTTGGTTAGTGGCACACGTAGTGTCCCTTCTCCCTCTCTAAGGACCCACGGAGAGATGTTGTCGAGTCCCACCGCCTTTGAGGTATCAAGGTCACTTAGGAGCTTCTCCACCTCCTCCTCCTCAGTTGTGTGTAATTCATCCAACACTTGGTGGTATATCCCTTGTTTTCCGCATGCCACTGTTTTGTCTCCCCGTTGTCCCTTCATCCTCCACTGTAAATACTTCCTGAAATCTCATGTTGAGCTCCTTGCATACCTCCTGGTCGTTTCTTGTTAGCTCCCCACCTTCTTTCCTCAGCCTGATTACCTGGTCCTTGACTGTCGTCTTCCTCCTGATGTGGCTGTAGACTAGTTTCGGGTCAGACTTGAATTTCGATGCTATGTCATTTTCATACTGCCGCTGTGCCTCCCTTCTTATCTGTGCAAACTCGTTTCTGGCTCGTTAACTAATCTCTTTATTCTCCTGAGTCCTTTGCCTTCTATACTTTTTCCATTCTCTAGAGCACTTAGTTTTTGCCTCCCTGCACCTTCGGGTAAACCAAGGGCTCATTCTGTCCTTCCCATTATTTCTGTTACCCTTGGGAACAAACCTTTCCTCTGCCTTCTTGCATTTTGTTGTTTCAAAGTCCATCATTTCGTTTACTGATTTTCCTACCAACTCCTGTTCCCACTGAACCTCCTGCAGGAAGGTCCTCATTCCTGTGTAGTCCCCCTTTTATAATTTAGCTGTGTGTGTGTGTGTTGATGCAGGTGTAGAAGTGAAATTGGAAATATAATAAATTCTGCGTAAATACACCAAGATATACACCTATGGGTGTAAATACACCAAACGATATACACCTCTGGGTGTAAATACACCAAGATATACACCTCTGGATGTAAATACACCTCTGGGTGTAAATACACTAAGATATACACTTCTGGGAGCACCGAGATATATACCTTTGGGTGTAAATACACCAAGATATATACCTCTGGGTGTAAATACACTCGCTCTTCACATATTTTAAGGCTATAAATAAGGCACAGCTGCTGGTTTATATGTATTACCTCTGCTGCTGCACATTTATTCCAGCTCCTGTTTTAAATGTTTCAGGAGCTGTTTTATGCAGAGGATGGAAGGTGTCAAGAGAATGATTAAAGAGCTGGAAGTGTGAGGAATGATTAAGGGTGGAGAAAGTGGGAAGAATGATTTAGGGGAAAGGAAATGTGAGGTATGACTAGAAAGTGATGGAGTGAGAGGAATGATTAAGAAGAAATAGTGGGAGAAAGGTTTAAAAGAGACTAGAAGAGGTGAATGAATAAGGGAAGTGGAAAGTGATGGAGTTGGAGAATGAATAAGAATATATAGAGTAAGAGGAATGATTTAAGAGTTAAGGGAGATGAGAGAATGGAAAAGAGAGAGTGTGAGGAATGATCAAGCAGAGAGATCATTCAGAACACAAAGTGAGATGGAAGGGAGAATGGTTATGAACGAAAGGACTGAAAGGAGCAGAGAAGAATAAAAAAGTCGACGAAGGGATAGATGGAATGGGGCACTGAGAAACAAATTAAAGAAGAGTGAAGAGCAAGCAGATGAGAAGAGAGTTAACGGGAAACTGGATGAGGGTGACCAAGGGTAAAGGAAAGAACGATAGGAAACCCACCAAAAAACGAAGAAATTAAGATTTTTTTTTCTTTAGGATGTATGTAGTAGCAGACCTCTGAAATACAGACCTCAGGAAACTAGCGGAAATAATCCCCTCCCTCCCAGGCACCTGCCACCCTGGAAAAGACTTTATTACGCCATAAATACCAGTCACTGCTTTTACACCGACTTGTTTCTCCTGTAAATTTAATGTTTTTGATGTTAAATGCAAATCTGGTAAAAATTAATGAATAGGAAATATTCGAAAACCACACACACACACACACACACACACACACACACACACACACACACACACACACACACACACACACACACACACACAGGAGGGGCCAGGGGCTGTGAATCGACCCATGCAACCACAAATAGGTGAGTACACACACACACACACACACACACCCAGACACACGCACACACACACACACACACACACACACACACACACACACACACACACACACACACACACACACACACACACACACACACACACACACACACACTAAACTACAGACCTGTGTCTCTGACATGTATTGTGTGCATAGTCATGGAGAAGATTATCAGGAGGAGAGTGGTGGAACACTTGGAACAGAACAAGATTATAAACAACAACCAGCATGGGTTCATGGAAAGCAAATCCTGTGTGACAAACCTCCTGGAGTTTTATGACAAGGTAACATAAGTAAGACACGAGAGAGAGGGGTGGGTTGATTGCATTTTCCTAGACTGCAGGAAGGCCTTTGACACAGTTCCCCACAAGAGATTAGTGCAGAAGCTGGAGGATCAGGCGCATATAACAGGGAGGGCACTTCAATGGATCAGGGAATACCTGACAGGGAGGCAACAACGAGTCATGGTATGTGAAGAGGTATTACAGTGGGCGCCTGTGACGAGCGGGATCCCACAGTGGTCAGTTCTAGGACCAGTGCCATTTTTGATGTATGCGAACGACATGATGGAAGGAATAGACTCTGAAGTGTCCCTATTCGCAGATGATGTGAAGTTGATGAGAAGAATTAAATCGGATGAGGATGAGGCAGGACTGCAAAGAGACCTGGACAGGCTGGACATGTGGGCCAGAAACTGGCTTCTCGAATTCAATCCTGCCAAATGCCAAGTCATGAAGATTGGGGAGGGGCAAAGAAGACTGCAGACAGAGTATAGGATAGGTGGACAAAGACTACAGACCTCACTCAGGGAGAAAGACCTTGGGGTGACCATAACACCTAGCACGTCACCGGAGGCACACATCAACCAAATAACTGCTGCAGCATACGGGCGCCTGGCGAACCTGAGAATAGCGTTCCGATACCTTAACAAGGAATCGTTCAAGACACTGTACACTGTGTATGTTAGGCACATACTGGAGTATGCAGCACCAGTCTGGAACCCACACCTGGTCAAGCACGTCAAGAAGTTAGAGAAAGTACAAAGGTTTGCAACAAGGCTAGTCCCAGAGCTCAGGGGAATGTCGTACGAGGAGAGGTTGAGGGAAATCGGACTGACGACACTGGAGGACAGAAGGGTCAGGGGAGACATGATAACGACATACAAGATACTGCGGGGAATAGACAAGGTGGAGAGAGATAGGATGTTCCAGAGAGGGGACACAGAAACAAGGGGTCACAACTGGAATCTGAAGACTCAGACGAGTCACAGGGACGTTAGGGAGTATTTCTTCAGTCATAGAGTCGTCAGGAAGTGGAATAGCCTAGCAAGTGAAGTAGTGGAGGCAGGAACCATACATAGTTTTAAGAAAAGGTATGACAAAGCTCAGGAAGCAGAGAGGGAGAGGACCTAGTAGCGATCAGTGAAGAGGCGGGGCCAGGAGCTGAGACTCGACCCCTGCAACCACAATTAGGTGAGTACACACACACACACACACACACACACTGGAAAGACAGGACGGAGGGGGACACCAACAAGGAATACACCAACAAGTGCTGGATGTCATACACACAACTGAGGAGGAGGTGAAGAAGCTGCTAAGTGACCTTGATACCTCAAAGGCAATGGGACCCGACAACATCTCCCTGTGTGTCCTCAGAGAGGGAGCAGAAATACTGTGCGTGCTATTAACGACAATCTTCAACACATCCCTTGAAACTGGGCAACTACCCGAGGTATGGAAGACAGCAAATGTAGTCCTCATATTTAAAAAAGGAGACAGAAAAGAGGCACTGAATTACAGACCAGTGTCGATGACGTGTATGTTATGCTAAGTCATGGAGAAGATTATCAGGAGGAGAGTGGTAGAGCACCTGGAACGGAACAAGATTATAAACGACAACCAGCACGGATTCATGGAAGGCAAATCCTGTGTCACAAACCTTTTGGAGTTTTATGACAAAGTTACAGAAGTAAGACACGAGAGAGAGAGGGGTGGGTTGACTGCATTTTCTTGGACTGCAAGACCTTCGACACAGTTCCTCACAAGAGATTAGTGCAGAAAATAGAGGATCAGGGGAGACATGATCGAAGTGTATAAGTGGAAGATGGGCATTAATAAAGGGGATGTTAATAAGGTCTTGAGGATGTCTCTCCAAGAGAGAACCCGCAGTAATGGATTTAAATTAGACAAGTTTAGATTTAGAAAGGACATAGGAAAGTATTGGTTTGGAAATAGGGTAGTTGATGAGTGGAACAGTCAGTCTGACTTTCGACCCCTGAAACCACAATTAGGTGAGTACAATTAGGTGAGTACACACACACACACACACACACACACACACACACACACACACACACACACACACATACACACATACATACATACACACACACATACATACACACAGCTTCGAATACACAGTAGAGCTACAAGTGGAGGGAGAAGCAGGAAGGCCAGGACGAATGAAGCCAAACTACAAGAAAGGGGACTACACAGGAATGAGGAACTTCCTGAACGGGGTTCAGTGGGACAGAGAACTGGCAGGGAAGCCAGTTAATGAGATGATGGAATATGTAGCAACAAAATGCAAGGAGGCTGAGGAGAGGTTTGTACCCAAGGGTAACAGGAATAATGAAAAAGCCAGGATGAGCCAATGGTTTACCCAAAGGTGCAGGGAGGCAAAAACCAAGTGTGCTAGGGAATGGAAGAAATAAAGAAGGCAAAGGACCCAGGAGAATAAGGAGAGCAGTCGTAGAGCCAGAAACGAATATGCACAGATAAGAAGGGAGGCCCAAAGACAATATGAAAATGACATAGCAATGAAAGCCAAATCTGACCCGAAACTGTTGTACAGCCACATCAGGAGGAAAACAACAGTCAAGGACCAGGTAATCAGGCTAAGGAAGGAAGGAAGGAGGAGAAACAACAAGAAATGACCGTGAAGTATGTGAGGAACTCAACAAGAGATTTAAAGAAGTGTTCACAGAGGAGACAGAAGGGGCTCCAGAAAGACGGAGAGGTGGGGCACACCACCATGTGCTGGACACAGTGCACACAACCGAGGAAGAAGTGAAGAGGCTTCTGAGTGAGCTAGATACCTCAAAGGCAATGGGGCCAGATAACATCTCGCCATGGGTATTGAGAGAGGGAGCAGAGGCGTTATGTGTACCCCTAACAACAATATTCAATACATCTATCGAAACAGGGAAATTTCCTGAAGCATGGAAAACAGTAAATGTAGTCCCAGTCTTTAAAAAAGGAGACAGACATGAAGCATTAAACTACAGACCAGTGTCAATGACATGTATAGTATCTAAAGTCATGGTGAAGATTATCAGAAGAGTGGTGGAACACCTAGAAAGGAATGATCTCATCAACAGCAGCCAACATGGTTTCAAGGACGGGAAATCCTGTGTCACAATCCTACTGGAGTTCTATGACATAATGACAGCAGTAGGACAATATAGAGAGAGGCGGGTGGATTGCATTTTCTTGGACTGCAAGAAGGCGTTTGACACAGTTCCACACAAGAGATTAGCGCAAAAACTGGAGGATCAAGCAGGGATAACAGGGATGGCATTACAATGGATCAGGGAATACTTGTCAGGAAGACAGCAGCGAGTCATGGTACGTGGCGAGGTGTCAGAGTGGGCACCTGTGACCAGTGGGGTCCCACAGGGGTCAATCCTAGGACCAGTGCTGTTTCTGGTATTTGTGAGCTACATGACGGAAGGAATAGACTCCGAAGTGTCCCTGTTTGCAGATGACGTGAAGTTGATGAGAAGAATTCATTCGATCGAAAACCAGGCAGAACTACAAAGAGATCTGGACAGGCTGCAGACCTGGTCCAGCAACTGGCTCCTGGAGTTCAAACCCATCAAGAGCAAAATCATGAAGATTGGGGAAGGGCAAAAAAGACCGCAGACGGAGTACAGTCTAGTGGGCCAGAGACTACAAACCTCACTCAAGGAAAAAGATCTTGGGGCGAGTATAACACCAGCCACATCTCCTGAAGCGCACATCAACCAAATAACTGCTGCAGCATATGGGCACCTAGCAAACCTCAGAACAGCATTTCGACATCTTAATAAGGATTCCTTCAGGACCCTGTACACCGTGTACGTTAGGCCCATATTGGAGTATGCGACACCAGTTTGGAACCCACACCTAGCCAAGCACGTAGAGAAACTAGAGAAAGTGCAAAGGTTCGCAACAAGACTAGTCCCAGAGCTAAGGGGTATGTCCTACGAGGAGAGGTTAAGGGAAATAGACCTGACAACACTGGAGGACAGGAGAGATGGAGGGGACATGATAACAACATACAAAATACTGAGAGGAATTGACAAGGTGGACAAAGACAGGATGTTCCAGGGATGGGACACAGCAACAAGGGGACACAGTTGGAAGTTGAAGACAGAGATGAATCACAGGGATGTTAGGAAGTATTTCTTCAGCCACAGAGTAGTCAGGAAGTGGAATAGTTTGGGAAGCGATGTAGTGGAGGCAGGATCCATACATAGCTTTAAGCAGAGGTATGATAAAACTCACGGTTCAGGGAGAGTGACCTAGTAGCGACCAGTGAAGATACGGGGGCCAGGAGCTAGGACTCGACCCCTGCAACCTCAACTAGGTGAGTACAACTAGGTGAGTTCACACACACACACACACACACACACTCACACACACACACACACACACACACACACACACACACACACACACACACACATACACACACACACACAGGGAAGAATAGAACGAGTCCTTGGTTCACCCAAAGGTGTAGGGAGGCAAAAACTAGGTGTACTAGAGAATGGAAAAGGTACAGAAGACAGAGAACTCAGGAAAATAAAGAAATCAGCCGAAGAGCCAGGAACGAATATGCACAGATAAGAAGGGAGGCTCAGAGACAATATGAAAATGACATAGCAACAAAAGTAAAGACTGACCCGAAGCTGTTGTACAGCCACATCAGGAGGAAAACAACAGTCAAGGACCAGGTAATCAGACTGAGGAAGGGTGATGGGGAATTCACAAGAAACGACCAAGAGGTATGTCAGGAGCTCAACACAAGATTTAAAGAGGTATTTACAGTGGAACCCAGTAGGACTCCAGGAAATCAGAACAGGGGGGCACACCCGCAAGTGCTGGATGAGGTACATATAACCAAGGAGGAGGTGAAGAAGCTGCTATGCGAACTTGACACCTCAAAGGCGGTGGGACCAGACAACATCTCTCCATGGGTCCTTAAAGAGGGAGCAGAGATATTGTGTGAGCCATTAAACAAAGATCTTCAACACATCACTTGAAACTGGGCAACTCCCTGAGGTATGGAAAATGGCAAATGTAGTCCCAATTTTTAAAAAGGGAGACAGACAAGAGGCACTAAACTACAGACTGTATCACT
>NC_069402.1:20325094-20342594 GCF_026875155.1 Cherax quadricarinatus
TCCCGCCCGACAGGTATTCTAAGACAGGTACCATTCTCTGACCCACGTTCGCCTTAGCTTTTTTGGGTTAAGACATGACTCAGTTCTGCACTGAGGTCGCAAGTCCCTTACTCCCAGCTCACCCCACCGGAGTCCCAACAGAAGAACCGGAATTTCTCTTTTCAATATCTGTCCCACGATCGCCTTTGCTGCTGGGTTAAGCCCTGGCTCTATTTCTACGACTAAGAACACTCCTCTCCAGCACTATTCTTCGTCTGTCCCGTCTTCCCCGCTCATCCCATTTGGGATCTTACCTGAACTTTCGTTCGTCCGTTCGTTCCTCTGTATGTTAGAAGTGATCAAGGTCCCAGGACCGAAACGTTTTCTAATAAATATGTCATAGTGTTTGCTTACGTGTCTTTCTAAACCATATATATACATACACACATCTAAGTTTTTCTTCTTTTCCCTAAATAGCTCTTGTTTTTCTTTATTTCTTCTATTGCCCAAAGGGCAGTGGAAAAGAATCTTTCCTCCGTAAGCCATGTGAGTCGTATGAGGCGACTAAATTGCCAGGAGCAATGGGCTAGCAACCCTTTCTCCTGTAAACATTTACTGAAAAAGAGAGAAAGAAAAACATAAAACTTGGATGCTTGAATGTGCGTGGATGTAGTGCAGATGACAAGAAAGAGACTACTGCTGATGTTATGAAAGAAAAGAAGTTGGATGATCTGGACCTAAGCGAAACAAAACTGAAGGTGGTAGGGGAGTTTCGGTGGGAAGAAATAAATGGGATAAAGTCAGGAATATCTGAGAGAGTTTGAGCTAAGGAAGGGGTAGCAATAATGTTGAAGGATCAGTTATGGAAGGAGAAGAGGGAATATAAATGTGTAAAGTCAAGGATTATGTGGATTAAAATAAGGGTTGGATGCGAAAATTGGGTCATAATAAGTGTGTATGCACCTGGAGAAGAGAGGAGTATAGAGGAGAGAGAGATTTTGGGAGATGTTAAGTGAATGTATAGGAACCTTTGAACCAAATGAGAGAGTAATTGTGATAGGGGACCTAAATGCTAATGTAGGAAAATATTTAGAGAGGGTGTGGTAGGTAAATATGGGGTGCCAGGTGTAAATGATAATGGGAACCCTTTGATTGAACTTTGTACAGAAAGGGGTTTAGTTATAGGTAATACATATTTTAAGAAAAAGAGGATAAATATGTATACAAGATATGATGTCGGGCATAATGACAGTAGTTTGTTGGACTATGTACTGGTAGATAAAAGATTGTTGAGTAAACTTCAGGACGTACATGTTTATAGAGGGGCCCACAGATATATCAGATCACTTCTTAGTTGTAGCTACAGTGAGAGTAAAAGGTAGATGGGATACAAGGAAAACAGAGGCATCAAGTAAGAGAGAGGTGAAGGTTTATAAACTAAAAGAGGAGGCAGTTAAGGTAAGATATAAACAACTATTGGAGGATAGATGGGCTAGTGAGAGTATAGGCACTGGGACCGAAGATGCAAGAGGTAGGTTTAAAAATGTAGTGTTAGAGTGTTCAGCAGAAGTTTGTGGTTACAGAAAAGAGGGTGCGGGAGGGAAGAAGAGTGATTGGTGGAATGATAATGTAAAGAGAGTAGTAAGGGAGGAAAAGTTAGCAAATGAGAGGTTTTCACAAAGTAGAAGTGATGCAAGAAGGGAAGAGTATATGGAGAGAAAAAGAGAGGTTAAGAGAGTGGTGAAGCAATGTAAAAAGAGAGCAAACGAGAGAGAGGGTAAGATATTATCAACCAATTTTGTTGAAAATGAAAAAGTTTTGGAGAGAGATTAATACGATAAAGAAGCCTAGGGAACAAATGGATTTGTCAGTTAAAAACTTTGGAGAAGAGAGTTATTAAATGGAGAGATAGAGGTATCGGGACGATGGAGGGAATATTTTGAGGAGTTGTTAAATGTTGATGAAGATAGGGAAGCTGTGATTTTGTTTTGTGAGGAAGAGCCAGTTGTGAGTGTGGGGGAAATTAGTGTGGCAGTGGGTAGAATGAAAGGGTGTAAGGCAGCTGGGATTGATGGGATAAAGACAGAAATGTTAAAAGCACGTGAGGATATAGTTTTGGAGTGGTTGGTGCAATTATTTAATAAATGTACGGAAGAGGGTAAGGTACCTAGGGATTGGCAGAGAGCATGCATAGTTCCTTTGTACAAAGGCAAAGAGGACAAAAGAGAGTGCTAAAATTATAAGAGGATAAGACTGTTGAGTATACCTGGTAAAGTGTATGGTAGAGTTTTTATTGAAAGAATTAAGAGTAGGACACAGAGTAGGATAGGAGATGAACACGGAGGCTTTAGGTAAGGTAGGGGGTGTGTAGACCAAGTGTTTACAGTGAAACATATAGGTGAACAGTATTTAGATAAGGTTAAAGAGGTTTTTGGAGCATTTATGGATTTGGAAAAGGCGAATGTCAAGGTGGATAAGGGGGCAATGTGGCAGATGTTGCAGGTACAGGAAGTAGGTTACTGCAAGCAGTGAAGAGTTTTTACGAGGATAGTGAGGCTCAAGTTAGAGTATGTAGGAAAGAGGGAGATCATTTCCCAGTAAAAGTAGGCCTTATACAAGGATGTGTGATGTCACCGTGGTTGTTCAATATATTTATAGATGGGGTTGTAAGAGAAGTGAATGCGAGGGTCTTGGCAAGAGGTGTAGAGTTAAAAGATAAAAAATCTAACACAAGTGGGAGCTGTCACAGTTGTTTTTTGTTGATGACACTGTGCTCTTGGGAGATTCTGAAGAAAGTTGCAGAGGTTGTTGGATGAATTTGGTATGGTATGTAAAAGAAGAAAATTAAAAGTGAATATAGGAAAGAGTAAGGTTTGAGGATAACAAAAGATTAGGTGACGAAAGATTGGATATCAGATTGGAGGGAGAGAGTATGGAGGAGGTGAATGTATTCAGATATTTGGGAGTGGACGTATCAGCAGATGGGTCTATGAAAGATGAGGTGAATCATAGAATTGATGAGGGGAAAAGGGTGAGTGGTGCACTGAGGAGTTTGTGGAGAAAAGAATTTTGCCCTTGAAAGCAAAGAGGGGAATGCATGAGAGTATAGTTTTACCAACGCTCTTATATGGGTGTGAAGCATGGGTGATGAATGTGGCAGTGAGGAGAAGGCTGGAGGCAGTGGAGATGTCATGTCTGAGGGCAATGTGTGGTGTGAATATAATGCAGAGAATTCGTAGTTTGGAAGGTAGAAGGAGGTGTGGGACTGTCAAAACCATAGGGCTGAGGAGGGGTTGTTGAGGTGGTTCGGACATGTAGAGAGAATGTAACGAAACAGAATGACTTGGAGAGTGTATAAATCTGTAGTGGAGGGAAGGCGGGGTAGGGGTCGGCCTATGAAAGGTTGGAGGGAGGGGGTAAAGTAGGTTTTGTGTGCAAGGGGCTTGGATTTCCAGGAAGCATGCGTGAGCGTGTTTGACAGAAGTGAATGGAGACAAATGATTTATAATACTTGACGTGTTGTTGGAGTGTGAGCAAAATAACATTTATGAAGGGATTTATGGAAACTGGCAGGTCGGACTTGAGTCCTGGAGATGGGAAGTACAGTGTCTGCACTCTGAAGGTGGGGTGTTAATGTTGCAGTTTTATAACTGTAGTGTAAAGCACCCTTCTGGCAAGACAGTGATGGAGTGAATGATGATAAAAGTTTTTATTTTTTGGGCCACCCTGCCTTGGTGGGAATCAGCCGGTGTGTTAATAATAATAAATTTCTTTGAGAAAATTACTTTTGATAAAAATTGCAGGATATTATTTTACTTATAAAATGCATCGTCAATAATATTTTGACTACTATCGGAAAAGCATTCTATGGTTATTAAATATAAATGAATATCACTATTTTTCAGAAAGAATTTTTTTATATTTTATTTAAGAAACCTTACAAAAGTACAAATGATGCATAATAAGAGTATAGGAATACAAAGAAAACAATCTTTTACGCTACTAGTACCAAGTTATTCCTGGAGGTAACAAGTATTATAACAACATCCTGTTATAGCAAACAGTACACGCTAAAATAAGACTCACTAAGTATTAATCATTTATAGATACCGCCACGCAAAATGTGACTAAAGAAACACCAAAAGAAAATTTTACATGGGTTAACAAAATAAAAAGGAGTACCTGTCATAACCTATTACAACAATAAACATAAAATGCACAACATCACAAGGTTACTAAAGGTAAAGTTGTAACACATGACTAAAGCCATAACCACCTTTAACACACACAATATATATACAACACAAATCATGTCAGTAAAGTAAAAAGACCCTAACTAAAGCTACCATAACAACTATAAAACAGACAAAACCCGAACATACCCGCTATGACAGGTTACAGAGTATTGGTTAAAGTTGTGTTACATTATAGCCTAACCAATAGGAATTCTGTAGGAACGCATGATTCCTTATGCACAATAACCATGGAAAAACAGTATTTTAATATTATTAATATGTTAAACCATCAAGTACAATAATTCTTGTACAAAAAACAGAACAACATGCATGTAACATACAATAATAAAATAAAATAAACCCCAAAACAAGCTTTCACAACATTATAAAACTCAGCACATCAAAAGGGTTTAAATACCAAACCCTACACAGAAATTAAACCTCCCACATATGTATATAAACCGAAACTCCTGTCCAAAAAACTTTTAGGTATAAACCCCTTAATAACGTGGTATAGACTCGAGACCTATACATACTTTTAAAATTTTACCACAAAAACCTCCAGCGAAAAATAAAAGTTAAACATAAACAAGACAAGTTAAGTATAAGGGCCGCTGTATCTTGCCGGCCCCAAATGTCCCTCAAAAATTTTTTGTTAAACCAACTTGCCAATCGATTATTTAAAACCCGAGATCCAAAGGGGCTGGGTACCTGGTTATAAAGGAAGTTTTCTTACATGAAATAACCATCAGGTTTAGAAAAGTTAACCTTGTAAGCCATTTTATATTCCTATGACAAACACCCCCGTGAAACAGAGCTTCCCATCCTCCCAAACTCCCACTCCCTTCCCTTCACCCACAAAAAACCGCGTCAAACAAAACCCCCACCTCCCTTTACATCCCCCCAAAAGGAACCCCCCTTTTCCCATCCTCGGGCCCCTGACAAAGGGAACCCCAGTGGGGTTCTTAAAACCCTTTCCGGGGGAAACTTTTTCCCCAAACCCGCCCCAAAAAACCAGCATTTTCTAACTTTGCCCATAGAATCTAGCGCCAACGCTTTCATCCTCCATCACCCCCTTAATTCCCCATTCCCCATAGATACCCGATAATTACAGACATACATTTTAAACCCGTCCCCCTCCCAGGGATTCCCCTTACTCTAATGAAAAACCCTTTTAAAAACGGGAAACGTCCCCCCCCCCCCAAAAATCTGATAACCATACCACCATGATCCACCCCCTCCAAAAAGGGGGCAAAAAAAGACCACTGAAACGCCATTTTAACACACAAAACGACAAAAAAGCCCTTTCCACCCAAACCCCCTACTCTTTAAAACCTCCTTGGGGGCCAGAACCCATGATGAAACGACATAATTCTCTTACCCCACCGGTATCCTAAGCTTACAAAATCCTTCCAAAAAACCCCCCAATCAAAAACTTGAATACACGGGTACCCCTTGCAAAATTCCCGATCTCCCACTATCTCACCAACCTTTTTTACTTGATGTTTCCACCTTTGCACGTTTAATAAAAATCTTAACATATCTTCACAAACCCGCAGGTCCTTTTCCACTCCACCCCCCCTTTTCGTGCCTCCTCCCTAACCTTCCTACTAGTTTTCCTCACACCCCCCTTTCCCCAATTACCCCGCTTTATATATATACCATTTCTCCAGTCCCCAAAAGGAACAAACCTAAACCCCCTTTTTAACATCCGTCTAACTCCTCCTACTTAAAACCCTCCCCCCCCAAATCCCACCAAATTTTGCACCCCCCTCTGATTTCCACGTCCTGACTTCAAGGGGGAAAAACCCCGCCACCCCCCCAAACCTTTTCAATAGACAATGAATTTTCCACCACTACCCTTGATGTAAAGCTAGGTCCCTCGCATTTAAATCTCCCCTTACCTAATGCTTACCCTGACAAGTCGAATTTACCCTTTTCAGGCCTCTTCCTTCCATATACCATATTCCACATACCCGATTTTCAACCACTGTCCATCCCAACCCCAACCCCAAACTCCCCCCCATCCAATTCCTACCCCTAGTAAACCTTGATTTCCCCCCGTTTAAATGCATCCCCGTATTCATACCCAAAAATCTGAAACCTCTACCCACCCTCCTTAGCTCCTCCTTACCCCATAGCAAAACAGTAGTATCATCCACATAAACCCCAACGATGCCCCCTTTGCCCCCCCCTCCATCTCCTGTTGTCCATCCCCTGCCAACAGATCTAAAAAGGGATTCTGCACACACGCAAAAAGCAGCTGCGATAGCGGGCAACCCTGCCTTTAAAACCCCTCTCCATTGGTAAATTTTACCCAACCTCCCATTGACATGTACCCTCACCCCCACTCAGCTACAGGGGGTTTTACCCACCTCACTACCCCCTCCCCCAAAACCCCCAACCTTTCTAACAAACCCCCCAAGAAATCTCTGTCCCGCAACAATGCGTTTTTCCCCAAACAAAAATAGTATTTTCCCCCTCCGTACAACTCTCAAAAAAACCCAATAAAACCAGTCCATCCCCTCTCCTTTTTCCCGGAATCCCCAACTGCCCCCTATGTAACACTAAACCCAACACTTTCCCATTTTTTTGCCTAAAACTTAGCAAAAATCTTGTAACCCGAGCACATTAACGTAATTCAGGGTAATCATTAAAAACCGGGCATTCCTTCTTTTTGGGCACTAAAACCGTGCACCTGTTCTTTGCGTTGCCCCCTCCTCCCACTCCCTAACATACAATTAAAAAACCCCACCAGACAATGCGTACACTCCCCCAATGACCCCTATAAAAATTTTTCGTATCCATTTACCCGGGGGTTTTACCCTGGCACAGCCCAAAAAACTCCCCTCCCCCTCCTTACACAATTTACTACCTCGAGTCGTCACTGTCCTGCCATTTATAACCCTATTAAACCCCTCACCCCCAAAAACTCCCTCACCCATTCCCCCCGCCAACCCCTTCCATTTCTCCAAAAACCAAAATCGGCATACAAACCAAAATTTCCATGGTATGGGCCTTTTGACCCACTTCAAATCCCCCCCCCCCCTTCCCTGTTCCTGCCACTAATCACCAAAGGTATTTTTTCGTCTCCCTTTCCTTAAACTTCCTGAGTAAAATCCCGATGGCCTACCCCCCCTTAAAACATCCCCCAAACCCCCGCCCAATTTTAATTGCCTCAAATTTTTCATTATGGATTTTCCCCCCAAACCCCATTTTGCAAACTTCCAGCCCGCTCTGCCCCACCGTCCTTGCATAACACTTTTAAAACTGCCTTCAAGATAATTTTGTAGACCAAGCCCACCTCCCATCCCCTTTACCCCGTATTTAAAAAAATCGCGATTCAACTTTAGCCCTTTTTTCCCACCAATCCGAAAATCCATCCCCCATTCCTAGCCCCCAAAAGGGATTTCCACAATCCCAAATCCTGTACATCCCCACGTCCCAAAAGGGGCCTACATTCAATTTCCCGTATCCCGTAAAACTCGCATATACCCTCTACTCCAAAACTGCTATAACAGCCGAGATCGAAAAACCCACATCTATGTCCCACCCCTCCCCCCACCTATTTCCCCCCCTAACAAAATTCTATCTAACTGTGCCCATACCCTAGGATAAAAATGTCTCCCAATCTAATTTTCTACTCCCCACCACATCTACCCTAACTTCCCGCAAAAAAGTCTCTCAAGCCCCCAAAAAACAACCCGCCCCCCCCTCGGTACCACATCCCCATTCCTAATTACACAATTCCAATCCCCCCAAGCACTGTAAACCCGGGAAAAACCTTTCAAATGTACCCAAGACTCGGTACAAAATCCCCTTACCCTAGCGTTCTTTGCTGGCATGTACACACCTACAAAAAAACCCTTTCCCCGGGCCCCCCCAAAACCCATCCACCCGACAACCCTCCCACCCCCCCCCCCCCAACCCCGGGGATACGCAAAAAATGGTCCCTTTACCGCCACACCACACCTCCTTTCACAGTAAACAGGTGTTTTCAGAATATGCAAAACAACCACTCTAAAAAGAATAAGAAATTCCAGCGTTTTCCCGTGACTACCCTTAAAAGGAAAATTCCCTTGAAAATGTGATAGTCACAAAAGCGTTTTGGAATTTCTCTATTTTTTCGAGTGGTTGTTTTTTCATTAATAAAATATATATATATAAATTTTTATTAAAATATATATAATATTTTAAATATAAAAAATCATATTATATAATTATATATATATATATATTAGAATCTTGAGGAACTGTCGCAAACCTACACACACTATAAAGTGTACTGGAATGAAATTGGAAGTGTAAAAATAGAGCCCGTGTAAACAACCTATAACCTTTCAAAACCCAATCAAAATCCTAACCAGGGGTTTTTCCCGCAAAAAAAAAATCTCTAAAATTTCCCTTAAAACCGCTCTAACCCTACCCCTTTGACCTCGGGCTTAAGACCGTTTTCATTGAAAAATTACACACTTTAAATTACAAAATGGCGAATTTCCCCCATGCCACGGGTTTACTTGATCCTCCTTTCTGGTTCGGGCCATCCTAGCAAACCCCTCGTTCCCCGCCTCCAACCCCTTCCCGTCCCTTCCGCCAAACTTTCCATTGCTCCCCCCCCCCTCCTGTCTCACCCTTTCACCACAGCTGCCCCAAAACCCTTTTCCCAGGGGTCTCTTCGGGGACCTCCCATGTCTGAGCCCCCGCTGATCTCTTTGGGAGACCCTCTACTCATAATCTTCTTCAATCACATCTTTTTGATGGACCCCCACCACCCATTTCTCCCCATCCTAAATCACTCAAGTCTTCCTTACCCCCTTTCATCGCCATCACCTTACATCACCTAACCTCACATCGTCTTCCCCCCATGCTCCACCTTCCCAAAAAAACTTTACACAGCCTCCAAATCCCTTCCTGACTGAATCTGTAGTACCTAACGGTCTGTCTGACAGCCTTTTTCCCCCCTTCCCCCCGTTTCCTCTGGGAGTGTAACACACCCTCCAAAGCCACCTCTGCTCTTTCAACCCCTCACCCATAGGCTCTTCCCCTCCTTCCACATCACCTGTCACAACGTCCAAGGCTTTAACGCTTTCTCCAGAAGCTTTTTCTGGAACCCCAGGGCCTGTCTCCTCTTGGCCCCCCATGTGCTCATAAGGGTAATGAACGGCACGCTTCCGCTGCCCGCAAATGTACAAAAAAACCCGGTTTTATAACCATGCAATGTACGACGTGGTATCAGCCTCCCGGGGCATTTTCATTGGAAGGATCCTTCCGGGAGCCCTTTTAGGGGCCGTCCCTCCACATTCCCAGTCGCCGAGTGCACAGTCCCATAACCACTGATCACATCCCGTAGGGTGATCTGTCGCTCAAAAAACATTCCTACCTTCACCAAGTAAAATACTTAGAAACATCATGTAAGCATACTACCACTGCCGAATTGTCGCTCATTCTTGAATGGGTACACTTGGATTGGGTTAGGACCATTGACATTTCCTTTATGTTGAATACAGACACTACATTTCTTAAGATACTCGGAAATGTCAGTTGCCATACGTGGCCAAAAGTATTTCATTCTGGCTTGTTTCACAGAACGATCTTGAAATTCGTCAACGATGCTGGAGTAGAAGTCGGCCCTCATGAACTTCACGAAGACCCTTGACATACTATTTAGCGCCACACCGTACAACTCTTCATTGGGGATGCCATAAACGTTCCTGATAATGCTTGGCAGGAGAACGTTCATCGTGGCGATGCTTAAAGATCCCCAGATCAGCTCGATGCAGACAGTATTTATGCGCCGGCTCATTCGGTCCGCCATCTTCGTGCTAATACTATGTTTTCCTCACCAGGTGGCATGCAAGAGAAACTGTAGAAGCGTCTTCTCTCCCCGCAGGTCGAGAGACGAATGTTTTTCAGTAAGATTGGCAAATTAAGGCTTGTGCCACCTAACAACAGCATGACCTTTGAGTTCAGGAAACCACACTAGCTCTGAAAATTTGAAGCCGTTCAGATGAGACATTCTCCAGTTATATCACGAATTCCATCGATTCCACATCTTAAACCATCTTACTGCTTCGAATACTTTGCCTGCACACAAACGATGCTTATTGGTTACTATCCTAGCCCCAAGATGCAACAACCATTAATTATTGAAGTCGTTAAGAAGAGGTAAACGGAAATATAGTTAACTTGAATTAACGTGGTTAAGGATGTCACACTGTTTAACACATAAAATTATCAAATTTGAATTTCTCCGCTGTATTCGACCTACGAGGCATCTTTTTTTTTAAAGTTTGAAGCCTTGCCACCCAGGGTTTTAAAAGTTATCAGAGAAATTCCCTGTGCACTGGCACAGGGAATTATTTAACGAATCTAGCCCAAGATACCGTACACAAGCATTGAAAATTTGAAGCAAACTGAATGAGATTTTTACTGGAAATGAGCGAAATATAAATGAAAATGAGAAAAAATGAAAAAAAAGGCAACCACTAAAGTATCCCTTAAAATTGCCACACTACAAAATACTTTAAAAATAAAGTACCATAAATTAAGGGCTACCTTCCCTCCCACGAAGTCACTCACACTGTTTTGCTCTCCGCACCTTTTGCCTCGTTGTCCCGAGAACTCCAACTCTTAATGGCTTCATTTGAAGCCCTCGTTAAGTCATCTGACACGCTAACGACCCACTTACACCCAGCGAGACAATCAACCCAGGGAATGAAGGCAAATTATGAAGGCATGTTGGCCGATCAGCAAATCGTTCCCCCTTGGATGTATGTACGTATAAATGTATATATATATATATATATATTATATATATATATATATATATATATATATATATATATATATATATAATTATATATAATATATATATATATATATATGTATATGTCGTGCCGAATAGTAAATTGGTCAATTAGCAAGAACTCATTTAAAATTAAGTCCTTTCAAAAATTTTCTCTTATACTTTTAAAGATATATTTTTTTCATTAATGTTGATGTAAAAAATTTTAATTTTGCACCAAAAGAAACTTAGAAAACTTACCTAACCTTATTATAACAAGCGCAATTTATTTTAGCCTAACCCAACTAAATATATTTTAGATTTGTTTACAATAATTTAATACTAAACAAACCCAGGGAAATATATTTTTTCGTTAGGTTCAGAATGATTTTGGCGAAATTATTGCATACACAAATTTTCACTTGTCCTATATGGCAAGATGAGCGTTGCTATTTAAGCCAAGATCGCAAGTTCTGCCTATTCGGCACGACATATATATAGCAACGCTCTTCTTGCCGATAAGGCATGTGAAAATTTGTGTATGCAATAATTTCGCAAAAATCATTTTGAACCAAACGAAAAAAAATATATTTCATTGTGTTTATTATTAAATTATTGTAAACTCTTCTAAAATATATTAGTTGGATTAGGCAAATCTAAGGTTCTTTTGGTACAAAATTTAATTTTTACAGAACATAAATAATATATATATATATATATATAATTATATATATAATATATATATATATTATATATAATTTTATATATGAGGGAGTACCACCTCTAGAACTTTACTGGGGACCTTCATGCTCAGAGAAGACAACAAACGTACCTCAGGAAAAACTCAAGGTTCTCCCCGGAGCTGTTTGAATATTTTCTTCTCCTACCACCCCCTATAATTTATATTATGTATGTACTTTATTAATAGACAGAAAACATTGGTAGAAAACACAAACATGAATACAATGGTACACTATATCAAAGGTTATGAATCTCCTCCAGTTCCTCCAAAGCCGGACGCGAGCCCAGTATGCAGCATGTGTTTCCCCTCTGGGTGGCTACGCTGAGGCGCTGGAACATGAAAGTGGCTGCCCTTGGGTCCCTGGTGGTGTCGATGAGTCTGGAAACCAGTTCTTTAAGGAAACGTGTGGCAGGTTTTCCCCGTGATCCCACGGTCTCTGATCCCACTGGGACAAATTAATACTATTAGCTTATGTCCCTGTACTTGTTGATCTTGTACTCCTCTCTGTGGTCAGCAGCTCCTCCCTGTCGTCTGACACTGTGATGGATATAGGTGTCATCCAGTGTGGACACACAGGTATAGTCCCATGCTAAGAGCTTGCCATTCTTCCAAGGATAGATGGTGATCCTATCGGGGCAGTTTGTTGGATTGTGGGTATTTTTGGCTGCTAGTGATCAGGGCTCCCTCTCAGCTGGGCATCCAGCTGTAGCAAGGGTTCTCTTTATGATGTCGTTGATCTCATTGTGTCTTGCATGCCAGCTCTTGGTTTTGGAACAGTTAAGACAATGTAGACCATATTGGTCGGCATGTGCATCACAGCAAATACACGTATATTCTGTGTGAATTGGGGCAGCAAGGCGCAGAGCCACTGAAATATGGAGGGTCTTAGGGTCGAGGCATCTTCCCATTGCCGATATGGGAACTGTTTGGAGGAAGTCTCTGGAGTGAGGTACGCTCACACCTTGGAGACAGGAAGTCTCCCTGTGTGATGTTGCAGCCCTGAGCATGTTGGCAAGCACCTTTTCAGCGATGGGGCCAGTGCTGCACTAGGGTTTGGTGCTGGAGCAGAAAGAGTCTCTCGTTCAGTGATGGCACTGGCACAGGTAGGGTCCTGCATTCCTGCTGAGATCACTGAAGTTATCAGGAAGAATTTGTCTTATTAACTTGTTTGATGCTATGGAAGATGATAGGAAAGCTGGTAGGGCAATCTGGGAGGATATGCGTACTCCCAGCCCCCCAAGCCTGACCGGAAGTGAGGGCTTGGCAACTACTGTCCATCTTCAAGGAAAAGATTCATTAAAACGCTCTAGCATGGTCTTAAGGAGAGAGTCCCCAATATTCCCCTGAGTTTTTGCACTGCTGAAGGCTGGGGAACTCTCAGAAAGTAGGTAAGTTTTTAGGATTGACAGGCACCTGGTGATAGTAACGGCATCATGTGTATCATTATCCCTTTCCATCCTCCCTCCCCATCGCCTGGACGTCTGAGACTTTTCTTTGTTCTAGGAATCAGATCGATGGCATTGGACCCCAAGAGACACCAAGAGAGTGCGTGGCTGAATCAATGGCTCGTGCCCTGGCAAAAACATCAGCACTAATATTCTGGATCGTCTGTCGATTGTAGTAACTAGTTCACATTGTGGGTTTAAAGATAGGTCCAGGCTTCTCCCAATGTCTTAATTTTCTGATGTTCACTAGAGAGATTCTGTTGGGGCCCAGCTAGGGTACCATCAACCGAGAACCAGATTGTGAGCCTCACTGGAGAGTACTTCTGTGACTTCCTTGATGACCAAACAGAATAGAAAGAGAGGGGCAAAAGGGTCCCCCTGTTTGCACACCCTCAATGGAGTTAATTCATGGTCCTCAAACAATAGTTTAGAAGTCAACTAAACACGAGTCCTATAAAGGATAGAGAAGGGAAAGTTCTAGAAACCTGCTTGAGAGCAGCATCCCTTCTGACTAAGTTGTAACTTGCAAAGTCAAAGTTGATCAGAGGCTTTTCAATCAGACATGTGGTGTATACTCGTGCGCATGGACGCTGCTTCCAGCTTTGTTGAACACCAAAACAGAGTTGAGTTGGTATTCAACATTAGCAGCAGCTTCGTGCGATTAGCGCCGAACGGTGTTTTGCCCACTGCAATGGGCCCTGATTCCTCCACCTTTTTTCTGGAGGGCCACACAATGAGCACCAAAGAAAAGGGGTGTTTAATGGCCTCCTCTGTAACCCTGCCAGCCCAGGCACAGGTTGAAAAATTTGGTGAGTTCAGACCAGCAGCCTCCCTCTGAAACAATCACCAATGCTGGAACTGAGCATTTTGTTTTAAGGTGTTTGAGGCGCTTAAACCGGTGAAACCTCCTGCTGACCCAGTTGAAATGAACATAGCACTTTATACTCATGCAGCATCCTGTAAGTTAGATGTTCTTTGCCTGCCTGCAATGTCAGGGAGGTCAGTGTTGGCACTGGGAGCCCTTGGTGGATGTTTGTCCTTCTGAGCTAGTAACCGTTCAACGTGCCTAGGAGCGATGGTATCCTCACTGGTTATAAGCCTCACGCCCAAATAATATTACACTCTTCTAATTTTTTGTAGCTAATTTGGGCTCTGATTTGTTGAGGCGTACGGGTGTTTCTGTTGTTGGCAATTTGCCAATCGGGTGTTTGTAGCCCTAGGGGGGAGAGGGACGAGTTTGTCATCCCTAGGGAATGCATTTATTGCCCTAATAACATGTGTTGGCCTAGTGACGTGTCCTATCTCCTTGGTGGGCAGCCAAAGAGGTTATTTGACAAAATGCAGTAGGTTGTGCCAGGACCCGTTGTTTAAAGGAGCATCATTGACTTTCTTCAGTAGGTCAGCGAATTTGCTAACAGCTTGAGGGCGAGCTGCTTTGGGGATGTGTGTCAGATGTTAATTTGATTTCAGATTTGAGATCCTCTGTAGAGGTGAAGTCATGGTAACTGTCAGCTCTGCCTACTCGGAGGGGCTGTTGGTTGTTCCCATTTGGAGCTCTCCTGGAGCCTAGACATCCATTTTGTGCACGGATGTTGCCAGTTGAGGGATTGAGTGCACATTCCCTGTGGCACACCTGGCAGATACCTCGTGAACGACGGCATTGGCTCTGTCGTGAATTTTCCTAGGAACCCGGGACTTCTTGTGACATTGCTGACATCGTGAGGGGTGGGAGGGCGCCAGCTATGGGGTAACGGGTGAAGGACAGCATGGTTCCATTGGGAATGAGGGTGGGGGAATAGCGAGCGGCAGAGCGAGTAATTGGTGGGACACTAAACGGCAAAACCTTTGGTTAGGAAGTCAGTGGGCCTAGGCTGGGATGAGGGTAGGGGACCAGAGATGGAGGGCGGAGAGAGTGGTCCTGTGTGTTCCATAAAGATGCACATCACTGATCAACTTTTGCTAATAGCTGTACACTTATTATTCCTTTCAGAAAAAAAACTCGCCATTTGGCACACTGATCACCATGCTCTCACTGTTAATCGAGGTGTTCTGTTCAGCATCCAGTGACGGAGTCGTGAGCGACCTCTTCCCTCCCCCCCCCCCGAACCCAGGCCGAACGCAGAGGTAAACAAACCTCCTCCACTCCAACACCACTACTACCCAAATCCCAATATGCACACTGCACTTATATATATTTATATAATGTATATATATATATATATATATATATATATATATATAATATATATATATATATATAGATATATATATATTTATAAATATAGATATATATAAATTTATATATTTATATATATATATATATATATATATATATATATTATATATAGAGATATATATAATATTATATATATAAATATAGATATATTTTATAATATATATTTATATATATATATATTTAATATATATATATATATAGATATATATAAATATATATAAATATATATATATATATATAGATACTATATATATATATATATATATATATATATAATATTAATATTTAATTATATAGTTATATATATAAATATATATATATATATATATATATATATTTATATAAATATATATACATATATATTTTATATAGATATATATATAAATATATATATATATATATATATATATATACATATATATTTATAATAATTTATATATATATATATAATATATATAACAGTGTCCCCTCAATAATCGACGCGGCCTGAAAGTCGACCATTTCGGAATAACCGTTTTTTTTCGACAAAATATTGCCTCCGAAAAAAAAAATTGAACCGAAATTCGGTTTGATTATTCGACCCGTCTCGACCCGCGTCCCAACGCTTATCTACGAGGTAGCGGGCCTCCGACCTCCGCCTCGACCTTCCTTCCCAGCCAGTGTGCCATTGTTTCCAGTTAGCGGCGTCCTCTCACGTGCTCCATGAAATATTTCATAATATTTCATTTATTTTTAAGTGCTGCAAGTTTATTTAAAGTCTAAATAAGCTACCATGGCTCAAAGAAAGCTTCCTAGTGCCAAACTTTGGTAAAGGAAGGTGAGAAAGAACCAGTGAATTTAAGAAAAACATCAGTGAACAATATGATAGTGGCGTATGTGTGGGCGAACTGGCGAGATGTAGAAACAAAAATCATTCACCAGATCATCTCATCATAGTTAGCCATGAGAAAGGAAATCAAGAAATGCTGTTGTTGCAAAGGGGTAAATATGCTGACAAAAATGAAGATCACCATACTGGAAGAGGTTGAGAAGTTATTATTGGTGTGGAGAAATTGAGAAACAATTTAGCAGGAGACAGGTCTTATAGACCTCGATTATTTGTGAAAAGGCTTGGCAGTTGCATGAAGAATTGGTAAATAAATTGCCTGCAAATAGTGTGAAGTGAGTGATTTTAAGCCAGCAAAAAGGCTGGTTTGAGAATTTAAGGATAGCGTACTGGCATCCCCAGGTGTAAGGCATGGTGTGGCTGCCAGTTCGGACCACAAGGCGGCAGAAAAAAATGTGCAGAATTCAGGAGAACATAGAGGCTGAAGGCCTGAAAACCTGAACAAGTGTTCAATTGTGAACGAAACAGCCTCTTCTCTTCTGGAAGAAAATGCCAAAAAGAGGAACCTTCATTACACAAGAGGGAAAAAAGTCAATGCCAGGACACAAGCCTATGAAAGACAGGCCTGACGCTAATGTACTGTGCTAATGCCTAGAGGGGATTTCAAAGTGAAGCCATTACTAGTTACCATTCTGAAAATCCCAGAGCATTTAAAAAAAATAATGTTATGAAGATAAATTGTGTGGTTTGGAAATCTAATTAATAAGGCAAGGGTCACGAGGGAAATTTTTGTAGAGTGGTTCAACGAAGTGTTTGGCCCTAGTGTGAAGAATTACCTCCTGGAGAAAGAAATTGGATGCTCAAGTGCCTGCTAGTAATGGACAATGGCACCTGCTCATCCACCAAACTTGGATGACCTAATTCTGAAGGATTTGGGTTCATTCATAAAGTTCTTGCCCCCTAATACCACTCCTCTCCTCCAACCCATGGACCAGCAGTCATTGCAAAACTTTAAAAAACTGTACACCAAAGGCAATTGTTTGAGAAAGGTGCTTCAGTGACCTCCAGACACTCAACTTGACCCTACGAGATTTTTTGGAAAAGAAAATTCAGTATTTTTCCATTGTGTAAGCCATATAGGTAAGCTTGGGCGTAGTGTCTTCCATGACTTTGAACTCTGCGTTGGAAAAATTTGTGGCCCAGATTGGTGTCCGACAAGCGAGGGATTTTGGAGAGGGTTTGGGCGGACCCTG
>NC_069402.1:20347594-20375017 GCF_026875155.1 Cherax quadricarinatus
TTCCCTTTGTTCACTGAACCAGTGCTGAAATGTTGAAGCCGATCGAAAAAGACGTTCAGATGTTAAGAACGATAGCTTGGTGGAAAAAAAACAATTAACCACTTACAGGTCCACCTTCGGCGAAAATAATAATAATAATAATAATAATAAAAATCTTTATTTCCGTTAGTACATGATACAACTTCTGGTTATGCAGAGCATTTCGGGCAACTTAGGTTAATTTCGTCCGCAGGACACGACCCACACCAGACAGCTAACACCCAGATACCTACCTACTGTTAGGTCAACAGGCCTTGTTAAAGGAAACACGCCCAGTGCTTGACTGGGGATCAGACAACAGTGTGTAAACTGAATGCACCACCAACCGAATTACGGGACACCAAGCCTCGGCACACCAAACTTCGGGACACCAAGCAACGGAACACCAAACTACAGGACACCAAGCTACGGGACACCAAGTTACGGAACCCTGAGCTACGGGACACTGAGCTACGGAACACTGAGCTAGGGGACACCAAGCTAAGGGACACTGAGCTAAGGGACACTGAGCTACGGGACACCAAGCTAAGGGACACTGGGCTAAGGTACACTGAGCTACGGGACACTGAACTACGGGACACTGAGCTACTGTACACGTACCTACGGGACACATAGATAAGGTACACTGAGCTAAAGGACACCAACTTTAAGGGACACTGAGCTAAGGAAATTGAGCTACAGAACACTGAGCTGCAGCACACTTAGCTACGGGACACTGAACTACGGGACATTGAGCTACAGGACACTGAACTACGGGACACTGAGCTACGGAACACTGAGCTACAGGACACTAAGTTAAGGGACACTGAGATAAGGGACACTGAGCTAAGGGACACTTAGCTACAGGACACCAAGCTACAGGATGCTGTGTAACAGGAGACTGAGATGCGGGCCACTGAGTTACTGAATGCTGAGCTACGGATCATTGAGCTATTGGATTCTGAGCTATTGGACACTGAGCTACGGGACACTGAGCTACGGGACACTGTGCTACGGGACACTGAGCTACGGGACACTGAGCTAATTGACACTGAGCTGCAGGAGACTGAGCTACGGGACACTGAGCTACGGGACGCTGAGCTACGGAACATTGAACTATGGGACGGTGAGCTACGGGACACCGAGCTACGGGACACCGAGCTACGGGACGCTCAGCTACGGAACACTGAATTATAGGACACTGAGCTACGGGACACTGAGCTACTGGACACTGAGCAATGGGACACTGAGCAACTGGACACTGAACTACGGGACATTGAGTTACGGGATACTTAGCCATGGGACACTGAACTACGGTACACTGAGCTACTAAACACTGAGCCACGGGACGCTGAGGTACGGGATACTGACCTACTAGACACTAAACTACGGGACGCTGAGCTGTGGGACACTGAGCTACGGAATACTGAGGTCTGGGACGCTGAGCTACGGAACACTGAGGTATGGGGCGCTGAGCTACGGGACAATGAGCTACTGGACACTGTGCAACGGGACACTGAGCTATGGGACAATGATCTACGGGACACTGAGCTATGGGACACTGAGCTACGGGGAGCTTTGCTACGGGACGCTTAGCTACTGGACACTGAGCTACGGAACACTGAGCTACTGTACACTGAGCTACGGAATACTTTGCTACAGGACACCGAGCTACGGAACTCTGAGCTACGGGACACCAAGCTGCGGGACACAAAGCTACAGGACACTGAGCTACAGGATATTGAACTACGGGACACTGAGCTACGGGACACTGAGCTACGAGACACCGAGCTACGGGACCCTGAGGTACTGTACACTGAGCTACGAGACACTTAGCTACAGGACACTGAGCTACGGTACACCAAACTAAGGAACACTGAGCTTCGGGACAACTGAGCTATGGGACACCGAGCTTTGAGACACTGAGCTACAGTACACTCAGGTACAGGACACTCAGTTATCAGACACTGATCTACGGGACACTGAGCTACGGGACACTGAACTATTGGACACTAAGCTACAGTGCACTCAGGTACAGGACACTGAGCTATGGAACACTTAGCTACGGGACACAGAGCTACGGGACACCAAGCTATGGATCACCAAGCTTCGGGACACTGAGCAATAGCACCTTGATCTATGGGACACTGAGCTATGAGACACATGCTTTTGGACACCGACCTACAGGACACCCAGCTATGGGACATTGAGCTACAGGACACTGAGCTATCGGACACAACTGCAGAACTCCAAGCTATGGGACACGAAGCTATTGGACACTGAGCTACAGCACATTGAGCTTTGGGACACTGAGCAATGAGACACTGAGCTATGGAACACCAAGCTATCGGACAGCAATCTATTGGACATTGAGCTACAGGACATTGAGTTATGGGACTCTGAGCTACTTGACACCAAGCTATGGGACACCGAACTACAGGACACTGAGCTATGGGACACTGATCTATGGGACACAGAGCTACGGGACACTGAGCTACAAGACACTTATCGTCGATAGATTTGTGTGCTGTGCAATCTGGGAATGAATTATGAGGCTTCACAGGCTTTTTACTTTATTTGGGTTTGTGGCACACAGGCTTTGTGTTTCAGTGCCCTGGGGCGACCCAGAGGACCATGCTCCCGAGGGAGAGAGGAGTGGAGTGGTGACTCTAGGTTGCCTTATCACCAAGTGAGAGCAAGGAAGGCATGGGTTTGCCCACCCAAAGACCTGCCCTCTGGTGGAAACTTAGCTAACTAGCCATGTAGGCTTACTGTCTACATTTTACTCGGCCACCTACCCATAGTCGTCCTCGATCATGCTTGACTGAAAAAAAAATTCGGTCTCTCTCTTGCAGAAACAGGGCACAGAACACAAATAAAAACATATGTATAGGGCTCTGGTAGCCTGGTGGCTAACGCTCTCGCTTCCCACGGCGAGGGACTAGGTTCGATTCCCAGCCAGAGTAGAAACATTGGACGTGTTTCTTTCCACCTGTTGTCTATGTTCCCCATCAGTAAAATGGGTACCTGGGTGTTAGTCGACTGGTGTGGGTCGCATCCTGGGACACTGACCTAATTTGCCCGAAATGTAGAGCATAACAAGGGAGTTTCTATATAGTAGTATGTCATTGTTGTCAGCTAGGACTGTATACCTTGTACATGTACTTGTAGTAAATAAAGATATTATTATTATTATTAATTATTATATATATATATTTATATATATATATATATATATATATATATATATATATATATATATATATATATATATATATATATATATAAATATATATATTATGTCGTGCCGAATATGTAAAACTGGTCAATTAGCAAGAACTCATTTAAAATTAAGTCCTTTCTAAAATTTTCTCTTATACGTTTAAAGATAATATTTTTTTTCATAAATGTTGATGTAAAAATTTATAATTTTGCAGCAAAAGGAACTTAGAAAACTTACCTAACCTTATTATAACAAGAACAATTTATTTTAGCCTAACCCAACTAAATATATTTAGATTTGTTTACAATAATTTAATACTAAACAAACACAGTGAAATATATTTTTTTCGTTAGGTTCAGAATGATTTTGGCGAAATTATTGCATACACAAATTTTCACTTGTCCTATATGGCAAGATGAGTGTTGCTATTTAAGCCAAGATCGCAAGTTCTGCCTATTCGGCACGACATATATATATATATATATATAGATATATATATATATATATTATATATTATATATATATATATATATATATATATATATATACGTCGTGCCGAATATGTAAAACTGGTCAATTAGCAAGAACTCATTTAAAATTAAGTCCTTTCTGAAATTTTCTCTTATACGTTTAGAGATATATTTTTTTCATTAATGTTCATGTAAAAATTTTTAATTTTGCACCAAAAGAATCTTAGAAAACTTACCTAACCTTATTATAACAAGAGCAATTTATTTTAGCCTAACCCAATTAAATATATTTTAAATACGTTTACAGTAATTTAATACTAAACAAACACAATCAAATATATTTTTTTCGTTAGGTTCAGAATGATTTTGGAGAAATTATTGCATACACAAATTTTCACTTGTCCTATATGGCAAGATGAGCGTTGCTATTTAAGCCAAGATCGCAAGTTCTGCCTATTCGGCACGACATATATATATATATATATATATATATATATATATATATATATATATATAATTATATATATATATATATATATATATATATATATATATATATATATATATATATATAAATGTAGACATGGACAAAGGAAAACTTCCTACAGGAAGGGAAGAAAAACAAGTTGGCATGTCCTAAACATTATGGTCCAAGTAAGTTATCCTAGGCAAGTGTCACTGCACGCCTTCCTGCATCTGGACAGGTACTGCAACACAAGAGACATCACTGCAACTGAGCTGTGATGTAACAGGGTACAGTCTCCTCGGGAATGGTGAAGCAGTCATCGTAGTAATTGCTGTAGGTTTCACTCATCCTTGGGGCATGTTGAGGGTAATACTACAAGCTAAGTCAAAGATTAAATTAAATCCCAGTGTCAATGTGTCCCTCAGCAGGGTCAAAAGGAATCTGAAGATGCTACAGCACCCTATGCCGTTACTGCCCCTAGCCACAAAGACAGCTGACCTAGCACATTTTCCCTCCTTGCCAAACTTCCACTATGAAGCAATGCAGAATGCTTGATTCTTGCTGTCTTAAGCATAGTCAACAATGTACATCTTTAACATGGTAATAAAGTGGGCGTAGGATTTCTTTAATTGTCCTGCTAAGGTAAGAGATTGATTGTCTCTTATTTAAACTACACTGCTTGCAACACTGGTCTTTTGCAAAGAGCTGCATGACCATGTTACATGCTCGTACTGGTACACACTGGTTAAACATCTGTTGGAAATTATTTGATGTAGCAGTAAACAAGATGCTTGCCCCTTCTGAGAGGGCTGGGCCCCTCAGGGCTGAAAAGGGCTGAAAGGGGCTGAAAGGGGCTGATACCCCCTCCTTGAGAAAAGTTTCTCCACACTGGGGGGCGGCAGAGGTTTGCTGCAGGTGAAATATTCATCACTTAACATTAATTTGAATTTTCTCACTCGCCACCACTGCTGCTTGTCTTTTCTGAACAGCTTTAGTCTGTGTGGTTTCTGGAGAATCACTAATTTTGTTTTCAACACCGTGTAATTCTAACGGCACTAGTTTATTTATTGTCTGCTTATTTAATACACCTTTGCTTAAAACGTCAACTGTCCTGATGATTCCATTTGCATCAGGATATATGGTCACAATTTTTCCAGAGGCTAATGGGACCTCGGACCATCATTGTCAATAATCACTATGTCACCAGGTCTTAAGGACTTATGATTTTCAGGAACACCAGCTCTATAGAAGTGTTCTCTCAATGAGGTGAGATAATCTTCTCACCAAATTTTCTCCCAACGTTCAATCACTTTATTAAGGTGTTTGAATTTACGTCTGAGTTGCTCAGGTTCGAAATAAGTAGGATCCTCTGTGATTTCTTTATCACTCATGGGACGAATAGGCTCGAGCCTTCTTCCATGGAGCAAATGGGAGGCCTTTAGCACTTCTAAATTGTCCAGATCTTCGGTAACATAAATTAGAGGTCTGTTGTTGATTCTATTTTCTATTTCAGTCACAACTGTACGGAATTCTTCTAAGTCGATTCTCCGATGATGAAGATTCTTCCTTTAACAACGTTTTACAATGCTGATCATTCTTTCATAAAATCTGTCATACCATGGAGATTTAGGAGACATGTATCTCCAATGACAACTGCGTTGGTTCAGCATCTGTTGTACTTCTGGCTGATCAAAGATCTTGCTTATATAAGCAGCACCAGCAACAAAGTTCGCTGCATTGTCTGAAATCATCAATCTGGGACATGCTCTTCTGGCTGCTAACCTTCTAAATAATTTGATAAAGGTTTCAGCAGACATGTCAGTGGCTACTTCTAGATGTACTGCTCTAGTCGTAGCTCAAGTGAACAAACAGATGTACACCTTGATGCGAACTTTGTCAACTGTTTTAGTTAAAATTATTGGTTCAGTGTAATCTGCGCCTGTCACCTCAAATGGAGAGACATGACATAAATCTTTCAGAGGGATATGGAGGCGAACCTGAATACTGACATACTCGCATATCGTAGTAAGACAAGTAATACAGTCCATTATTTTGTTTTTCATCCTTTGTCTACCTTGAGGTATCCAGTAGGATTGTCGTATATGAGAAAGTTTGTCGGCTACCCCACCATGTAACACATTACTGTGGGCATTTTGAACAATCAATTTTGTTAGCCAATGATTCTTGGGGGTCAATATTGGATGTATGGCTTCTTTAGGTAGTGAAGAATTATAAATTCTTCCTCGACATCTTATAATCTTTTCTGAGTCGAGATAAAGTCCTAAAGAATTAATCATATCAGGTTTCTTTGGGGGTTTATCTTGTGTTTCCTGAAATTTATACTCTGTAGAGAAAACATCTTTCTGTATTAGTTTCAACCCAGTATTTAATGGGCTCCAGACATTCATAATTAGGTTTTATCCCTTTAATGAATTTAAAGACAAGAGCTGTAACTCTTATGAGTTTACCCAAAGATGAGTACAGTGGACCCTCAGTTAACGCCTGCATCGGATAGCGCCAAAATCGGATAACGCCTCGCTTTTGCGTAAAAAAATTGGCTCGGATAACCCCAAAAAAAATGGGTTTAGGAGTTTTTCGTTTGGGAAGGTGTGGGTAAACGGGGGCACCCAAGTGTGCCTTTTTTTACAAACCCAAAGTGAGGACGATTCTGCGTGTAAAATGCGATATATTTTTCCCATTTTTCCCATTTTTTTTTTGGGGCTTGTAATTTAAAATTAAACCCAAACCTAAACTAAAATCTCTATCTTTTTCCCTTTTAGTCCAACTCTCAAAAAAGCTTTGGAAATATCAGCCGTGTAGGCAAAAGGGGATTTGTGCAAAAATTTTTAACCCCACGTCCCCCAACTTCTCATTTAATGAGGGCCCGGGCCCCCATCACACAGCCCATTAAGACTTGCTAAATCTTTTATTTGAACGTGCCTGCAATTGTTACAACAGTAGGGGGAGGGGTTTTCGAATCTTTTTGACCCCTTTGGTGCGGGGGGATAATGAACTTCTGTCTTAAAACTTCTTCAACTTTTCCTCAATAAATTTTTTTTCTCCAATGTTTTTTTTTGATCATCTTAGCACCCAAGTATTTTCTGGTTTCTTCCTGAGCTCAGGTTTTTTGTGCTTTCATTTGTCCGAAAATCAGGGCGATAATTGTAGCAATGTGGGGGTTTTTAATTTCCACCCTTTATATTTAAACAGTGCCCAAATTTATTTTTTTATAAGTTTTTGAAAATCTTTTTGGGCTTGGTTTTTTTAAACATCGATACATATCGCATCTAAATCCCAAAAATTTACCCAACGGGTTCTTTAAATTTCCCTTTCCAGTAATGTAATTTTTGCTGTGGTACATGATCAGCGGTTATTCTTGTAACTAGTACATTTTCCACTGAACAAAATCGGGGTTCTTTTCCAACTCTGAGGGGGAAGGGGGAAATTATCATGTGGCCCCTTTCTGTTTTCGGGAAGGAACATCATGTTTACTTACTTTATTTTCCCACAAAACAGTAAATTTTAATCATTTTCCAGTGTTTAAAAATAAATTTTGGACTAATAGTGTCCGCTGAAAGTCGGGACGGGCAACTTTAAACCTTAGCTCCCTTTCATTTTTTGCAACTTTTTTTCTTTTTTTCCCGGGATCTGCACGGGACTTAGCCAAATCTTTCTACACCACGGGCCTTTTCTACGGGTTTTTTTTTCCTTTTTTTCTAGCCCAAAACAGGTCTGGCTAGGTCTAATCTTTTCCAAAATTTTTGGAAAAAAAAAAGGTTTATATCTAACTTTTACTTGGCTTTGGGGTTTGTTTATTCATTTAAAAAAACCACTGTTCTTCTTTAAAGGAAACCTTTGTGAGCCATGACCCAAAATAATGTTAGCACATTGGTTTTGTGTAATTTTTTTAGATAACTCAACTCGAGCTTTTGGGGGAGAGCAGTCCGCTGAAAAATTTTTATCTCTCACTTTTAAAATGCGTTCCCCTTTTTGCTGATTTCCCTTGATTCTGGGGGAAGTCTGCTGCTTTTTCAGAAAAAAGTTTTTTTTTGGGGGCCCCTTTAATGCCTTTATGATGTTTTACTTTTGCATTTAAAACACTTCTTCAGTGACCCTTTACCTCCCTTGTGTTCCCCTAAAAATTTGATGCCCCTTTTTCCCAGCTAAAGGGCAACGTTTTTTTACGTGCCTCCTTTGGGGTTGTGTTTTGCCCCAAAACAATCTGGGGCCCTTTTGTTTTCCCATCACTTTTTTGGAGTACGTTTATGTTGACAATCGTTTACGTCTGTTGTATTAAAAGGGCTTGATAAGTGCTTGTATGGGTTTTTCCCATTCTTATTTTTGGGGGGGGAGTGGGGTTAAAACTTTTTTTTCTGATTTTAAAAAGTTTATTACCCAAACAGGATTTTGGATGCTTTTCTTGTCTGGGTTGCTTACAGCAAAAAACTTTTGCGGGGAAAAAAAACTGCTAATTTCTTCAAAATGAAATAGCGTTTTAAAACTTAAAATGGTAAAAAATACTTTTATTGAACTAATATTTAATCATTCAATAGTTTGTGGTGAAAACTTATCCTGTAAAATTATTACTGAAAAAACCTGTCAAATATTTAGCACCTAGAGATCTGAGCCTTTTGTCTGTGACCAAAATGCCTGTAATTTCTAAAAAAACAATTTTTGGGTGGCTTCAAGTTTGAAAAAAAAAAAGACGCTGTCAAAAACCTGGCCTTGCCCAGCTTCAAAGTAATTGCCCCTGCAAACACGAAAGGCAGATATAATTGCTTTTAACCACCGGAAATGAACTTAACAGTTCTTTAAGGTCTCCCTTCACAAGACATTTAAGAAAATTGAACTGGGAAATTTATAAATCAATGGCGGGTTCTTTAAAATTTATATGGATTTGAAAACCACAAATGAATTTCAAATTAGGGCCCTTTTGAAAATTTGGGCAATGACAAGGTAGGTAAGTTTGGTAACGGGATACCTGTTGTGGCAATTTTGTAGTTGCAGATGTAACAGGTGTTTTGACCACTTTAAAACAATCTTTCCCACTCCCTGACTGCGGTGGTGCGCGGTTATGCCCCCTGCCCCCCCTTGCTTTTTTTCAGGCGAGCTCTCAAAGCAACAACATAAATTTTAAAGGGAAAGGGGAATTAGTACAATGAGTTTCTTGGTAGGGCTTGCAGGAATGTGATATTAAACGAAACAAAATCTTCCACGGAGGGGTAAAAATCCCTCTTGTTGCCTACAGTGATCCCATTTTTTTTTAGCGGGTTTATAAAAATTTAAATTGTAATTGCACTTTTTTCCACAACCCAATTTAGATCTGTGTGAAATTTTCCCCTTGGGACATTTGGTAGATTAAATTGGCCCAGTGCCCGGGTTCTTTTCTAAAACTTTCTAATACCGAGAAACAGTGTTAATCTCAATAATCCTATCACTGATACTAGAAAAAACCAAGCTCCTTCCCCCATGTTAAGAACTTTTGTAGATCGGGGAAACACCCAAAGAATAATCCTGAGAGCTTCATTTTGAAATTAATCCAAGGATGGGGAGAGAATTTTCTCTGGGCAAATATCAAAATGGGAGCAGCAAAAAATAAATTTAAGGCCCTAACTTTAGGCAAATGTACTCTTCCCCACGTTTCTCACATTGCCCCAAATTTGGGGGTTTGTAGCTAGCAACAGCTTTGAGAGCATTTAACCTAGCTTTGCATTTTTTTTTTTAGTTGTGGTATAGTGGATTTGTTAAAGGGTACATCTACACCAAAGATATCTGTAATTTTTTTAACGTAGCTAATGATTTCCCCCTGCAAATAGAGGGGTGGGGGATGCCCTTTTTGCTTTTTTAATTATTTTTGGGTTTTGGGAGGAAGATTTATGGGCCAAGTCGATTACAAATTGTTTTGAATTTCATTAAGAATGGATTAAATCTTCTTTTCCCTTTGGTTGTATGGTTTCATGATATCATCAGCAAAAGCTTATAGCTATATTTTTTGGGTGAGGCAAGTAGAGCTTTTTAGGAGAGCATTAATCAGAATATTAAAAAGCAGGGGTTAAGAATTTCCCCCCTTTGCGGTGAAACCTAAAGACATTTTTTTAGAATACTTCTGAAGCCTTGGTAAAGGAAAAGGGTTACTTATTTGACGGGTATCCTTTTTAACCCCCAGCGAGTAAGCTACCCAAATATTCATTTTGGCTATTTCCCATATAGTTTTAAGGGTTTTCTGTCGCAATATCAAAGCAGTTTTTTGATCAAAAAAAATTTGGAAAAAACTAGTAGAGGTGAAATGCAGGGGAGAAAGGGGGAAAAAAGTTCTGCACATTTTTTCCCTTTTATGAACCCTTTAGAGGTAGGGGGAAATTTGGGGTGCTGATTCTGTAGTCAGTTGTTAAGTTAAATTTTTTTCAAAAGTTTTACAAAAAACCAACTATTTTAAAGGAAATGGGCCAAAATTGTACAAGAGTTGGGGCTTGGGGATAGGCACAATGAGACTTTTTGGCCCCAGGAATTTGGAAAAACGAAACTAAATGTATGAATTTTCCCCAGTCCCAAAAAAAGGGTTATCAGGCCGTCCCTTTAGAGTTCGAGAATATCGGGGTTTATACCATCCTCCCAGGAGCATTTTTGATCGCCCTTTATTAATGCATTATCTAATTCATACCGGTAAAGGGGAAATTTCACCCCCTCATCAATATTTTGGTTTCAAAAAATTTAAATTCATTTTCCCAACTTTTTCTTCAAAAAAGTACTCTCTAATTTTTTTTCAAAATATGAAGGAAGGTTTTCATGCCTGGATTTTTTTGGACCAATCATTTATGAGGTCATTTTTTTTTTTCAAGTGGAAAGGGATACAAAAAATTCCAGTTTTTCCTGGGTTTTTTTTTTTATTCCTTTCCAAGCCAAACCCCTTAAAAGGGGGGACCTATTTTAAAACCCCTAACAAATTTTTTCCCCTTCCTGGTTTCCTTTAAATTTTCCTTCCCCTATTTCCCCCGCATTTGTTAGTGCGCTTGGAACATTCTGAGCAGGTATTTTGGGGGTTTTACATTCAAGATGCCCTTTCCCCAAACCTCCTAAAAAAACCCCCCCCGCATGTGTTAGTTTGCGTGTGTGGTTTATTTAGTATTTACATTGGGGTTTTTTTTAAATTTTTTATAGGGAGGGTCTTTGTTTTTCCCCATTCCTGCCCAATTGTTCTGTGAGAACAAATCTCAAAAAGTGGTAATTAAATCATCATTAAATTTTTTTTGGGGCCAATGGGCCCCCCGTTAAATTTTTATAACCCCTTGATCCAAGGGTTAATAAGTTTTCTCTTTTGTTCTGGTTTAAAAATAAGTTTCCCCTTCTGTATTTAGCTCCTTGATTGTGGAGATTGATCAAGGAAATTTACAGTTTTTTTAAATCCCTTTGGAAGTGAAAGATAGAAGATCATCAATATGACAGAGTCATGCCCTATATTTTTATGTATTAAATCCAAGACACAGATTTTGTATGCCACCATGAAAGTGGTAGGGTCAGTATGCCCACAATTTGAAAATTATGAGCTCATTTTAGCAATTTCCCCTAGTTTATTCCCTTGGTTTTTTGTTATAGCCCACCAATATTCTTATGGGGGAAATTTTTAAAAACCCCCCCAAAAATGATGGGGAGGGTTTCCCCTAAAATTTATGCGATCTTTGGGAAAAAATAGGGGCGAAGCTTGGTTCGCTTTGGGGGGTAGAGATTAAAAATGTTTATGGAAAAATCGCCCCGCATATACTTTTGACACCATGTTTTTGCATGTTAACTCGACTCTGCAAGGAAAGGAGTGAAGGGGGCAAATTCTTTCTGCATATATCACACAAAAAAGTTTTTTTTTCCTTAGGTTATTGCTGCATTTCCAGGGAAAATTTTTGGGGGAGGGCTCCCTCTTTCAAAACTACATTCCTTGAAAAAAGATGACAAAAAATATTCTTGGGGTTCACTAATTTGAGTAAGTCAGGGGAACCGTTTCCGGGTGGAAGCAATTTTTCCCATGAAAAAATTTGTAATTTTATTCCCCTTGTAGTGAGTTATTCAATCTCTTGCCCTCATAAGATGGTAAAACTTTTGCTTTGACTACAGTGTGCAGACACTTAAGGGGCAAAAAAGATAGTTTTTTTACGTCTTTATCTTCCCGGGAACCCCTTTTTTTTTAAGAATTTTTTTGGCCCCCTTTTTTTTCCTTTGGCAGCCAGTTTTTTTAAAAAAGGGAAGTTTTTGGGAAAACAAGAAATCTTTGGTTCTTTCCACAAATTGTGGAAATGAACGGGGAAATTTCTGCACTTTTTTACATCATCACCATGCTCAAGAGCTCATCCTGATTACATATATTTATTAAAAATTGTCAGGAAAATTTTTCAAAATGCTTAATTTTTTTCTGGAAATTTTTATAAAATGAGGAAAGGGTTTGGGGAATCCAAAGCCCCTCCGGAGGGGTGGCACTTCTGAGTTTTTGTGCTTTTTTTAACGCCTATCACCTTAAAAAGGTACCATGGTTTTTATTTTTTGTTTTTCTGATGGTGCCTGTGGCAAAAATCTGTTTTTATCATTCAATTTCAGGTAGGGCCTGTGCATTGACTCATCTCCCCAAATTTTCCCGGGGGGGTTTCCTGTGTGGTGTCCGTCTGATTGTTATAGTTGTGTGTATTGAGAAAAATGGCAAACTCATCTTCATATTCAGGTGTAGCCATAGGTATCAGTAGTGGCAGACCAGTAGTTCCACATGTGCTAGCAGGGAAATTTCTAGCTCCTCCCCAGCTGGTGTGTGTGATGGCATTTGGTTATCACCAGAATCATTTGCAGTGAGGTGGGGTTCTTGCACACTTTGCAGAGGTTCAGTCTCAGATCTGGCTGTGGTAGGGCTGGATGGCCTCATCCTCAGTTACCATTAAAGGATGTTATTGGTTTACATCGAAGGTTGTTTGGGTTCTGACTGCAGTCCTTGTGGGAAACTGTAACCCCCAACTTCTTTACAGTTAATTTCACTTAAATTTTAGCTGTCAAGGCCTACTGTGCATTCTCTAGTGGAATGTTTCCAGCACACTTACCACACCAAAAATGTAGTATTCCACAGTCTACTGCAACATGGCCATAGTGCTGGCATTTGTAACACCTACGTTTAGGGGGGAGGTACACTTCGATGTTTAGGAAACGTAAACATGCACCCAGATATTTCGGGGGAGGGGCACAGGACCCACCCCAACTGGCAATAATTTGGGATTTTCCTTTAAGTCTTTTAGGCTTGATGATATGCTCACTTAGAGTCAGATGGGGGTGGGTCCATGTAGAGAGGGTATCCAAAGATTATGATACTGACCATTTTTTATAGTGGTGAGTGTCTGATGGAGGTCGGAGCAGCTTAATACCTCCATTAGGTGTACTAAGTAGATAGATCATTGATCAGTTTTTTCATTCTGGTTCACAACACAAAGTTGTTGTGTGTTTTCCTAAATTGGATCCTTGAGTTTAGGATGCTTCTTTACAGCTTCCAATTTAGCCTGCACACTTAGGGCAGCAGGGTGTTGTCAGGGAAGTTCAGCTTAACACATTCTTCCTTTGAAGAAAGACTTCTTGCAGCCTCTGTGCACCAAGGACGTTTAGTTTCACTTTTGTACGAGTCAAGTGAGTCTGAACTACGTCGACGCTCTAGGCCCCTTTCTCACTTTTTTCTTTTGTTTTCTTCTAAAGGTCTGGAAAACTATCATCATTTCCATCACCGGCTGAAATAGGTTTCCTCTATTGACGTTGCCATGTTTCCGTGATGATATCTGTTTTAAGACTCACAACACAAATTCCTCGCTTATCTTCCCTTATAACTTATGCAAGAGTAAATATTTACTATAAAGTCAGAAGTCTAAAATGATCATATGGCACAAGTGTTCAAGTTCAATGAACACTTCCCTTTTTACTTAACCAGATTACTACTACTTAATACGATACACACCTTACTAAAAATACATTCAGAGACTTCTCGTATGTGTGTTAATAATATGGTACATACAATGATATAATGGATGGTACAGGCGAGGTCTTACACCTTATCACAAATTACAAAGATGAAAAGAGAGAGAGGGGAGGAGAGAGAGGGAGAGGGGAGGGGAGAGAGAGAGAGAGGAGAGAGAGTAGGTAATATTGAGCATAAAATTAGAATTCTGACATATATCACATTAAACAAGAGATTCAAATTCAATGATAACTTCCACTTGAGTCAGTTTAGGCTACTGCCACCTAATGTACCTCACTGAAATAATAATATAGCGGACATCACAATGAATGCTGAAGACAACCTCTTACCCTAACCATAGATTGTAAACAATATTACTAAAAAAAAAAAAAAAAAAAACGGTAACTAGGTAATGTTACAATGACAATGAGGTAAATCACTTTGGTTGACTTCCTTGGTCCATCCGGGGTAACTCACATCAAGAAAGTCACTGGATTCAAGATTTCTTGTCATATTGTTTCAGTCAATTTGTCTAAAGTTAAAATCTCCCATTAACACAACATTTTCATGTCTAGATGCCATATGAATTTCGTCCCATAACAGCTTACTGCACTCTATTTCAAGGTTTGGGGGTCTATAAATCACACCCAAAATTAATTTGTCACGACCCTCGAGAAACTGTAGCCAAACAGAATCTGTGGTCTATATTTCTAATCTTATATCATGTCTAAAGCAACAATTTAAATTATCTCTGACAAACATAGCCACTCCACCAGCCTTCCTGTTGACCCTGTCAGTGTGGAATAGTTTATAACCCTGTATATTGCATTCAGAAGGTATTACTCTAACTTTCAGGTTGAACCAGGTCTCTGTTATACCAATAATATCTATATTACTTGCACTTGCAAGTAATCTTAGCTAATCTATCTTATTTCTTAGACTCCTACTATTTGCATAGTAAACCTTAAGGGAGCTTTTTTTTTATATTTTATTTAAAACCAATACAGCGTAACATAAAAATAAAAAATAAAAAGGAAACAGAATGGATCTCAATCCTGAAGGTACGTACACTGACCAAATAAACCCGACACAAATTAACTGACACAAAAGGATTACATCCATATACTCGCAAGATATTGCTGTATAACATACAACAATAACTTACGGCATGAACATAGCTACAAATAAACACAGTAACAGGGTCATGAAATGAAAAATCGATAAACATTCAATGATTCAAAACCTTACATATATATAAATTGTACATATAACATGACATGACAAAGGCTCAATACAATAGAAAAGACTATATACAAGAAAATGTATCAATTAATCCCATCTTTCGCATTAATCAATAAACCAAAACCTAACATCAAAATTTTACTAGAACATCTACATATTTATCCCTAACAATACAGCTGTAACATATACTAAAATACAAATAATCATTAAAAGAAAGCAGCTTAGATCTCAAAAGCCGAAGGCCCATTACTGTTACAATAAACCTGTATACAAAAAACTCAGACACAAAAGGAATGCGTCTATAATCTGGCTAGATATGTCTGTCTACCATACAGCTAAAAACTTGCATCAAGAACATAGCAATGAAAACAAACTGGTATGAGATCACTGACCTAAATTATATAAACTTTAAAATGAATCGAAACCATACATAAAGTTTTAAATATGTTATATAGATCATTTTAAATATGTTATATAGATCATAACGAGACCTCAAACTCTACATCCACACGTGGCACGATAACCACAAGGTTGATGCAATAGTGCATCAATGAAAACCAGGAAACCATTCCATACCCACATTCACAACACTCACGACACATCCCCCCCCCCCCCAAGGAGGCGAGCCCGCTTTGACCCCCTGACTCCCTCTCAACCTATAAAAAACCCCTTCACTCACTCATTATCATTCACAGATTCAGAGAATTCCTAACGTTAGCATTCTATCCCCCCTCTGAGAAAACCTGATCCCACCTCCTCCCATTCAATTCTCTGTTACGACACATCGTACGATCGAACATTATCGCCAGAACCTTTTCCTTCGATCTTCACTTTTCCCCTCCCCCCCTCATCACCCACGATATTTTTATATATATATATATATAAAATATATATATTATATATATATATATATATATATATATATATATAAAATAATCCACCATGATATAATCTAAAGCTCTTATGATGCCCTCGTCTAACCCACCCATATCTAGACTTAAAGCACGGAGAACCGACACCCCACTGCCTCCCACCCTCTGTACCAACCTACCTAACCAGCACCTGACCTTTTCTAACCCCTCACAAAAATAAACTACATGGAACACAGTCTCGTCCCCTCCACAGATACCACACCCCCCACGCTCTACAACCTTTCTGTTCCGTAGCATCGCTGAAAACGAAACATCGCCTCATGCGCCCGAGGGTTTAACGTCAACTTACTAAATCTATACCAAATACTCTTCCACGTATACATGGGGAACAAGCCCTCAACTGGGACAACGCACCTACCTACAAGCAACCTACACAAAACCCTTATGCTAACCTTTCTCAGTTCCTTAACCAACATCACGGCCCTCAAAATGATTTTGCATTCCCTCAACTTCATTCCTCGATACCACATACCCAGCTTGTCATGTATCCTTCCCAACTGCCCAGCGTTCACACCCAAATGCAAAACTTCCCATTTAAGAAACACACATTTAGCCCTCCGTCTCAAATCCATCAACCCCAACCCACCCTGACGTACACGAATGAGAACAGTGGTGTCGTCTACATATCCAATTAATCCTGGCCAGGCCCTCTCACCCCCCCCCCCCCACACTTCCCTCACCTTGAGTACATAAGCTACGGTCAACCATTCTATAAAAGGGGTCCTGAAAACACGCAAACAATATTTGAGACATGGGGCATCCCTGTCTACGGCCTCTACCCATTGCAATCTCCCTCCCCATACACCCATTAATCTGTATCCTCATTTTCGCCCCCTTATACAACGTATTTACCCACTCGACTATTTCCTCCCCATAGCCCTGTCTCCTAAGTATAACCTGCAAAGCTCTCCTTTCCACTCTATCATAAGCTCCCTGCCAATCTAGAGGCAACAAAGCCACCCCCCCCCCCCACCCCATCTTTAGCTTCCACAAAACTTTGCAGTATCCCATGTCCTTCAATCATCGACCTTCCTGGCAACCCAAACTGAGATTTCGACACCACCCTCCCCACAACACATTTGAACCTATTACCTAAAATTTTTGCGAAAACCTTATAGTCTGCACACATCAGTGATATCGCTCGGTACTCCCGTAGGGTGGGCTGCCCCTTGCCCTTCGGGACCAACACTACAACTGCTGTAGCCTGCTTCTCCCCAACTTACCCTTCTCCTTCATACGATTAAATAACCTAACTATAAATCCCCGTATTAACATCCAATGTTGTAAATAAAATTCTACCAGGAGACCGTCAATACCCAGAGCTTTCCCCTTCCTCATTCCCCTTAACGCATTCTCTATTTCCTCTGCCGTAATAATCCCACCTAAAGCCTTTCTGTCGCTATTTCCTAAATTACAAGTCACATACGTACACACCTTGTCTAACGCCCCGGCACCCCCCCCCCCACTTGTCCAGTACTTCTCAAGCCTATGCATATGCTCACATCCCCTTAGTGGTTCTTATCTCCTGCCCTGCTCTATAAGTCCCGACCGTCTCCATTACCTCTAAACTTGGGATAGCCGTCACTGCCTGCCTTTGCTTTTGATGCCGCAAAACACACGCAGATGGCTTGTCGCCCCAAAGCACTTCTTCCACCCTGCCTGCACCCTTACAGCTTGAAACCTTTCATTTTGTAACACCCTCAATCTCCCTTTTATTTCAACTATTTCATCCATAGGAAAATTATTCCCAACCACCCCCTGCCCATAGCAAACTCTTAACCTATCCTCTAAATAGTTAGCCAGTCCATATTTTAAATTATTAATACGTTTTCCTTCCCTCATATAAAACTTTCTAATTCCTTTCCTTCGCAACACAATCCCATGTCACGATGTCGTCCACCCCCTGTTCTTCCACACTAAGCTCCCTCCATAGGACTGAAAACCCCTCCAACCCCTCCTCTTCACCTAACACACTTATATTTAGTTTCCAATAACTTCTGTATATTTCCGCGAGCGCCCCCACCCAACCTCCACCACCACTGCCCTATGATCTGACATTGTAGTCTCAACAGTACTGAAAGATTTCACATCCACTTCCTGAGAAAGGTACACTCTATCTAGCCTCGCAGTATATCCACTCCTAACAAACGTATGTTCAGTTTCCCACACCGCCCCCCCAAATGCATCACGTAACCTGACATATCTTAACAATTTCCTAAGAGCCACAGACATATATCCAGCCCCTTTTGGGACCACGTCAGCCACCCTGATTACACTATTCCAGTCCCCACCAACTATTGCCACTTCTGGCAGTGCACGTAAGAAAAACACAAGATCCTCACACACAAAATCATTCTTTACCTGTATGTTATTTTCCACCTGCACATACACACTCACAAAAGACACATGCTTACCCATCCACCACCCATCCACACGCAACACCCTCCCTCCTCCCCTCCCTCGCTTCTCTGCAAAACAAACGGGCTCGTCTCCCTTATTAAAATACCCACACCACCTTTTAGACGGGGAGATGGCAGGGTAACTACTCGAAACCCTGCTACCTCCAACACCCTACCCTCTTTAAAATTATTCTCCTGCAGGAACACAACATCCACTCTACATTTATTCTGGAAAGTACGAAACCAATCTCTCTTCATACTGCTACATAAACCATTAACATTTACAGTCATACACCTAAGGCCTTTTAAAGTTTCCACCCTGCCTCCTCTCTCCTCACTCTTTACAACTCCAGAGCCTGAATTCATATTTGACACCTTCGGAGTGCTCTCTTTCCCTCCCCCTATCATGGCTACCACCAACTACACCACTACCTTCACACTCCACCTCAGTCTGTTTCCCAGGCCTTTGCGCTGGCATCAAGACGTCATCAGAATCTGACGTAGCCGCCATCTTTCTCGTGACAGGCACGTTACACACATCTTGATCAGATGTTGCCTCACAATGAACCTCCACCTCCACCTGACAATGGTTTAGTGATTCTAGGGATGACTCCAACACACCATCACTTCCCAAAATATCACGTCCCCGACTTACTGGAAGCGACGACTCTCCAATGACACCTAGCTCAGATGTAATGTCCCACTCAGGTGGTGACAAAGTCTTCAAAACCTCCACCAATTCCTCCTCAATCTCAATAACCTGCTCCTGTAGTTGCTGCTCCTCCTTATCCACAGGAGGAGACACTGTCAGGCAACTGGGTGAGGGATTCCAACCCACCTCCAGTTCTGTGTGCCTGATCCACTATCTCACTCCACAAAACACCATGCCCTCCGTCCGATGGTTGTTCCACACCTGCCACCTTTGAAGCAGGGGCTGCGACATCCACCACATGTCCAGGCACACGTCTCCGCTTGTCACAAGTCGCCGCTATGTGATCATACTCACCACATAGGCGGCATGTACGCCGTTGCCCTGGATACATAACCATGACCTGCATCCTGAATTCTTGTAGATAAACATAGGATGGTATTGGGGTGTCTCAAAGTCATTTTGAGGTTGAAAGTACCTCTGGCAGACCAGCATAGGCGCCTGCCACCCACGTACCATGATGAGCATAATAAACCGTTCCATACTTCTCAAAAACTTTCCTGATATCCGCCTCGTCTGCCTCAAAGGGAACATTGCATAACTTGATCCACGTATTATGCCGTGAAACATCAATCATTCTCACACAGACAGCTTGTGGGTTTGGGTAAGGATCATGTCCTGAAACCGGGTTGACCAACGATTCATAGACCGTCGCCGTTAGCTGTTTTACGAAAATTTTTGGGTTCCATTTAATGCAACCCCATATAAGTCACCATCTTTTTATGCCGTACCTCCCGGATGATCTTGGGTAAAAGACTTATGCGGAACTAGGCGTAATCTTTCCCTCGAAGTAGTTCTATGCCGACAGTATTAATCCGGCCGTCTTAGACTAACCACCATTTTGACAACAGCAGTCATGACCTCTCGGTGGCTACATTCTCACTACTACTACTGTGCACCTTCCTTCCGACAGTATTTAAGACTATGCAGCACCAGTCTGGAACCACGCCGGGGTAAGCACGTCAAGAAGTTAGAGAAAGTACAAAGGTTTGCAACAAGGCTAGTCCCAGAGCTCAGGTGAATGTCGTACGAGGGAAAGGTTGAGGGAAATCGGACTGACGACACTGGAGGACAGAAGGGTCAGGGGAGACACGATAACGACATACAAGATACTGCGGGGAAAAAAGACAAGGTGGACAGAGATAGGATGTTCCAGAGAGGGGACTCAGAAACAAGGGGTCCCCAACTAGAAGCTGAAGACTCAGAGGAGTCACAGGGACGTTAGGAAGTATTTCTTCCCGTCATAGAGTCGTCAGGAAGTGGAATAGCCTAACAAGTGAAGTGTGGAGGCCCGGAACCATACATAGTTTTAAGATGAGGTATGACCCAAAACTCAAGAAGCAGAGAGGGAGAGGACCTAGTAGCGATCAGTGAGAGACGGGGCAGGAGCGGGTCTCGACCCCTGCAGCCACAATTAGGTGGGGTACAATTAGGTGAGTACACACACACACACACACAGGTCAGGGAGGCAACAACGAGTCATGGTACGCGACGAGGTGTCAGAGTGGGCGCCTGTGACAAGCGGGTTCCACAGGGGTCAGTCTAGGACCTGTGCTGTTTCTTGGTTATATGTGAACGACTTTAACTGAAGGGATAGACTCAGAAGTGTCCTTGTTTGCAGATGATGCGAAGTTAATGAGAAGAATCAAATCGGGATGAGGATCAGGCAGGACTACAAAGAGACCTGGACAGGCTACAAGCCTGGTCCAGCAACTGGCTCCTTGAATTTAACCCTGCCAAATGAAAAAGTCTTTGAAGATTGGGGAAGGGCAAAAAAGGGACCGCAGACACAATATAGTTTAGATGGCCAAAGACTGCAAACCTCACTCAAGGAAAAAAGACCTGGGGGTGATTTATAACACCGAGCATATCTCCTGAGGCGCCACATCAATCAGATAACTGCTGCAGCATACGGGCGCCGGGGCAAACCTACGGATAGCTTTCCCGGGATACTCAGTAAGGATTCGTTTAAGACTCTGTATACCATTTATGGAGTATGCAGCACCATTTTGGGAAAATCCACACCTAGTCAAGCACTTTCAAGAAATTAGAGAAAGTGCAAAGGTTTGAAAACAAGACTGGGTCCCAGAGCTACGGGGATTTTCCTACGAAGAAAGGTTGAGGGAAATCGGCCTGACAACACTGGAGGACAGGAGGGTCAGGGGAGACATGATATACGACATATAAAAATACTGTGCGGAATAGACAAGGTGGACAAAGACGGGATGTTCCAGAGAAGGGACACAGACACAAGAGGTCACAATTGGAAGTTGAAGACTCAGATGAATCAACGGGATGTTAGGAAGTATTTCTTCAGTCATAGAGTAGTCAGGCCGTGGAATAGCCTAGAAAGTGACGTAGTGGAGGCGGGAACCATACATAGTTTTAAGGCGAGGTATGATAGAGCTCATGGGGCAGGGAGAGAGAGGACCTAGTAGCAATCAGCGAAGAGGCGGGGCCAGGAGCTGTGACTCGACCCCTGCAACCACAAATAGGTGAGTACAAATAGGTGAGTACAGGTATGAGGAATTTCCTGCGGGAGGTTCAATGGGAGAGAGAACTGGTAGGAAAGTCAGTAAATGAAATGATAGAATATGTAACAACAAAATGCAAGGAGGCAGAGGAAAGGTTTGTTTCCAAGGGCAACAGAATTAATGGAAAGACCAAAGCGAGTCCTTGGATTACCCAAAGGTGTAGGGAAGCAAAAACTAAGTGCATTAGAGAATGGAAGAGGTACAGAAGGCAAAGGACCCAGGAAAATAAGGAGATCAGTCGAAGAGCTAGAAACGAGTGTGCACTAATTAGGAGGGAGGCCCAGCGACAGTATGAAAACGACATAGCGTCGAAAGTCAAGTCTGACCTGAAACTGCTGTATAGCCACATTAAGAGAAAGACAACAGTCAAAGACCAGGTGTTCAGGCTGAGGAAAGAAGGTGGGGAATTCACAAGAAACGATCATGAGGTATATGAGGAGCTCAACAAGAGATTTAAGGAAGTATTCACAGTGGAGACAGGAAGGACTCTGGGAAGGCAGGACAGAGGGAGACAACAGGGAATACACCAACAAGTGCTGGACGACATACACACAACTGAGGAGGAGGTGAGGAAGCTGCTAAGTGACCTTGATACCTCAAAGGCAATGGGACCGGACATCTTCCCGTGGGTCCTTAGAGAGGGAGCAGAAATGCTTTGTGTACCAGTAACCACAATCTTCAACACATCCCATGAAACTGGGCAACTACCTGAGGTGTGGAAGACGGCAAATGTAGTTCCCATTTAAAAAAAAAAAGAGACAGAAAAGAGGCACTAAACCACAGACCAGTGTCACTGACGTGTATAGTATGCAAAGTCATGGAGAAGGTTATCAGGAGGAGAGTGATGGAGCATCTGGAACGGAACAAAAGTATAAATGACAACCAGCACGGTTTCATGGAAAGCAAATCCTGTGTCACAAACCTTCTGGAGTTTTATGATAAAGAAACAGAAGTAAGACACGAGAGAGAGGGGTGGGTTGATTGCATCTTCTTGGACTGCAAGAAGGCCTTCGACACAGTTTCTCACGAGAGATTAGTGCAGAAACTAGAGGATCAGGCACATGTAACGGAAAGGGCAATTCAGTGGATCAGAGAATACCTGACTGGGAGGCAACAACGAGTCATGGTACGTGATGAGGTATCACAGTGGGCACCTGGGACGAGTGGGGTCCCACAGGGATCGGTCCTAGGACCAGTGCTATTTTTGGTATATGTGAATGACATGAAGGAAGAGATAGACTCAGTAGTGTCCCTGTTCGCAGATGATGTGAAGTTAATGAGGAGAATTAAATCAAATGTGGATCTTGCGGGACTTCAAAGAGACCTGGACAGGCTGGACACGTGGTCCAGCAACTGGCTTCTCGAATTCAACCCTGCCAAATGCAAAGCCATGAAGATCGGAGAAGGGCAAAGAAGACCGCAGACAGAGCACAGGCTAAGTGGCCAACGACTGCAAACCTCGCTCAAGGAGAAAGATCTTGGCGTGAATATAACACCGAGCACGTCTCCGGAAGCACACATCAACCAGATAACTGCTGCAGCATATGGGCGCCTGGCGAACCTGAGATTAGCATTCCTATACCTAAGAAAGGAATCTTTCAAGACACTGTACACCGTGTACGTCAGGCCCATACTGGAGTATGCGTCACCAGTTTGGAACCCGCACCAGGTCAAGCACATTAAGAAATTAGAGAAAGTGCAAAGGTTTGCGACAAGGTTAGTTCCAGAGCTAAGGGGAATGTCCTATGAAGAATGGTTAAGGGAAATCGGCCTGACGACACTGGAGGGAAGGCACTGCAGTGTATCAGAGAATACCTAACAGGAAGGCAACAACGAGTCATGGTACGTGACAAGGTATCATAGTGGGAGCCTGCGACAAGCGGGGTTCCACAGGAATCAGTCCTAGGGCTGGTGTCTCTTTTTGCAGACGATGTGAAGCTAATGCGAAGAATTCAGCCGGATAAGGAACAGGCAGGACTACAAATGGATATGGACAGGTTGCAAGCCTGGTCCAGCAATTGACTCCTGGAGTTTAACCCCACCAAGTGCAAAGTCGTAAAGATTGGGGAAGGTCAAAGAAGACTGCAGACAGAGTAGAGGCTAGAGGGCCAAAGACTGCAAACCTCACTCAAGGAAAAGAAGTTTGGGGTGAGTATAATACTAAGCACATTTCCTGAACCGCATATCAACCAAATAACTGCTGCCGGATATGGGCGCCTGGCAATTCTTAGAACAGCGTTTCGACACCTTAGTAAGGAATCGTTCAAGACTCTGTACACCGTGTACTTCAGGCCTGAATTGGATTCTGCAGCACCAGTATGGAACCGACACCTGGTCAAGCACGTCAAGAAATTAGAGAAAGTGCAAAGGTTTGCAGCAAGACTAGTCCTGGTGCTAAGGGGTATGTCCTACTAGGAAAGGTTAAGGTAAATCGACCTGACGAGTCTGGTGGAGATAATAACGGCATATAAAATACTGAAAGGAATTGACAAGGTGGACAGGGACAGGATGTTTCAAAGATGGGACACAGCAACAAGTTATCACAACTGGAAGTTGAAAACTCAGATGAGTCACAGGAATGATAGGCAGTATTTCTTTAGTTATAGAGTTATCAGGAAGTTGAACAATCTGGAGAGTGATGTAGTGGAAGCAGGATCCATGCATAGCTTCAAGAAGAGATACAATAAAACTCATAGAGCAGAGAGTGAACCTAGTAACGACCAGCGAAGAGACGGGGCCAGGAGCTGTGATTCGACCTCTGCAACCACATATAGGTGAGCATAAATGAGCACACACAACCACACACACACACACACACACACACACACACACACACACACACACACACACAGGTAGAGGTATGATAAAGCTCACGATTCAGGGAGAGTGACCTAGTAGCGACCAGTGAAGAGGCGGGGCCAGGAGCTCGAACTCGACCCCTGCAACCTCAACTAGGTGAGTACAACTAGGTGAGTACACACACACGCACTACATACCCATCTCACTTACCCAAAATGAGTACACATGACTTCTGCCAGATGACAAAACATTCACATTTAGAGAGCACTCAGAGCAGCACGTGTGCTGATGTCCGGTACGTGACACATATAAGGCAGGAATAGTGACACATGTTACTTAAGGCTTCGTTCCAAGACGATGTATGTCACATGTTGGTTACCAAGAGACCAGAATATTTATGCGTTATTAACCTTATTGTAATTATAATTCTTCAGTTGTAATTGTCTAATTACACTTACCTAGTTACAATTGTGTAGTTGAATTCAGGAGCTTTGACTCTGAAATCAAGATCAAAGCTCAGAGAGCGAGAGAGAGAGAGAGAGAGAGAGAGAGAGAGTTCTACACACACACTCTCCTCTCCTGAAATAAAGTTTCGTCATTCTCCATCTATTTATTTCCAAAAGGTATTCGAGACTCATCACTGTATTGAGGGGGGGGGGTCTCTACCAGTCTGTTTTGACCGTATCATTCATTCTTCTCATTGTTGTGTCCCTGATAAACTAATGTAATCTCCATCATCTTAGCTCTCCACATTTCTTGTCCTTTTTTTTTCATGAAATAGCTTGTGTTTAATCATACGGAAATATTTCTTTGTCACTTTTCTATTGTGTCATCTATTGTTTTGCTGCGGTGTTTGTGTTCCTGTCTTGGTGTCTTGGTCTTTGACTAAAAACTAGGTACCCACAAACTGCATTGAAAATTTATTTTTGTTAAATCTGTTATTATTAAGTCGATTCAAGTTTAAGAATCCGGTTGCAATTCAAGTTTGCTTTAATGCAGTGTATCAGTTATATATATACAACAACACGGACCCGAACATCTACCTTGAAAAAAAATGAATTCTGTAGTTCTTGAGAGCTGCTCAAGACGCATTCCATTAAGAAAAAGAAGAGAAGAGGTAAACTAGAAAGAGAGAGACATTCCTTATACAGACGAAGGCGAAGAGTCACATAGCTGCTGAGTGGGGTCAATATATCTGAAATACGAAGGGAAGCACTAGTCAATGAAATTGCAAATATCAAACTTACGCTGAAGGAATCTTATAGGAAACAAGAATCACTGGAAGAACTAAAAGCCATAAAGTAAATTGAAAAAAAAATACTTTTCTCTTATGCCAAATCTAAGGAAAAAACAATATCCAGTATTGGGCCCCTCCTTAGGCGGGATGATGATAGCCAAGAAATGAGTGAGATACTAAAGTCCCAATATGACTCAGTGTTCAGCGATCCACTGCCCACTCTAAGGATCGACAATCCAAATGAATTCTTTATGAACGAAACCCAAAATTTGGTCATCCCAAAACTCTCGGATATTATTATAACTCCACAAGATTTTGAAGAGGCAATTAATTACATGCCTATGCACTCTGCCCCAGGCCCAGACTCGTGGAATTCTGTGTTCATCAAGAACTGCAAGAAGTCCCTATCGCGTGCCTTCAGCATTTTATGGAGAGAGGTCATGGACACACTAAAACAACACACTCAAAACAACAGACATAGCCCCACTCCAAAAAGGTGGCAGTAAAGCAATGCAAAGAACTACAGACCAATAGCACTAACATCCCATATCATAAAAATCTTTGAGAGGGTTCTAAGAAGCATGATAGCCAACCACCTAGATACCCATCAGTTACACAACCCAGGGCAACACGGGTTTAGGGCAGGTCACTCTCGCCTGTCCCAGCTACTGGACCACTATAACTAATATAACCACAAAAACTAACTTCTTGACCAACCTGGCAATCAGAAAAGCTTGCTTGAACAATAAAATGGCTGATAAGCTGAAAAATAATATAACAAGCAACAGCGACACAGAATCAGGAACAAGGAGATAATATAACGACATTAAGTAGGAACCATCTGCAGATCCTCCACAAAAGTCACAAAACTCCCATACTACTGAATCTAAGTTCAGCATTAGAAAATTCCCGACTGTGACAGTGCACAGATACCAGTACAAATTAGGTCGGAAGCTACAACTCAGGACCTGAGTTTCTCCGAGTGTCTATGCGACACACAACCTCAGTACAACGTCGAAAATCACTAAGTCTAGACCATGTTCTGTGAACAGAGTTACACAGAACCAACAAGAAGAAAGCGACAGGCGATCTTCCAACAAGGGCCAGCAAGCGAGAGCTAGAGGCACGTCTTGTTAGAAGAACATAAAACAGACAAGAGGAAGCGCATCCCAGGCAGACTACTCCAGCTGAGGTGTGATCATCCCGCCCCCCACTGATCATGTGACTCTCCGTGGACTGCTGCTCCCCAGCAACACAGAAGCCGGCAGGGAAACAAGCGGAGCAATAGTTGGGCAATGCTGTCAGCTACTTGACACTCAAACTATGAGCACTGAATAATATATAAATGTTACATCCTACCTAATAATATAACTAAGTCAAGTAATAATATAAAGCAATATATTTACGATTTAGTTAAAATCACAAATTTT
>NC_069402.1:20375517-20406659 GCF_026875155.1 Cherax quadricarinatus
GCCGGCAACAAACTATCATTTTAGGGGTGGGGGAGAAAAGGCGGGAAAAACGGGAGCGTGACTTACCCTACCTTAACTAGTAGCCGGTAATGAAACTGTTGTTACTATATTGCTACTCCTATCTATTGAACTTTTCCCTCACAACACTCTTTCACAAATTATTTACGTTGATGGTTCTGTTCACCAGTCCACTGGTGCAGCTGGTGGTGCTGCTGTTGTCATACAGAGTGATGGCTCTCATAAAGAAATTGGAGCACGCATCAATAACTGGGCCACTATCCTTCAAACAGAACTGTTTGCCATACTCCTTGCACTCAAATGCGTCCATGTATCCAAGGTTGGCACTTTAATTGTAACTGATTCTCTGTCATCCATAAATGCTCTCAACTCATTAAGTATAAATTGTGGCATGCTTGTGTCAGAAGCCAGACATAGGTATGGTAAGATTGTGGACAGTGGAGTCAGAGTGCACATGCTGTGGATTCCATCTCACATTTGTCTTCAGATGCATGATAGAACTGATAATTGGCTAAGCTGTATGCTTTCAAAGAGGGAGTAGATTACAATCTTGGGTTGTCAGTTAGCAGTTTGAGAACAACAATACGAAAAGAACTTCAAATGAACTTATTGACTTAAAACTTAGGGAGATTGACACAAGTCAGTCCATCTATCATCATTTCATCATGCAGGAGGAGCCACATGTCTATGGTGCATTCAACAAGATAAGCAGACTCTTGGATGTCACTACCGCCCGGCTCCGGCTGCGTTACAAGTATCTATGGCAGGTTAAATCACCACCATCAGATGCAGACCAAACGAAATGTAAACTTTGCCAGATGGATTATTGTCACACCTTGCGTCATTATGTACTGGAAAATGTGATCAAATTAATGAAATTTAGAAACAACTCACTCAGAAATGTTCAAGAAATGGCAAAGTATTTATCCACATGGTATATTACAGACCATTCTGGAGAAATACCCTGACTTTGCTAGCTGTAAATAATGCATTACCATGTGTGTGTGTGTGTGTGTGTGTGTGTGTGTGTGTGTGTGTGTGTGTGTGTGGTGTGCGTGTGCGTGGGTTGTGTGTGTGTGTGTGTGTGTGTGTGTGTGTGTTGTGGTGTGTGTGTGTGCGTGGGGCGTGTGCGTGGGTGGGGGGGGGGGTTTGGTGTGGTGTGGTGTTTGTGTTGTGTGTGTGTGTGGTATGTGTATGTTGTGTTTTTTGTGTGTGTGTGCGTGGGGTGTGTGTGTGGTGTGTGTGTTGTTGGTGTGTTGTGTGTGTGTGTGTGTCCCGCGGGGGTGTGTGTGTGTTGGTGTGGTGTGGTGTGTGTGTGTATGTGTGTTTTTGTGGTGTGGGTGGGGTGTGTGTGGGGGGGGGGGGGGTGTGTGTGTGTGTGTGTGTGTGTGTGTGGTACTCACTATTTGTACTCACCTTTTTTTTGTGGTTGCGGGGGTCGATCACAGCTCCTGGCCCCGCCTCTCGCTGATTGCTACTGGGTCCTCTCTCCCCCTGCCCATGATTTATCATACCTCCCCTAAAACATTAGGTTTCCCCCGCCTCCACACGTCTTTTTTCGGGCTTTTTACGCCTGATCCTATGACTGAAGAAATACTTCCTAACACCCCTTTGATTCATCTGATCTTCAATTCCCAATTTGACCCTTGTGTCTTGCCCCCATCTCTGGAACACCCCTCTTTGTCCCCCTTTGGGTCATTCCTGCGTATTTTATATGTCGTTACATGTCCCCCCTGACCCCCCTGTTTTCCAGTGTCGTCAGGCCGTTTTCCCCTCACCTTTCTTTTTAGATAAGATAAGATAAGTAAAAATTTTCGTTGGGATTTTTAACCCCGGAGGGTTAGCCCCCCAAGAAAACCCAAAGAAAGTCAGTGCGTCATCAGGACTGTCTAATTTATTTCCTTTGGGGGCCCCCTTAAATCTTGTCCCCAGGATGCGACCCCACCAGTCGACAAACACCCAGGTACCTATTTGCTGCTAGGTGAAAAAAACGGGTGTAAGGAAATTTGTGAAATGTTTCCACCCCCGGAATCGAACCCAGGCCCTCCTGTGTGAAGCGGAGCTTTACCACCAGACCCCCGGGGCCACCGGGACAATCCCGTAGCTCTGGGACTGTCTTGTTGCAAACCTTTGCACTTCTCTAATTTTTTTGAGTGCTTGACTGGGTGGGATTCCAAACTGGTGCTGCTTACTCCAGTATGGGCCGACGTAAAGGGTATACAGAGTTTTTAAACGAATCCTTACTGAGGTATCGAACGCTACCCTGGGTTTGCCAGGCCCCGAAGCTGCGCAGTTTTTTTTGTGGTGTCCCACCAATTGTACTCATGTACTTTTGCCCCATTCCCGACACCTGGTGGGGAGTGTTTCAACATCAACAACAATGGCACGCGTTTCCCCGCCGCGTTAATTGTTTGATTCAACTAACGCAGGATATCACCGGCAAAATCAGAAAATGTGTTACTGCCAGCAATCATTCGTGATACTTAGGGCATTCAACGTGAATTTTTGTGGGGCGCCCCCCTTGAAGGGAAAAACACACGGTTTTCGTCAAGTTTTGTGACACTCAGATGTACGAGAAGATTGTGACCCAGTACCAGGTTTAAAAGTAACAAGTCACCCAGCAGTTTCTGTCCAGTTCATGATTTCAGGGTACTAACTGGGTACGTGTGCAAAACGTCCCTTTTTTGAGGCCAATGGGTTGATATACGGACGTTTTGAACTTAGGGAAACCCCCTGGCCCATGGTAGGTGGTTGAGGGCCCACTAAAAAGGCCCTTTCAGGGGGGGTCTTTACGTTGAAAATGCCCCTGCGTCAGCCGATTCCTTTCGTACATTCAACTGGGGGATTTTTCGTACCCAGGTGTATTTTTCGACCCGGGGAAGAGAAGAACTTGCCGCCTCTGGGGCGCCGGACACTAGGGGCTCAGTGTGCCAGCGCCAGCCGCCATCGGGGGGTCGCGACCTGACGGTGGGGTACCCGTCAGGGGAAGAAGGGTTGTCGAGACTCGCGCTTATGACATCAGGAGTGCTGGGGTTGATGGGCCCCAGCACTAGAGTCTCTTGGGACTCTACCTGGGCTTGCCTCCCTTGACGAGGTGGAACATGTGAAAGTGAAATCCCTTAGCAAGAGAGGCGGGTGAATGAAGCGACATTTACGTGTTAATGACCTATTAGCTGCATGAGCGTTTCGTGTTGTGTTCTGATGGGGGAAATACGTGCAAAATTTGCTGATAGATAACTAAATGAGGTTTTGGAGGTTCGAGTTTTCACACTGTGGGGCAAAAATTACAAGGAAATCCCCCAAGTACTGCATGCGGATCTTTTCTAGGAAGCGTGGGGCACCCCGCCCGACTCCGATAGTCTTGCCCCTGGACAACGTTCAGGAAAAAACGTGGGGGAAACACGGGGGGGAGGTCGCGCGAGTCCGGACAGCAGGTTACAGGGGGATTGCCAAAGGGCGGAAGTCCCTTTGGGGTGCTTCCCCGGCGCAAAGAGAAAAGGGGGTGGTCCCCCCTAGAGGAAGCCCCCCTTTAACACATTTTGGTGTGAAACTATTAATTTTTAATGGTTTGAAATCTGCCCAGAAAGTTTTGCAGGTGCGTGAGGGGTAAAATCTTTTTGCAGAGGTTTTTTTTTTTTTTTGAAGAACAAAAACCAAAAAGTGGGAATTTTGTTAAAATGGTTTTTATGACATTTATGTGATCTTTTCCAGACGTCTGAAAGGTGGATGGCGGGTTTTGAAAAAGCGACCCCCCCGTTTGTGCTGAGAATTGGAGGAAAGGGGGGGGAGGGTCGCGTGGTGCAGTGGGGGGGTTTGGGGGGAGTAGAAGAGTTGGTTTGTAGGGTTAGGGCCGGCAAAACAGATGTTAACTTTAAAAAATATTTTTGTTAGAGCTTTTGGATATTATTTGGGGCCTTGCCAAAAATTTTACAGTGGTGGGGGTGACTGGAACGTGTAGTGCGCCGTAAAGATTTGAACCAGGGGGGCGGGGTTCTGTTCGCTTTTTTTGGGTGTTTGTTGTTGGTTGGGGTTGGGTAGATGTACGCGAGGACGTGATTTGGGGATTGAGCATATTTTTGTGCGTAGGGGCTAGCGATTTTTAGATGGGTTATGTTCCGGCGGGGGTCGTAAAAATGGGTGTATTGGACGCTTTTTCCCGCCCCCCGGGGGTTTTTGTGGACTCGAGGGGGGGTCTCCCGCATTTTTAAGGGATACGGGGAAACTGAATCGGGGATGCTACAAAGTGCGGATGATGGGGAACTATTCGAGGACTTCGGGCTCTATGGGAAGACCCCCTGGGGGGGAGGGGATTTGTACGACGGGATAGGTGGTGAAGCCTCGAATTAAGGATTTTTAAATTTAATCGGGGAAGGGGGCCCTCCATGGGGTTTTGGTTTTTAGAGTACCTGGAGGGCATCTCGACAAAGTTATGCCAGGGAGAGCAAATGGGGGTTTTCCCAGTGGAGAGATCGATGCTTTAAAGAACAAAACCAAGTATGAAAAATAAGGTTTCGATGGGGGGGGCTTTTTTATGGGGGGGAGGAGGGTTTGTGGGGTGACAAGCCGTCGCTTGCGTTTTTACAAAGTCAAACACAAAGGCGAAAGGACTGAAATTGTGGGTTTAGTGGGCAGGATGAAGTTGCGGGTATGTGAGGGCAGGTCTTAAAAACAACTGAAGGGTAAGTTTTTAGTCGATATTGGGGGTAAAGACCAGTCGCAAAGTAAAGCGTAGTGAGCTGCATACAGGATTTGGGATGGCGTACGATGCGAGTTAAATGATTTTGATCGCCTTCTCTGGTGGGCCTATATCTGAGGCAAGGTTGGGGGCACTACAAAGGGAAAAGTAGGGGGAAGGCCCAGGCATTGATGGAACCCTTGTGAATTTTAATCAAAAAATTTGGGGGGTAATAGGACTTTTTGGTTCGCTTACTCAAAGCGATGAAGGGGGGGGGGGGTTTAGGTCTGTCTCACGTACGGGGGTGTTGGTAAATTTGTTAGGAAAGGATTGCCGTTACGATTAGGGACTACCGTCCCATACGTTGATGTGTGTGACTATAAACATATGCGAAAAAATTTTATGAATAGAATTAAGAAAGTGTTGATAAGGGAAAACCATAGAGCGTTTGGGGCCCGGGAGGTCAATTATGATGGTCAGGAAATCAGGGGGTTTGTTGAGGGAAAGCGGGGTGAGGGGGGGGGGTGGGTTTTGGCTTTAGCTGGCGAGCCCCTTTTTATATGTGGAAAAGAGGGCTTGGAAATTTTTTGGAAAGGCAGGGTTTTGGGAAAAGGGTCATCATGTGGGCCCCCTTCGTTGTACAATGGGGCGGGTTTTTTAAATACAAATTTAAAGGCAAGTTAGGGGTTTTTGTACACATGACAGGGCATTTGTAGGGATGCCCCTGTCTCAAATGTTTTTTGCAGTATGCAGGGCCCTTTTTTCTGGGTGTTTGTGGGAGGGGAATAGAGACTCGTTGGGGCCCAGTATGGGCGACCAACCCTTGTGGGTTTGTTGATGAACACTGTGTTATTACTTCCGGGGGCAAATGGGGTTTTTTGGAGATTTTTTGACAAAAATTTTTGGGAAAGGGTACGGGGATGTGTGTTAAAGAGAAAAATCGAAAAATTTTTTGGGTTGGGGGGGTGGGTGGGGATGGGGGGGGATGCAGAGGGGGGACTGTGGTTGATCGTATCACTGTAGGGGTTTTTCATTAATGCGGGAGGTGATCAGATGAGGGCGTGCAATTTGGGGGGGGTTGCATAGTGTCTTGGGGCCTTAATTTTTTTTTTACGGCCGCGCATTTTTAACCCCGCACAGAGGGGGTGGCATTAATGTCCTCTTTATAGCAAAGTTGGCACGTTGCGCACTGATCCTCTGTTGCAGGGGGGCGTCAAAGTCTTTTTCATAGAATTTATCGATTTTTGTGGGGTTTTTGGACGATTGGGGTCACAAGGCGGGTGGAGACACCACTGCATGGGGGGGTTGGGGCCCATTCCTCTAAGGGTCGTGTCAGGCATTTTCGTGAAGCTCGTTTTCTCCCACGGGGGGGAGCATGGGGGTAAGGAATTGATCACACCTACGCAGGTGGTGGGTGGGAGGAAAATTTAAATTTGGGGCGACGCGATGCTTGCGTATTTTTGAAAAGAGGGGCGTGCGCTGTGAAAATTATGTACCCTTTGAAAGGGGGGGGTAGGGGGGTAGTGTGGTGCGAGTTTAAGGAAGTATCCCCTGTATGCGTGGGGTGATTATGGAGGGAGTTCAACAGTTCGCTGCCGTCAATACGGAAGTGGTTTTTTAAAATTTTTTCATGGAACTTGCCTCTGGGGGGGTGTTTTATAATAGGCGTTTGGGGGAAAACTGGGTTGTCCGGTTGCGGGATGGAGGAATCGCCTTTTATGTTGTGTATTCGTGAGACTTTTGTATGGGACAGAGTGGTTCAGTAGGGGTTTTTGGGTTTTGGGAGGGGGGGGAGGTTTGTCGGGACTCCCGGGGGGTTGAGTTTGATGTAGGTGGGGGACTTGCGTGTACAAGGCGGTGTCGATTTTTGGCCGATTATTTTTCGTGTCATGGCTTGAGGGACGTTTATGGTAACAGTGAATTAGGGGTTGCAGGACGATTTTTAAGGGCAAAATGTCGAAATAGGTTTGGGATATGAGGGGAGAGGAGAGAGACTTCCCGCCGAAAAAAAGCCTTGGGGTTACGGATTTTGGGTAGTTGGGGTTCAGGGGTAATCTAACGGGGTGGCAGCTGTGCTAATTGTGTTTGTCAAATGCGTGAATGTTTTGTGTTCTCAGATTTTATTGGTCCCTAGTAACGGTGATGACAAAATTCTCTGCTTTTTATATACAACTTTAGGAAATTTTTTTGTCTTTTATGCCTCATTTACAAGTCATTGTGTACTTTTTGTATATGGTTGCTTCCTAGCACAGTTAAACGTTTTTCTTATTTCCGTTTATACTTTATGCCCTTCCGGTGCTTTTTAATAAAATATAATCAAGTTTTCGTTTTCCCCGAAGCTGTGATGGACTTGAACCCCTTTTATAAGTCAGTCACAGTATGTTAACTATACAAAACTGAAAGTTTATATAATTTTTTAAATTTTTATATTTATATAGTTATAGTTTTTTATTTTTTATATTATTAAATGGAAAATTTTGGGGAAGGAAGGGTAAACCCCTTTTTTTGTCCATTACAATGTGTTGTTTTAAACTTTTTAGGTATGTTTTGTAGGGTTTGGGGTCCTCTGTACCCATTTTTTAAACTTTTTATTTAAAAAAAGCTTAAAGTTTTTTTTTAAATAAAATAAAAAAAAAATTGTACTCACCCAATTGTGGTTGCAATTTGGTCGGACTCAGCTCCTGGCCCCGCTCTTCCTGATCGCTCGGATCCTCTTCTCTCTGCTTCCCGAGCTTTGTCAACCCTTCTTTTAAATTGTAGGTTCCTGCCCCCACTACTTCACTTTCTAGGATCCACTTGCGACAACTCTAGAATGAAGAAATACTTTCCCAACGTCCCGTGATCGTCTGGTCTTCAGCTTCCCGTTGTGACCCCTTGTCCCCGTGTCCCCCCTCTGGAACATCCTATCTCTGTCCACCTTGTCTATTCCCCGCAGTATCTTGTATGTCGTTATCATGTCTCCCCTGACCCTTCTGTCCTCCAGTGTCGTCAGTCCGATTTCCCTTAACCTTTCCTCGTACGACATTCCCTGAGCTCTGGACTAGCCTTGATGCAAACCTTTGTACTTTCTCTAACTTCTTGACGTGCTTGACCAGGTGTGGGTTCCAGACTGGTGCTGCATACTCCATGTATGGGCCTAACATACACAGTGTACAGTGTCTTGAACGATTCCTTATTAAGGTTCGGAACGCTATTCATCAGGTTTTGCCAGGCGCCCCGAATGCTGCAGCGTTTATTTGGTTGATGTGTGCCTCCGGTGATGTGCTCGGTGTTATGGTCACCCCAAGGTCTTTCTCCCTGAGTGAGGTCTGTAGTTTTTGTCCACCTAGCCTATACTCTGTCTGCGTCTTCTTTGCCCTCCCCAATCTTCATGACTTTGCATTTGGCTGGATTGAATTCGAGAAGCCAGTTACTGGACCACATGTCCAGCCTCTCCAGGTCTCTTTGCAGTCCTGCCTCATCCTCGTCCGATTTAATTCTTCTCATCAAACTTCACGTCATCTGCGAACAGGGACACTTCAGAGTCTATTCCTTCCATCATGTCGTTCACATATATCAAAAATAGCACTGGTCCTAGAACTGACCCCTGTGGGACCCCGCTCGTAACAGGCGCCCACTGTGATACTTCTTCACGTACCATGACTCGTTGCTGCCTCCCTGTCAGGTATTCCCTTATCCATTTCAGTGCCCTTCCTTTTACGTGTGCCTGATCCTCCAGCTTCTGCACTAATCTCTTGTGGGGAACTGTGTCAAAGGCCTTCCTGCAGTCTAGGAAAACGCAATCTACCCAACCCTCTCTCTCGTGTCTTACTTCTGTTACCTTGTCATAAAACTCCAGGAGGTTTGTGATACAAGATTTGCCTTCCATGAACCCATGCTGGTTTTCATTTATAATCTTGTTCCTTTCCAGGTGTTCGACCACTCTCCTCCTGATAATCTTCTCCATGACTTTGCACATCTCCATGACTTTGCACACAATACATGTCAGAGACATAGCTCTGTAGTTTAGTGCCTCGTTTCTGTTTTCCTTTCTTAATATGGGGACTACATTAGCTGTCTTCCATTTCTCAGGTAGTTGCCCAGTTTCAAGGGATGTGTTGAAGATTGTGGTTAGAGGCACACACACCATCTCTGCTCCTTCTCTAAGGACCCATGGGGAGATGTTGTCTGGTCCCATCGCCTTTGAGGTGTCAAGGTCACTTAAGAGCTTCTTCCACCTCCTCCTCAGTTGTTCGTATGTCATCCAACACTTGTTGGTATATTCCCTCTTGATGTTCCCTTCTGTGCTGTCTTCCCACAGCCCTTCCTGTCTCTACTGTAAAAACTTCCTTAATCTCCTGTTCAGCTCCTCACATACCTCCTGATCATTTCTTGTGAGTTCTCACCTTCTGTCCTTAATCTGATCACCTGGTCTTTGACTGTTGTCTTCCTCCTGATGTGGCTATACAACAGTTTCGGGTCAGTCTTGATTCTCGATGCTATGTCATTTTCATACTGTCGCTGGCCTCCCTCCTTACCTGTGCGTACTCATTCCTGGCTCTGCGACTGATCTCCCTATTTTCGTGTGTTCTCTGCCTTCTGTACTTTTTCCATTCTCTATTGCACTTTGTTTTTGCCTCCTTACACCGTCGGGTAAACCAGGGCTTGTTCTGGTCTTCCCGTTGTTACTGTTGCCCTTGGGAATGAACCTTTCCACTGCCTCCTTGCATTTTGTTGCTACATATTCCATCACTTCATTTACTGGCTTTCCTGCCAGTTCTCTGTCCCACTGGACCTCCCGCAGGAAGTTCTTCAACCCTATGTAGTCCCCTCTTTTATAGTCAGGCTTTTCCCATTCTACTCCTGTTATTCTCTCCACTTGCAGCTCTACTATGTATTCAAATCACAGAACCACGTGGTCGCTAGCTCCTAGGGGACTCTCATACTTGATGTCCCCAATGTCTGAGCTGCCCAGGGTGAACACAAGGTCCAATCTTGCTGGTTCATCCTCCCCTCTCACTCTGGTAGTGTCCTTAACATGTTGGTGCATGAGGTTTTCCAGCACCACATCCAACATCCTGGCTCTCCATGTTTCGGGACCCCCATGTGGCTCCAGGTTTTCCCAGTCAATCTCCCTGTGGTTGAAATCCCCCATAACCAGCAACTTTGCTCTGCTGGAGTGAGCTCTTCTTGCCACCTCAGCAAGGTGTCCACCATTGCTCTGTTGCTCTCTTCATATTCCTCTCTTGGCCTCCTGCAGTTCTGTGGTGGATTATACATCACTGCAATGACCACTTTGTGTTCCCCAGACTGAAGTGTACCTGCTATGTAGTCTCTTTCTCCCGCCTCATCTATTCCCTTTCCATTTCTCGAATTTCCATCTGTTTTTTACGAGCAGAGCAACCCCACCTCCCCCCCTGCCCCTTCTATCTTTCCTCATGATCTGGTATCCTGGTGGGAAGATTGCATCTGTTATTGTCTCCATGAGTTTTGTTTCTGTAAACTGCTATGATGTCTGGGGACTTCTCATTGATTCTTTCTTGCCATTCCTCATGTTTATTCGTTAGTCCATCTGCATTTGTGTACCAAACCTTCAACTTCTGTTCTAATACTGTAACTGTGGTGTGGGGGGTGGAAACAGAGGGATCATGTGGGGTGTGTGTGTGTGTGTGTGTGTGTGTGTGTGTGTGTGTGTGTGTGTGTGTGTGTGTCTGTGACATCAACAATCAATATTTGCACCAATAACTCATTACAGTTGTGACCGGGTGTGGAAGTGTGAATTGCTCATTACTCTATAATTTGTTCATGATTGTAGCCATGTATAAACGTAAGTAACCATTCTTAACAGAATTCATTACCTTTTTTACTTGTGAGCTCATTACCTTTGTACCTAGTTCAGCTATCAAAACTTTGGGGGCCCAGTCCCGGGGACCCATTACGTACCTCTGTAATCTGTAAATACCTTTGTAACTTGTCTGATTGTGACCAGACCTACCTGGAGTTCATTACCTTTGTAAATTGTGAGTTCATTGCCTTTGTAAATTGTGAGTTCATTACCTCTGTAATTTGTCAGCTATCAAAACTTTGGAGTCCGTCCCTGTACCAAATTATGTACCTCGTAATCTTTGACTCCCGGGCCCTCAGGATGGTTATGGGGTACATAATAAACGTATTATACTACTACACCAACTGTGTTGATTTCTAGCAAATGACTGGAATTGGTAATGCGTTTGTTGGACCCTTTTAGAGCGAAATCAAAAACTTACTTCAATGGTATTATGATTTATTACTATACCGATGGTACATATCTGGAAATGCATGAAGACAATTAAAGGTAAGAAAATATGTTGATAATTTGTTAATGAGTATCGGGGACGTCAAGCTTTTAGTTCATTTAAGTTATAAAGGGGACACAGTATGATTATGTTTTTAAGTTATAATGGGAAAGATGCTCTATCTGTTTGGTGGAGAATGACGTCACAAGCGAGTAGTAAGTATGTTGCCAAAAAAATATTGTCTGAATATTTCTTTTTTACTGAAAAATAAGGATAGTTAAAAATGGCTAAAAATTAATTGAAATATACGATGGATAATATATATGCTTTGAAGAAATTCCCTGTAATGTGTATTTGTTTAAATTTAAAAAAAATTTTATTCGATGATGACAACAATTGAAATTTTTTTTGGTATAAATGTTTGGAGTGAAATGGTAAGGAAACACTTGAGCAGAAGAAGAAATATGGAGGTGGTTGCGACAAAACATACTAGTGTGGTGTTTATAGAAATGTTATATTTCAATTAAGTGAGTCGAAACCCATTCAAAAAAGAATTGACGCGGAACGTGTTCTCTCAAAAGAAGAGATGTAGCTAAGGTACGAGAAAAGACAACGATGAAGTGAAGAAATATTGGAAAAAATTTTTTGTTACGAGAATGTGAATGGAGTAGTCTTTTTTCTCAAGCTTTTATTATACCAATGCCCAAAAAATTAATTACGAAAATGGATTTTGAAATGGCTGATCCTAGTTTAGGTAAGTTTAATGAAATTTTCATTTAATACTATTTAGCAACTCTTTATTGTATGGGAGAGTTGTGTGTAAGTCACCCAGACATTGTCAGGGAACCACAGGGGCAGCATCTAATATGGGAAACTTGATGATTTCATTGTTATTTGTGAAACAGTGAAGATCTTCCTTGGTTGGAAAATTTTTCAACATGTCAATCAACTCTTAAGGATAGATGGTGAATCAAATTTAGTTGAAAAAAATTTTCAAGAGTTTTAAAAAATGATTATAAAATGAACTTGATCGCATGAATTCATTGATGAAATGGTAACGGAAAGGAGTGACGATCTGTATAATTATAATTTTTGGAAAAACAATATATCTGAAAGCTTTGCCAGTCAAATATTTAATAGACAGTATAATCTGTGCATTTTGCATAGATGCTACAACACAAAGAAGTGGAAATTAATTTGGAGAGAACTTTTCACAGATATTAAACAATATATTAAAAACATTGAACCTAATGTGTGAGTAACTTATAAGGTAAGCAAAATTATTTACAAGAACCCTCGACACCCGCCTCAATGAACACATTTACGCATGTAGGAACGATAACTTGAACAACGCCTGTGTACAACACCGAAATTCCACCAATCATCTCATGAAATTCAGAGACGCCCAATTAGTGATCAATGAAACTAATTTCCGCAGACGCAAGTGCCTCGAATCAGCACTGATCGCTGTTTCGAATACAATTAAACAAAACAACGGCAGCTTCACCATCTCCGAAGTCTTAGCAAGAATCCTCCTGAAAACAGTAAACCCTGCCATCACATAGTCTCTCCTGTTATACTACACAAAGCACATTACAGAGAGTGAACACTGAAACAACCTGCCTCTTTCCAGTCTATATTTGTCCAACCTATTTTATGTTACCCAAGTAATAGCTTTTATATCCTTTTACTCATGTACGAATTAATTGCTCTACCATATTGTATTACTTTTGTCACTACCACTACTACTACTACTACTACTACTGCTACCATTAGTGAACATCGAAATGGTACCTCACTAGTATTGCACCTCACTCTGAGCCTTTATATACCCTCTGTGTCCATGTATTGTTTGTATTGGCTTGATAAAGCTCCTGGAGAGCGAAACGTTGTTCACATAAATGTCACATTAGTTGCACTTGTGTCCTTTTACTTTACAGAATTATTTACCTTGTATCAGTGGTTTAATTCATTTAAATTATTATTATGAGGAAGTAATTATAACTTGAGGAGAGAAATATATTTGAACTCATATATAACTCATATTTACCACCTCGTGAAATGTGTTACTTACCATTTCGGCCTTCTCTCTCTCTCTCTACCAGAACACCAAGAATCATGTCTACCATAATACTTACATCATTAAAGTTAACAACACGCTTTTAGTTCATTTAAGTTAATAAGGGGACACAAGGATTATGCTTTTAAGTAAATAATGGGAAGATATTTAAGTTAACGAGAAGAATACTGATGCAACACTTGAGAGGCATATGTTTGGGATAGTGAAAAAAATATATATAACTTTTAGTTGGTTTATATCTTTTACAGGTGATGATGCAAAATTCTCCCCATTATATGCTAATGCAATAAAAAAAATATTAACATTTACAGGTACTGATGTGACGGGGCTTGGAAGAACAAGACCTAGAGGGGAGGATTTATGATGTTTAGAGCGTGTTGTTACACCAAGATTAATTATATATGACGATTCATTCATTAAAAAGAGAAATATCTAATAAAAAATTTTAAGACATGATGAATTTTAAATCAATCAGACCATACAATAAGTGTCAGGGGCCCGAGACTGTTCAGCTGCCTCCCAGCATACATAACGGGGATTACCAACAGACCCCTTAGTATACAAATGTTATATCTCTTATTCATGATTACACACAGGTGTGTTGTAAGGAGATACGTAATGAGTATGTGATTTTCTACCTTGGGTGTGAAGACCATTTCATGGCGTCGCCGGAGGGGATTGTACAAAAGTCATGACGCAATACTTTGGGGTAAGCCATATAAGCTCAAGGAGTCTCTCAGAGTGAGGATTGTGTTTCTATCCGGAAATCGAGTAAATATTTCTACCATTGAGTGTGTTTACCAACAAGAAAATAATGTTCGATTTTAAGATAGTCTCCAAAACTAATTTGGAAATATCCAAAAACTGGAGTCGGTCAAAGTAATTCTGGAGTACTCTAATGTATTTTGGAAGTGTTCCAATATATTTTTGAATGTGCTCCAACGTAATTTGGAAAGGTTCTTAAAAGGACAAAAAATTGTGGGTTATGAGTATAATATTAAACTATGTGGATTTGAGGAGATGGATTTTATTATAAATTTAGTGAGTGCAGGGAGGAATGTGGGGATTTCTATAAAATGGGTATTAGCTGGTAGTGTCTATCTTAGTTTCTGGTGATTTTTAGTATTGTTTATTCCCTGCTCAGACGCTGTGCTGAGCGGTCGTCAGCTGTCTCTCCTCAGTCCCGACACCTGGTGGAGGAGCTTTGAGACGACAACAACAATGGCGACGGGTTATCGAAGAAGAGTTAATACTGTGTGTATTGACCTTATAAAGGGCACGATCCCCAGCTCATCGATTAATGTGTTGGTGCCGATGATCATCTGCGATGTATATGGCATCCAGCGTGAATCCCTGTGTGGCGTTGCCTTAAATGGACTATCACGGATTTTCGTCAAGTTTTGCGATACCAGACCTACGAGCAGATTGTCAACCAGTATCAGGATGTTAGCAAGCAAGTAACCCCAGCAGTCACAGTTAAGTTGCACGACGTTTCACATTACTATACATGGGTACGTGTGCGAAACGTGCCTTTTGAGGCTAACGAAGTTGACATACGTTGACGCCTTCAAATACTATGGGACGATCCACCAGGTTACTATGTGTCGGTGGTCTGATGGCCGCTTTGCTGGTTTACAGGAAGGGTCGTTTACGTTAAAAAATGTCCCTGCGCCATCCAATACCTTCATACATAAACCTAGAGGAGTTTTCCGTACCCAGGTGTACGTTACGTTATCCTGGTCAGAGACGAACTTGTCGCCTTTGCGGAGCATTGGATCACATTGCTGCACAATGCGTCAAGCGCCAGCCGCCCTCAGGAAGTGGTCATCGTCCGGATGGTGAGGCTCCTCGACGGAATTTGGCAGATGAAGTAATCGAGGACTTACCGCGCCTGAAATCGTGGAGTGATGAGGTGGATCGGGCCATGCCCGTGGAGTCATCCTGCGTGACTCTACCTGGTACGGTCAACCACGATGTGGTAGAATATGGTGGACGTGAGAGCCCTCAAGCAAGAGAGGATGCTGACATGGACGCTAACATTGTATCGACATTGAGCGACCTTTTAGCTTCGCAGGAGTATGATTCCGTGCCGTGTGTGCCTGCGTTGGAGTGTTCAGATGATGAGAGACCACAGTTAAAGGACGTCGATCAGTTAATTAACGTGAGTGAGGTAGAAGGTCCGAGAGTTCATACTGTTGAAGTAGAAGTTCACAAGGAGAACATTACAGGTCCTGATAAAGTTGAAGATGCTGTTTCTAGGAAGCGTGCGGCTACCCCGCCCGACTCCGACGATGTCTTGACCCCTGGACAGCGCTCGGGGAAGAAGACGTGGTCGGAAGTCACGGGTGGGGCCGTCGCGTGTTTCCAGGACAGCGAGTAATATAACAAAGAATGTACAAGGTAACGGTGGCGACTTTGGCGTTAGTCAACATAAAGGGAAAAGGGGTGTGGTGGTCCCTCGAGGAAAGCCACCGTTAGCAAAGTTAGGTGTATAACCATAAATGTTAATGGTATGAAAAATAACAGAAGGCAAGTGCAGGTACATGAGTGGTTGCATCGCTTTGCAGTAGATGTATGTTTCGTGCAAGAACATAACCATAAAGTTGGAAGTTCGTTTGCGATAGATGGTTATGATGTTTATATGGCTCACTCGAGTCGTTTGAAAGGTGGTGTAGCTGTGTTAATAAAAGCGACCAGCCCGTTCGTGATGAAACATTGGGAGGAAGGGGGGGGGGGTCGCGTGGTACGCGTCATAGGTGAGTGGGGTACTCAACGGGTGGGTTTTGTAGGAGTATATGGGCCAGCTGAACATGATGTTAATATTAAAAATACTTTTGTTAACGACGTTCTTGTGTACTATTTGAGATCTCTGCCTGATATAACAGTAGTTGGTGGCGACTGGAACTGTGTGGTGCGCCGTAAAGACGTAGAACCGAGGGGGGCGGGTTATTGTTCGATTATTTTGGGTGATTTGTTGTCTGGGCTGGGGTTGGTGGATGTAAGTGGAAGCAGTGACTTAGGGATTGAGCACACTTTCGTGCGTAAGGACTATGCTGCGCGCTTAGACAGGGTATATGTGTCTCGGCGCGTAGTTGTAACCAAAGTGCGTGTGTTAGATGTGTATTTCTCCGACCATCGCGGTGTTCTCGTAGAGCTCGACTGGAGAGGTCTCCCGACTCGTTTTAAAGGATATTGGAAGTTAAATACTCGTTTACTTCAAAGTGATGAAGATAAGACACTCTTCACGCACTTATGGACGTCTATGGGAGTAGACTCCTTGGAAGGTAGTGATTTAGTGCGACAATGGGACGAGGTTATGAAGCCTCGTATTAAGGATTTTTATGTACATCGGGGTAAGGAGGCCTCTCGATTGGAGTATGGATTTTTTTGTACCTGGAGGGTTCTTTACAGCACTGTTATGCGCAAGGGGAGGTATCTGGAATTTACCCTGTGGACGAGATTGACAATCTAAAAGATCACACCCAGAAGCTGAAAAAATACGGTTTTTGATGGGGCGCGTATTTCGAGTGGAGCTGAGGAGGCTGTGTGGGGTGATAAGCCGTCCGCTTGTGTCTTATGTAGTCAGACACAAAGGAGGAAGGCGACCGAAATCGTGAGTTTAGTGGTTCAGGATGGCGTTGAAGGGTATAGTGAGGGTCAGGTTGTAACAACAACTGAAGGAATAAAGCTATTACTTTTGATAAATGGTTTAATATCAAAATGCTAAATAAAGAAGTAAGCGTGGATGCAATACGGGAATTGGGGCAGAATGTACGATTTTGAGTTGAATGATAATGATCGCTTTCTCATGGGTGGGCCTATAACTGAAGCTGAGGTGTGGGAGGCTTTGCAGGGAATGTGCAAGGGTAAGGCGCCAGGTATTGATGGCATTCCATGTGAATTTTATATTCAACATTGGGAGGTCATACGGACTTTTCTGGTACGTTTACTCATGCGATGAAGGAGGGGGGTCGTTTAGGTATGTCTCAGAGTACGGCGGTTTTGGTGTTAGTTAAAAAATGTGACGTACCCGTATCACTCAAGGATTACCGACCAATATCACTAATGTGTAGTGATTATAAATTATATGCAAAATTTTAATGAATGGATTAAGAAAAGTGTTTGACAAGGTAATACATAAGGGTCAGTTAGGCGTTGCCAGGTAGGACAATGTATGATGGTCATGGGCATATCAGGGGAGTTTGTCGAGGAATGCGGAACGAGGGCGGGGGTGGTGTTTTGGTTTTTAGACTGGCAAGCTGCTTTTGATAGTGTTAGAAAGGGTTTGTGCTGTGGAAGTTTATGAGATGGCAGGGGTTTGGTAATGAGATCATCATGTGGGCTCGATCTTTGTATAATGGTGCTGGGTTTAGAGTACAAATTAATGGGAAGTTAGGAGACTTAGTCAAATTGAATAGAGGCATTTCGACAGGGTTTGCCCTATGTCTCAAATGCTCTTTGCTTGCATGCAGGACCCTTTTTATTGGACAGTTTGTGGGCAGGGTTGTAGATTCGTCGTGGGGTTCGAGTAGTGATCGACCTGCCATAGTAGGTTATGTAGATGATACAACTGTCCTAGTACGTACGAGGGAGCAGTTGAGCTTTGTAGGAAGATTTGTAGATATTTTTGGTAGAGCACAGGAATGCGATTTAAATTTAAAGAAAAATCAAAGATTATGAAGTTGGGAGATTGGGCGAGAGAGGAGGTAGGTGTTTAGAGACGTGGACGGTGGTTGACTGTGTTAATTATGTGATATACCAGTATATGAGAGAGGTTGATTAAACGAGGGCATGAAATTCGGGGAGGGTGGTAAATAATGTTTTGAGGCGTTTAAATAGTCTAAGGCCACGACTTTTAACCCTACACCAGCGAGCGATAGTAATTAATGTTCTTCTTTATAGTAAAGTTTGGCACGTTGCTGCGCTGTATCCACTAAAAAAGGGGGATATCAAACATCTTTTAAATAGAGTTTATAGATTTCTGTGGGGTTCAGGGTGCGACTGGCTCACAAGAGCGGTGGTAGAGACCCCCAATGTGTCAAGGAGGGTTAGGTTTTTTCCCTTTTTAAGAGACTGAGTCATTGCTTGTTACGTGAAAACGTCGTTTTCTCCGACTGGGTGGCGGGCCCATGGTGGTTTAACAGAATGTATCGTGACCTGCGCAGGTGGTGGAGACGGGCAGATGTAATCAAGTGCGATCGATGCTACGTGTGTTACTGTGCATGCGAGGACGTGCGGAGTGTTAATTGAGTACTTTGGAAAGAGGGGGTTTATGGTGAAAGGTTGAGGTGAGAGTTCAAGGAATGTTCCCCATGTACGCGGGGGTTTGTGATTTTATGGAAGCGAGTTTCTTCAGTTACATCTCCTTCTAGAGTACGCGAAGTGGTTTTTAAATTTTTGACGGGAAATTCTGCCGCCCAGGGGGTGTTGTCTAATCGGCGTGTAGGGGAAAGGAAACCGGAGTTGTTCAGTGTGCGGGGAGGACGAATCAGCGTTTCTCGTTGTGTATTTCTGTGAAAATTTAAAGGTATAGTACGTGCGTGGTTTAAGCAGGGTTTTACGAATGGTAGGGGGGGGAGGTTTGTCTGTAATTAGGGCGTTGATTTTTTGATGTGGGTGGGGTCGACATCTGTGTACAACGTGCAGTGTCGTATGTCGTAGCCGATTATATATATGTGTCATGGGCTATGAGACATTTTTGAAGGTCATAGCAGAATCGGGTTTTAGCGGGAACAATTCTTAGAACTAAGTGTAGAAATCATTTTAGTATATGAGGGGAGATGGGAGAAAGATTTCCCGTCTGCATACAGAGCGTTAGAGTTAAAGGATTTGAGAAAAATTTGTGTTTGTTCAGTGGGAAATTTCTTCGGGTGGTCAGCTGCGTTTATTGTATTTTATGTCTCTAATGTTGTATATATGTCCCCAAATTGTTGTATGTATGTCTCCAATGTGATGCCTTTTTATTCTTGTATACCAATCATTGGTATTTGTATAGACGTGTTTTCCTATTAATGTAATAATGATATTGCATGTAATTGGATGTTTTCGTCGTCGATCCATTAATACCTATGTCTACGTTGACGTGTATGAGTGTGCTTGTGTGTGTGTGTTATTGTGCCCTGTTGGTTTTTTAACACGTTATTATGCAGTCTATATCTTACCCAAATGTGCCTTTTTCCATTTGTATATACACCAGTTAGGACAAGTTTTTTTAATAATGTATAATGTGTTGTGTCTGAGTATAAAACCATCGTCAATACTTTGTGTGTAGGTGTATTACCATTATATTGTACAGCAACGTTTTGTCGTGGATCTTGTTAATGTAATTTGACTTTTAGGAAATACTTTCTAATCCAATGTTAGAAATCAAACTGTTCTATATTTACATAATGTATTTATTGCACTTGCAGTTTGTTTTGTAAGCCGTGAGGCAGTTATATCTTTACCATTACAAATTTAGGAAATAGATGTATCATTGTGTTTTATGCTTCATATTCTTAAGTTTCATAAGATTCATACTTTTGGATATACATTATAGATGTGTTAGGGAAGGGGGGGGGTTCTGTCTTGGGAAAGGGGGGGGGTTTTAGTTTGCAGGGCTACGGTATGTAACATACTGTGCCCTTTTTGAGTTTGTACTTTATGACGTTCAGTCATAGTAGAGAATTTTCTTGTTTTACTTTTGTTGTCGTTAGTACGGTATCAATTCTCTCCTTACTTTGGTTACTGTTGGTGTTTTCATTAGATAATTTTTGTTACATGATGTATAATTATATCTGTATGTGGTATTATATGGCCATGGAAAGTTTATTACATTTGTTGGCAGATAAAGCCTGTTTGTTATTTTTTTATGTGCTGTGATGTACTTTTAAATAAAAATGCATTGGGGATGAGGGACAGTTTGTGTTAGCACAAAGTTAAATGTCTGTGTGCTTTGTTAATGAAATTTATAATTCTGTGTAAGACCTGATAATGTGTTTTTATCTATTTAATGTATTGTATTGTTTTAAATAAAATATAAAAAAAAATTAGCTGGTAGTGTCTATCTTAGTTTCTGGTGATTTTTAGTATTGTTTGGGTAGTATTAGCTGGTAGTGTCTATCTTAGTTTCTGGTGATTTTTAGTATTGTTTGGGTAGTATTCAGTGGTGTTTTGGGGGTGTTCGAATGATGTTTTTGGAGTATTCAATGGTAATTGATGGTGTTTTTGGTAGTGTTCAAAGTAAAGTGAGTTGTCTGTGTGTGCTAGGTGGTCATAGAATTTTGTGGGCTATCTTGGTTACAGTGATTTTAGTGGATTTGGGATGAGTGATGAGTGCATTTGTGGATGTGAAATGTTGATTTTTGTGTTTGTTCTGAAGAGGGTGTGTTGGGGGAGAGTGAGTGGATGTGAAGAAAATGTGGGTGAGATGGAGTGGGGTATGGGGAGGGTTTTGTAATTTGAAATTTAATGAAATATGGTTTGGGAATTTTACTGAAAATGAAGGTAATGTATGATTATTTAAAAAAAAATTCTAGAAGTGAAAAGTTATGATGCATTGGAAAAGATTGGAGGGTTGTAGAAACATTGCCGCAGTAGTTGGGTAGTGAGATGATTAGTTGTTGTGAGTATAATATCAATTTATGTGGATACAAGGAGATGGGTATGGAGAGGATTTTATTAGAATTTTAGTAATGTAGGGAGGAATGTGCATTACATTTAAGATTCAGTAAAAAGAAGGGGAAAAAAATTGAATCGAAAGAGGAAAAATTGTGAATAAATTGGTAAGTGATGAGGATTGTGGGTATCGTTGTCGAACTAGAGATACCAAAAAAAGATGTTATAAGTGGGTTGTTGTTGTGGGTGTTGTGGGTTGTGGGTGATGTCGAACTAGAGATGCTGAAAAGTGGTTATAAGTTGTGGGTTGTTGTTGTGGGTGTTGTGGGGTGTGGGTGATGTGGGTTGTGGGTGTTGTGGGATGTGGGTGATGTGGGTTGTGGCGTTGTTTGTCGAACTAGAGATTCCGAAAAAGAGTGATTCTGTTGTAAGTGTTCGTGTGTGTTTGGTTTGTGTTCGTGTTTTTTTGCGCTCATGTTACATCTTAGTTGGAGGTGAGTGTACTCATAGAAATTGGTAATCGTCTTGGTTATAGTGATTTGAGAGGATTTGTGTGAAAATGGGTGTTAGTCTGTGATGTTGATCTTAGTTTATGGTGATTTTGGTGGTGTTTTGACCATATTCAGTGGTGTTTTAGTAGTGTTCAGTGGTGTATTTGGGAGTACTCAAGTGGTGTTTGAGACTATTCAAAGGTGTTTTTAAAGGTGTTCAAATGATGTGCAAGAGTATTTATGAAGGTGTTCTGGGAGTATTCAGTGGTGATTTGGGGGTGTTCGAATGATGTTTTTGGAGTATTCAAAGGTAATTGATGGTGTTTTTGGTGTTGTTCAAAGTAAAGTGTCTGAGTTAGTTTTTGTGATACTGTTGTAAAAATCTGGAGAATGAGGGAGGAGTTTGGGGGATGAGTTGTAATTTAATGAAATATGTAAGTGTAGATAAATTAGAGATGTCAAATCTTATTTGGGAGTATTCAAAATGTTGTCTTGGAAATGTTTTAGTGTTGTTTGGAAATGTTCAAAGGTTCTTTTGTGAATATTCAAATGATTTATGAGAGTGTTTTGAAGGTGTTCAAAGTAATGTGAGGTGTGTGTGTGTATGTGTGTGTATGTGTGTGTGTGTGTGTGTGTGTGTGTGTGTGTGTGTGTGTGTGTGTGTGTGTGTGTGTGTGTGTGTGTGTGTGTGTGTGTGTGTGTGTGTATTAACTTCGTAATATGTAAAATTGTGACTAGTGAATTTATCGAAAAGTGGCTATAAGTTGTAAGTGTTGTGGTGACTTTTTCTGATGAAATAGTTAAAATGAGAAAAATGTCTAGACTTGAGGAGAGTGAATCTTTTGTTGTATTTTGTAAAGAAATTGTGGATTGTTGTGGGTATTAACGAAAAAATGTTAAATTATTTGGGTTATCCTGGGTTAAGAGTGAAAATGTGTAATGTTTTCCCTATGTTGTATATGAAATGTGTAATACTGAGATGGTGACGACGAAGAAGATCCAGAACAAAATGCACAGAATTTCTTCAAGAGAAAAATATGTTGATTTTAGTCAATGAATTGTACCTTTTTTTCAATGAATTTTTTTGTTGGATGTATATGAAATGCATTAGTTGTATAATAAATAATGTTATCCTGCATTTTAACTTATTGTCTGCTCGACAAGATTCAGCCTGTGTGTGGTCATCATGTGATGTCACTGACATAGGGGGAAGTTGACAAGATTCTGCCTGTGTGTGGGATCATCACGTGACATAACTGACATAGGGGGAAGTCGACAAGATTCTGCCTGTGCGTGTGTGAGGTCATCACGTGATGTCACTGACCACCGAGTAAACACAGGTGGGGTGACGTCACACTTGTTTAGACCTGTAGTAAGAGAAAGTACCATGCTCCATAGGAGGAGTTCATTTGAATGCTTACCCCTAGAGGGGGGAATCCAAAAATCTTGATCCAAGGAGATGGAGTCTTTGTATTATCGAGAAAAACTTGATCCAAGGAGATGGAGGAGAAATACTTGGGGTAGAAGTGGATGGTGGGGGAAATCTTTGTATTATTGATATCGAGAAAAACTTGATCCGAGGAATTGGAGCAGGGAATTTGGGATGCAAGTGGGAGTCCATTTTGAATGCTTACCCCCAGAGGGGTGAATCCAAAAAACTTGATTCGAGGAAGTGGAGTCTTTGCATTATTGATATCCAGAAAAACTTGATCCAAGGAGTTGGAGCAGAAATTTTGGAATGGGGGTGGTGTGGGGGGAAAATCTTTGTATTATTGATATCGGGAAAAACTTGATCCGAGGAGATCATAAGAAATTTGAAACCCCATAGGGGGGAATCCAAGGAAGTGGAGGAGAAATATATGGTTGAGAGGGTGTTGATCCGAGGAGATGGAGCAGGAATATTTGAGGTGGAAGTGTGGTGGGAGGGGTACCCATAGGAGGAAACCCAAAAACTTGATCCAAGGAGATGGAGAGCACAAGAAATTCAAAACCCCATAGGGGGAATCCAAAAAATTTGATCCGAGGAGATGGAGAGCACAAGAAAATGAAATTCAAAAAAAATTTGAAAAAAATCGGATAAAAATTCGGGGAGCGGGGGCGATCCGGACGATGCTGCAGAAGGCGCGGGCGGGCGCGAGAGCGGGCGCGCGGGCTGGGCGCCGGTCGGGCGGGCGCGCGGGCGCGGAAGGAGTCTGCTCAGAGGAGGGACCGCTCAGGAAAGGAAACCTTACAGCCGTACAGCCGCAGGGACCGCTCAGGAAAAGGAGACCGCTCAGCTGCAGGGACCGCTCAGCTGCCTTCAGTACTACTCACATCCAATGTTTGTACCCTTGCAAGGGATCGAACACCAGTGGTACTGAATACCATTCATATGCAGCTTTTTAAAGCGAGTACAAGGGCGGCAGCAGAAGCAGTAGAGATGTAAAGACGATGTCAGCAGTCCATCATCCTTGAAGACATTTTGAGGTGGTCAGTCCCTCAGCCTGGAGAAGAGATTTGATCCATACCTGGAACAATGTGAAGATGAAGTAACTATATAGAGACTTACATAGTGTAAAAGGTGAGGCGCAGATGATCTTGGCGACAGGAGAGGTGGAATCCACTAGCAGAAGTAAGAAGAGTGTAATCACTGAGAGGGTGGGTCCCTCTCAGACCCATCTCTTCTCACTTGTAACTTGCAGTCAGCCAAAAAAATTATCGAAGGTATTTTCTGTACTAAGATATCGTCGTGTTCCCTCCTCTGCATTTGACTGAAGAAGTCTATTACGTCTCGGAATAAAGATACATAACTCTTGCATATGTCTGGTGTTCCAGGGGTCAACACCCCTGCGGCCAGGGCCATGACTAACCCTCGCATTGGATCAGGGCCTGATCAACTAGGCTGTTACTGCTGACTACACGCAAACCGACGGACGAACCACTGTCCAGCTGGTCAGGTAGTGACTGTAGGTCTCTGTCCATTTCCCAAGAGAGTATTGGTAATCCCTCTTTTGTATGCTGGGGGGCAGTTGAATAGTCTTACGTTGTCTGTTGGTGTATTCATGGGGCCCCTTCTGTTCACTGGGAAGCATCATGCATCGCCTGACCAGTCTTATTTAGTAGCGAGTGATTTCCGTGAGTACATTTGAAAGTAGTCCCTTTGGATTTTCCAGGTGTAAATTATGATGTATCTTTGTCGCCTGCAGTACAAGAAGTACAGGTCAAGAGGCTTCAACAGCTCCCAGTAACTGAAGCGCTTTATTATACATCAGGGCTGCGCTTTCTTCTACCTTGAAAGGGATCGTTAATGTACACCAATATTCCAGCCTAGAGAGAACAATATTCCAGCCTAGAGAGAACAATATTCCAGCCTAGAGAGAACAATATTCCAGCCTAGAGAGAACAATATTCCAGCCTAGAGAGAACAATATTCCAGCCTAGAGAGAACAATATTCCAGCCTAAAGAGAGCAAGAGATCTGGAAAGAATCACCGTTTATCGCCATAGTTTCTTGTGGCACAGTTCCCCGAGGAACAAACCTTGTGACACAGTCCTCAAGGAACAAAGCTTGTGACATAGTACTCAAGGAACAAACCTTGTGACACAGTACTCAAGGAACAAACCTTGTGACAGAGTACTCAAGGAACAAACCTTGTGACACAGTACTCAAGGAACAAACCTTGTGACACAGTCCTCGGGGAACAAACCTTGTGACACAGTACTCAAGGAACAAAGCTTGTGACATAGTACTCAAGGAACAAACCTTGTGACACAGTACTCAAGGAACAAACCTTGTGACACAGTCCTCGGGGAACAAACCTTGTGACACAGTACTCAAGGAACAAAGCTTGTGACATAGTACTCAAGGAACAAACCTTGTGACACAGTACTCAAGGAACAAACCTTGTGACAGAGAAATCAAGGAACAAACCTTGTGACACAGTACTCAAGGAACAAACCTTGTGACAGAGAACTCAAGGAACAAACCTTGTGACAGAGTACTCAAGGAACAAACCTTGTGACACAGTCCTCGGAGAACAAACTTGTAGTTTGAAGTACTCACGAGACCGACACGCTGGTCCACACTTACTCGTGGACATAAACAAAACAAGGAACAACAACTCCAGGTTAGAGTGTTGACACTTACTCTCAGTTGAGGTCGACCACCAACCCAGTTCAGGTTCCCACCAATAACTACCTTGAAAGATGGGCATTTACCACTAACGCCATAAGGCTTACATTCCCATGCAAATCAAGTTGTTCTTCATCCATGCAGCCACTGTTTCTTATGCTTATATTTCCCTTGGTGGATGGGCATTTACGTTGTGCCTACGGTAGTGAACATTTTACAACCTTCTAAAGAAGGATTTTCACCCTTACCCCATGTGGGTTAGCATTTTGCTTTTCCCTAGAGTAAGATAATATTTCATCTGGCTGGATAAAACCTCCCATATATTTTAATGTTTTGCTTTGTATGTTAAATAACCGTCATTATTGTTGCTGTCACTGAGTGTCCCCAGCGTAGGTGAGAGAGAGAGAGAGAGAGAGAGAGAGAGAGAAGAGAGAGGAGAGAAGAGAGAGAGAGAGAGAGAGAGAGAGAGAGAGAGAGAGAGGGGAGAGAGAGAGAGAGAGAGAGAGAGAGAGAATGTCTCACACTGAGGCATCTTATCATCTCTGAGTCACAAAAGTGAACCAGTCAAAATGACTGCACGAGAGAGAAACGTACCAGTGATAAGCCAGGTTATACATGGCCACAGGTCAGTACTCGCCAGGTACTGATAACTGCTGCTGCAGCAACCTCCACCAGGTTATACATGGCCACAGGTCAGTACTCGCCAGGTACTGATAACTGCTGCTGCAGCAACCTCCAACAGGTTATACATGGCCACAGGTCAGTACTCGCCAGGTACTGATAACTGCTGCTGCAGCAACCTCCACCAGGTTATACATGGCCACAGGTCAGTACTCGCCAGGTACTGATAACTGCTGCTGCAGCAACCTCCAACAGGTTATACATGGCCGCAGGTCAGTACTCGCCAGGTACTGATAACTGCTGCTGCAGCAACCTCCACCAGGTTATACATGGCCACAGGTCAGTACTCGCCAGGTACTGATAACTGCTGCTGCAGCAACCTCCACCAGGTTATACATGACCACAGGTCAGTACTCGCCAGGTACTGATAACTGCTGCTGCAGCAACCTCCACCAGGTTGTACATGGCCACAGGTCAGTACTCGCCAGGTACTGACAACTGCTGCTGCAGCAACCTCCACCAGGTTATACATGGCCACAGGTCAGTACTCGCCAGGTACTGATAACTGCTGCTGCAGCAACCTCCACCAGGTTATACATGGCCACAGGTCAGTACTCGCCAGGTGCTGATAACTGCTGCTGCAGCAACCTCCACCAGGTTATACATGGCCACAGGTCAGTACTCACCAGGTACTGATAACTGCTGCTGCAGCAACCTCCAACAGGTTACACATGGCCACAGGTCAGTACTCGCCAGGTACTGATAACTGCTGCTGCAGCAACCTCCACCAGGTTATACATGGCCACAGGTCAGCACTCGCTAGGTACTGATAACTGCTGCTGCAGCAACCTCCAACAGGTTATACATGGCCACAGGTCAGTACTCGCCAGGTACTGATAACTGCTGCTGCGGCAACCTCCAACAGGTTATACATGGCCACAGGTCAGTACTCGCCAGGTACTGACAACTGCTGCTGCAGCAACCTCCACCAGGTTATACATGGCCACAGGTCAGTACTCGCCAGGTACTGATAACTGCTGCTGCAGCACCCTCCACCAGGTTATACATGGCCACAGGTCAGTACTCGCCAGGTACTGATAACTGCTGCTGCAGCAACCTCCAACAGGTTATACATGGCCACAGGTCAGTACTCGCTAGGTACTGATAACTGCTGCTGCAGTAACCTCCACCAGGTTATACATGGCCACAGGTCAGTACTCGCCAGGTACTGATAACTGCTGCTGCAGCAACCTCCACCAGGTTACACATGGCCACAGGTCAGTACTCGCCAGGTACTGATAAAACTGCTGCTGCAGCAACCTCCACCAGGTTATACATGGCCACAGGTCAGTACTCGCCAGGTACTGATAACTGCTGCTGCAGCAACCTCTACCAGGTTATACATGGCCACAGGTCAGTACTCGCCAGGTACTGATAACTGCTGCTGCAGCAACCTCCACCAGGTTATACATCGCCACAGGTCAGTACTCGCCAGGTACTGATAACAGCTGCTGCAGCAACCACCAACAGGTTATACATGGCCACAGGTCAGTACTCGCCAAGTACTGATAACTGCTGCTGCAGCAACCTCCACCAGGTTATACATGGCCACAGATCAGTACTCGCCAGGTACTGATGACTGCTGCTGCAGCACCCTCCACCAGGTTATACATGGCCACAGGTCAGTACTCGCCAGGTACTGATAACTGCTGCTGCAGCAACCTCCACCAGGTTATACATGGCCACAGGTCAGTACTCGCCAGGTACTGATAACTGCTGCTGCAGCAGCAACCTCCACCAGGTTATACATGGCCACAGGTCAGTACTCGCCAGGTACTGATAACTGCTGCTGCAGCAACCTCCACCAGGTTATACATGGCCACAGGTCAGTACTCGCCAGGTACTGATAACTGCTGCTGCAGCAACCACCACCAGGTTATACATGGCCACAGGTCAGTACTCGCCAAGTACTGATAACTGCTGCTGCAGCAACCTCCACCAGGTTATACATGGCCACAGGTCAGTACTCGCCAGGTACTGATAACTGCTGCTGCAGCAACCTACAACATGCATAATACTACCTACCCACACACACAACTAAAATAAAATACAATACTGGATGCATTTTGATAGCTGCACGATTCAACCTGTCCCCGTCTTCCATAACCCCAGCCCACTGTACCTCAGTGAACGCTGTTGGAATAGTGCAGAGTGCAGCACAAGTTAATGCAGTTAATTAGCGTTGACGATGGAGTCAGAATGCATTCTTCAGTCATCACATAGAAACTAATTATTACAACCCAGGATTTCAAAGGCCTGTTATCCCAGGTGTAATGGGAGCAAAAGAAACACAGTAGAAAAAGTTTAGACTTATATTATCCTTCACCAATTTAGAACAGCAATATGTACACTATGCACAGTAATAAGTATAGTGCACGTCACGGTAAGCAAGGCAGAAATAGAAGCCACAAGATAGCAGACCGTGCTCAACCAGCTCTAGAATGGGAATGACAAGGGCAGACAGGAGAGCGGTATCCACATAACCTCTGCGATTGCCAATCCCACCTTCTTATTGGCTAGAACCTGGTCACTAGTTGAACGACGGGGCCCCATCACCAACTCTTAGCAACCTGGTTCGCTGGTTGGGGGAGATAGCCTGTAAATGAGGGTGTGTCCATGCGCCGAATAAAGGTTACGTACTCTTTGCATGCCACACTAATATTAAAATTTCAGATATTACTCCAGGAAAACCAGTACATCAATTTTTTCCCTTTTCTCCAAAAAGAATAAATTGTAATCAATAAAGTCACAAATTAATTCAAATTTTCTCTAAGAAAGATTGACTAGCTTTAAGAAAAAAAATTATATAAGCTTAGTATTATTTTTAACACAGTAGTCTCCCACCGAGGCAGGTGACCAAAAAAAAGAAAATGTTTTCACCATCACAGTCTTGTCAAAGGAGTGTTGACACTACAGTTCAGAACCGCATGTATCCTCCCCTCTCCATCAGTCTACATAACATACACAGTGTTCACACTACAGTTCAGAATCGTATGTATCCCCCTCTCTCCATCAGTCTACATAACATACACACTTTTTAATTAGATACTAGTCAAAGAGTCCCTCATTTGCACAGAGATTCTGAACACCACAAATGACGTAGTTGAAGTTCTGACAATAAAAATCGAGAACCAAAACTTAGTCATTGTACTTGTATATAAGCCACCGGATGAAACTTCCCAACAGTTCAAAGAACAACTTTCAAAAATCGACTCCTGTCTGGACAACTTTCCAGCCCCATCCCCAAATATCTTGCTGCTTGGTGACTTCAATCTAAGACATACAAAATGGAAGAATATAGCAAATAATGTCGTAGCAGAAATAATCCCTGGAGGTAGCTCAGATGAAAGGTCACACACGCAGGAGCTGTTGAATTTCTGCAACAAACACACCCTAAGTCAGCAAATAGTGGAGCCAACAAGATTGGAGAACACACTGGACCTTATTTTCACAAATAATGAGGACCTGGTAAGGAATATAACAATATCAAACACAACAAATTCTGATCACAATCTAATCGAAGTCCAGACTTGCATGCACAGGAGTCTTGATCGGCACAATGCATTCAGTTATGAGGGTACCTTTACCAAATTCAACTTCAACAATAAGAACATCATCTGGGATCAGATAAACTATGCCCTAAATGAAACATGCTGGGAGGATATCTTAAATTACATGGACCCTAACCAATGCCTTGAAAAGATCACCCTCCTGGTAGCTGAAGTATGTTCAAGGTATATTCCTATAAGACAAAAGAAAAGAAGAAGTAAACTGGAGAGAGAGAGACGCTTCCTCTACAGGAGAAGACGAAGAACCATTGAGCTCCTCAAGAATGCCAGATTATCTGATACACGGAAGGTAGTGCTAACCAGGGAAGTGGAAAATATTGAGCTGAAGTTAAAGGACTCATACAGGATCCAGGAGAGACAAGAGGAGCTAAAAGCGATTAATGAAATTGAAAGAAATTCGAAATATTTCTTTTCATACGCCAAAAACAAGTCAAAAACCACTTCTAGTATAGGGCCCCTGCTCAGACAAGATGGATCCTACACTGACGACAACACAGAAATGAGCGAGATACTGAAATTGCAGTATGACTCAGTGTTCAGCGAGCCACTAATCAGTTTAAAGACAGACGATTCAAACAATTTTTTCATGAATGAGCCTCAAAACCCTGCCAATGTAGGCCAGATTTATGACATAACTTTAACTCCACTAGACTTTGAGAAAGCCATCGACGACATGCCCATGCACTCAGCCCCAGGCCCAGACTCGTGGAACTCGGTGTTCATTAAAAACTGCAAGAAACCCCTCTCACGGGCCCTAAGTATGCTATGGAGAATGTAGATGAATGGTTCAGAGAACCGACATGTTGATAAATTAGACACATGTGCAACTCTTGGGTATCTTTATTGAGGAAACGTTTCTCGACACAGTGGCTTCATCAGTCCATACAAAGGAGAATCTTGAAGAATAGGAGGAGAATGAGGTAATCAGTCCCTCAACCTTGAGTCGATGTGGTCAGTCCATCGACTCAAGGTTGAGGGACTGATTACCTCATTCTCCTCCTATTCTTCAAGATTCTCCTTTGTATGGACTGATGAAGCCACTGTGTGGCGAAACGTTTCCTCAATAAAGATACCCAAGAGTTGCACATGTGTCTAATTTATCAACATGTCGGTTCTCTGAACCATTCATCTACAAAGCTGTCAGACACTGCATCTTCTTGGGATCTTAATACTTGGGAATTCTTCGCTTGCCTAATTCTTGGGCACGACCTACTTCAACATTGAATAAGTGTTACACTGCCTCTGACTGCTTCACCTCTCCTGCCAACGGTATATAAGCTCCTTCTCAGCACGTATACCGTATTCTATTCAAGATTGATGGACTGACCACATCGACTCAAGGTTGAGGGACTGATTACCTCATTCTCCTCCTATTCTTCAAGATTCTCCTTTGTATGGACTGATGAAGCCACTGTGTGGCGAAACGTTTCCTCAATAAAGATACCCAAGAGTTGCACATGTGTCTAATTTATCAACATGCTATGGAGAAGGAGCTTAGACACAGGCGAGATTCCACAGTCACTAAAAACAGCAGATATAGCCCCACTCCATAAAGGTGGCAGCAAAGCAGTAGCTAAGAACTATAGACCAATAGCTTTAACGTCCCACATCATAAAAATCTTTGAAGAGTTCTAAGAAGCAGGATAGCAAACCACCTAGACTCCCAAA
>NC_069402.1:20407159-20426308 GCF_026875155.1 Cherax quadricarinatus
ATTTTGTGTGCCATTTTATTTTACTTTTAGTGAATTCTTTCCAGTTTGTTTTAATTTTGCACAAGATTTACTGAGTCCAATTTAACATTTTTGATTGATTCATCATTTTATTGTTGAATTTCCCTATTGGCATTGAGATTAAAGACAACTCACTGGCCATTAATCCAATTTAAAGTAAAATTTTGAGTAAATTAGATTTGAGTAAAGTACAAGTTCTCTTGATTTTCAAAGTGTTGTTTATTCAGTTGAGTATTTTCTTGTGTGAGTTTCCTTGCTTACTGTGTGTCCCTGTCAATTTTTAATTACTTATGCAGAATAGTTAAGCTTTTTCTTCCCATTTAAGTTCACTGTGTTGTGTGTTCCTCAGTTACATTTCTTTTATTCTTTCTATTTTTTTTTTTTTTTGCCTTATGCCCTTGAGTAAGTTCCCTGAGAACATGTCCCAGTCACTTTTGAATGTTCACTTAGTGTATCATGCCAGCCAAAGTCAATATGAATCAGTCCACAGTACCAATATTCCCCTTTACTGACTGAAAGACAATACCTAGCCCTTGAGCAATGTGTTTGTTCTCACAGCTGGTATCTGAGATTTGTTAAAGTGCTGCGAATGTGAAGTTCAGATTAAGTTCCAATAGATTTGTTCATTACTTATTAACGTAGCCGAGTGGTCAGGCACTAGTAATACTGTCACTCCTGTTTGGGACTCCAGCCACAATATCGTGCACGCAGGATAGTGCTGAGACTACTATCCTTGCGATGGCGACTTGTTCAAGTACTCGTTCCTTCCCAGGGGATGCTTTGAGAAGAATTTTACTTTGCAACGAGTTATGCCATCTCTTGCTGATGCCACAAGCCGTTGCAGAAAGACGTTTCTGTGGCTAGTGTGCTCACTTGAGTGTTGTTGTTGTCCCTTGTGTTTCAGATGGTGATCCCATCTTAGTTGACAGTAATTCATGCAATGTAAGAAGTTATTTCTCTAGTAACTTTCACATGCTGTTAACGTTTGTAAGTGAAGTTATAGTTGATACCTCGTGTCACTGTGTGCGACTCAGATTGAATATTAGCATTGTTGACCGTGTTCATTTCTTTTCCCCTGTGCTTGCAGTGAGAGATAGTAGATTCCTTCTCCCTTGCTCATATTGGATGTTATAGCGTTATTTTTTCAACCGGGGAGAAGTCATCCACTCCACCGAGTTTGTTCATTCCTCCAGTAAGAAAGAACCGATCCCTTGTGTTTTTGGTGATTCGATTCCTGCTCCAGAAGATCTTATTCTGACTGTGTAGCCACCAGCACCCATTAGTGACTTTGTAATAGCCAAAAATTACTGTATCGAACAGTCGAGTTGAGTATTCCTAGCAGAAGAGTTAGTAATTCCACAGTCACTATGAATGTAGCTGTATCTTTTGTAGATACTCATTCAGATCATCCATGTAGCTGTATCTTTTGTAGATACTCGTTCATATCTCCCTCAGTCAAGGCATGTGTTAGCCTTTGCAGAGGAATTCGATCCTCCCAGAGATGATAACCATTCTGCATATGTAAACCTCACCCTCACAGAATTGGGTTTAAATGTACATAGTCTGTATAACTAGTTGTCCCAGATGAAGTAAATTGTCAACTGTTTGTTATTAACTGATCAGTTTGTCAGAATTTTGTGTTCCACGTTCTCTCCGAGTTCTGAGAATTTATGATCTGTGTGCACCAGACCCCCTTTGCTGAAATTTTAAAACCTTGTATAAAATTTTTTTTTTATTTCCTCAGAACTGTGAGTGCATAATACAGATAAACGATAAATTTTCCACCCCTTTTTGTACCATGATTTTTTCTTTAAGTCTTTAATGCATTACAATGAAATCATTACTTTTTAAAAGTGATTACTTTCCCCCCATTACGTAAAACCCCTTTTGTTAACTCCAGTTTGATACCATCCATTAGTTTAAGTTTATATGAATTTGTTATTGTATAAAACCCAGCCCAGAACCCCCTGCCTGTTCACCCTTTTTCCCAAGTAGTTTTATGTCGAGGACAATTAACGAAAACAAAACCAAGCTTCAGCATAGTTGCTGACCCCCTTTTTAAATGTGTTGTATAGGTATTTATTTCCATCCTGTGCTTTATATAAAAGCCCCTTTGGGCCTGTGACTGTATGACATCACGGGGTACGCTTGAGGCGTGAGACGACTACCTCGGTTCACTCGTTTGGAAACACCTACAAACAGGCAAAAACCCGGGGCAGGCCTGGGTTCCCCCCCTCTCATCACAGTCTGAAAATTTAAATTTTGTTCCCCTTCCAAAAAAGTATGTCTACTTTAAAACCCCTCGTTATCTCCTCCCGAACCCCACACGACAACGGGCATTTTTTGGGCCACTTCTCCAAACCTGTTTCTATCTTACTGCATCTGCCACTTCTCCAAACCAAACGTTTCTGTCTATTTTAAATGCATCTGCCACTTCTCCGATTCTGCATCTGTCTATCTTACTGCATTTCCCCACTTCTCCGCCCATGGATCTGTCTTTCTTACTGCATCGGGCCACTTCTCCGCCCATGAAATTGTTATCTTACTGCATCTGCCCTTTTTTCCGCCCATGCATCGGGTTTTTCTTACTGATCTGCCACTTCTCGACCACTGCATCTGCCCTTTTCAAATTTCTACCACTTACACCCCCAACAACACCACGCACCCCAAATTTACGCACCAAAAACCCCCAATTTACAACAGCAAAAAAGCGCCAACAAAACAGCCACACCCATCAGAAAACAAGACAGTATCAACAACAAAAAAAGGCCAAAACAAACCAACATAAGGGACAGCATCAACAACAACAGAACACGCATCAAAAAACAAGACGTCCCCAAAGGGACACAAAAAACCCAAGCCCCAAAGCAAAAAGAAAGCACAACAACAACAGCCCAAGCAAAAAAAACCCGGGGCCAGCAACAAGAAAAGACGCATCAAAAAAAAACCCCAAACCACGCCCCAAAAAAAAGGGACACCCATAAAGGGAAAAACCAACAAACAAAAAGGCAGTATCAACAACAACGGGCCACCCCCCGGGCCAACAACAACAAGACAGCTTCAACAACAACACCCACCAGCAAAAAACAACAAGACAGCATCAAAACAACAACCAAAACGCACCAACAAAGACAGTATAAAGGGAACAGCAACAAAAACAAGACAGCATCAAGACCCCAGCAAAAACAACAAGACAGTATCAACAACAACAGCCACAAAAGCAAGAAACAACAAGACAGCATCAAAAAACACCCCCCACACGCAACAAAAACAAGACAGTACAAAAAACAACAGCCACACGGGAAACAAACAAAAAGACAGCATAAAACAACAACACCCACACAGCAACAACAACAAGCCCATTATCAACAAAACACCCACACACCCAACAAACAAAAAGGGCCCAGCATAAACAAAAAACCCCCAAAACGGGAAACAAAAAAAGAAAAGTACCCAAAAAACCAAACACCCCACACAGCAAAAACAAAAAGGGGCAGTATCAACAACAACGGCCACACAGAAACAACAAAAAGGGACAGATAAAACAACAAACCAAACAAAACAAAAAGGGACAGCATCAAAAACAACAGCCCACACGCAACAACAACAAGACGCATCAAAAAAAACAGCCACACGGGCAACAAACAATAAAAAAGGGCATCAAAAAAACAACAGCCCCCAAAGCAACAACAACAGGGACAGCATAAACCAACAACAACCAACAGCACGAACAAGCAGCATAAGACACAGCAAAAACAAAAAGGGACAGCATCAACAAAAAAACAACCAACAGCACCAACAAAAAGGGACGCATAAACAAACAACACCCACACACCCACGAAAAGACAGCATAAAGGGACCCCCAGCACCAACAAAAAGGGACAGACCCAAAAACAAAGCCCCCACAGCAGAACAAGACAGCATAAAGGGACCCCGCCCCAACAACAACACACCCATCAACAACAAAAACGTCACCAAAATACATTTACCCACGCCCCAAACCATCAAGCCCGCATTAACAATAACAGCAACCCCAGCATCAACAACAAGAAAAAACCCCAAAGGGAAAAAGATCCATCACCAAACAATCCCAAAGACACAACTCAAAGCACAAAAAACCAAAACAGCTCAAGACAGAAACCCCAACAGCACCAACAGAAAGACAGCATAAACAGAAAAGACAGCTAAAACAGCAAAAACAGCCCCCAAAAAAATAAGCAGCATAAAGACACAGAAACACAGCCCCAGAAAAAAGGACAACATCAACACAGAAAACACGGGCGTTTGAAATGCTGGTCATGCTCGGGTTCTCACTCCCGGAAACCCCAGTAAAAACTTTTTCCCAAACCCAAAATTTGCAGGGAAATGAGGCACAGCCCCACCCCTTTTCCCTTTTCCCCCAAAAAAATAATCTTCTTTACCATGAACAGACGTTTGTTTGACTGTGAGGGAAACCCTCATCAATACATGGGTGAAAATTTTTCTTATACACAAAATACACGTTGTGTTGAAGGTAAAGTTTAATTTTTTTATGGTTATTATTTAAATCCCAAAACCAAATTGTTTTTAATCTAAACCCCGGTAAAACCCCTTTTGTGAGAAAGAGAAACGAGAGAAAGGAGAGAGAGAGAGGAGGAGAGGAGAGAGAGGGGGAGAAAAGAGAGAGAGAGAGAGAGAGAGAGAGAGAGGGGGAGAGGAGAGAGAGAGGAGAGAAGAGAATCCTTTAAGCCTTTTTGGAAGTCCCATTGTATTTCTTTTGTCAGTAATGATTTTTTAAAAAAATGCTCACTTCCCCCTTCCACCCCCCAAAATGCGTTCTTAATTTAAATCATCCTTCAAGGTGCGGCGTCGCAAACAGCGCAAGACGCCCCAAATCGAAAAAAAAACTTGCGCCCAAGGGCCACAGTTTCTCGCTGATCAAGGGTACCAGGGGAAAAACACCGGAAATTTACAGGTAAGAAAAAAAAAGTGATAAGCCAAAGGAAAAAAAACTCAGAATAACAAGTGCCTTTGTCTTTACAAGTTTCGTCTTGTATTGTTTTCTGGGGGAAAACACAGTAAACCCCAAAAACCTTTTTTCCCCATGCCTCCCCCGCCTTCTTTCTTTAAAAAATTAAAAATGTAAACTCTGGGTTTTTCTTTTTAAGATGTTTCGCCCTCCCCAAAGGTTTTTTTTTAGTACAAAATTCAAGGGCATTAAATGGACGACAGTAGGGCTATATATTACAACAATGAGGTTAATCCCGTTCCCCCAGCCTTGGAGTTGGTGTTTAAGAAAACCTTTCAAACCCCAAAAAGAAAAAAATTTAACCCAAACAAGGAAACCAGTAAGGGTTTTTTTGGACCCGGGTTTCACATAAAAATATAAAATTTTTTTAATATAGTAACATAAGTGTAAATCACCCCCAAAACGCCCCAAAAAATCAGGATTATTTCCATGGGTTCCTTGAGTAACCCCCCGCCACCACCCCTCTTATATTGCACCGTCAACCATACACCGCCGCTGTTATTTACACCCGGGCAAACCCAACGCCAGTTTACAAATTTCAACAGGGGGGGAGAGAGACAGAGACAGGCACAAAAAAAAAATTATGTTTTGGGAGTGTGGTACATGGAGAGAGAATTTGACCTCCCGGTTTTTTGTGATGATCGTGAATATTAATAATTTAAAATTCCGGGCAGGGGTGATAAGACACCCTGTGCAGGGTTACGTTTCTTTATATGGTACATTGTCAAAGGCTTTTGCCCGAGTCTGGGTATACTACATTTGCCCTTTTTTTTTTGTCTTTTAGAGGGATCCGGGCCTTGTCATAGTAGTCCGTTGTTGGGGGGCAGACAAGAGCGACCGGTTAAACCCCTGTTGGCCCCGGTTTTGAAAATACCTGGAGGCTACCTGGAGGGGATTCCGGGGATCAAAGTCCCCGCGGCCCCCGGGCACGACCAGGCCTCCCGGGGGTTTAGGGCCTGATCAACGAGGGGGTGTTACTGCTGGCCGCACGTAATTTCCCAAGTACGAACCCACCCGGCTGATCCCGGGACCCTCTTTAGGTATTGTTTGCTCCCTCTTAAGGGCAATAGGGGGGCCCCCCGTAATGCCCCTTATTGGGTGGTGGGAGGGTGTTGAACAGGTCTTGGGCCCCGGGGCACTTTTTTGTGTTTTCTCTTAGGGGTACCCGTGACGCCCCCACTTTTCCCCGGGGGTTTTTTGCATCGCCTGCCGGTCTTTTTCTTTGTATGGAGTGAAAACATTTGGTGGGAATTGGGACCAGTCCCCCGAAAAATTCCCGGTTTTAGATTACCCCTTTAAACTTCTCGCCGCGCTTAGTGGGGTACAAGTCAAATTTCTTTCCAGGCGCTCCCAGTAGTTAAGGTGTTTGATGGAACTTTTATGTGCAGTAAAAAGGGTTTTCTGTACATTTCTTTGCTCTGCAAAATTTCCCCCATGCCCTTTAATGGGGATGTTTAAAGTACGCGGGTTTTTACCCCGAAAAAAATTAAATGATTTTAAAAGGATCTCATTGGTTAGATCTCTTGGGGCTTTTTGGGGGAAAGTTCTCATTATCCTTCCTATCAGCATCCCCGGATGTGATAGTGGGATTGTTGGGGGTCCCTTTAAGGGGGGGGTTTTGGACTTTCCACACCCCGGTCCTTACATTTTTTCTCTCTTTTTGTGTGATTGGGGGTTTGTAGTATACTCGTCCCAGTTATTTTTTCCCCCAGTTTTCCCTAAAGGAGTAGTTGGAATTTGTCTTAAAGGGAAAATCTATTGGGTTTTCTGTTGGGCCTTGGAAAATTGGTTTATATTTTTTGGGCTTTGCCGTGTCTCAATAGAAACAACCCCATGTTGATTCCCCAGTATCGTCTGCAAAAAATGATACGTGCGGGGGTTTACACTTGGGCTTGTCTGATTGAGAATAATGAAAAAAGGGGGGTTCGAGTTCTGTGCCTTTTGGGAAAAAGGTCTTCATATGGGGCCGCAAACTGATTTAACTCTTTTTTACCACTACTCTCTGAGTTTGATTTGGGTTTGAAAATTGAGATCATCTGCCCACTTTGCTGGTTATCCCCTTTTGCACGCATTTTTTGTGCTATTACACCATGGTCGCACTTGTCAAAGGCTTTTGCAAAGTCTGTGTATATACATCCGCATTTTGTTGTTTTCCAGTGCATCCAAGACTGTCATAGTGGTCAAGCAGTTTGGGGAAAGGGGCAGAGCGACCTGCTCTGAAACCATGTTGCCCTTGGTTGTGCAATTTTGGGAGTCTAGGTGGTTTGCTATCCTGCTTCTTAGAACTCTTTCAAAGATTTTTATGATGTGGACGTTAAAGCTTTTGGGTCTATAGTTCTTAGGCTGCTGCTTTGCTGCCACCTTTATGGAGTGGGGCTATATCTGTTGTTTTTAGTGACGGATCTCGCCGGGTGTCTAAGCTCCTTCTCCATAGCATACTTAGGGCCCTTTGAGAGGGTTTCTTGCAGTTTTTAATGAACACCGAGTTCCACGGGGGTTCTGGGCCTGGGGCTGAGTGCAGGGGGCATGTCGTCGATGGCTTTCTCAAAGTCTAGTGAAGTTAAAGTTTGTCATAAATCTGGCCTACATTGGCAGGGTTTTAAGGCTCATTCATGAAAAAATTGTTTGGATCGTCTATCTTTAAACTGATTAGTGGCTCGCTGAACACTGAGTCATACTGCAATTTCAGTATCTCGCTCATTTCTTTGTTGTCGTCAGTGTAGGATCCATTTTGTCTGAGCAGGGGCCTATACTAGAAGTGGTTTTGATTTTGTTTTTGGCGTATGAAAAGAAATTTTTGGAATTTTTTCAATTTCATTAATCGCTTTTAGCTCCTCTTTTTCTCTCCTGGATCCTGCATGAGTCCTTTAACTTCAGCTCAATATTTTCCACTTCCCTGGTTAGCACTACCTTCCGTGTATCAGATAATCTGGCATTCTTGAGGTGCTCAATGGTTCTTCGTCTTCTCCTGTAGAGGAAGCGTCTCTCTCTCTCTCCAGTTTACTTCTTCTTTTCTTTTCTTATAGGAATATACCTTCAACATACTTCAGCTACCAGGGGGGTGATCTTTTCGAGGCATTGGTTAGGGTCCATGAAATTTTAAAGATATCCTCTCAAAATGTTTCATTTAGGGCATAGTTTACCTGATCCCAGATGATGTTCTTGTTTTTGAAGTTGAATTTGGTAAAGGTACCCTCATAACAGGAATGCATTGTGCCGATCAAGACTCCTGTGCATGCAAGTCTGGACTTCGATTAGTTTGTGATCAGAATTTGTTGTGTTTGATATTGTTATATTCCTTACCAGGTCCTCATTATTTGTGAAAATAAGGTCCAGTGTGTTCTCCAATCTTGTTGGCTCCACTATTTGCTGACTTAGGGTGTGTTTTTGCAGAAATTCAGCAGCTCCTGTGTGTATGACCTTTCTTTGGGAGCAAACCTCCAGGGATTATTTCTGCTACGACATTATTTGCTATATTCTTCCATTTTGTATGTCTTAGATTGAAGTCACCAAGCACCTGGTAGAGGTTGCTGCAGCAGCAGTTATCAGTACCTGGCGAGTACTGACCTGTGGCCATGTATAACCTGGTGGGGGTTGCTGCAGCAGCAGTTTGTCAGTACTGGCAAAGTACTGACCTGTGGCCATGTATAACCTGGTGGAGGGTGCTGCAGCAGCAGTTATCAGTACCTGGCGAGTACTGACCTGTGGCCATGTATAACCTGGTGGAGGTTGCTGCAGCAGCAGTTGTCAGTACCTGGCGAGTACTGACCTGTGGCCATGTATAACCTGGTGGAGGTTGCTGCAGCAGCAGTTATCAGTACCTGGCGAGTACTGTCCTGTGGCCATGTATAACCTGTTGGAGGTTGCTGCAGCAGCAGTTATCAGTACCTGGCGAGTGCTGACCTGTGGCCATGTATAACCTGGTGGAGGGTGCTGCAGCAGCAGTTATCAGTACCTGGCGAGTACTGACCTGTAGCCATGTGTAACCTGGTGGAGGTTGCTGCAGCAGCAGTTATCAGTACCTGGTGAGTATTGACCTGTGGCCATGTATAACCGGGTGGAGGTTGCTGCAGCAGCAGTTTATCAGCACCTGGCGAGTACTGCCCCTGTGGCCATGTATAACCTGGGGAGGTTGCTGCAGCAGCAGTTATCAGTACCTGGCGAGTACTGACCTGTGGCCATGTATAACCTGGTGGGGGTTGCTGCAGCACCAGTTATCAGTACCTGGCGAGTACTGACCTGTGGCCAGTATAACCTGGTGGAGGTTGCTGCAGAAGCAGTTATCAGAACCTGGCGAGTACTGACCTGTGGCCATTTTGTAACCTGTTGGAGGTTGCTGCAGCAGCAGTTAATCATACCTGGCGAGTACTGACCTGTGCCATGTATAACCTGTGGAGGTTGCTGCAGCAGCAGTTATCATACCTGGAGAGAACTGACCTGTGGCCATGTATAACCTGGTGGAGGTTGCTGCGCAGCAGTTATCAGTCCCTGGCGAGTACTGACCTGTGGCCATGTATAACCTGGTGGGGTTTGCCTGCAGCAGCAGTTGTCAGTACCTGGCGATACTGACCTGTGGCCATGTATAACCTGGTGGAGGTTGCTGCAGCAGCAGTTATCATACCTGGCGAGTACTGACTTGTGGCCATGTTAACCTGGTGGAGGTTGCTGCAGCAGCAGTTATCAGTACCTGGCGAGTACTGACCTGTGGCCATGTATAACCTGTTGGAGGTTGCTGCAGCAGCAGTTATCAGTACCTGGCGAGTACTGACCTGTGGCCAGTATAACCTGTTGGAGGTTGCTGCAGCAGCAGTTATCAGTACCGGGAGGGGTACTGACCTGTGGCCATGTTATAACCTGGTGGAGGGTGCTGCAGCAGCAGTTATCAGTACCTGGCGAGTACTGACCTGGGGCCCATGTATAAACCTGGTGGGGGTTGCTGCAGCAGCAGTTGTCAGTACCTGGCGAGTACGGGACCTGGGGCCAATGTATAACCTGGTGGAGGTTGCTGCAGCAGCAGTTATCAGCACCTGGCGAGTACTGACCTTTTGGCCATGTATAACCTGTTGGAGGTTGCTGCGCAGCAGTTGTCAGTACCTGGCGAGTACTGACCTGTGGCCATTTAAAACCCTGGTGGAGGTTGCTGCAGCAGCAGTTATCAGTACCTGGCGGTACTGACCTGTAGCCATGTGTAACCTGTTGGAGGTTGCTGCAGCAGCAGTTATCAGTACCTGGTGAGTACTGACCTGTGGCCATGTATAACCGGGTTTGGGGTTGCTGCAGCAGCAGTTATAAAGCACCTGGCGAGTACTGCCCTGTGGCCATGTATAACCTGGTGAGGTTGCTGCAGCAGCAGTTATCATCCCTGGCGATACTGACCTGTGGCCATGAAATAACCTGGTGGAGGTTGCTGCAGCAGCAGTTATCAGTACCGGGCGGAGGACTGCCCTGTGGCCATGTATAACCTGGTGGAGGTTGTTTGCAGCAGCAGTTGTCAGTACCTGGCGAGTACTGACCTGTGCCATGTATAACCTGGTGGAGGTTGCTGCAGCAGCAGTTGTCAGTACCTGGCGAGTACGGACCTGTGGCCAGTAAACCTGGTGGAGGTTGCTGCAGCAGCAGTTATCAGTACCTGGCGAGTACTGACTGTGGCCATGTATAACCTGGTGGAGGTGCTGCAGCAGCAGTTATCAGTACCTGGCGAGTACTGACCTATGGCCAGTATAACCTTTTGGAGGTTGCTGCAGCAGCAGTTATCAGTACCTGGCGAGTACTGACCTTGGCCATGTAAAACCCTGTTGGAGGTTGTTTGCAGCAGCATTTATCAGTACCTGGCGAGTACTGACCTGGGGCCATGTATAACCTGGTGGGGTTGCTGCTGCAGCAGCAGTTATCAGTACCTGGCGAGTACTGACCTGTGGCCATGTATAACCTGGTGGAGTTGCTGCAGCAGCAGTTATCAGTACTGGCGAGTACGACCTGTGGCCATGTATAACCTGGTGGAGGTTGCTGCAGCAGCAGTTATCAGTCCCTGGCGAGTACTGACCTGTGGCCATGTATAACCGGGCTTATCACTGGTACGTTTCTCTCTCGTGCGTCATTTTGACGGGTTAAACTTTTGTGACTCAGAGTGATAAATGCCTCAGTGTGAGACATTCTTCTCTCTCTCTCTCTCTCCTTCTCTCTCTCTTTTCTCTCTCACCTACGCTGGGGCATCAGTGACAGCAACAATAATGACGGTTATTTAACATAAAAAGCAAAACATTAAATATATGGGAGGTTTATCCAGCCAGATGAAATATTATCTTTCCCCTAGGGAAAAGCAAAAAGCTAACCCACATGGGGTAAGGGTGAAATCCTTCTTTAGAAGGTTGTAAAATGTTCACTACCGTAGGCACAACGTAAATGCCCATCCACCAAGGGAAATATAAGCATAAGAAACAGTGGCGCATGGATGAAGAACAACTTATTTGCATGGGAAGTAAGCCTTATGTCCTAGTGGTAAATGCCCATCTTTCAAGGTAGTTATTTGGTGGGAACCTGAAAAATGGGGTTTGGGGGTCGACCTCAATGAAGTAAGTGTCAACACTCTAACCTGGGTGTTGTTCCTTTTTTTTTTATGTCCACGAGTAAGTGTGGACCAGCGTGTCGGGCTTGTGATTACTTGAAACTACAAGTTTGTTCCCCAGGACTGTGGTCACAAGGTTTGTTCCTTGATACTCTGTCACAAGGTTTGTTCCTTGAGTACTGTGTCACAAGGTTTGTTCCTTGAGTACTTGTTCACAAGGGTTTTTTCCTTGAGTACTCTGTCACAAGTTTTTTCCTTGAGTACTGTGTCACAAGGTTGGTTCCTTGAGTACTCTTCACAAGGTTGTTCCTTGAGTACTGTGTCACAAGGTTTGTTCCCCGAGGACTGTGTCACAAGGTTTGTTCCTTGAGTACTCTGTCACAAGGTTTTGTTCCTTGGAGTACTGTGTCACAAGGTTTGTTCCTTGAGTACTGTGTCACAAAGGGTTTTTTCCTTGAGTACTATGTCCCCAAGCTTTGTTCCTTGAGTACTGTGTCACAAGGTTTGTTCCCGAGGACTGTGTCCCCAAGGTTTGTTCCTTGAGTACTGTGTCACAAGGTTTGTTTTCCTTGATACTCTGTCACAAGGGTTTTTTCCTTGAGTACTGTGTCACAAGGTTTGTTCCTTGAGTACTATGTCACAAGCTTTGTTCCTTGAGTACTGTGTCACAAGGTTTGTTCCTTGAGTACTGTGTCACAAGGTTTGTTCCTTGAGTACTCTGTCACAAGGTTTGTTCCTTGAGTACTATGTCACAAGCTTTGGTTCCTTGAGTACTGTGTCACAAGGTTTGTTCCCCCAGGGCTGTGTCACCCAAAGGTTGTTCCTTTGGGACTGTGTCACAAGGTTTGTTCCTTGAGTACTCTGTCACATGGTTTGTTCCTTGAGTACTGTGTCACAAAGGTTTGTTCCTTGAGCACTATGTCACAAGCTTTGTTCCTTGGGACTGTGTCACAAGGTTTGTCCTCGGGGAACTGTGCCACAAGAGACTATGGCGATAAACGGTGATTCTTTCCAATCTCTTGCCCCTCTCTAGGCTGGGAATATTGTTCTCTCTAGGCTGGAATATTGTTCTCTCTAGGCTGGAATATTGTTCTCTCTAGGCTGGAATATTGTTCTCTCTAGGCTGGAATATTGTTCTCTCTAGGCTGGAATATTTTTCTCTCTAGGGTGGAATAAATTGTTCTCTTCTAGGCTGGAATAATTTCTCTCTAGGCTGGGAAAATTGGTTCCCTCTCTAGGCTGGAATATTTTTTCTCTCTAGGCTGGGAATATTGTTCTCTCTAGCTGGAATATTGTTCTCTTAGCTGGAATATTGTTCTCTCTAGGCTGGAATATTGTTCTCTCTAGGCTGGAATATTGCTGTACATTAACGATCCCTTTCAAGGTAGAAGAAAGCGCAGCCCTGATGTATAATAAAGCGCTTCAGTTACCCCTCTCCATCTCACCCACATTTTCTTCACATCCACTCACTCGTCTCCCAACACACCTCTTCAGAACAAACACAAAAATCACATTTCACATCCACAAATGCATCTCATCACTCATCTCAAATCCACTAAAATCACTGTAACCAAGATAGTCACAAAATTCTATGACCACCTAGCACACACAGACAACTCACTTTACTTTGAACACTACCAAAAACACCATCAATTACCATTGAATACTCCAAAAACATCATTCGAACACCCCCAAAACACCACTGAATACTACCCAAACAATACTAAAAATCACCAGAAACTAAGATAGACACTACCAGCTAATACCCATTTTATAGAAATCCCCACATTTCTCCCTACACTCACTAAATTTATAATAAAATCCATCTCCTCAAATCCACATAGTTTAATATTATACTCATAACCCACAATTTTTTCTCCTTTTAAGAACATTTCCAAATTACGTTGGAGCACATTCAAAAATATATTGGAACACTTCCAAAATACATTAGAGTACTCCAGAATTACTTTGACCGACTCCATTTTTTGGATATTTCCAAATTAGTTTTGGAGACTTTATCTTAAAATCGAACATTATTTTCTTGTTGGTAAACACACTCAATGGTAGCAATATTTATTCGATTTCCGGATAGAAACACAATCCTCGCTCTGAGAGACTCCTTGAGCTTATATGGCTTACCCCAAAGTATTGCGTCATGATTTTTGTACAATCCCCTCCGGCGACGCCATGAAATGGTCTTCACACCCAAGGTAGAAAATCACATACTCATTACGTATCTCCTTGCAACACACCTGTGTGTAATCATGAATAGAGATTATAACATTTGTATTCTACCTCAATACTTTTTTCATGGTAACCTGGAGTTTACCTGGAGAGAGTTCCGGGGGTCAACGCCCCCGCGGCCCGGTCTGTGACCAGGCCTCCTGGTGGATCAGAGCCTGTTCAACCAGGCTGTTATTGCTGGCTGCACGCAAACCAACGTATGAGCCACAGCCCGGGTGGTCAGGAACCGACTTTAGGTGCTTGTCCAGTACCAGCTTGAAGACTGCCAGGGGTCTGTTGGTAATCCCCGTTATGTATGCTGGGAGGCAGCTGAACAGTCTCGGGCCCCTGACACTTATTGTATGGTCTGATTGATTTAAAATTCATCATGTCTTAAAAATTTGTATTAAATATTTCTCTTTTTAATGAATGAATCGTCATATATTATTAATCTTGGTGTAACAACACGCTCTAAACATCATAAATCCTCCCCTCTAGGTCTTGTTCTTCCAAGCCCCGTCACATCAGTACCTGTAAATGTTAATATTTTTTTTTATTGCATTAGCATATAATGGGGAGAATTTTGCATCATCACCTGTAAAAGATATAAACCAACTAAAAGTTATATATATTTTTTTTTTCACTATCCCAAACATATGCCTCTCAAGTGTTGCATCAGTATTCTTCTCGTTAACTTAAATATCTTCCCATTATTAACTTAAAAGCATAATCCTACTGTGTCCCCTTATTAACTTAAATGAACTAAAAGCGTGTTGTTAACTTTAATGATGTAAGTATTATGGTAGACATGATTCTTGGTGTTCTGGTAGAGAGAGAGAGAGAAGGCAGAAATGGTAAGTAACACATTTCACGAGGTGGTAAATATGAGTTATATATGAGTTCAAATATATTTCTCTCTTCAACTTATAATTGCTTCCTCATAATAATAATTTAAATGAATTAAACCACTGATACAAGGTAAATAATTTTGTAAAGTAAAAGGACACAAGTGCAACTAATGTGACATTTATTGTGGCAACGTTTCGCTCTCCAGGAGCTTTATCAAGCCATTACAAACAATACACGGACACAGAGGGTATATAAAGGCTCTGAGTGAGGTGCAATACTTGTGAGGTACCATTTCGATGTTCACTAGTGGTAGTAGTAGTGGTAGTGACAAAAGTAATACAATATGGTAGAGCAATTAATTCGTACATGAGTAAAAGGATATAAAAGCTATTACTTGGGTAACATAAAAATAGGTTGGACAAATATAGAGTGGAAAGAGGCAGCTTGTTTCAGTGTTCACTCTCTGTAATGTGCTTTGTGTAGTATAACAGGAGAGACTATGTGATGGCAGGGTTTACTGTTTTCAGGAGGATTCTTGCTAAGACTTCGGAGATGGTGAAGCTGCCGTTGTTTTGTTTAATTGTATTAATTTCGGTGTTGTACACAGGCGTTGTTCAAGTTATCGTTCCTACATGCGTAAATGTGTTTATTGAGGCGGGTGTCGAGGGTTCTTGTAAATAATTTTGCTTACCTTATAAGTTACTCACACATTAGGTTCAATGTTTTTAATATATTGTTTAATATCTGTGAAAAGTTCTCTCCAAATTAATTTCCACTTCTTTGTGTTGTACCATCTACGCAAAATGCACAGATTATACTATTAAATATTTGACTGGCAAAGCTTTCAGATATATTGTTTTCCAAAATATAATATACCAGATCGTCACTCCATTCCGTTACCATTTCATCAATGAATTCATGCGAATTAAGTTCATTTTATAACCAGTTTTAAACTCGTTGAAAATTTTTTTCACTCAATGATTCACCATCTTTCCTTAAGAGTTGATTGACAGTGTTGCAAAATTCCAACCAAGGAAGATCTTTCACTGTTTCACAAATAACAATGAAATCATCAAGTTTCCCATATTAGATGCTTTCCATGTGGCTCCCTGACAATGTCTGGGGTGACTTACACACAACTCTCCCATACACATAAAGAGTTGCTAAATAGTATTAAATGAAAATTTCATTAAACTTACCTAAACTAGGATCAGCCATTTCAAAATCCATTTTCGTAATTAATTTTTTGGGCATTGGTATAATAAAAGCTTGAGATAAATGACTACTCCATTCACATTCTCGTAACAATAAATTTTCCAATATTTCTTCACTTCATCGTTGTCATTTCTCGTACCTTAGCTACAATCTCTTCTTTTGAGAGAACACGTTCCGCGTCAATTCTTTTTTGAATGGGTTCGACTCACTTAATTGTATATAACATTTCTATAAACACCACACTAGTATGTTTTGTCGCAACCACCTCCATATTTCTTCTTCTGCTCAAGTGATTCCTTACCATTTCACTCCAAACATTTATACCAAAAAATTTCAATTGTTGTCATCATCGAATATAATTTTTTTAATAATACAAATACACATTACAGGGAATTTCTTCAAAGCATATATATTATCCATCGTATATTTCAATTAATATGTTTAGCCATTGTTAACTATCCTTATTTTTCAGTAAAAAAGAAATATTCAGACAATATTTTTTTGGCAACACTTACTACTCGCTTGTGACGTCATGCTCCACCAAACAGGATAGAGCATCTTTCCCATTATTAACTTAAAAAACATAATCTACTGTGCCCCCCTTATTAATTAAATAAACTAAAAGCTTGACGTCACGATACTCATTAATCAAATTATCAACATATTTTCTTACCTTAATTGTTTCATGCTTTTCCCAGATATGTCCATCGGTATAGTAATAACAAGTCATAATACCATTGAAGAAAGTTATGATTACGTCTACAGGATCCAACAAACGCATTCCCAAATTTCCCAGTCATTTGCTAGAAATCAACACAGTTGGTTTTAGTAGTATAATATGTTTTTTATGTCCCCCAAATCCCCATCCTGAGGGCGGTAGTCAAAAGATTACAGAGGTACATAATTGGTACAGGGACTGGACTCCAAAGTTTTGATAGCTGAGCAAGTTACAGAGGTAATGAACTCACAATTTACAAAGGCAATGAACTCACAATTTACAAAGGTAATGAACTCCAGGTAGGTCTGGTCACAACCCATGACAAGTTACAAAGGTATTTACAGATTACAGAGGTTACGTAATGGGTCCAGGGACTGGGCCCCAAAGTTTGATAGCTGAATAGGTACAAAGGTAATGAGCTCACAAGTCACAAAGGTAATGAATTCTGTTAAGAATGGTTACTTACGTTTATACATGGCTACAATCATGAACAAATTATAGAGTAATTGAGCAATTCACACTTCCACACCCGGTCACAACTGTAATGAGTTATTGGTGCAAATATTGATTGTTGAGTCACAGACACCACACACACACACACACAAACACACACACACACACACACACACACACTGATCCCTCTGTTTTCCCCCCCCCCACACCACAGTTACAGTATTAGAACAGAAGTTGAAGGTTTGGTACACAAATGCAGATGGACTAACGAATAACATGAGGAATGGCAAGAAAAAAATCAATGAGAAGTCCCCCGACATCATAAGCAGTTACAGAAACAAAAAATCATGGAGACAATAACAGATGCAATCTTCCCACCAGGATACCAGATCATGAGAAAAGATAGAAGGGGCAGGGGGGGAGGTGGGGTTGCTCTGCTCGTAAAAAAACAGAAAGGAAATTCGAAAAATGGAAGGAAAAGATGAGTGGCGGGAGAAAGAGATAATAGCAGGTTTCACATTTTAGTCTGGGGAACAAAAGTGGTCATTGCAGTGATGTATATCCCCCACAGAACTGCAGGAGGCCAAAAAGAGGAAAATGAAGGAGCAACAGAGCAAAGGTGGACACACTTGCTGAGGTGGGAAGAAGAGCTCACTCCCGCAGAGCAAAGTTGCTGGTTATGGGGGATTTCAACCAAGGAGATTGACTGGGAAAACCCGGAGCCACATGGGGGTCCCCGAAACATTTGGAGGGGCCGGATGTTGGATGTGGTGCGGAAAACCTCAGCACCAACATGTTAAGGACATACCCGAGTGAGAGAGGGGGGGATAACCAGCAAGATTGGACCTTGTGTTCACCCTGGGCAGCTCAGACATTGAGGACATCAAATATGAGAGTCCCCCAGGAGCTAGCGACCCCGTGGTTCTGTGATTTGAATACATAGTAGAGCTGCAAGTGAGAGAATACAGGAGTAGAATGGGAAAAGCCTGACTATAAAAGAGGGGACTACATAGGGTTGAAGAACTTCCTGCGGGAGGTCCCGTGGGACAGAGAACTGGCAGGGAAAGCCAGTAAATGAATGATGGAATATGTAGCAACAAAATGCAAAGGAGGCAGTGGAAAGGTTCATTCCCAAGGGCAACAGTACAACGGGAAGACCAGAACAAGCCCCTGGTTTTCCCGACGGTGTAAGGGGGGAAAACCAAAGTAAATAGAGAATGGAAAAAAGTAAAAAGGCAGGGAACCACGAAAAAGGGAGATCAGTCGCAGGCCAGGAATGAGTAGCACAGGAAGGGGGGGCCCCGCGACTATGAAAAGAATAGCATCGGAATCAAGATGACCCCAAAAAGTTGTATAGCCACCCCCCCCCCCCCGGGGGAAGACAAAGTCAAAACCCGGTGATCGTTAAGGGGGAAGGTGGGGGAAAATCACAAAAAATGTAGGAGGTTGTGAGGAGTGAACAGGGATTTAAAGGGAAATTTTTACGTGAGACAGGGAAAGGGGTGTGGGAAGACGCACAGAAGGGAACATCAAGAAGGAATCCAACAAGTGTTGGTGAATACGAACAATGAGGAGGGGGGAAAAAAGCTCTTTAAATGACCCTTTACACCCCAAAGGGATGGGACCAGAAACATCTCCCCCTGGGTCCTTAGAGAAGGAGAGGATGGTGTGTGTGCCTCTAACCCAATCTTCAACACATCCCTTTAAATGGGCAACTACCTGAGAAATGGAAGAAAACCCAAAAAAGTAGTCCCATATTTAAGAAAGGAAAAAAGAAAGAGGCACTAAACTAAGACCATGCTTGACATGTATTGTGTGCAAAGTATGGGAAGATTATCAGGAGGGGGTGGGCGAACACCTGGAAAAAGGGAAAAAGATTATAAAAAGAAAACCCGCATGGTTCATGGAAAGGGAAATTTGTATCCAAATCCCGGAGTTTTTTGACAAGGGACAGAGTAAGACACGGAGGAGGGTTTGGGGGAGATTTGGGTTTTCCTAGATGAGGAAAAGGCCCTTTGACACAGTTCCCCCAAAAAGATTTGTGCAGAAGGGAGGATCAGGCACACGTAAAAAGGGAAGGGGATGAAAAGGATAAAGGGG
>NC_069402.1:20426808-20444940 GCF_026875155.1 Cherax quadricarinatus
TTCACTTTAGAAACGGACCACAAACCTTTGATATACCTAGAAACTTTTAAGGGAACCAACAGTCGCCTCTTGAGGTGGACATTGGCACTCTAGGCTTTTAAGTTTCATATTGTGTATATCAATGGTTCATCCAATTATTTCTCTGACTGGTTAAGTCGTGACAGTCAGTAGAAGATTTGTTGCCTTACGCGACTTCCACATGTTAGAACTTTTTTCTCGCCTATTCTTCTTATACTCCTTGACTATAAGTCTTGGAATGGGGGAGTGTGAGGGAAAAGTTCAATAGATAGGAGTAGCAAGGGAGTATATAGTAACAATAGTTTCATTGCCAGCTACTTGTTAAGGTAGAGTAAGTCAAGCTCCCGCTATTCCCGCCTTTTTTCCCCCACCCCGAAAGTGATAGTTTGATTGCCGGCTGCTTGTTAAGGTAGGGTCAGTCTAGCTCCCACTATCCCTTCCCCTCCTTCTTACCCCCCCCCCGAAAGGTGACGTGTGGGGCTCCGGTCCAAACAGTAATCACTAGACTCACAGCTCCCATCACTACTGTAAGTACATGCCTGCCTTGTATTCTAGTGGATTTATTGGTTGAAAGCTTCACTTTTGACCAATAATAAACTTAGTCCTTTCAGTCTTGCTCTAAGTTGACTATTGTAATAATCACCACATCTTTTAGGTATTGTACTTATCATGGAGAGTGATTTCTTAAGCAGTGGGTAACCTGTCTATCTTTCCAGCTTGGATGACAGAGAGGGTCACCTGTCAATCAACGAGTAGAATTGATGGAGTTGGACTAACGTCCTGAGACTTCCCCATTTTGGATTTAATTTCCTGTGCACCTGTATGAAATTGCAGGGCATAACTCCTCATCATTGCAGTGGTAAAGAACCTGCTTTCCTGTTATCGGGATAGAATACTCAAGGCTATACTGTGAAGAACTAGCCAGTGGGTTGTAACCAACACCTGCGACCCCCCCATCATCGGCAACGGCTACGATTTCAACAAGCAGTGTCACCAACACCAGACACCCAAGTTTTATATTACGTTGAATTCATTTATCATTTATATTTTTCATTTTTCATTTTCTTTAATGTAGGATTAATATTTCATGTTTAAAGGACCCCAATGAAAATAAGTCACTCTGTCTGACTTTTTTGGGTTATCCTAGGTTCCCTACACAATATGCTGCTATGTATGATAATTCTATGTTACTGTATTTGTGTTTACCTGAATAAACTTACTTACTTACTTACTTACTAAGTGTTTTATATTTTATATTTTCTATATAATAAAGTGTTTATGTTTGTCTGTTATTATTTCTTTTTCTATTCATTAATTTTCCTGAGGAGGAGCCAGCCTTGGTAATACTGTCTGAAGTTGTTACAGGGCTGATTAAGCCTTCACAAGGGTCAAAAACCTTACAGGAAGGAAGGTTACATTCTCCTGTTGTCATATGGGCACGGCATCTCCTGGGGTGGTCAAAGTTGCACGTCCCTTCTGTTTTTCCAGATATTCCATGCCTGCAGACACCTAATGCATAGAATTTGCATAGGCCTGGTTTCTGTTCACTTTGTTTTATTTTGTGACTGCATTTCCTACTAGTGTGTTTTCCTGTCTCATTACTATCTTCAGCACTTGTACTTACAATGGTGCCCTCTCCAGTTATTTCTGGTAGTTTATCTTCACTATTTCTTGGGGCATCCCCTTGTTTACTATCTCCCGTGGTATTGCTAGATTGTAACATTGGTTACATGTGCTTGTCTACACCTGTTTCCCCACTAGAGCTCCTATCTCCCTCTGGGCCACCAACTTTCATTTCTCTATTCTTACAGTTACTGTCTACCTGGACAGCATCTGAACCAGGGGCGATAGCACCATCTGGCCCAGTCCTTTTATTTTCCCATCTGTTATAGAATACTGTCAGATTTTCTAAGAAGGCCCTTTTGGTGCTTTCATCTTTTAATACCAAAGTGATTTTTTTCCACAGTTGGTTCTCATTTGGGCATTCCAAAAATACTTCTCTGGTTTAATATCTCTTGTAGATGATTCCTGAATATCTGCACAAGATGCGTGGGCCCATATCCCACAGAAGTTGCACATAATCCATGCAGAAGCCCGTTTGGTTGCTTGGTTGCAGACTACACAGAATATCATTATATGATTTTTTTGGTTGCTGTACTGTATATTCTATTAATAGCCTCCTTAAAGTGTAGGTCTCTCTATTTGTATGTATAACTATTTGTATGTGTATGTATATGTGTTTGAGACAATCTTACCACTGCTAGCAGTAACTGTTTGGGTGTTTGATAAGGGCCCTAAAACCCCGTCAGTGTATGAATCAGGTCAGAGGTTACCTTATTTTTTCAACGAATCTTGATTGGGTGTTAAGGGCACCTAGAAGCTCTGTCAGTTATGGGGAACATAGAGGACCAGTGTAAAGAAACACACCCAATGTTTCTACCCTTGCTGGGAATCAAACCCAGACACCGCTTGTCGTGTGAAGCGATAGCTATAGCCACCAGTAATAGTAAACAGAGTAGTCTGAGGTGGTTATAGTGAAAAGCTCTGATCCACAAGGCACAGTACTTGCTCCCATCCTGTTCCTCATCCTCATATCTGATGTAGACAGAGACATAAGCCACGGCACTGTATCTTCCTTTGTGGATAACACGTGAATTTCCATAACAGTATCATCCATCGAAGACATTGCAAGACTCCAGGCAGACATCAATCAAATCTTTCACTGGGCCACAGAAAACAATTTGAAGTTCAATCAAGAGAAATTTCAATTACTCCGATATGGAAAATTTGAGGAAATTAAAACTGTACCAGAGTATAAAACAAATTCTAACCACATGATTGAGCAAAGAACTAATGGGCGCCACGAGGACACTAAGAGACAACATAATAAGTGTCAGGGCCCCAAGACTGTTCAACTGCCTCCCAGCATACATAAGGGGTATTGCCAATAGATCCCTGGCCGTCATTAAGAAGGCACTGGACAGGCACCTAAAGTCAGTACCTGACCAGCCGGGCTGTGGCTCGTACGTCGGTTTATGTGTGGCCGTCAGTACAAGCCTGGTTGATCAGACCCTAATCCATCACGAGGTCTGGTCATAGACCAGGCCGCGAGGGCGTTGATCCCCAAAACCCTCTCCAGGTATATGCAAAAGAATTTTTTTTAATTTTATTTTCTTGTGCTCTCCATCTCCTCGGATCAAATTTTTTGGATTCTCCTATGGGGTTTTGAATTTCTTGTGCTCTCCATCTCCTCGGATCAAATTTTTTGGATTCCCCTTATGGGGTTTTGAATTTCTTGTGCTCTCTATCTCCTCGGACCAAGTTTTTCTCGATATCAATAATACAAGACCCCACTTCCACGGATCAAGTTTTTTTTTGCATTCCCCCCTCTGGGGGTAAGCATTCAAATGAACTCCTCCTATGGAGCATGGTACTTTCTCTTACTACAGGTCTAAACAAGTGTGACGTGACCCCACCTGTGTTTACTCAGTGGTCAGTGACATCACGTGATGACCTCACACACACAGGCTGAATCTTGTTGACTTCCCCCTATGTCAGTTATGTCACGTGATGATCCCACACACAGGCTGAATCTTGTCGACTTCCCCCTATGTCAGTGATGTCATGTGATGACCACACACAGGCTGAATCTTGTCGAGCAGACAATAAGTTAAAATGCAGGATAACATTATTTATTATACAACTAATGCATTTCATATACATCCAACAAAAAAAATTAATTGAAAAAAAGGTACAATTCATTGACTAAAATCAACATATTTTTCTCTTGAAGAAATTCTGTGCATTTTGTTCTGGATCTTCTTCGTCGTCACCATCTCAGTATTACACATTTCATATACAACATAGGGAAAACATTACACATTTTCACTCTTAACCAGGATAACCCAAATAATTTCACATTTTTTCGTTAATACCCACATCATTCCACAATTTCTTTACAAAATACAACAAAAGATTCACTCTCCTCAAGTCTAGACATTTTTCTCGTTTTAACTATTTCATCAGAAAAAGTCACCACAACACTTACAACTTATAGCCACTTTTCAATAAATTCACTAGTCACAATTTTACCCCCTCCCCCAACTACCTTCCTCCCTCCAATAACCATCCTCCCCCTCCCCCATAACCATCCATCCCCTCTCTCTCTCAAACATGTACTCCCCCCTACCCTAACCACCTCTCCCCCTTCCCTATCCACCTAACCCTAGCCACCTACCCCTCCCCCAAACCATCTAACCCCTCCCCAAAACCATCTAACCCCCTCCCACAACTACCTCTACCCCTCCAATAACCATCCTCCCCCTCCCCCATAACCATCCATCCCCTCTTCTCCTAACCATCTATTCCCCTCCCCCTAACCACCCGTCCCCCTTCTGTGGAGCAACGGGGGAACCTAGAACCAGGATGAGGACAAGGAGCTCCAAGGACGAATCTGGGAGGGAGGACTGGGAGGCAGAGCTCAAAAAAAGGGAGGAAGACTAGGGAAGGAGACTAGATGAACTGGAAAGGAAGATGGAAGAGAGGTTAGCAGCAGAATGCAGAAGGTGGAAGCAACAGGCCACAGCAGCAGAAATCAAGATAGAGAGATTAGAAGAGGAGCTGAGACATCTGAAACAGCATAGAGACAAAGATATTACAGAAGTAGCATCTGCCATGGCTACATCAGACACAGACAACAGGCCTGAAGGGAGCATGGAAACTAAACCGTATGCAGAGGTCCTGTCAAACCCACATGGGGCCAAAACAAAGACAGGGAGCACACTAGGACAGAAATTGAGACACATGTGCAACATCTGGGTATCTTTATTGTAGACGTTTCGCCATCCAGTGGCTTTATCAATACAAATTCCAGGACATAACTTGAAGATAGGAGAACTATGTACAGAAGATGAGGTAATCAGTCCCTCAACCTAGCAGTAGGAGTGAAGAGCACCATAGTCGTGGAGATTCTGAAGCAGAAGCAAGGCACCTGACGCTTATATAGTAACGTCAGGTGGAAATGGTATTGTATACCATTCTTGAACAACCTGCCAGACACTGCAACATCATGGAATTTTGATTCTGAGGACATGTTCATAATCTTCACGACTACGACAACTACTACTACAACTAACCCATCTCTTTGGGTAGGACCTACTTCCACTGGGGAATCCCGCCTACCAGTGACTATGCCCTTGTCTGCTACCCATCCCATTTCCACCTGACGTTACTATATAAGCGTCACGCGCCTTGCTTCTGCTTCAGAATCTCCACGACTATGGTGCTCTTCGCTCCTACTGCTAGGTTGAGGGACTGATTACCTCATCTTCTGTACATAGTTCCCCTGTCTTCAAGTTATGTCCAGGAATTTGTATTGATAAAGCCACTGGATGGCGAAACATCTTCAATAAAGATACCCAGATGTTGCATATGCATCTCAATTTCATCTTGTCGGTACTGTATACCATTTTTGAACACACTATGACAGAATGAGAGGTTGGAAGACATTGAAGGAACTAGGACATGTACAGGGACCATACTAGATACCTGTGGGGGCCAGGAACAGGTAAGCAGGAAGGACAAACCAAGATGCATAGGGGCCATAAATAGGGAAGGGACTGAGGGAAGGAACACTCCATGGGAAGGAACTAAAACACATCACAGGATGGAATGGGAGTCACAGTGGGAGGTGGAAAGGGAGAGATCCGTGTTTGTCTATGGGCTAGATGAAGCTAAAGGGGAAACTTTTGATGAATGAAAGCAGGAGGAGAAAAAAGTGATTGAAGGTATCATGAAGGTGATAGGTGAGGAGGAAAATTTTCGGAGAATTGGGTGCTTCACAAAGAAATGGAATCGGCCTCTCAAAGTAATTTTCAAGGCAGAATCAATCCGAACCATGATCCTGCAGGAGAAAGCAAGGCTGAGAGGCAACCAGGAGTTCCGGAGTGTGTACCTCGATCGAGACAGAACACAGGACGAAAGGAAGATGATGAAAGAGAGAGTTCAAAAATGAAAGGAGAAATGGGGGGAAATGAAAAGGGAGAGCAGAATAACCCAGGATCAAATGGAAGGATAAGCACACACCCCAGACACACCTGCAGAAGGACTCCAGTCACGACACCCCCTAGGCAACTGAACAATCCAAACCAACCATCACACACCGATCCATCTGTTCCCACCCCCCGCACCACAGTTACAGTATTAGAACAGAAGTTGAAGGTTTGGTACACAAATGCAGATGGATTAACGAATAAACATGAGGAATGGCAAGAAAGAATCAATGAGAAGTCCCCAGATATCATACCAGTTACAGAAACAAAACTCACGGAGACAATAACAGATGCAATCTTCCCACCAGGATACCAGATCATGAGGAAAGATAGAAGGTGCAGAGGGGGGGTGGGGTTGCTCTGCTCGTAAAAAACAGATGGAAATTCGAGAAAATGGAAGGCATAGATGAGACGGGAGAAAGAGACTACATAGTAGGTACACTTCAGTCTGGGAACACAAAGTGGTCATTGCAGTGATGTATAATCCACCACAGAACTGCAGGAGGCCAAGAGAGGAATATGAAGAGAGCAACAGAGCAATGGTGGACACACTTACTGAGGTGGAAAGAAGAGCTCACTCCAGCAGAGCAAAGTTGCTGGTTATGGGGGATTTCAACCACAGGAAGATTGACTGGGAAAACCTGGAGCCACATTGGGGTCCCAAAACATGGAGAGCAAGGATGTTGGACGTGGTGCTGGAAAACCTCATGCACCAACATGTTAAGGACACTACCAGAGTGAGAGGGGAGGATGAACCAGCAAGATTGGACCTTGTGTTCACCCTGGGTAGCTCAGACATTGAGGACATCAAGTATGAGAGTCCCCTAGGAGCTAGCGACCACGTGGTTCTGTGCTTTGAATACATAGTAGAGCTGCAAGTGGAGAGAGTAACAGGAGTTGAATGGGAAAAGCCTGACTTTAAAAGAGGGGACTACATAGGATTGAAGAACTTCCTGCAGGAGGTCCAATGGGACAGAGAACTGGCAGGAAAGCCAGTAAATAAAATGATGGAATATGTAACAACAAAATGCAAGGAGGCAGTGGAAAGGTTTATTCCCAAGGGCAACAGAAACAACGGGAAGACCAGGACGAGCCCCTGGTTTACCCGACGGTGTAAGGAGGCAAAAGCAAAGTGCAATAGAGAATGGAAAAAGTACAGAAGGCAGAGAACACATGAAAATAGGGAGATGAGTCGCAGAGCCAGGAATGAGTATGCACAGGTAAGGAGGGAGGCCCAGCGACAGTATGAAAATGACATAGCATCGAGAATCAAGACTGACCCGAAACTGTTGTATAGCCACATCAGGAGGAAGACAACAGTCAAAGACCAGGTGATCAGATTAAGGACAGAAGGTGGAGAACTCACAAGAAATAATCAGGAGGTATGATAGGAGCTGAACAGGAGATTTAAGAACAGATACAGATACTAATGCCGGAAAAAAAATCCCCCCCCAGTACCAACAATACCACCAGTCCGATAACATTCTTCTTTGCAAATATACAGGGTCTAAAGCCAGCAACAAACAACAAAATACCTTTCATCCGTGGACTGCTTGCAGAGGCAAAGGCAATGTTCGCGGCTTTCACTGAGACCCACATAAAGGATCACTTGGACAACGAAATATGGATCCCAGGTTACAACCTATACAGATGTGACAGAGTGAACAGGCAAAAGGGGGGGGTTGGCCTGTACATTGCAGAGTCACTTGTTTGCACAGAACTGCTTAATGCCTCAAATGACGTAGTGGAAGTTTTAGCAGTAAAGGTCGAGAACCAAAACCTAGTCATTGTGGTAGTCTACAAGCCTCCGGATGCAACTTCCCAGCAAATTCCAGGAACAGCTGTTAAAAATTGACCACTGTCTGGAAAATCTTCCAGCTCCCGCACCCAACATCTTGCTCCTGGGGGATTTCAACTTAAGGCACCCTAAAATGGAGGAATATAGCAAATAATATTGTTGCAGAAATAACACCAGGAGGCAGCTCTGATGAAAACTCACACTCACACGAGCTTTTAAATCTCTGCACAAAATTCAATTTAAACCAGCAAATAATAGAGCCTACTAGACTGGAGAATACACTATGACCTCAATATTCACTAACAATGATGATCTGATAAGAAATGTCACCATACAAAAACAATATACTCAGATCACAACATAATTGAGGTTCAGACATGTATGCGTGGAGCCCCAGACCGACAAAATGAGACTAGTCACGAGGGAGCATTCATCAAATTCAACTTCAATAACAAAACATAAAGTGGGACCAAGTAAACCAAGTCCTAACCGATATAAGCTGGGAAGATATACTAAGCAACACAGACCCAAACTTATGCCTAGAACAGATTAACTCGGTGGCCACTCGATGTATGCACAAGGCTTATTCCTCTAAAGAAAAAGGAGGAGTAGATGTAAAATAGAAAGAGACAGGCGCTCCCTTTACAGGCGACGGAAAAGAATAACAAGCGGCTAAAAGAGGTCAATATATCTGAAATGCGCAGGGAGACACTGGTCAGAGAAATAGCAAGCATCGAACTTAAGCTAAAAGAATCCTTTAGAGTCAGGAATCGCGGGAAGAACTAAAAGCCATAAATGAAATCGAAAGAAACCCAAAGTATTTTCTTCTCCTATGCCAAATCAAAATCGAGAACAACGTCCAGTATTGGGCCTCTACTTAAACAAGATGGGTCCTACAACAGATGACAGCAAGGAAATGAGTGAGCTACTCAAGTCCCAATATGACTCAGTTTTTAGCAAGCCGCTAACCAGACTGAGAGTCGAAGATCAAAAATGAATTTTTTATGAGAGAGCCACAAAATTTGATTAACACAAGCCTATCCGATGATATCCTGACGCCAAATGACTTCGAACAGGCGATAAATGACATGCCCATGCACTCTGCCCCAGGGCCAGACTCATGGAACTCTGTGTTCATCAAGAACTGCAAGAAGCCCCTATCACGAGCCTTTTCCATCCTATGAGAGGGAGCATGGACACGGGGTCGTCCCACAGTTACTAAAAACAACAGACATAGCCCCACTCCACAAAGGGGGCAGTAAAGCAACAGCAAAGAACTACAGACCAATAGCACTAACATCCCATATCATAAAAATCTTTGAAAGGGTCCTAAGAAGCAAGATCACCACGCATCTAGAAACCCATCAGTTACACAACCCAGGGCAACATGGGTTTAGAACAGGTCGCTCCTGTCTGTCTCAACTATTGGACCACTACGACAAGGTCCTAAATGCACTAGAAGACAAAAAGAATGCAGATGTAATATATACAGACTTTGCAAAAGCCTTCGACAAGTGTGACCATGGCGTAATAGCGCACAAAATGCGTGCTAAAGGAATAACAGGAAAAGTCGGTCGATGATCTATAATTTCCTCACTAACAGAACACAGAGAGTAGTCGTCAACAGAGTAAAGTCCGAGGCAGCTACGGTGAAAAGCTCTGTTCCACAAGGCACAGTACTCGCTCCCATCTTGTTCCTCATCCTTAATCCGACATAGACAAGGATGTCAGCCACAGCACCGTGTCTTCCTTTGCAGATGACACCCGAATCTGCATGACAGTGTCTTCCATTGCAGACACTGCAAAGCTCCAGGCAGACATCAACCAAATCTTTCAGTGGGCTGCAGAAAACAATATGAAGTTCAACGATGAGAAATTTCAATTACTCAGATATGGTAAACATGAGGAAATTAAATCGTCATCAGAGTACAAAACAAATTCGGGCCACAAAATAGAGCGAAACACCAACGTCAAAGACCTGGGAGTGATCATGTCGGAGGATCTCACCTTCAAGGACCATAACATTGTATCAATCGCATCTGCTAGAAAAATGACAGATGGATAATGAGAACCTTCAAAACTAGGAGGCCAAGCCCATGATGACACTCTTCAGGTCACTTGTTCTATCTAGGCTGGAATATTGCTGCACACTAACAGCACCTTTCAAGGCAGGTGAAATTGCCGACCTAGAAAATGTACAGAGAACTTTCACGGCGCGCATAACGGAGATAAAACACCTCAATTATTGGGAGCGCTTGAGGTTCCTAAACCTGTATTCCCTGGAACGCAGGAGGGAGAGATACATGATTATATACACCTGGAAATCCTAGAGGGACTAGTACCGAACTTGCACACGAAAATCACTCATTACGAAAGCAAAAGACTTGGCAGACGATGCACCATCCCCCCAATGAAAAGCAGGGGTGTCACTAGCACGTTAAGAGACCATACAATAAGTGTCAGGGGCCCGAGACTGTTCAACTGCCTCCCAGCACACATAAGGGGGATTACCAACAGACCCCTGGCAGTCTTCAAGCTGGCACTGGACAAGCACCTAAAGTCAGTTCCGGATCAGCCGGGCTGTAGCTCGTATGTTGGTTTGCGTGCAGCCAGCAGCAACAGCCTGGTTGATCAGGCTGTGATCCACCAGGAGGCCTGGTCACAGACCGGGCCGCGGGGGCGTTGACCCCCGAAACTCTCTCCAGGTAAACTCCAGAGACAGGAAGGGCTGTGGGAAGACAGCACAGAAGAGAACATCAAGAGGGAATATGCCAACAAGTGTTGGATGATATACGAACAACTGAGGAGGAGGTGAAGAAGCTCCTAAGTGACCTTGACACCTCAAAGGCGATGGGACTGGACAACATCTCCCCATGGGTCCTTAGAGAAGGAGCAGAGATGCTGTGTGTGCCTCTAACCACAATCTTCAACACATCCCTTGAAACTGGGCAACTACCTGAGAAATGGAAGACAGCTAATGTAGGCCCCATATTTAAGAAAGGAAACAGAAACGTGGCACTAAACTACAGACCTGTGTTTCTGACATGTATTGTGTGCAAAGTCATGGAGAAGATTATCAAGAGGAGAGTGGTCGAACACCTGGAAAGGAACAAGATTATAAATGAAAACCAGCATGGGTTCATGGAAGGCAAATCGTGTATCACAAACCTTCTGGAGTTTTATGACAAGGTAACAGAAGTAAGACACGAAGAGAGAGGGGTGGGTAGATTGCGTTTTCCTAGACTACAGGAAGGCCTTTGGCACAGTTCCCCACAAGAGATTAGTCCAGAAGCTGGAGGATAAGGCGCATGTAACAGGGAGGGCACTGCAATGGATCAAGGGATACCTGACAGGGAGGCAGCAACGAGTCATGGTACGTGAAGAGGTATCACAGTGAGCGCCTGCGATGAGTGGGATCCCACAGGGGTCAGTTTCTAGACTAGTGCTATTTTTGATATATGTGAACGACGTGATGGAAGGAATAGACTCTGAAGTGTCCCTGTTTGCAGATGATGTGAAGTTGATGAGAAGAATTAAATCGGATGAAGATGAGGCAGGACTGCAAAAGAGACCTGGACAGGCTGGACAAGTGGTCCAGTAACTGGCTTCTCGAATTCAGTCCAGTCAAATACGAAGTCATGAAGATTGGGGAGGGGCAAAGAAGACCGCAGACAGAGTATAGGCTAGGTGGACAAACACTACAGACCTCACTCAGGGAGAAAGACCTTGGGGTGACCATAACACCGAGCACATCACCGGAGGCACACATCAACCAAATAACTGCTGCAGCATACGGGCACCTGGCAAACCTGAGAATAGCGTTCCGATACCTTAATAAGGAATCGTTCAAGACACTGTACACTGAGTATGAAAGGCCCATACTGGAGTATGCAGCACCAGTCTGGAACCCACACCTGGTCAAGCACGTCAAAAAGTTTAGGAAAGTACAAAGGTTTGCATCAAGGCTAGTCCCAGAGCTCAGGGGAATGTCGTACGAGGAAAGGTTGAGGGAAATCGGACTGACGACACTGGAGGACAGAAGGGTCAGGGAGACATGATAACGACATACAAGATACTGCGGTGGAATAGACAAGTTGACAGAGATAGGATGTTCCAGAAGGGGACACAGGGACAAGGGGTCACAAACTGGAAGCTGAAGACTCAGACGAGTCACAGGGACGTTAGGAAGTATTTCTTCAGTCATAGAGTCGTCAGGAAGTGGAATAGCCTAGCAAGTGAAGTAGTGGAGGCAGGAACCATACATAGTTTTAAGAAGAGGTATGATACAGCTCAGGAAGCAGAGAGAGAGAGGACCTAGTAGCGATCAGTGAAGAGGCGGGGCCAGGAGCTGAGTCTCGACCCCTGCAACCACAATTAGGTGAGTACAGTTAGGTGAGTACACACACACACACAAAACACACACACACACACACACACACACACACACACACACACACACACACACACACACACACACACACACACACACGTACACACACACACAGGAGCTAAGACTCGACCCCTGCAACCACAAATAGGTGAGCACACACACCTCACATTACTTTGAACACCTTCAAAACACTCTCATAAATCATTTGAATATTCACAAAAGAACCTTTGAACATTTCCAAACAACACTAAAACATTTCCAAGACAACATTTTGAATACTCCCAAATAAGATTTGACATCTCTAATTTATCTACACTTACATATTTCATTAAATTACAACTCATCCCCCAAACTCCTCCCTCATTCTCCAGATTTTTACAACAGTATCACAAAAACTAACTCAGACACTTTACTTTGAACAACACCAAAAACACCATCAATTACCTTTGAATACTCCAAAAACATCATTCGAACACCCCCAAATCACCACTGAATACTCCCAGAACACCTTCATAAATACTCTTGCACATCATTTGAACACCTTTAAAAACACCTTTGAATAGTCTCAAACACCACTTGAGTACTCCCAAATACACCACTGAATACTACTAAAACACCACTGAATACGGTCAAAACACCACCAAAATCACCACTAAACTAAAATCAACATCACAGACTAACACCCATTTTCACACAAATCCTCTCAAATCACTATAACCAAGACGATTACCAATTTCTATGAGTACACTCACCTCCAACTAAGATATAACATGAGCGCAAAAAACATGAACACAAACCAAACACACACGAACACTTACAACAGAATCACCTCTTTTTCGGTATCTCTAGTTCGACAACAACGCCCACAACCCACATCACCCACATCCCACAACACCCACAACCCACATCACCCACACCCCACAACACCCACAACAACAACCCACAACTTATAACCACTTTTCAGCATCTCTAGTTCGACATCACCCACAACCCACAACACCCACAACAACAACCCACTTATAACATCTTTTTTTGGTATCTCTAGTTCGACAACGATACCCACAACCCTCATCACTTACCAATTTATTCACAATTTTTTCCTCTTTCGATTCAAATTTTTCCCCTTCTTTTTACTGAATCTTAAATGTAATGCACATTCCTCCCTACATAACTAAAATTCTAATAAAATCCTCTCCATACCCATCTCCTTGTATTCACATAAATTGATATTATATTCACAACAACTAATCATCTCACTACCCAACTACTGCGGCATGTTTCTACACCCTCCAATCTTTTCCAATGCATCATAACTTTTCACTTCTAGAATTTTTTTTTTAAATATTCACACATTACCTTCATTTTCAGTAAAATTCCACCATATTTCATTAAATTTCTAATACAACCCTCCCCATACCCCTCTCCATCTCACCCACATTTTCTTCACATCCACTCACTCGTCTCCCAACACACCTCTTCAGAACAAACACAAAAATCACATTTCACATCCACAAATGCATCTCATCACCATCTCAAATCCACTAAAATCACTGTAACCAAGATATTCACAAAATTCTATGACCACCTAGCACACACAGACAACTCACTTTACTTTGAACACTACCAAAAACACCATCAATTACCATTGAATACTCCAAAAACATCATTCGAACACCCCCAAAACACCACTGAATACTACCCAAACACTACTAAAAATCACCAGAAACTAAGATCGACACTACCAGCTAATACCCATTTTATAGAAATCCCCACATTCCTCCCTACACTCACTAAATTTCTAATAAAATCCATCTCCTCAAATCCACATAGTTTAATATTATACTCATAACCCACAATTCTTTCTCCTTTTAAGAACATTTCCAAATTGGAACACTTCCAAAATACATTAGAGTACTCTAGAATTACTTTGACCGACTCCATTTTTTGGATATTTCCAAATTAGTTTTGGAGACTTTATCTTAAAATCGAACATTATTTTCTTGTTGGTAAACACACTCAATGGTAGAAATATTTACTCGATTTCCGGATAGAAACACAATCCTCACTCTGAGAGACTCCTTGAGCTTATATGGCTTACCCCAAAGTATTGCGTCATGATTTTTGTACAATCCCCTCCGGCGACGCCATGAAATGGTCTTCACACCCAAGGTAGAAAATCACATACTCATTACGTATCTCCTTGCAACACACCTGTGTGTAATCATGAATAAGAGATATAACATTTGTATTCTACCTCAATACTTTTTCATGGTAACCTGGAGTTTACCTGGAGAGAGTTCCGGGGGTCAACGCCCCCGCGGCCCGGTCTGTGACCAGGCCTCCTGGTGGATCAGAGCCTGTTCAACCAGGTTGTTATTGCTGGCTGCACGCAAACCAACGTATGAGCCACAGCCCGGCTGGTCAGGAACCGACTTTAGGTGCTTGTCCAGTGCCAGCTTGAAGACTGCCAGGGGTCTGTTGGTAATCCCCGTTATGTATGCTGGGAGGCAGTTGAACAGTCTCGGGCCCCTGACACTTATTGTATGGTCTGATTGATTTAAAATTCATCATGTCTTGAAAATTTTTATTAAACATTTCTCTTTTTAATGAATGAATCATCATATATTATTAATCTTGGTGTAACAACACGCTCTAAACATCATAAATCCTCCCCTCTAGGTCTTGTTCTTCCAAGCCCCGTCACATCAGTACCTGTAAATGTTAATATTTTTTTTTATTTCATTAGCATATAATGGGGAGAATTTTGCATCATCACCTGTAAAAGATATAAACCAACTAAAACTTTTTTTTTTTTTTTCACTATCCCAAACATATGCCTCTCAAGTGTTGCATCAGTATTCTTCTCGTTAACTTAATATCTTCCCATTATTAACTTAAAAGCATAATCCTACTGTGTCCCCTTATTAACTTAAATGAACTAAAAGCGTGTTGTTAACTTTAATGATGTAAGTATTATGGTAGACATGATTCTTGGTGTTCTGGTAGAGAGAGAGAGAGAAGGCCGAAATGGTAAGTAACACATTTCACGAGGTGGTAAATATGAGTTATATATGAGTTCAAATATATTTCTCTCTTCAAGTTATAATTACTTCCTCATAATAATTTAAATGAATTAAACCACTGATACAAGGTAAATAATTTTGCTTACCTCATGAGGGATGCCAAGCACTTCCTTCAATTCTAGAAGATAATAACTTCGAATCATCTTCTAATTCTTGACCTTGGTTAATGTTTTTCATTTCTTCTCTGACAACCATTGTTGTACGAATACCTTCTTCCTTAAATTTCATTATCATATCTTCGAGTATGGGTTCATAATGTGTATTCCAGATATAATAATCATTTGAAGTTTCATACCTCCCAATACCTTTCAGAAAGATAACCTCTCTTATATTTTTATTGTCTTTCACACTTTTTATGACTCTCTCAACGGCTTCCTTGAAATATCTTATTCTGTCTGCGATAGTATCTTTCTTTAAACCATAAACTAAATGGGAATCTCTTGATTTTTCAATTAAATTTTGAGAAATGGCATTTTCCTCCAATGGTCCAGCAATACCAAATTGGCTTATTATGGCTGCTAAATAAGGAAGATTCAATTTTCTTTGATCCGGTGAAGGTTCAAACTCGATAACAGTTCCAGGAGTATCACGATCTTCAACTCTGCATCTTCTCAGATTAAATAATGGTTCTCTACTCCAATGCACATCAGCATAAGGATATTTCTTACCCAAATAATAACTTGCACCATATCCTTTTATAGCAACACAATTCGCCTGAAAAATAATGCAGGCGTTGTCACGACAATATTTTTCATCTTACAATTTTCCTTCTTCAATTTTAAAATATTTTTCCATCCTATTGTCTGTCTCTATTTTCTTGAAATGGTTAGTCGCACCCTGGTGGAAGAGGTACTAATGTATGAACAACGAAGATCAGAGATGTTTATACTCATCACCATTCCTGCCAGATGTATGACCTCTATTCAGTTGCCTAATAAGGTTTTAGAGTGATGGTGAATAAAACAAAAAAAAGTATTATAGAGATATTTTATTTGTCATATTTTACAATAATGACAACAATATTTCTACGACGTTTTTTTAATTCTTTTGTAAAATCATGAATGATTTTAAGATATGCATGCCAATCACCTCCGGCTAAAGCACATCCAATTCCTTCTGGAAACACAACTTTTTCCATTATTATCCCGTTGGGATCTGTTAATAACCACTTAACAAGATCATTCATGCACTCTTTGAATATAATCTCACTACCTTTCTTTGTATCTAAATATTTGCATGTATTGTAGTAGGTCTTATCAACTTTACAGTTCATATAATACTTATGCGGAGGTCCCATCACATACTGTGCGAACATATTGGCAATCATGGGGTTATTTTTTCCATTATTTACAAATTTTATGCTCCCAAATTTATCACGAGTGACTTCACTAGCTAGATTTGCTTTATGACATCCAGGTGATCTAAATAAATATGGATTGCTAAGTGGTAAAACCTGACTTAAAGCATCAGCAAGATCTCCCTTTTTCAATTTAACAGCACAACAATTTGCTTGTTGTACTAAAAGAATTTTATCACTGCCACTAAAATCTTTCGTAATATTACCTTTCATTAACGAAAGATATTTTTCTTCATCTTTTGTTGCTTCTTTACCTGTAATTTTGATAAAATAAAGTATTATATCCCAAAAATTAATTTGTTACTTAACAAATGAAAAAAAACAATATTTCTCATTAGAATTTCTAAAAATTACATTGTGGGTGAATTTACTCAATAATATCTCATTAAAAACTCACGTTCAAAATCTTCCATTGCTATAAGCATTTTTTTTATCAGTGAGATATTGTTCAGTCACCTTCCTTCGTTTTGGAGGGTTGTGATCAAGGCCTTCTATTGAATTAATCATTTCTTTATCAGATCAGTGGACACTTTTGCTTCTGTAACAAATTTTTTTTCACATGTAACTTCCACTTATTAATTGAACTTTTCCTCTTGTTAACTTAAACACAAGATGACTCTAACACACAAATTTTTTTTAGACTATAACAAAAATCTCACTTGAATTTTTACAGTCCAGGGAACTTACGTAGATCTGAAGTCTCCATCTAAATACTCTTGTAACTCAATACAGATGTGTCTTCTTATACTCTTTTCACCACGAGGGTTGTCGAGTTAGTAGTTTTTATAACTATATGTGTAGAGAAATTTGTTCCATGAAAACACTACGTAGCATCACCAAGACGATAGGTGAATGAACCACTATGAGTTTAGTGTCATACAGGATGGGGAGAGTTAAACATTTGTTGGATCTCTTTGATGAGGTGAAGAATCTCAAGTGGAATGAATATAAACCTTTAATATGTAAAGTCTTACCCGGAGGAGGTGATCTTAGCAAGAAATATTATGAAAAAGTTGTATCGTGGATGATAGATGAACAAACCCCCACAAGGGAACTTCACCAACTCTGCAGTCCTCTGTGCCGCACTCCACTCATCTTACGAATATGTCTCCTGTGTGCCTACCTGCCTGCTACAAGCAAATATCCAAGTGGTTGACACGGGCTTAGCAAGCATATTCAAGCAGGCTTGAAAGCAGCATTCCAAGCTAGCCAGAACAAGCTAAGGTAGCCTGCAGTTACAGCTGTCCTAAGGCCCAGCATGTCTACGTATACATTCTACAGTGCTGCTGGTATACCAGTGTTTCCTGTAGTGGCTTAGTTAAGAACAATTTAACGAGCATTGCAGTACTGACTTTTTAAGTGGGACATGCCAGAGGTTTACCTAAAACATAGTAAGTTTTGTGCTAGAAGTGTTAAGTGCTGCAGATTTGTTGTAA
>NC_069402.1:20445440-20464000 GCF_026875155.1 Cherax quadricarinatus
AATTTTTTCACATTTTTTTCTTTAAAAACCCAAACAACCCAAATTTCTTTACAAAATACAACCAAGCTAGACATTTTTTTCGTTTTAACATTTCTCGAAAAATCACCACAACACTAAAAACCATTTTCGATAAATTCATAGCCCAAAAATTTTACATATTACGAAGTTAATACGCCACACACCTCACTTCTTTGAACACCTCCAAAACTCTCATAAATCATTTAAATACTCACAAAAATACCTTTGAACATTCCAAAACAACATGAAAATTTTCCAAAATTCATTTTGAGTACTCCAAATACACCACTGAATCTACTAAAACACCACTAAATAAGTAAAAAACACCACCAAAATACCAAAAACAAAGATCAACATAACAGACTAACCCCCATTTCCACAAATCCCTTCAATCACTAAACCAAGCGATTACCAATTTTTGGTACACTCACCCCCAAAAAAGATATAACATGACGCAAAAAAAAATAAACCAACCAAACACACACAAACCCTTTATAACGAATCCTTTTTTTTCGGTATCTCTAGTTCGACAAAACGCCCACAACCCACAACCCCCAAATCCAAAAACCCCCAAACAACTCACAACTTTAACCCTTTTTCAGTATCTCTAGTTCGACAACAACGCCCACAATCCCAACCACCACATCCACAACCCCCACAACCCACAAACCCAAAACCCCACAACACCCACAACCCACAATTTATAACCATTTTTTCCGGTTTCTCAAGTTCAACAACAACGCCCAATCCACAAACACCCCTCCCAAAACACCCAAAACCCAAAAACACCCAACCCCAACACCCACAACAACAACCCACAACTTATATCCACTTTTTCGGTATCTCTAGTTCGACAACAACCCCCAAAAAACCCACAAAAACCCACACCCACAACACCCACACCCCACATTTTTTTCTCGATTAACAAATTTTTCGCAGAAACGTCACAACAAAAAACCCACTATAAACATTTTTTTTCGGTAACTCTAGTTCGAAACAATACCCACAAACCAAACCCACAAACCCCACAACCCACATCACCCACAACAACAACCCTTATAACATTTTTTGGGATCTTAGTTCGACAACAATACCACAACCCCACAAACCCCACCCCCATAATTTTTTCTCGTTTAACTAATTTCATAGAAAAAGTCAAACAACAACCCACTTATAACACTTTTTCGATTTCCTATTCGCCAACAAAACCCCAACCCAAACACCCCAAACCCCACAACCCCCAACCCCACAACAAAACCCAAAATAACATCTTTTTCGATATCTCTGTTCGACAAAAATCCCACACCCCCATCACTTAAAAATTTTTTCCAATTTTTTCTTTCGATACAAATTTTCCCCCCTTTTTTTTTATTGAATCTTAAAATGAAATGCACATTCCTCCCTACATTACTAAATTCTAAAAAATCCCTATACCCATTCCTGTACCCAATAAATTAATATTATATAAACAACAACAATCATCCCCCAAAAAAATGCCATGTTTCTACCATCCCAAACTTTCCAGTGTATCATAACTTTTCACTTTATAATTTCTTTTTAATATTCACACATTCCTTTATTTTCGTAAAATTCCCCCAACATGTTTCATTAAATTTTTAATAAACCCTCCCCAACCCCCCTCTCTCACCCCATTTCTTTACATCCACTCACCCCTCTCCCAACACCTCTCAGAACAAACACAAAAATACATTTTACGCCCCCAAATGCATTCATCACCCATCTCAAATCCACTAAAATCACTGTAACCAAATATTCACAAAATTCTTGACCACCTAACACACACACAGACAAAATCACTTTTCTTTTAACCTACAAAAACACCACAATTACCATTGAATATCCCCAAAAAATCATTCGGGAAAACCCCCAAAACACCACTGAATACTACCCAAACACTACTAAAAATCACCAGAAACTAAGATCAACACTACCAGCTAATACCCATTTTATAGAAATCCCCACATTCCTCCCTACACTAAATTTCTAATAAAATCTATCTCCTCAACTCCACATAGTTTAATATTATACTCATAACCCCACAATTTTTCTCAGTTCAACTATTTCATCAGAAAAAAAGTCACCCACATTTTGACACAGTAATATTCACAACATGTCACAAATTTTTAGAAAACACTCATTTTTTATAAATATATCACGAACACATCCAACTAAGATATGATATAAATCACATTTTTAGCCACATTCCCTCAATTTCGGTAATATGAACAAAATGATTGGGATAACATTAGAACATTTCCAAATTACGTTGGAGCACATTCAAAAATATATTGGAACACTTCCAAAATACATTAGAGTACTCCAGAATTACTTTGAACGACTACATTTTTGGATATTTCCAAATTAGTTTTGGAAACTTTATCTTAAAATCGAACATTATTTTCTTGTTGGTAAACACAATGGTAGAAATATTTACTTGATTTCCGAATAGAAACACATTCCTTGCTCTGAGTGACTCCTTGAGCTTATATGTCTTACCCCAAAGTATTGCATCATGATTTTTGTACAATCCCCTCCAGCGACGCCATGAAATGGTGTTCACACCCAAGGTAGATTTAAGATAATCATCTCTTTCCAGACCAACTGTGTCCTCTTGTGCTAAAATTTGGTGAGGTCACAGGGCTGACAGACACCATGAAATTAACTTAAATGAGATATAACATTTGTATTCTACCTCAATACTTTTTTCATGGTAAGGTTTGATTGATTTAAAATTCATCATGTCTAAAAAATTTTTATTAAACATTTCTCTTTTTAATGAATGAATCATCATATATTATTAATCTTGGTGTAACAACACGCTCTAAACATCATAAATCCTCCTCTCTAAGTCTTGTTCTTCCAAGCCCCGTCACATCGGTACCTGTAAATGTTAATATTTTTTTATTTCATTAGCATATAATGGGGAGAAATTTGCATTATCACCTGTAAAAGATATAAACCAACTAAAAGTTACATATTTTTTTCACTATCCCAAACATATGCCTCTCAAGTGTTACATCAGTATTCTTCTCGTTAACTTAAATATCTTCCCATTATTATCTTAAAAGCATAATCATACTGTGTCCCCTTATTAACTTAAATGAATTAAAAGCGTCTTGTTAACCTAAATGATGTAAGTATTATGGTAGACATGATTCTTGGTGTTCAGAAGGCCGAAATGGTAAGTGACACATTTCACAAAGAGGTAATTATGAGTTATATATATTAGTTCAAATATATCTCTCTCTCTTCAAGTTATAATTACTTCCTCATAATAATTTAAATGAATTAAACCACTGATACAAGGTAAATAATTTTTCTTACCTCGTGAGGGATACCAAGCACTTCCTTCAATTCTAGAAGACAATAACTTCGAATCATATTCTAATTCTTGACCTTGGTTAATGTTTTTCATCTCTTCTTTGACAACCATTGTTGTACGAATACCTTCGTCCTTAAATTTCATTATCATATCTTCGAGTATGGGTTTATAATGTGTATTCCAGACATAATCATTTGAAGTTTCATACCTCCCAATTCCTTTCAGAAAGATAACCTCTCGTATATTTTTATTGTCTTTCACACTTTTTATGACTCTCTCAATGGATTCCTTGAAATATCTTATTCTGTCTGCGATAATATCTTTCTTTAAACCATACACCAAAAGGGAATCTCTTGATTTTTCAATTAAATTTTGAGAAATGGTATTTCCCTCCAATGGTCCAGCAATACCAAATTGGCTTATTATGGCTGCTAAATAAGGAAGATTCAATTTTCTTTGATCCGGTGAAGGTTCAAACTCGATAACAGTTCCAGGAGTATCACGATCTTCAACTCTGCATCTTCTCAGATTAAATAATGGTTCTCTACTCCGATGCACATCAGCATAAGGATATTTCTTACCCAAATAATAACTTGCACCATATCCTATTATAGCAACACAATTCGCATGAAAAATAATGCAGACGTTGTCACAATATTTTTCATCGTACAATTTTCCTTCTTCAATTTTAAAATATTTTTCCATCCTATTGTCTGTCTCCATTTTCTAGAGATGGTTAGTTGCACCCTGCTGGAAGAGGTACTAATGTATGAACAACAAAGATCAGAGATGTTTATACCCATTACCATTCCTGCCAGACGTATGATCTCTATTCATTTGCCTAATAAGGTTTTAGAGTGATAGTGAATAAAACAAAAAAAAGTATTATAGAGGTATTTTATTTGTCATATTTTACAATAATGACAACAATATTTCTACGACGTTTTTTTAATTCCTTTGCAAAATCATGAACTTTCCCTTGTTAACTTAAATGAACTAAAAGTGTGCATGCCAATCACCTCCGGCTGAAGCACATCCAATTCCTTCTGGAAACACAACTTTTTTCATTATAATCCCGTTGCGATCTGTCAATAACCACTTAACAAGATCATTCATGCACTCTTTGAATATAATCTCACGACCTTTCTTTGTATCTAAATATTTGCATGTATTGTAGTAGGTCTTATCAACTTTACAGTTCATATAATACTTATGTGGAGGCCCCATCGCATACTGTGCGAACATATTGGCAATCATGGGGTTATTTTTTTCCATTATTTACAAATTTTATGCTCCCAAATTTATCACGAGTGACTTCACTAGCTAGATTTGCTTTATGACATCCAGGTGATCTAAATAAATATGGATTGCTAAGTGGTAAAACCTGACTTAAAGCATCAGCAAGACCTCCCTTTTTCAATTTAACAGCACAACAATTTGCTTGTTGTACTAAAAGAATTTTATCACTGCCACTAAAATCTTTTGTAATATTACCTTTCATTAATGAAAGATATTTTTTCTTCATCTTTGTTTCTTCTTTACCTGTAATTTTGATAAAATATAGTATTATATCCCAAAAATTAAGTTTGTTACTCAACATATGAAAAAAAAATTTCTCATTAGAATTTCTAAAAATTACATTGTAGGTGAATTTACTCAATAATATCTCATTGTTACGTTGGTTTGTCCCTTATTACTTTGATTGTAAGGTTCTCACTACATGTTCTAGTGTGGGTAGCTTTACTTAATGGCCTTTTTTTGTCTAGGTAATACTTACATCATGGCTGATCATTTTGAGTGTCTCTGATACCTTTTCACCAGCCCTCTTCACAGGTTATGTAAACTACTACTATAAAAATATAACTGTATTCTCAATAGATATGTACAGAATATACAATCACAGCCTCCATTTTCAAACAAATCTACACTCCATCCTGTGCCCACAGGGTGTGTTCCAAACCCACTCTTCCTTCTCTCTCCTTGCATAACTCTGGGCTAACCAGTGTTTTGAACCCCACTTTATCACCCGGGGTATGGTGGCCAAAACTTAAATTATAAAAACTCACCCCTGGAGCACACATGATGCCCCAAAAGATAGGAGAAGGACCCGAGATCCTGCCAGGTTGAAGGTCAGCCACAAAGAGAGCGAGTCAGTGCGAGGAGAGAGAGAAAGGGGCCCTAAGCTCCCCCACCAAAACAAAGACGTGCCAAGCACAATTCCAGTTACCACAATTCTACCACACCTTAATTTTACTTTTACAAAAGGAAATACAACTTTATAAACTACTTTTTTAAAATTGTGTGTTTATGTGTCTATAGTATAACCTATTATATTGAAAAAAAAATAGGCTTGACCCAGCTGCCTCAGTCATAAGGTTGATCAGTCCTTCTGACATTTAGAGCAAAGTCCCCATCAATTCAATAAAATTTTAGGTATTCCAGAGAACTGTTACTTATAAATACATGTTGGTCCTATAGCCCCATAACACCCCCCACCTCCAGACGAAGTCTCACAAAAGCAAAGGCTGTTCCCTCGGGATACGGCTAGTAAAAAGTATATTGCTTAATCGGGAAGGCGGTAAACAAGACTACTAGAAATGCTACATTTTCCCAGCACCATAACTACTCTTCACTTTACTGTTATTTACAAGAGATTGCAGAATTTTTTAGAAAAGAAATTTAACCAAAACCCATATACTCAAGTTGTAACTATTTACAATTTTTAGTGACTTTTAAACAATACACATTACAATGCAAAAATTTTGCACACAATGCCCACTGTGAAAGCCCGCACCAACAGGCCTGTGCCTCTGCTACGGTAATCCAGCAACCAACTGGTACTTCCCAGGGTGGCATTTTCCCGATCAGGAGACGAGAGTAGAGCCAAACCCAGAACAGTCAGGTGTACCCCAGGCGGGAAACTTCAAAAACATGTCAAGGTCTCTCATTTGGTGGCCGAACCAAACAGTGAGACTTCCAGTCAACACTCACGATCCTTAACATGGCAGGCACTTAACCCCATTTTCCCCCGAGGTCCCACTCCACACAGATCCTCCAAACTTATGAAGAGGAGGCTGTCATAGAACATGGGGGGGTCCAAGGGAACCACAAAGGCAAATCGTGGGGGGCCGTTTTGTACATAGAGCACCCCAAAGACACAACATCACATACCTTCCTGAACGTCTCATGTTACCAAAGGTTGTCAACCACTGCCTCAACTCACATTCACGTACACCCTGACCCTCGTCACACTTTTGGCTCCGACTAAAACTCCTTTACAGTCAGACGGCTGGTAGAGAGTACTCGGGCTCGCCGAGAGTTCACCACTGCAAAAACAAAAAGGGTCAGCACATGACAAACACTATGTACAAAGTATGCACCATGCATCTACATGAAACATCTAGAGAGAGCATCAGCAACCACATTCTCTGAGCCTTTTATATATTTAACTTTCAAATTAAAAGGCTGTAGGAACAAAGCCCATCTTAAGAGTCTTTAAATTGTGGTTTCTCATTCTTTGCAAAAACCTCAGGGGGTTTATGGTCACTATACACATTACAGGATGTGGGAACACTGATATAAACTTCAAATTTCTGCACAGCTAACACCAAAGCCAAAGCTCTTTCTCTACAGTTGCATAACCACGTTGATGTTTTTTTAATTTGGCTGAAGGGTAACAAACTGGCTGAAGGCTATCTCTCCATCACCCTGCAACAAACACTGCACTACCCCTACATCACTAGCATCCACTTGTAGAGAGAAGGGGCATTAAAAACTCGGGACTTTTCAAGATAGGAGCATTCCCTAATAACATTTTCACATTTTCAAAAGCCCTGTCACACTTGCTGTCCCAGTTGAATTGAACTTTGGGACTGGTCAAAGTTGTCAGTGGTGACGTTACCGGGAGAGGTTAGGCAGAAACGCCCTGTAATAACCCACCATGCCCAGGAACCTCATCACTCCCTTCCGATCTGTGGTCTAGGAAAATTTATAATGGCCTCCACCTTAGCAGAATTGGGGCAACTTTTCCCTGACCAACTACATATCCTAAGAATTGTACACTGGCTTGGCCAAACTCACTTTTGCTAAAATTTGGGATGGTTATTTGGCTTGGGATAGACATTCAAACAACTTTTGTAATCTACCAAGTGAGTTTCCCATGGTTACTGAATACCACAATATCATCTGATGGGCCCCAGCACACCATCCAACCCCTTATGACAGTATTTAAACGACGCTGGAAGGTGGCAGGAGCATTTTTTGACCCAAAGGAAGAACTTTAAATATTGAAATAACCCATCTGGAGTGACGAAGGCTGAAATTTCCTTGGCTCGCTGATGAGGGGTTCTGATAAAACCTTTAAGTAAGTCCAGTTTGCTCACAAACTTTGCCCCCCACAGAAATCAATCACATCATCCATACGGGGCCCAAAGGGTAACAGTCAGCCTTCGTTACTTCATTTACTCTGCGATAGTCAGTGCACATACGCATAGATCCATCGGGTTTTGGGAACCATCAGCAGGGAGATGCCCACTGACTCTCGCTGGGCACTACAAACTGGTTTTGAAGGAGGAATTTCACTTCTTCCCCCAATTGAAGTTGTTTTGTTGGGTTCATGCGGTAAGGAGCCTGCTTTAATTGGAACAGCTTCCCGAAAATCCACATCATGGGGAGGCAATTTACTTATTTTGGGGTACACCCCCAAAAACAAATCTGGAAATTTTTGGAGTAGCTGAACCAAGTCACAGGCTCCTGTACACTGAGTCCTTCATGTGTGCCAAGGATTTTGCAAGATGGCTGAATTGCACAGCCTTACTTCTTTTGTTACAGGAAGTTTTTCAGTATCGTCACACTCAACTTGAATAGCGGCAACTCCTGCCCTAAATGGTATTTTTTCAACCTGTTAATGTGCACATCCTTTTGATTGCGACGGCCAGGCATCTTAATTACATAATTGGGGCCAGACCTGCCTGTGATGACAAAGGGTCCATCAAATCGTGCAGCCAAGGCATGTCCCGGAACCGGCTCCAAAGCAAAACACTTCCTCTCCAACACTGAAGGAGCGAGGGCTGCCCTTTGGTCGTACCGCTCTTCATGGCCCTCTGACTAGCTTTGAGATTGTCTGCTGCCATCTGTCTCGCCTGGTCCAACCGTTTCCTGAAAAAGAGAACATCTTCCGGCGGGAAGCCCATTTTCACCACCTAGCCAATGCTCCTTGAAATAGTCAGGGGTCCCCTCACTGGATGCCCATAGACAAGCTCGAAAGGGCTGAAACTGAGAGATTTTTGGGGTTTGCTTCCCGCACGGCAAACAAGAGAAAAGGGATACCCTCATCCAATCACTAGTGTTATTCATACAATAAGCCGCATCATTGTCTTAAAGTTGGATGAAATCTCTCTACCACTCCCTGAGACTGAGGTGATAGGCAGTTGAAAATTTGGGCTGTACTCTAACCCCTTTAACACATTCCTAATAATTTCGAGGTAAAGTTAGACCCTTTATCTGTTTTTACCTCCCGAGGAAAGCCAACATGGGAAAAGAACTTCATCAAAGCCCTTAAGACCACTCGAGTGGTTATCTTGCGTAGAGGGATTGCTTCTGGGTACCTGGTAGTGGAGCAAATTATTGTTATAAATAATTATTTCCATTCTGTCCTTGGAGTGGGCCAACGACATCCACTACCAGCTTGCTGAAGGGTTCACCCGGTGCTGAAATCGGCTGAAGGGAATAGGTTTTAATGCTTTGATTAGGTTTCCCTATAATTTGGCAGGCATGACAGTCTTTTTATAATCTCCCACCGTCTCCCACAGCCGAGGCCAGAAGAAATGCCTGGAAACCCTGGATACTGTTTTAGCAATACCTAGGTGTCCACCTAGAGGTGTGTCATGCACTAAGCAAGAACATGGTTTCTATAAGGCTCAGGGACCACGACCTGGTGACAAAAACTTGGCTCTCCTTCACTGGGACTGCAACCGAAGGCGCCTTCTTCATGATATACCTTTCCTGAAATAGAAGCATTTATTTAAAAGTAAAGATTCCTCCTCAGTCACAGCCGAGGCTCGATCGACTTAAGTGTGTCATCACACCCCTGTGCAAGCAATTAGCTGCATCATAGTAGGCCCAATCTCCCTCACACTATACCTTGATCTCTGCACCGATTAGACTCAAATCGGGTTTGGTATCCTTTTCTTTAGTTTTACTGCAGTTCAACATCAGAAAATAGAGTTTCCAAACCTAAGTCCTCACCATCCTCACGAGAAATATAAGGATTACCCTTGGTATCCTGGTCACGAGACATACTTCGTGTGATGGCACCAACAGGAAAAAGGTCTGGCAGGGTCTCCCTAGCCTTTCTTCCCCAAACTTGGGCCTGGTTGCCCCCATACTAGTGTTCTTCACTAACAGGCCCATAACATTATTCCCTAATAAGAGGTCGACCCCTTCGAAGGGATTTCATCTGAGATACCTACAGGGAGATAGCCAACTTGGTAGCAGATTCTACCCATATTTGTGTACTGGTGTCCTTATGGTTGAACCCGTAATACCCTTTAATAAATATCTACTCCAGTATAGGTATCCTTAGACATTGGCAACACTCCAGCACGTAGCAAGGAGTAGTGCTACATCCATCTCTCAAGGACACTATATTCTCAACCCTACCCCCATCCTTATGCAAAGCAACTGTGGACTTACTAGAAAATACCTGCATCCTGGGGTCCCAGACCCAAAAGGGACCTCCTCACCTGCTTTGAAGACCAAATACAGGCAACTGATGTGTGTCTGCAGTTAGAGTCCTCTGGGGTGGGTTTCCCCCCTTTCCTGATCTCGCTGCCTTGACCCGCAAAACTTTTGTGTGTGTCCAGTTTTGTTACAGTAGTAACAGGCATAGCTCTTAAAGTATTTTTACCAGTTGGTGTAGGACTGGTACTGTTTACTCGAGGACCTGAAACATTATCTGATTGTCTAGGTAAACTTTTTAACTCCAGCTGACTTACCTTTTCCTTCTATTTTAGAGGGCACCTCAGCCTTCATTTGTCCCCGAAAATCTTTTCCCACTTACCTTTATGACCATAGGACTTGGAATAAGGTTTAGAATGAGTGGGGAAATTTCAGGAGCAGACTGTTTTTACTTACCAATTCCCTGCGAGCCAAGAATCGGTCACCTAGATCCAGTGCTTCTGAAAGATTTATCTGGGTTTTTTTTCCTCCAAATATTCTCTGAGGTCCACAGGGGTTGTATTGTACAATTCCTCATGAACCATCAATCTACTATTTGTTATATCTTTTTTAACTCCTTTAGAACAAACCCATTTCTTAAAAAGGAACAGTTTCTCATTCCCAAACTCAGTTAAGGTCCCGCCCATCCTGAAATTTTTGATTCCCGAACTTTTGTCTATATTTCTCAGGTATCATTTGGTAGCAAGCAATACTTCCTCTTTAATCTTATCATATCAGAAAATCTTGCCCCTCCAGAGTCTCTACTCTCTGGAATCCTTTTCCCACAAGTTGTGTGCGAACTAGGGTAGCCCCCCTTCTGTTTGGGCCATCCTTGCTCCAAAGCAGTCTTCTCAAAAAAAGAAAAATATCTATCTGGGTCACTCTCTGTAAACTCAGGGACAAAATTTGCAGCTTTTGTTATTAAAGTACTGCTCAGGCTCTTGTTCTGAACCTCCTACCTTTGACGTTCTTTCTCCCTTAGCTTTCATTAATTTTTATTTCAGCCCTAGTACAGCTAATTTCAGTCTCATTCTCTCCATTTCCTATCACCTGGAGTAGGTGATTCCTCATCTTCACTATTAACAGGCCCTGTTTACTGATGAATTATTACCTTCTTCCCTGAAGCCTAAAAAATCTGAAGACTCATCTTCTGACATAGTTTTATCTTTTAAACACTTGCTTCCCTCTTACAGTACAGTGGACAAAGTTTTCCCCCAGGGACATAAAATAAAAACAAATTGAATGTAAACTATGCACATAGCACTTACCATAACCACAACAAAAAAAAGGTTACTCAAACCTTTCTCCCCACCTTAGGAGAAAAAAAAACCTGTAAACTAATATATGAAAACAAAAACTTCCACTGACCCACCTTGGAAACCTTCTACCAGAAATATGGGAACGTTATTTCCCCATACCCGCACATATAGTTCAAAGAATGTTTTGAGTTATTTTAGCAGTCAAATAACTCTCCCGGTCCCAAACTCCCATGTTACGTTGGTTTGTCCCTTATTACTTTGATTGTAAGGTTCTCACTACAGTTTCTAGTGTGGGGTAGCTTTTACTTAATGGCCTTATTTGTCTAGGGGTAATACTTCATCATGGCTGATCATCTTGAGTGTTTTTCTGATACCTTTTCACCAGCCCCTCTTCACAGTTATGTAAACTACTACTATAAAAATATAACTGTTTTTCTCAATAGATATGGGACAGAATATACAATCACAGCCTCCATTTTCAAAACAAATCTACACACTCCATCCTGTCTCCACATGGTGTGTTCCAACACTCTTCCTTCTCTCTCCTTGACATAACTCTGGGCTAACCAGTGTTTTTTACACACTTAGTCACCCTGGGGATGGTGGGCCAAAACTTAAATTAAAAAACCACCCCTGGGGCACACATATGCCCCCAAAAAATAGAAGAAGGACCCAGAATCCTGCCAGGGTTTAAGGTCAGCCACAAAGAGAGCGAGTCAGTGCGAGGGAGAGAAGAAAGAGGCTAAGCTCCTCCCACCAAAACAAAAGACTGTTTTCCAAGCACAATTCTCCAGTTACCACAATTCTAAACCCCACCTTAATTTTACTTTTACAAAAGGAAATACAACTTTATAAACACTTATTTAAATTGTGTGTTATGTGTCTATAGTATAACCTATTATATTGAGAAAAAATAGGCTTGACCCAGCTGCCCCTCAGTCATAAGGTTGATCAGTCATTCTGACATTTAGAGCAAAGTCCCCATCAATTCAATAAATTAGGTATTCCAGAGTAACTGTTACTTATAAATACATGTTGGGTCCCATAGCCCCATAAAACACTCATTAAAACTCACGTTCAAAATCTTCCATTTGCTATAAGCATTTCTTTATCGGTGAGATATTGTTCAGTCACCTTCCCTTTATTTTGGCGGGTTGTGATCAAGGTCTTCTATCGAATTAATCATTTCTTTATCAGATTTAGTGATGTGTAGACACTTTTGCTTCTGTAACAAATTTTTTCACATGTAACTTCCACTTATTAAATGAACTTTTCCTCTTGTTAACTTAAACACAAGATGACTCTAACACGAATTTTTTTTTAGACTATAACAAAAATCTCACTTGAATTTTTACAGTCCAGGGAACTTATGTAGATCTGAAGTTTCCATCTAAATACTCTTGTAACTCAATACAGATGTGTCTTCTTATACTCTTTTCACCACGAGGGTTGTCGAGTTAGTAGTTTTTATAACTATATGTGTAGAGAAATTTGTTCCATGAAAAACACTACGTGGCATCACCATGACGATAGGTGAATGAACCTACACGAGTTTAGTGACATACAGGATGGGGAGAGTTAAACATTTGTTGGATTTCTTTGGTGAGGTGAAGAATCTTAAGTGGAATGAACATAAACCTTTAATATCCGGAGGAGGTGATCTTAGCAAGAAAAAGTTGTATCGTGGATGATAGATGAACAAACCCCCATAGGGGAACTTTGCCAAGTGTGTTGATTTCTAGCAAATGATTGGAATTGGTAATGCGTTTGTTGGGTCCTGTAGAGTGTAATCATAACTTACTTCAATGGTATTATCACTTGTTATTACTATACCGATGGTACATACTTGGAAATGCATGAAGACAATTAAACGTAAGATAATTTGATCAATGAATATCGTGACGTCACTCTTTTAGTTCATTTAAGTTAATAAGGGGATACAGTATGACTATGTTTTTAAGTTAATAATGGAAAAAGATGTTCTATCCTGTTTTAACGTGTTGCTGGATAGTGATGTCACAAGCAAGTAGTAAGTGTTGCCAAAAAAAAATATTGTTGAATATTTCCTTTTACTGAAAAATAAGATAAGTTAACAATGGCTAAACATATTATTTGAAATATGCAATGGATAATATGTATGTTTTGAAGAAATCCCCTGTAATGTGTGTATTTGTATTATTAAAAAAAATGATATTCGATGATGACAACGATTGAAATTTTTGGTATAAATATTTGGAGTGAAATGGTAAGGAATCACTTGAGCAGAAGAAGAAATATGGAGGTGGTTGCGACAAAACATACTAGTGTGGTGTTTATAGAAATGTTATATACAATTAAGAGAGTCGAACCCATTCAAAAAAGAGTTGATGCAGAACATGTTCTCTCAAAAGAAGTGATTGTAGCTGAGGTACGAGAAATGACTCAACGATGGAGTGAAGAAATATTGGAAAATTTATTGTTACGGGAATGTGAATGGAGTAGTCATTTATCTCAAACTTTTATTATACCATAGCCCAAAAAATTAATTATGAAAATGGATTTTGAAATGGCTGATCCTAGTTTAGGTAAGTTTAATGAAATTTTCATTTAATACTATTTAGCAACTCTTTATGTGTATGGGAGAGTTGTGTGTAAGTCACCCCCAGACATTGTCAGGGAACCGCATGGAAAGCATCTAATATGGGGAAACTTGGCGATTTCATTGTTATTTGTGAAACGGTGAAAGATCTTCCTTGGTTGGAATTTTGCAACACTGTCAATCAACTCTTAATGAAAGATGGTGAACCCTTGAGTGAAAAGAATTTTCAACGAGTTAAAAATTGGTTTGAAAATGAACTTGATTCGCATAAATTCATTGATGAAATGGTAACGGAGTGGAGTGATGATCTGGTATATTATATTTTGGAAAACAATATATCTGAAAACTTTGTCAGTCAAATATTTAATAGACAGTATAATCTGTGTATTTTGCATAGATGGTACAACACAAAGAAGTGGAAATTAATTTGGAGAGAACTTTTCACAGATATTAAACAATATATTAAAAACATTGAACCTAATGTGTGAGTAACTTATAAGGTAAGCAAAATTATTTACCTTGTATCAGTGGTTTAATTCATTTAAATTATTATGAGGAAGTAATTATAACTTGAAGAGAGAGAGATATATTTGAACTAATATATATAACTCATATTTACCTCTTTGTGAAATGTGTCACTTACCATTTCGGCCTTCTGAACACCAAGAATCATGTCTACCATAATACTTACATCATTTAAGTTAACAAGACGCTTTTAATTCATTTAAGTTAATAAGGGGACACAGTATGATTATGCTTTTAAGATAATAATGGGAAGATATTTAAGTTAACGAGAAGAATACTGATGTAACACTTGAGAGGCATATGTTTGGGGATAGTAAAAAAAAATATGTAATTTTAGTTGTTTATATCTTTTACGGGTGTGATGCAATTTTTCTCCCCCATTAACTAATAAAAAAAAAAAATTTTAAACATTTACAGGTCCCGATGTGAGGGGGGCTTGGAAGAACGACTTAGAAAAGGGGGTTTTATGTTTAGAGCGTGTTGTTACAACAAGATTAAAATAATGATGATTATACATAAAAAAAAAAATTTTTTTAAATAAAAATTTTAAGAATTAAATTTTTTTAAATAAATAAAACCCTTCCCATGAAAAAGTATTGAGGTAAAATACAAATGTTTATCTCTTTTAAATTTAATTTCATGGGGTCTGTCAGCCCTGTGACCTCACCAAATTTTACACAAGGGGGACCTTGGGTCTGGAAAGAGATGATTATTTAAATCTCCCTTGGTGTGAACCCCTTTCATGGCGTCGCGGGAAAGGGGATTGTACAAAAATCATGAGCAATATTTTGGGGGTAACCCATTAAGCCAAGGATCACCAGGCGGGGAATTGTTTCTTTCGAAATCGAGTAAATATTTCTACCATTGAGTTTTTTACCAACAAAAAATAATGTTCTTTTTTAGAAAAAGTTTCCAAAACTAATTTGGGAAAATATCCAAAATGTAGTCTTTCAAAGTTTTTTCGGAGTACTCTAATGTATTTTGGGAAGTGTTCCAATATATTTTGAATGTGCTCCAATTTTAATTTGGAAATGTTCTAATTTTTCCCCAAATCTTTTGTTAAAATTTTACCAAAATTGAGGAATGTGGCAAAAAAATGTGTTTATATCATATCTTATTGGATTTTTTTGGATATTTTTATGAAAAATGAGTGTTTTCTAAAAATTTGTGACATTTGTGAATATTACTGTGTCAAAAGTGGGACTTTTTCTGAAAAAATATTGAACGGGAAAAAATTTTGTGGGTTATGATATAATATTAAACAGTGGATTTGGAATAGATTTTTTAAAATTTTGTGGGGGAGGAATTGGGGATTTTAAAAAAGGGTTTTTAGCTGGTATTTTGATCTTAGTTTTTGGGTTTTTTATAGTGTTTGGGTTTAAATTCATGGGTTTTGGGGGTGTTCGAAGGGTGTTTTTGGATTTCAAGGGTAATTATGGGTTTTTGGTAGTTTTTTCAAAGTAAAGTGATTGTCGGTTGTGTTAGGTGGTCATGAATTTTGTAATATCTTGGTTACAGGATTTTAGGGGTTTTGAGAGGGGTGATGAATGCATTTGCGGACTTTTTAAATGTATTTTTGTGTTTGTTCTAAAAGGGTGTGGGGAGGGGGGATGGATGGAAAAATTGGGGGAGGAAGGGGGTATGGGGGGGGTTTTGTATTAAAAATTTAAGAAATATTTTAGGATTTTACTAAAAATAAAGGAAATTTGGGGAAATATTATAAAAAAAATTTATAAAAGTGAAAAGTTAGATACACTGGAAAAGTTTGGGAGTGGTAGAAACAGTCGCATATTTGGGGTAGTGAGATGATTAGTTGTTGTAGTAATATTAATTTATGTGGATACAAGGAGATGGGTATGGAGAGGTTTTATTAGAATTTTATAAGTGGGGAAATTTCATTCTTTTTAAGTTCAAAAAAAGAAGGGGAAAAATTTTATCGAAAGAGGAAAAATTGTGAATAAATTGGTAAGTGATGAGGGTTGGGGATTGTGTCGAACTAGAGTATCGAAAAAAATTTAAATGGGTTGTTTTGGACTTTTTCTAGAAATTTTTAAAACGAGAAAAAAATTGTGGGATGTGGGTTTTTGGGAGTGGGGGGTTGGGATTTGGGCGTTTTGGGGTTGTGGGGGTTTTCGAACTAGAATACTGAAAAAAGGTTATAAATTTTGGGTTTTTGTGGGGGTTGTGGGGGGGTGGGGGTTTTGGGGGGAGGGGTTTTGGGGTTGGGGGGTTTTGGGTTTTGGGGGTTGTTGCGAACGAGATCCGAAAAAGAAGTTTTCTGTTATAAGTTTCGTGTGTGTTTTGGATTGTGTTCATGTTTTTTCACTATGTTTTATTTTAGTTGGAGGGGAGGGCTCAAGAAATTGGTAATCGTCTTGGGTTATAGTGATTTTAAGGGATTTTTGTGAAAGGGGGGTGTTGTTGTTTTGTTTATCTTAGTTTATGGGGATTTGGGGTGTTTTTCTGATTCAGTGGGTTTTAGAGTATTCATGGTGATTTGGGAGTACCAAATGATATTTTTGGGAAATGTTTCAGTGTTGTTTGGAAATGTTTCAAAAGGATTTTTGGTATTTAAAAGATTTATAAGTGTTTTGAAGGGGTTTTAAAAATAAGTGAGGTGTGTGTCTATTAAATTTGTAAATTTTTAAAATTTTGACTAGGAATTTTCGAAAAGTGGGTTTAAGTGTCGTGGTGACTTTTGAGGGAAAAATTAAAAAGAGAAAAATGTCTAGACTTGTTTGATTTTGAAAAAATTGTGGATTTTTGTGGTATTAACGAAAAAAAAAGGAAATTATTTGGGTTATCCCGGGGTTAAGAGTAAAAAAAGTTGGGGGAAATCGACAAGATTTCAGCCCGTGTGGTGGGGTCATCACGTGACTCACTGAAAGGGAAAGTCGACAAGATCACCTGTAGTGGGGTCATCACGTGACGTCACTGACCGCCGAGTAAAAAACGTGGGGTGAAAGTCACACTTGTTTAGACCTGTATAAAAAAATACCATGCCTCTAGGGGGAGTTTTTGAATCTTCCCCCCCGAGGGGGGAAAACCCCAAAAACCTTGAACCCAGGAGATGAGATCAAAAAATTTAAAAAAAAAATCGAAAAGAATTTGGGTGGGGGTGAAAGTGGAGGGGAACCTCAAAAAATTGATCCGAGGAATGGAGATCAAAGAAAAAAAATTCGAAAAAAAAATTTAAAAAAAAAAAATTTGGGGGGAAATGGGTGGTGGGGGAAACTTTTTATTTTTGATTTCGGAAAAAATTGATCGGGGGATGGGGAAACATAAGAAATTAAAAAAAAATCGAAAAAAAATTTTTGGGGAAATGGTGGGGGGAGGGGGGACCCATAGGGGGGAAACCAAAAAAATTTAATCCAGGGATGGGTTTTTTGTATCGAGAAAAACTTGATCCGGGAGAGGAGATCATAAGAAAATAAAACAAAAGAATTTTGAAAAAATCGGGGCGCGGGGCGATCCGACGACGCTGCAAAGGCCCCGAGCGGGCCAGGACGGGGGGGGGGCGGGGGGCGGGCCGAGGGCGCGGGGGGTGGGTGGGTCGGCCGAGGGGGGGCGGGGGGGGGTCTGGGGGGGAATTGAGGGTGGGGGGTTGAGGGGGAGGGGGGCGGGGGGAGGGGTCGAGGGGGAGGTGGTCGAGGGGGAGGTGGTCGAGGGTGAGGTGGTGAGGGTGAGGGTTTAAAGGGCATTAGCATAAAAGTGTGAAAAAGGGGTCTGCTTCAGAAAACAGGGCTCAGGGGAAAGGGGGCCCTCAGCCGCATACAGCGCTCACCGCACCCTTTTTGGAGCCACTCAGCCCCATACGGCGCCAGCCGCTTTGCACCTATGACCTGACATTCTGTGTTTTTCCAGAGGGGTTTTTTTTTACACCCCATGAAAAACTTGTCAGTAGGGAAGATTTAGTTACAGATTTGGGACCAGTTTTCCCATAACTTTAAGATTAAATTATGATGTATCTTTATCGCCTTAGGCCAAGTATACAGGTCGAGGGGCTTTAAATATATCCGTAATTTAATTTTCGCTTTAAAGAGCAGTAAGGTCCGAATAATCCAGTTCGCAGTTTGGGCCCGCCTTGAAGTGGTGAGTTTACAACCATAGTCCGCCTAGA
>NC_069402.1:20464500-20488515 GCF_026875155.1 Cherax quadricarinatus
GACGGGGTCTTGATAGCTGTCTTATCTTTTTTCAATGGGCTGAAAATGAATTATATTATGTAAACAATAAATTACCCCTAGGGGGTCAGCATATTTCATTCACTGATGACTGACTTACGTACTTGTGTGGACTCAAAAGTCCACACCTCACTGCCGACTATAGGTTGATTACAAACTCCTTGCGACTCAAGAACATCGCAGTCCCCCGTACTACAAGAAATCTATAACCCACCTTGCTCTTGTAGCGTGAGCTATGGTGTTCTTCACACCTTCGACAGGTATTGGTGACTTGATAGAATCTGATGTGTCCTTGGATGTCCACGTCTTCCATAGTCTAGGAATACGCACACTGGTACACTATGTTCCACAAGATTTGTCTTTATTGTTCACAATCTTATCACTAAAGAAGCTGATCACACTTCTCCGTAAGCGTTTATTGTGTTTTGTGAGACACTTTGTTCACACTAACGCACGGATCAGTGTTCTTTGTTGGTTATCCTGGCATCAGTGTGACTCTCAATAGAGTCAAAAGTAATCTGAAGACGCCACAGCCTCATCCACCGTCACTGCCCCTAGCACATAAAGGAAAAGCTGACCTAGTACTTTTCGCTTCCTTGCTACTTCCTCCATGAAGCAAAGCAGAATGCTTGATCTTGCTGTCTTAAGCATAGACAACAATGTTCACTATCTTTACCATAGTAATAAAGTGGGAGCAGGATTTTCCTTAATTGTCCTGCTAAGGTAAGAGATGGACTGTCTTTTATTAAACTACACTTTGCAACACTGCACTGCAAGGAGTGTCGGTCGCTTGACCACGTCCATACTCGTACTGCATCTGGGATCAATTACTTGCTGTAGCAGTAAACAAGATGCTTGCCCTTCTGAGAGGGCTGAAGGGAGCTAATACCCCCTCTTGGAGAAAATTTCTCCACAGTTGGAAAGATCGTGTCTGTTATCATTCCCTTGAGTTCTGTGATATCTGTGGAGTATACAGTACCTCCGTGATTCTTTCGTGCCACTCCTCACACTATTCATTATTCATCTGCGTTGGTGTACCATATGTTCAGTTTCTTTTTGAAAATTGTGTTTGTGGGAGCTGGGGAAGTGGAAGACCTGGCATGACATTATGGGAGACTTCTGTGAAGGTGGAGTTTGTGATTCGGGGGAAGGATTTGTGAGTGCGGAGTGTGGTTTGTTTTGGGTGAATTTGTTTGGTTGCGGTGTTCTGTTTGTGGGTGTTTGGGTGGGTGTGTTAGCTGGTTCTCCCGACTCTGGGTGCCGTTGTTTGTCAGTAGACTTGTCTCTTTTTCTTGACCGTTGTGTCTTTGAATCCTCTCAATTTCTGCCGTCCTGTTCGCGTTCTGTCAATGTCGTGGAGCGCCCGTTTATATATTTTTGTTTCCTTTAGCCCTGGTTTCTATCCTGAAAACAAGGTTGACTGATCGACATTTCCCCCCTAGTATCCACTAATTCTCTAAAAAATTATTAACTCAGTCATGTTCTCCAATCCAGTTTGATGAAATTTTCAATCAAATTTTCTCTCCCTCTCGTCTTTCTTCATGTGTCCCCCCTTCGGCCCTCTGAAGCCAGTGAATAAAAAAATGTGTGTTAGTTACCATTTTGTCCTAGGCACATGTCGATTAGACACTAGGCCTGTTGTATAAGCGTGTGTGTGTGTGTGTATGTGTGTGTGTGTGTGTATGTATGTGAAACGAAGGAAATGTAGTACTAGGAACGAAAGGAGAAACAATTGCCAAGAAAATTTAGAAAATCGCTGTAGAAGGGCTGGTACGATAGCTACCTCAGCATGTATAAATTACCAAAGTGCAAGAAATAAAATACACAATTTAAGACTAATTGCATGTACAAGAAACACTGATATTTTTGCAATACCTTAGAACAAGTTCAACCTGAAAATTAGTGACATGCTACTGAATGTCCACAAAAGGATGTAAATCATTTCACACTGTTAGCATTTAAACCCAACACGTAATCATTTGAGTTCGAGGGGAATCTGTGTGAAAATTGGTGTTTGTCTGTGATTGTTGATATAGTTTATTGTGAGTTTGGTTGTGTTTTGACTGTATTCGTGGCGTTTTAGTAGTATACAGTGGTGTGTTTGGGGAGTACCAAAAGGTGTTTGGTTGGGACTATTCAAAAGGTTGTTTTTGAAGGTGTTAAATGATGTTGCCTAGAGTAATGTATGAGGTGTTCTGGCCGGGAGTATTCCGTGGTGATTTGACTGTGTTCGAATGATGTTTTTGAGTATTCAAGGTAATTAATGGTGTTTGGAATTAGTTTTTTGTGAAACTGTTGTAAAAATCTGGAGAATGAGGGTGGACCAGAGGAGTGTGGTGGATATGAGTTGTAATATTTTTGAAATAATATAAGTGTAGATAAATCAGAGATGTCAAATCTTATTTGGGAGTATCAAAATGATATTTGGAAGTGTTTCAGTGTAGTTTGGAAAATGTTAAAGGTATTTTTGGATCTTATGGAGTGTTTTGAAGGTGTTCAAGTAAAGTGGCGTGTGTGTGTGCGTCGTTGTGCGTTATAACTTTGTTAATATGTAAATTTGTGTACTAGTGATTTTTTCGATAAAGTGGTTATAAGTTGTAAGTGTTTGTGGTGGACTTTTTTGATGAAATAGTTTTTAAAGGAGAAAAGATTGTGGGTTATGGGAAGAATTGTGAGATGTTGGTGGGAGTGTGAGGGTTTCGGAGGGCGGGGAGAAGGGGTAAGGAGAGAGGTTACTTCGTGGGGGAGTGACCGAGATGTTATCTGAAGATAGGTCAGTTAAGATTCGCCGGGACTTTTTTGATGAATATCTGACTGAGAAGCCTGAGCTTGGTACCATCTGCAGTCATAAGACTGCCATCCCCATGAGCCCTTGAGGCGGGGTAGATGGCAGACCAGAGGCCTAGCTTCTCCCTACGAGCCCCGTGAGGGCGGGGAATGTGGCTAGGCCTGGGGACACTTGGTCCCAAAGATGAGGAGGTACTATACCTCCTCCCATGGGAGACTTTAAGTCTCGAGACACTCCCCAGATAGGGAGCCAAGGCCGGGTCAACCACTACTTGGAAAAAAAGACCGGGGCGGGAGAGAATACCCCTGCGAATAAAAAAAAAAAAAAAAAATCTAGACTTGAGGAGAGTGAATCTTTTGTAAAGAAATTGTGAAATTGTTGTGGGTATTAACGAAAAAATTGTGGAAATTATTTGGGTTATCCTGGGTTAGAGTGAAATGTGTAATGTTTTCCCTATGTTGTTTTGGAATTGTGGGAATGCTAGATGCGTGACGATGAAGAAGATCCAGAACAAAAATGCACAGAATTTTCTTCAGAGAAAAAGAAATTACTCTATATTGATTTTAGTCTATGAATTGTACCTTTTTTCAATGATTTTTTTTGTTGGATGTATATTGAAATGCAATTTTTTGTGTTAAGAAATAAATAAAAATATGTGTATTAGTGTTTATCCTGCATTTTATTTGTCTGCTCGACAAGATTCGCTGTTGTGTGTGGTCATCACGTGGCGTCTCTGAATAGGGGGAAGCCGACAGATTCTGGTCTGTGTGTGAAGGTCATCACGTGACGTCACTGACTGCCGAGCCAAAACACAGGTGGGGTGACGTCACCCTTGTATTATCGAGAAGACTTGATCCAAGGAGTTGGGAGCAGAAATTTTGGGGTGAAGTGGCTGAGGGCGGAAGGAAATCTTTGTATTATTGAATATCGGAGAAAAATTGATCCGAGGGATCATAAGAATTTCGAAACCCCATAGGGAGGAATCTTAAAAAGTGATCTGAGGAAGTGGTAGTCTTTGTATTATTGATTTCGAGAAAAAACTTGATCCAAGACGTGGAGATCATAAGCAAAATTTGAAAAAAATTTGGGATGGAAGTGGGTGGTGGGAGGGGTACCCATAAGGGGGAGGAAACCCAAAAATTTGATCCGAGGAGATGGGAGAGACAAGACAAATGAAAACTCAAAAAAAATTTGAAAAAATCGGAAAAAATTAGGGGAGCGGGGGCGATCTGACGTGCTGCAGAAGGTGCTGCAGAAGGTGAGGCTTGGGCGCGAGGGCAGGCGCGGGTCGGCGCGGGTCGGCGCTGGGCGGGCCAGTCGGGGGGCATGCGGGGCAGGGCACACGGTCGGGGGGCAGTGAGTGGGGGGTTGAGGGGCGAGAGTGGTCGAGGGTGAGGTGAAGGTGGTCGAGGGTGAGGTAGTCGAGGGTGAGGTCAAGGTCGTGGTGGTTGGCGCAGACGGGCTGTCGGCTCCGGGCGGGCGCGCGGGGCACGAAGGAGTGGAGGACCGCTAAACCGCTGACCTTTTGGAGGTGACCACTGAGAGTGAGAGAAGGAGACCTTACCGTGGAGACCCACACCGTGGGAACCACTCATCGCAGAGACTGCTCTGTGAAATCATCACCACTTTATATATATATATATGTCGTGCCGAATATGTAAAACTGGTCAATTAGCAAGAATTCATTTAAAATTTAAGCCTTTCTAAAATTTTCTCTTATTACGTTTAAAAGACTTATTTTTTTCATTAATGTTGATGTTAAAAATTTATAATTGTGCACCAAAAGGAACTTAGATAACTTACCTAACCTTATTATAACAAGAACAATTTATTTAGCCTAACCCATACTAAATATATTTTAGATTTGTTCTACAGTAATTTAATACTAAAACAAAACAGTGGAATTATTTTTTTCGTTAGGTTCAGAATGATTTGGCGGCGAAATTGTTGCATACACAAATTTTTCACTTTGTCCTATTTGGCAAGATGAGAGTTGCTATTTAAGCCAAGATCGCAGTTTGCCTCTTCGGCACGACATAAATATATATGTCATGCGAGATAGGCAGACTGCCATCTTGGCTTAAATACTAACGCTCATCTTGCCATATAGAGACAAAGTGAAAATTTGTGTATCAATAATTTCGCCAAAATTCTTCTGAGCCTAACGGAAAAAAATATATTTCACTGGGTTGGTATAGTATTAAATTATTGTAAACAAATCTAAATTATATTTAGTTGGGTTAGGCTAAAATAATTGCCGCTTGTTAGAATAAGGTTAGTAGTTTTCTAAGATTCTTTTGGTGCAAATTGTAATTTTTTACATTAACACTCAGTGAAAAAAATAATATTTTTAAACGTATAGAAGAAAATTTCAGTAAAGAACTTAATTTTGAATTGATTCATTGCTAATTGACCAGTTTTAATATTCGGCACGACATATATATATATTATATATATATATATATATATATATATTATATATATATATTTTATATATATAACTATATATATATTATATATATATATATATATATATACTACATTTATAATATATTTATTATATATATATATATAAATATATATATATTATATATTTATATATATATATATATATATACATTATATATATATATACTATATTTATATATATATATATTTATATATACATATTATATATATATATATATAATATATAATATATATATATTATATATATATATATATATATATATATATGCAAATCAACCTTGAAAGAATAGAGAAAATTCCAAGCGCTTTCGTGACTACTCAATTATCAAGGATAATGTGAGTAGTCTCGATAAGCGCTGGAATTTCTCTATTCTTGCAGAGTGGTTGTTTTGCATATTTGAAATCACCTGTTTACTGTGATCTTATTGCTATATTTATATATTTATATTATATATATATATATATATACTTTATTATATATAATATATATATTATATATATATATATTATATATATGGTGCCAAATATGTAAAACCAGTCAATTAGCAAGAACTCATTCAAAATTAAGTCCTTCCTGGAAATTTTATCTTATTACGTTTGAGGATACATTTTTTTTCTTAATGTTAATACGTATAAAAAAAAATTTAATTTTGCTCCAAAAGATTCTCTAGAAACTTACCTAACCCTTTATTTATAACAGAACAATTGTTTTTAGCCTAACCCAACTAACATTTTAGATTTGCTTTCAATAATTTATTACCTAAAACAAATCACAGTGAAATTTATAAATTTTTTTTTCGTTAGGTTCAGAATGATTTTGGCGTAAATTATTGCTTTACACAAATTTTCATTGTCCTATATGGCCAAGCATGAGCATTGCTTTTAAGCCAAGACCGCAATTCTGGCCTATTCGGCACGCTATATATTCTATATATATATATATAATATTTATATATATATATTTATAGATATATATATATATATATCTAGATATATATATATATATATACTATATATATTATATATTTATATATATTTATTAAGCAAATATCGCCAAAACCAAGGCGATACAAGATGCAAAATGGTTGCTTTGCATATTTATTAAGGTATGGAGTCACCTCTGATGCAAAAATTGTGGACACATGCCTCGGGACGTAGTGGAATAAAATGGCTTCATGGGTAGGAACCTTGAATTCTTCATGAAGTCGTTGAATATTCCACTTCCCTACACCCCATCTTTTCACTATTTTTTTACATAATAGATAATATTACAATACATATAGGTATAAGAGATTTAGGAGATACATTGTTCATATAAAGATGCATTTACAGTAGTGGATGACCAGTGAGAACAGGCTGGTATGGACAGGGATTGATGGTGTTCACTTCACTGCCTGGCTTATGATGGCTTAATTTGCAAAATCCGGGTTCAACCCCTCGTGGGAGATTGATGCAATTAGCACACGTGAACTAAAGCCAGGAAGGTTGAAAACACGGCTCTGCAACAGGCTTGAGGCTGGAGTACACAGGGTGGAGGTGCGTGAAGTGAGGGTAAGGGCGAGACTACGGTTCACCTTTGGACCGCGGCTCCCCACAAACAGTCTTTCTAATGTCTTGAAATACCCTAATTCCATGCTTCCCTCACCGTTGCCACCATTGTCATGTGGGTTGGGAAACGTGGATTGGGTAAAAACACTCACGTAGGTGGTAGTAGTACGTATAATATTCGTGAAAGTGTTTGGAAGCGCCAACAGCGACCTGCTCTCTCTGGCTCCTGACTAGACTGACCCATGAGTGCTTATGGGTGAGGGGGGTGGTGTTTGAAATCCTTGCTATGGTCAGCAGTCAATATGAATACTGTCAGTGATTCACGCAGAGATGGTTGGTAGTGAGTCATCTACTGGTACACTGGTTACTGGTAACTGGTTAATACTACTGAGATAATATATATATTATATAATATATATATATATATATATATATTTATATTTATATATATATATACATTTATATTTATACATAAATATATACTATATATATATTATAATATATATATATATATATATATATATTTATATATATATATAATATATAATATATATATATATATATAGTGTATATATTTATACTATTTTTTATATATATATATATATATTATATATATATATATATATATATGTATATAGATACAAGTAGGTGTGGATTTCTATCAGAGCGGTCTCTCGCGCATGAGTGGCTACCGTGGTACGGTCTCTTCCCGAAACGGCCTTCTACGTGCGCTCTCCCACGGTACGGTCTCCACGGTCACGGTCTCCTCTGAGCACACTATTTTCACACCTTTATGCTATGTCCTTGACCTCACCTCACCACCTCACCCTCGACCACCTTCACCCTCGACCACCTCACCCTCAACACCTCACCCTCGACCACCTCGCCCTCAAACCCCCACCAAGCCCCCCCCACCCACCCGCGCCACGCAGTGCCTGCCCGACCGGCACCCCGCCCGTGTGCCTGTCCTCGTGCCGCTGCGCCTTCTGCAGTGCTTTTTGCCAGGTCATCGTCCGGTCACGAATCCTCCGAATTTTTTTTCCGATTTTTTTTCGAATTTTTTTTTAATTTGATTTTCTTGTGCTCTCCATCTCCTTTGGATCAAGTTTTTTGGATTCCCCTTTCTCGCGGGGTAAAGCATTCAAAAATGACTCCCAATCGCATCCAAATTCCCTGCTCATCTCTTGGGAATCAAGTTTTTCTCGATATCTGATTATACAAAAATCCAACTCCTTGGATCATGTTTTTTTTGCGATTCCCCCCTTCTGGGGGTAAGCATTCAAATGGACTCCCACTTGCATCCCCAAATTCTCTCCGCTACAATTCCTCGGATCAAGTATTTTGGGTTTTCCCCCGTGGGTTTTTTTTTTTTCCCCCTCCCACCACCCACTTCCACCCCAAATATTACTTGCTGTCCATCTCTCGGATCAATACCCTCTAAACCATATTATTTTTCCCTCTTTCCTTGGATCAGATTTTTTTTTAATCCCCCCCTCTAGGGGTAAGGGGTAAGCATTCAAAATGGACTCCACTGGATTCCCCATCTGGGGTTAAGCATTCAAAATGGACTCCCCCATCTGGGTGTTCGAATTTTCTTGTATTCTCCAATTCCTCAAGATAAGTTTTTCTCGGATATCAATAATACAAAGATTCCCCCCCACAACCTCCCACTATGCACTTCCACCCCATGTATTTCTCCACACTTCCTCGGTTCTATGGTTTTGGATTCCCCCCTCTGGGGGTATGCATTCAAAATGGACTCCCACTTTCACCCCAATATTCCTGCTCTACTTCCTTTGGAATCAATTTTTTCTAGATATCAGTAATACAAAGACTCATAACTCCTCGGATCAAGTTTTTTTTTTGGGATTCCCCCCCACTATGGGGTTTTGAGAAATTCTTATCATCTCCTCGGTTCAAGTTTTTCTCGATATCTATAATACAAAGATTTCCCCATCATTCCATTCTACCCAAAATTTTGCTCCATCTTCCTTTATAAGTTTTTCTCGATAATACAAAGACTCCAGCTCCTTGGTTCAAGTTTTTTGGATTTCCCCCCTCTAGGGTTAAGCATTCAAATGAACTCCCCCTATGAGGCTGGTACTTTCTCTTACTACAGGCTAAACAAGTGTTGTGACGTCACCCCACCTGTGTTTATCTCAGCGGGTCAGTTGACGTAATGTGATGGACCTCACACACACAGGCTGAATCTTGTCGAACTTCCCCCTATGTCAGTGACGCACATGTGAACCACACACACAGGCATGAACTTGTCGTGCAGGCAATAAAATGCATGATAAAACATACTGATACACAATATTTTTATTTATTTTTATAAACCAATGCATTTCATATACATCCAACAAAAAAATTAATTGAAAAAGGGCTACAATTCATTGACTAAAATTCAACATATTTTTCCTTTTGAAGAAATTCTGTGCATTCTAGTTCTGCCCCCCTCCCCCCGTTCTTCTTCTCGTCGTCACCATCTCAGCATTGCACATTTAATTACAACAGGGGGAAAACATTACACATTTATCTCTTAATCCCAGGAAAATCCCAATATATTCGCCAACATTTTTTTTTCGTTAATACCCACAACAATCAAGACAATTTCTTACAAAAGATTCACTCTCTCAAGTCTAGACATTTTTTCTCGTTTTAAACTATTTCATCAGAAAAAGTTCTGGGAGTCTTATCTGGACCGATCTCAGATAAGTTCCTCAGGTCACTCCCCCACGAATGTACCTTCTCTCTCTCCTTACCCCTTCTCCCCCTCCAAAACCCTCATTCTCCCACCAACATTCAGACAATTTTCAGATCATAACCCACAAAATTTTTTCTCGTTTTAACTATTTCATCCAGAAAAAATAAGTCACTCACACACTTACAATTATAACCACTTTTCGTAATGTCAAATAGACACAATTTTAATATTACGAATTTAATACGGCACACTCACACCCACCTCACTTTACTTTGAACCACACTTCAAAACATCTCTTAAATCATGAATACTCAGACAAAAATAACTTTAAACATTTTCCAAACAACACTGAAACACTTCCAAAATATCATTTTGAATACTCCCAATAAGATTTGAACAACTGCTTGATTTATCTACACTTACATTTATTCATTAAAATTACAACTCATCCCAAACTCCTCCCTCATTCTCCAGATTTTTACAACAGTATCCACAAAAAACTAACTCAAACGGCTATCAATTACCTTTGAATGCTCCAAAAACATCATTAAAACACAGCCAAATCACCAACTGAATTACTCCCGACACCTTTATTAAATTACTCGGTGGCACATTCATGTTGTGAACATCTTCAAAAAACACCTTTGAATAGTCTCAAACGCCATTTGAGTTCTCAATAATAACACAACTGATACTACCTAAAACACACGCTGTATACAGTCAAAACACAACAAAAATCACCATAAACAAAGATCAAAACATCACAGACTACACCAATTTTCACACAAATCCCCCTCAATTCACTATAACCAAGTTGATTACCCTATTTCTATAGTACACTCACTCCAACTAAGATATAACATGAATGCCAAAAAAAAAAAAAAAACCATGAACACTCAATCCAAACACACGAAAACTTACAACAGAATCACCTCTTTTCGCGGTATCTCTAGTTCGAAACAACGCCAAACCCACAAACACCCACATCCCACAACACCCACAATCCCACGCAATTTTTTTCGTTTTAACTAATTTTCTCAGGAAAAAGTCATTCAACAATCCACAAATTATAACCACTTTTTCGGCATCAATGTTCGTCAAAACAATTACCCACAACCCTAATCACTTACATTTTATTCACATTTATTCCATACAAAGTTTTCCCCTTCTTTTTACTGTGAATCTTCAAAATGTATGCACATTCCTCACTACATTAACTAAATTTCTAATTAAAATCCTCTCCATACCCATCTCCTTGTATCCACATAAATTGATAATTTTACTCACAAACAACTAATCATCTCACTACCCAAATACTGCGATATGTTACTACACCCTCCATTCTTATCCAATGCATCATAAACTTTTCTCTTATATAATTTCTTTTGAAATTGTCACAAATTACCTTTATTTTTCTGTAAAATCCCCCCCATATTTTCATTAAATTCTCTAATACCACACACCATACCCCTCTCCATTCAGCCCACATTTCGCTTCACATCCACTCACCCATGCTCCAAGCACACATCTTCAGAGCAATCACAAAAATCACATTTCACTCCAACAAATTGCATTTTTATCATCACCCAGTCTCTAATCACTAAATCACTGTAACCTTGATATCACAAAAATTCATATAACCCACCTTAACCACGCACACAGGGACTTTTCTTTGAACACTACCAAAGGCAACCAAACAATTTACCTTGACTACTCCAAAAAACATCATTCGAACGCACCACCCTCGCATTTTTTTATTAATTAGCACGAAACACATCCAACTAAGATATGATATAATCACATTTTTAGCCAACATACACTAGATTTCGGTAATATGAACAAAATGTTGGGATTAACATTAGAATATTTCCAAATACGTTGGAGCACATTCAAAAAATATATTGGAACATTCCAAAATACAGTAGAGTACTCCAGGAATTACTTTGAACGTCTCAATTTTTTGATATTTCACAAAATTAGTTTTGGAGACTACTCTTAAATCGAATATTATTTTTCTCCGTGTGGTAAACACACTAATGAGTAGAAATATTCAGTCGATTTCTGGATAGAAACAAAATCCTAACTCTGAGGAGGCTTCCTTGAGCTATATGGCTTACCTCAAGTATTGCATCATGATTTTTTTACGCAATCCCTCCAGCGACGCATGAAATGGTGTTCACACCCAAGGTAGCATTTAAGATAATCATCTCTTTCCAGACCACTGTGTCATCTTGTGCTAACAATTTGGTGAGGTTACAAGGGGATGTAGACACCATGTGAAATTAACTTAAATGAGATATAAATTTGTATTGCTCCCTCAATAACTTTTATCTGGTAAGGTTTGATTATATTTAAAATTCTTCATGTCTTAAAAATTTTATTAAACTTTTCTCTTTTTAATGAATGAATGTCATCATATATTATTAATCTTTGGAGTAACAACAAGCTCTAAACATAATAAATCCTCCCCGCAAGTCTTGTTGCTTCCAAGCCCCCGTCACAGTCGGTACCTGTAAATGTTAATATTTTTTTATTTTCATTAGCATATAATGGGGAGATGTAATTGGGATCATCACCTGTTAAAGATATAAAACCAAACTAAAAGTTACATATTTTTTTACTATCCCAAAACACATTGCCTCTCAAGTGTTACATCAGTATTCTTCTCTTAACTTAAATATCTTCCCATTATTGACTTAAAAGCATACATAATCATACTGAAGTTCCCTTATACTTAAATGAATTATAAGCGTGTGTTAACTTAAATGATGTAAGTATTATGGTAGACATGATTCTTTGGTGTTCAGGTTAGAGAGAGAAGGCCGAATGTTAAGTGACACATTTCAAGGAAGAGGTAAAATATGAGTTATGTATATTAGTTCTCAAAAATATGTTTCTCTGCTCTTCAAGTTATAATTTACTTCCTCATAATAATTTAATTGAATTAAGTCTCTGATACAAGGTAAATAATTTGAATTATCTCATGACGAGATACCAAGCACTTCCTCAGTTCTTAGAGACAAAATACGCTTCGAATCATATCCTAATTCTTGACCTTTGTTATGTTATCTCATTTCTTCTTTGGATAAAACCTTGTGTGGAGAAATACCCTTCTTTCCTTAAAATTTCATTAACATTATCTTCGAGTATGGGTTTTATAATGTGTTTTCCTGTTATAATCTTTTGAAGTTTCATACCTCCCAATACCTTTCAGAAAGATAATCCTCCTCTTATATTGTTATTGTCTTTAACAACTTTTTATGACTCTCTCCATGGTTTCCTTGAAAATCTTAGTCTGTCGGCGATAGTATCTTTCTTTTAAAACCATTCGCCAAATGGGACCTCTCTTGGATTTATAATTAAATTTTGAGAAATGGTTTTTTCCTCCAATGGTCCAGCAATACCAAATTGGCTTATTATGGTGATATATAAGGAAGATTCAATTTTTCTTTGATCCAGTGAGGTTCAACTCGATAAAAGTTCCGAAAGTCATCACGATCTTCAACTCTGCATCTTTCAGATTAAATAATGGTTTCTCTACTCCGAATGACATCAGCTAAGGATATTCCTACCCAAATAATAACGTGACACCCATATCCTTTTTCTAGCAATCACAATTCGCCAGGAAAAATAATGCAAGGGCGTGTTGTCACGACAATTATTTTTCATCATACAATTTTGCTTGCTTCAATTTTAAAATATTTTTCCATCGCGCTATTAGTCTGTCTCCATTTTTCGTTGAGATGGTTCTAGTCGGACCTGGTTGAAGAGGTACTAATGTATGAACAACAAAGATCAGGAGATGGTTTATTCTCATAACCATTGCTCCAGATGTTCATGATCTCTTTTCAGTTGCCTAATAAGGTTTTGAGAATGATTAGTGAAATAAACAAAAAAATGTATTATAGAGATATTTTATTTGTTCATATTTTTACAATATGATATACGCAATATGTCTATGGACGTTTTTGTATTCCTTTGCTTGCATATCTAAATCATGAAATGATTTTAAGATATGCAGGCCAATCACCTCCGGATTGATGCACATCAATTCCTTCTGGAAACACAATTTTTGCATTATAATCCGTTGTGGATCTGTATCTAACTTCACTTAACACCGATCATTCAAGCACTCATGAATATAATCTCACGGAGCCGCCTTTCTTTGTTATCTAAATATTTGCATGACTATATTGTAGTAGGTCTTTATCAACTTTACAGTTCAATATAATACGTATGTGGAGGTCCCCATAGCCATTCTGTGCGAAACATAATTGGCAATTCATGGGGTTATTTTTCCATTATTTACAAATTTTTTGCTCCCAATTTATACGTGTTGACTTCACGCTTGTCTAAATTTGCGCTTTTATGGACATTCAGGTGATCTAATTAAATATGGATTGCTATAGTGGTAAACCTGGGCTTAAAACATCAGCTAGACCTCCCTTTTTTCAATTTAACAGCACTACAATTTGCTTCTGACTTAAAGATTTTTATCACTGCCACTTAAAACTTTTGTAATATTACCTTTCATTAACGAAAGATTTTTTCTTCATCTTTGTGCTTCTTTACTGTAATTTTGATAAAATATTGTTTTATATCACAAAAATTAAGTTTGTTACTCAACAAATGAAAAAAAAAATATTTCTCATTAGAATTTCTAAAATTACATTGTGGGGTGAATTTACTCAATAATATCTCATTAAAAACTCACCGCTCAAAATCTTCCATTGCTATAAAGCATTTTCTTTATCGGTGAGATATGTTCAGTAAACTTCACTTAGTTTGGAGGCGTTGTGATCAAGGTTTTCTATCGAATTAATCATTTCTTTATCAGGATCAAGTGATTTGTAGAATTTTTGCTTCTGGAACACATTTTTCACATTGTAACTTCCACTATTAAATGAACTTTTCCTCTTGTTAACTTTTCAAAAACGGATGACTCTAACACAAATTTTTTTTAGACTTTAACAAAAATCTCACTTGAATTTTTACAGTCCAGGGTGAACTTACGTTGATCTGAAGTCTCAATCTAATAATCTTGTAACTCAATGAGATGTGTCTTTTTATACTCTTTTCCACCACGAGGGTTGTCGAGTTAGTAGTTTTTATAAACTGTAGGTGTAGAGAAATTTGTACCTGAAAAACACTACGTGGCATTACATGACGATAGGTGAATGAACCTAACGGATTAGTGTCATACAGGATGGGGTGAGTTAATATTTGTGGATTTTGTTTGCTAGGAGGTGAAGAAGAAAGAATCTTAAGTGGAATGATATAAACTTTAATATCCAGAGGAGGTGATCTTAGCAGAAAAAGTTGTATTGTGGAGATAGATGAACAAACCCCCATAGGGGAACTTCGCCAAGTGTGTTGATTCTAGCAAATGATTGGAATTGGTAATGCGTTTGTTGGGTTCCTGTTAGAGTGTAATCTTACTTACTTCATGGTAATTATGACTTGAAATTACTTATTAGATGGTACATACTTGGAAATGCAATTAAAGGTAAGATAATTGTCAATGAGTATCGTCGACGTCATGCTTTTTAGTTCATTTAAGTTAATAAGGGGAAGATACATGTTCTATCCTGGTTTTAACGTGTTGCGGGGATTAGTGACGTTCACAAGCAGTAGTAAGTGTTGCCAAAAATAATATTGTTGAATATTCTTTTTACTGAAAAATAAGGAATGTTATACAATGGCTAAACATATTATTTGAATATATACAATGGATAATATATATGCTTTGAAGTAATACACCTGTAATGTGTATTTGTATTATTAAAAAAAATGATATTCGATGTGACAACGAGTGAAAATTTTGGTATAGAATATTTGGAGTGTAAATGGTTAGGAATCGCTGAGCAGAAGAAAATGAAAGTTGGAGGTGGTTGCACAAAACTACTTAGTGTGGTGTTCAAAGAAATGTTTATACAATAAGAGAGTCGAATCCCATTCAAAAAAGAGTTGATGCAGAACATGTTCTCTCAAAGAGTTGTTTGTAGTGAGGTACGAGAAATGGACTCAACGATGGAGTGAAGAATTATTGGAAGAATTTAATTGTTACGAGAATGTGAAAATGGAGAAAAGAGCTCTTTATCTCTCAAACTTTTATTCTACCAAAGGCCAAAAAATTAGAATGTATGAAAATGGATTTTGAAATGGGCTGATTCCTTGTTTAGGTAAGTATAATGAATTTTCATTTAATATTATTTAGCAACTTTTATGTGTATGGGAGAGATTGTGTGTAAGTCTTCCCCAGACATTGTCAAGGGAACTGACATGGAAAAGCATCTAATATGGGGAAACTTGGCGATTCATTGTTATTTGTGAAACGGTTTGAAAGATCTTCCTTGGTTGGGAATTTCCAACACTGTCATCAACTCTTAAGGAAGATGGTGAATCAGTGAGTGAAAAGAATTTCAACGAGTTTAAAATTGGTTAGAAAAATGAACATGATTCGCATGGAATTCATTGGATTGAAATGTAACGGAGTAGTGAACAATCTGTATATTTATATTATGATTTGGAAAAAAACAATATATCTGAAAACTTTGTCAGTCACAATATTTTAAATGAGACAGTATTAATCGTGCCTTTTTGCATAGGTGGTACAACACAAAGAAGTGGAAATTAATTTGGAGAGAGCTTTTCACGATATTTAATACAATATTTTAAAAACACCTTGAACCTAGTGTGGTGAAGTAACTTATGTAAGCAAAATTAATTTACCTTGTATCAGGGTTTAATTATTTTAAAATTATTATTATGAGGAAGTAATTATAATGAAGGAGAGAGATTATATTTGGGCTAAAAATATATAATTCATATTTACCTCTTCGTAAATCTGTGTTCCATTTCGGCCTTTTTCTCTCTACCTGAACCACCAGAATCATGTCTACCATAATACTTACATCTTTAAGTTAACAACACGCTTTTATTTCATTTAAGTTAATAGGGGACACAGTTATGATTATGCTTTTAATGTCATAATGGGAAGATATTTTAAGTTAACGAGAAGAATACGGATTAAACACTTGAGGGCATATGTTTGGCGATAGTGAAAAAAATATGTAATTTTAGATGGTTTATATCTTTTACAGGTGTGATGCAAATTTCTCCCATTATATGCTAATTGAAATAAAAAAATTTTAACATTTAAGGTACGAGTCGACGGGGCTTGGAAGAAACAAGACTAGACGGGAGGATTTATGATGTTTAGAGTGTGTTGTTTTACACCAAGATTAATATTTTATGATGTTTCATTCATTAAAAAGAGAAATGTTTAATAAAAATTTTTTAAGTCTTGATGAATTTTAGATTCAAATCAAATGTTAATCTCATTTAAGATAATTTCATGGGTCTGTCTGCCCTGTGACCTCACCAAATTTTAGCACAAGAGGACACAGCTTGGTCTGGAAAAGAGATGATTATCTTAAATCTACCTTGGGTGGTGAACAACATCTTCATGGCGTCGCTGGAGGGGATTGTAAAAAAATCATGATTGAAATACTTTGAGGTAAGCCATATGAGCTACAGGTGTTCTCAGATTAGGATTTTCGTTTATATCCAGGAAATCGACTGAACTAATTTCTACCTTGAGTGTGTTTACCAACAAGAAAAAATATTGTTCGATTTTTTAAGATAAAGTCTCCAAAACTAATTTTGTGAAATATCCAAAAATGGAGAAGTTCAAAGTACTTCTGGAGTACTCTACTGTATTTTGGAAGTTGGTTCAATTATTTTTGTATGTGCTCCAACGTATTTGGAAATGTTCTAATGTATCCAGTCTTTTGTCATATTACGGATAATCGAGGGGAATGTGGCTTAAAATGTGATTTATATCATATCTTAGTTGGATGTGTTCGTGATAGATATTAAAAAAAATGATGGGGCGTGTTCGAATGAAGTTTTTGGTGTATTTTCCAATGGTAATTGTTGGTGTTTTTTGGTAGTGTTCAAAGATAAAGTGTGTTGTCTGTGTTGTGTGTTAGGTGGTCACAGAATTTTTGTGAATATCTTGGTTACCAGTGATTTTAGTGGATTTGAGATGGGTGATGAGATGCATTTGTGGATGTGAAATGTGAATTTTTTGTGTTTGTTCTGAAGAGGTGTGTTGGAGTCGGTTATGTGAGTGGAGTGAGAAATGTGGGTGAGATGGAGAGGGGGGTTATGGGGAGGGTTGTATTGAAAGTTAATGAAATATGGGGGGATTTTACTTGAAATAAAGTAATGTGTGTGAATATTTTAAAAGAAATTATAGAAGTGAAAAGTTATGATGCATTGGAAAAATAGAATGGAGGGTGTAGAACATGTAGCGTAGTTGGTAGTGAGGATGATTAGTGTGATTTTATTATCAATTTATGATGGATTCAAGGAGATGGGTATGGAGAGGTTTTATTAGAATTTTTAGTAATGTAGTAGTGGATGTGATTACATTTTTAAGATTCAGTAAAAAGAAGGGGAAAATTATGTATCGAATAATTGTGAATAAATTGGTAAGTGTATTAGGGGGGGTTGTGGGTATTGTTGTCGGACTAGGGATGATGCCGAAAAAATGGTTATAAAGTTGTGGGTTGTTGTTGTGACTTTTTCTGTTGAAATTAAATTTTGTTAAAACGAGAAAAAATTGTGGGATTGTGGGTGTTGTGGGATGTGGGTGTTTGTGGTGTTCGTGGGTAGTGGGCGGTGCCTGTAGAACTAGACGAGACCGAAAAAAAAAGTGATTCTGTTTATTAAGTGTTCTGTGTTGTTTGGATTGTGTTCATGTTTTTTTTTTTTTTTTTGCATTAAGTTATTTCTTAGTTGGAGGTTGAGTGTACTCAGAGAAAATGGTAATCGTCTTGGTTTATAGTGAGTTCGAGGGGAATCTGTGTGAAAATTGGTGTTTGTCTGTGATTGTTGATATAGTTTATTGTGAGTTTGGTTGTGTTTTGACTGTATTCGTGGCGTTTTAGTAGTATACAGTGGTGTGTTTGGGGAGTACCAAAAGGTGTTTGGTTGGGACTATTCAAAAGGTTGTTTTTGAAGGTGTTAAATGATGTTGCCTAGAGTAATGTATGAGGTGTTCTGGCCGGGAGTATTCCGTGGTGATTTGACTGTGTTCGAATGATGTTTTTGAGTATTCAAGGTAATTAATGGTGTTTGGAATTAGTTTTTTGTGAAACTGTTGTAAAAATCTGGAGAATGAGGGTGGACCAGAGGAGTGTGGTGGATATGAGTTGTAATATTTTTGAAATAATATAAGTGTAGATAAATCAGAGATGTCAAATCTTATTTGGGAGTATCAAAATGATATTTGGAAGTGTTTCAGTGTAGTTTGGAAAATGTTAAAGGTATTTTTGGATCTTATGGAGTGTTTTGAAGGTGTTCAAGTAAAGTGGCGTGTGTGTGTGCGTCGTTGTGCGTTATAACTTTGTTAATATGTAAATTTGTGTACTAGTGATTTTTTCGATAAAGTGGTTATAAGTTGTAAGTGTTTGTGGTGGACTTTTTTGATGAAATAGTTTTTAAAGGAGAAAAGATTGTGGGTTATGGGAAGAATTGTGAGATGTTGGTGGGAGTGTGAGGGTTTCGGAGGGCGGGGAGAAGGGGTAAGGAGAGAGGTTACTTCGTGGGGGAGTGACCGAGATGTTATCTGAAGATAGGTCAGTTAAGATTCGCCGGGACTTTTTTGATGAATATCTGACTGAGAAGCCTGAGCTTGGTACCATCTGCAGTCATAAGACTGCCATCCCCATGAGCCCTTGAGGCGGGGTAGATGGCAGACCAGAGGCCTAGATTCTCCTACGAGCCCCGTGAGGGCGGGGATATGTGGCTAGGCTGGGGACACTTGGTCCCAAAGTGAGGAGGTACTATACCTCCTCCCATGGGAGACTTTAAGTCTCGAGACACTCCCCAGATAGGGAGCCAAGGCCGGGTCAACCACTACTTGGAAAAAAAGACCGGGGCGGGAGAGAATACCCCTGCGAATAAAAAAAAAAAAAAAAAATCTAGACTTGAGGAGAGTGAATCTTTTGTAAAGAAATTGTGAAATTGTTGTGGGTATTAACGAAAAAATTGTGGAAATTATTTGGGTTATCCTGGGTTAGAGTGAAATGTGTAATGTTTTCCCTATGTTGTTTTGGAATTGTGGGAATGCTAGATGCGTGACGATGAAGAAGATCCAGAACAAAAATGCACAGAATTTTCTTCAAGAGAAAAAGAATTACTCTATATTGATTTTAGTCAATGAATTGTACCTTTTTTCAATGATTTTTTTTGTTGGATGTATATTGAAATGCAATTTTTTGTGTTAAGAAATAAATAAAAATATGTGTATTAGTGTTTATCCTGCATTTTATTTGTCTGCTCGACAAGATTCGCTGTTGTGTGTGGTCATCACGTGGCGTCTCTGAATAGGGGGAAGCCGACAGATTCTGGTCTGTGTGTGAAGGTCATCACGTGACGTCACTGACTGCCGAGCCAAAACACAGGTGGGGTGACGTCACACTTGTATTATCGAGAAGACTTGATCCAAGGAGTTGGGAGCAGAAATTTTGGGGTGAAGTGGCTGAGGGCGGAAGGAAATCTTTGTATTATTGAATATCGGAGAAAAATTGATCCGAGGGATCATAAGAATTTCGAAACCCCATAGGGAGGAATCTTAAAAAGTGATCTGAGGAAGTGGTAGTCTTTGTATTATTGATTTCGAGAAAAAACTTGATCCAAGACGTGGAGATCATAAGCAAAATTTGAAAAAAATTTGGGATGGAAGTGGGTGGTGGGAGGGGTACCCATAAGGGGGAGGAAACCCAAAAATTTGATCCGAGGAGATGGGAGAGACAAGACAAATGAAAACTCAAAAAAAATTTGAAAAAATCGGAAAAAATTAGGGGAGCGGGGGCGATCTGACGTGCTGCAGAAGGTGCTGCAGAAGGTGAGGCTTGGGCGCGAGGGCAGGCGCGGGTCGGCGCGGGTCGGCGCTGGGCGGGCCAGTCGGGGGGCATGCGGGGCAGGGCACACGGTCGGGGGGCAGTGAGTGGGGGGTTGAGGGGCGAGAGTGGTCGAGGGTGAGGTGAAGGTGGTCGAGGGTGAGGTAGTCGAGGGTGAGGTCAAGGTCGTGGTGGTTGGCGCAGACGGGCTGTCGGCTCCGGGCGGGCGCGCGGGGCACGAAGGAGTGGAGGACCGCTAAACCGCTGACCTTTTGGAGGTGACCACTGAGAGTGAGAGAAGGAGACCTTACCGTGGAGACCCACACCGTGGGAACCACTCATCGCAGAGACTGCTCTGTGAAATCATCACCACTTTATATATATATATATGTCGTGCCGAATATGTAAAACTGGTCAATTAGCAAGAATTCATTTAAAATTTAAGCCTTTCTAAAATTTTCTCTTATTACGTTTAAAAGACTTATTTTTTTCATTAATGTTGATGTTAAAAATTTATAATTGTGCACCAAAAGGAACTTAGATAACTTACCTAACCTTATTATAACAAGAACAATTTATTTAGCCTAACCCATACTAAATATATTTTAGATTTGTTCTACAGTAATTTAATACTAAAACAAAACAGTGGAATTATTTTTTTCGTTAGGTTCAGAATGATTTGGCGGCGAAATTGTTGCATACACAAATTTTTCACTTTGTCCTATTTGGCAAGATGAGAGTTGCTATTTAAGCCAAGATCGCAGTTTGCCTCTTCGGCACGACATAAATATATATGTCATGCGAGATAGGCAGACTGCCATCTTGGCTTAAATACTAACGCTCATCTTGCCATATAGAGACAAAGTGAAAATTTGTGTATCAATAATTTCGCCAAAATTCTTCTGAGCCTAACGGAAAAAAATATATTTCACTGGGTTGGTATAGTATTAAATTATTGTAAACAAATCTAAATTATATTTAGTTGGGTTAGGCTAAAATAATTGCCGCTTGTTAGAATAAGGTTAGTAGTTTTCTAAGATTCTTTTGGTGCAAATTGTAATTTTTTACATTAACACTCAGTGAAAAAAATAATATTTTTAAACGTATAGAAGAAAATTTCAGTAAAGAACTTAATTTTGAATTGATTCATTGCTAATTGACCAGTTTTAATATTCGGCACGACATATATATATATTATATATATATATATATATATATATATTATATATATATATTTTATATATATAACTATATATATATTATATATATATATATATATATATACTACATTTATAATATATTTATTATATATATATATATAAATATATATATATTATATATTTATATATATATATATATATATACATTATATATATATATACTATATTTATATATATATATATTTATATATACATATTATATATATATATATATAATATATAATATATATATATTATATATATATATATATATATATATATATGCAAATCAACCTTGAAAGAATAGAGAAAATTCCAAGCGCTTTCGTGACTACTCAATTATCAAGGATAATGTGAGTAGTCTCGATAAGCGCTGGAATTTCTCTATTCTTGCAGAGTGGTTTTTTTGCATATTTTGAAATCACCTGTTTACTGTGATCTTATTGCATATATATATATTTATATATATATATATATATATATATATTATTATATATAATATATATATTATATATATATATATATATATATATGGTGCCAAATATGAAAAACCAGTAAATTTAGCAAGAACTCATTCAAAATTAAGTCCTTCCTGAAATTTTTCTTATACGTTTAAAGATACATTTTTTTCATTAATGTTAATGTAAAAAAAATTTAATTTTGCTCCAAAAGATCTTAGAAAACTTACCTAACCTTATTATAACAAGAACAATTTATTTTAGCCTAACCCAACAAAACATTTTAAATTTGCTTACAATAATTTATTCCCTAAACAAACACAGTGAAATATATTTTTTTTCGTTAGGTTCAGAATGATTTTGGCGAAATTATTGCATACACAAATTTTCACTTGTCCTATATGGCAAGGAGCATTGCTATTTAAGCCAAGACCGCAAGTTCTGCCTATTCGGCACGACATATATATATATATATTTTATATAATATATTATATATATTATAATATATATATATATATATTAATATATATATTAAAATATATATATATTATATATTTATATATATATATATTAAGCAAATATCGCAAAACCAAGCGATACAAGATGCAAAATGGTTGCTTTGCATATTATTAAGGATGGAGTCCACCTCTGATGCAAATTGGGGGACACTTTGCCTCGGGAGAAGTGGATAAAAAGGCTTCAAGGAGAACACTTGATTTTTTCCCTGAAGTCGTTTGAATATTCCACTTCCCCTACCACCCCATCTTTTCTATTTTTTTACAAATAGATATATTACATTACATTAATATGGTACAAGAGATTTAGGAGATACATTGTTCATATAAAGATGGCATATACAGTACATGAGGTGCACATGAGATACCTATCTAGTACATGTTGTTACATGTTTGTCACTGATTATAATGCGGAAATCTCATCCAGCTCCTCAGAGCTGGGGTGCGTGCCCAAGATACAATATGCATTACCCCTCTGAACAGCAGCGGTGAGTCGCTGGAACAGAAAATTAGCTGCCCTGGGGTCCCTAGTTACCTTGATGAGTCTTATGTCTAGCTCCTTTTAAGGAAAAATAGATGCATTCTTTCCCCATGAGTCAAGGGTCTCCTAGCCCATGGAAACAAACCTACAATGATGGGCAAGTTCTCCGTATTTTCTAGACTTCTGGGACTCGCTGAAGCTGGCAGCTGCTCCTTCTTCCTCCCTGGTGTATTGGAGATAGGTATCAGCAAGGCAGATGCAAAATGTGTAGTCCCACACCAACTGCTTGCCGTCTGTCCAGGCTTGAAGTGCAATACCATCTGGACGCTTTTAGCTGCCATCAGATCTGCATAGTTGGGGTGGCTCTCTTATTGCTGGACATCTGGTTGTTGTGAGGCTCCTCTTGATAATGTTTATTAAACCCTTCATGTCTTGCAATCTTTCCCCGATTTACGGCACACGAGACCATGGTACCCGAATCGGTCTGCTGCTTACCTGCCACAAATACACCTATGTTCGGCGAGAATAGGGGTGGCAAGTCGAAGGGCAACTTCAAAGCGGATGGTCTATGGGGCGAGGGTGTGCCAAGGTAGAGTTGGGAACAGCTAACAGAATTGTACCCTGTTTGAGGAGGTCTCACTGCAGGAGGTGGCTCTATCCTTCCCTGACACACACTGAAGCAATGTTGAGACTATGTTCTCCACTACTGGGCCATCCCCGTGTGACTGTCTGTAGTTTTGGGGGTGCAGATCTAGTATTAGAGCCTGATACGAACTTTTTGGGCATGGACTCCAATATTGTCCCTAAGATGTTTAGGGAGAATCAATGCTACAAGTCCACTGAATGCAATGCATGATTTCAGGGAAAACAGGTAGCACTCTGTGATGACTTTCGAACCAATGCTTCCTAGTCTGACGGA
>NC_069402.1:20489015-20506537 GCF_026875155.1 Cherax quadricarinatus
GCACCTCAATGCTACCATCACTCGTTTCATATCTTATGACTGTAGTAGTTACTTATCCGTTATTAACACTTCACTGGACCTCTGGCAATAGTTCGCTAGTGCCAGTCGCTTGTAAGATATTCCCCTATCTACACTATATATTGTACGCTATACTTGGGGATAAGTTAGATTACTCTTATCTACAATTTAGTTCACTATGCCACTGCACATATATATCCTTGTCACTCAATATATTACTTATAGATAGATAGATCGATATTCGTTTATTTCCACTTGTGTCGACACCCGGCAATAATTCACTAGTGCTGGTCAGGTCTATTTCCCACGGTAACCGTTTCTCCACCGGCACTCTCTATGTGACACTATAATCCATATTTTCCTATTTAGCGTTCGGATTTTTAACCCCGGAGGGTTAGCCACCCAGGATAACCCAAGAAAGTCAGTGCGTCATCGAGGACTGTCTAACTTATTTCCATTGGGGTCCTTAATCTTGTCCCCCAGGATGCGACCCACACCAGTCGACTAACACCCAGGTACATATTTGCTGCTAGGTGAACAGGACAACAGGTGTAAGGAAACGTGTCGAAATGTTTCCACCCGCCGGGAATCGAACCCGGGCCCTCCATGTGTGAAGCGGGAGCTTTAGCCACCAGGCCACCGGGCCTTTTTTCAAGATGTCCTCCTGTGGAAAGTGATAACCCACAGCCACTTCAAGCACCTGAACACGCTCCAACAGATCTCATCGCATCAGATAATATCTTGGAAACAATTAAAACAACAGATTCCAGGACACTCACACATATTCCCAAAGCAGCCAGTCCACATGCAGCTGGAAAACTTACAAACCTCTTAAAAAAGTAAACAATGTTTCCACTATCCTAAATGCTCTACCAACCATCAAGACACGACACAACTTGCTACTTTTTGGCAATGTCTGCTTAGCCATGCCGGAAAGAAGAGGAAAGAAGCTAGCTTCAATGATCATTAAAGCCTTAAGAGGCTTTCCTAGACCTGATAACCTCATTCATCTTCCCTGTCAATACAAAAACGGGAGAGGCAGAGCCCCCACTCACTCCACTGACAGCAAGAAAATCAGAGTCCAGATGAGCAAGAAAATTGAAGAGGGCAACACAGTGGGGGCAATCAGGATTATCACCAGCTAAGATACAGTTGCCCCCAGGGATGCTGACACTGCTGAAGCACTTAGAGGAAAGCACCCTGCCAGGGAAACCATGGGCACCAACAGTTCCAACACAGCTGTCCCCACTGTGGAACCATTGATTGTGGAAGACTCAGGCATTTACGAAGCAATAATATCATTCCCGTTTGGCTCTGCTGGGGGCTACTCTGGAATAAGGCCACAGCATTTAAAGGAAATAGTTTATCCAGTTATCAGGGAGATTGCAGAGATATTGCTTTCAGAGATCACAAGGTTCGCCAGCAATTCCTTGGCTGGTATAATTCCTGAAGAAATTAAACCTTTCTTTTTTGGTGCATCACTTTGTGCTCTTGAAAAGAAGGACGGAGGAATTAGGCCAATTGCAGTGGGCAACACTTTTTGCAGCTTCGTTTCCAAAGCTTCTGTCCGAAGTATTCACGCAGAGGTGGCTATGATGCTTCAACCAAACCAGTTTGGCTTTGGGGTCTCTCAAGGAAGTGAAGCAGTGGTTCATGCAACAAGGGCGTATATCAACAACCTGTCCGAGGACAATTCAGTGGTAAAATTAGATTTCAAGAATGCATTCAATCTTCTGAAAAGAGACGTGGTATTTGCAACTGTACAAGAGCATTTCCCTGGTCTCTTTCCTTTTGTTTTACCTGGATATAGCAAGAAATCAATGCTCCTGTTTGCAGAGCATGAAATCACATCATCAGAGGGTGTCCAGCAAGGGGATCCTCTCGCACCATTTCTCTTCTGCATAGCAGTTAGGGAAATCACAGTCAGACTGACCAGTAAGCTAAACATCTGATTTCTAGATGATGGCACACTAGCAGGTACAAAGGAGTCCCTTCTAGATGATCTTAAACAGGTGATGACGCGGGGACAGGAAATGGGTCTCATCCTGAATCCATCCAAATGTGAAATCATCTCAGTCAATCAACAAATGATAGATGCAGTGAGATCAAAACTACCAGGAGCATCAGTCATAGTCATTGCCCCCACAAATAGCATCTTGCTTGAAGCACCTCTGGGAAGCGATGCCATTGACACAATTCTCAGGAAGAAACTGGAAGGGTTGAGGAGAATGTAACAACGAATAGGCAATCCTGACACCCATGATGCCTTGTACCTTCTCACAAAGAGCTTGAGTCTGCCCAGGTTAACATATTTCCTAAGATGTGCACCTTCATAGAATAACCCTATACTGCACGAATATGACTTTATCTTCAGGCAGATTTTTACGAAAGTATTTAACCTTACTCTAGAAGATGGGCAATGGGACCAAGCTACACTTCCAGTCAGACTAGGAAGCATTGGTGTTCGCAAGTCATCACAGATTGTGCTACCTGCTTTCCTGTAATCATGCATTGCATTCAGTGGACTTGTAGCAGTGATTCTCCCTAAACATCTTAGGGACAATATTGGAGTCCATGACCAAAAGTTCGTTATCAGGCTCTAATACTAGATCTGCACCCCCAACAACTACAGACAGTCACACTGGGATGGCCCAGTAGTGGAGAACATAGTCTCAACATTGCTTCAGTGTGTGTCAGGGAAGGATAGAGCCAGCCTCCTGGCAGTGAGACCTCCTCAAACAGGGTACATTCTGTTAGCTGTTCCCAACTCTAGCCTTGGCACACGCCTCGACCCATAGACCATCCGCTTTGGAAGTTGCCCTTCGACTTGCCACCCCTATTCTCGCCGAACATAGGTGTATTTGTGGCAGGTAAGCAGCAGACCGATTCGGGTACCATGGTCTCGTGTGCCGTAAATCTGAGGGAAAGATTGCAAGACATGAAGAGGTTAATAACATTATCAAGAGGAGCCTCACAACAACCAGATGTCCAGCAATAAGAGAGCCACCCCAACTATGCAGATCTGATGGCAGCTAAAAGCGTCCAGATGGTATTGCACTTCAAGCCTGGACAGACGGCAAGCAGTTGGTGTGGGACTACACATGTGCATCTGCCTTGGCTGATACCTATCTCCAATACACCAGGGAGGAAGAAGGAGCAGCTGCCAGCTTCAGCGAGTCCCAGAAGTCTAGAAAATACGGAGAACTTGCCCATCATTGTAGGTTTGTTTCCATGGGCTAGGAGACCCTTGACTCATGGGGAAAGAATGCATCTATGTTCCTTAAGGAGCTAGACATAAGACTCATCAAGGTAACTAGGGACCCCAGGGCAGCTAATTTTCTGTTCCAGCGACTCACCGCTGCTGTTCAGAGGGGTAATGCATATTGTATCTTGGGCACGCACCCCAGCTCTGAGGAGCTGGATGAGATTTCCGCATTATAATCAGTGACAAACATGTAACAACATGTACTAGATAGGTATCTCATGTGCACCTCATGTACTGTATATGCCATCTTTATATGAACAATGTATCTCCTAAATCTCTTGTACCATATTATGTAATGTAATATATCTATTTGTAAAAAAATATGAAAAGATGGGGTGGTAGGGGAAGTGGAATATTCAAACGACTTCAGGAAGAAATCAAGTGTTCTTCCTTGAAGCCTTTTTATCCACTTCTCCGAGGCTATGTGTCCCACAATTTGCATCAGAGGTGGACTCCATCCTTAATATATATGCAAAGCAACCATTTTGCATCTTGTATCGCTTGGTTTGCGATATTTGCTTAATATATATATATATATATATATATATATATATAGATATATATATATATATATAATATATATTTTAATATATATATATATATATTATATATATAAAATATATATAATATATATATATATATATTTCGTGCCGAATAGGCAGAACTTGCGGTCTTGGCTTAAATACCCAATGCCTCATCTTGCCATATAGGACAAGTGAAAATTTGTGTATGCAATAATTTCGCCAAAATCATTCTGAACCTAACGAAAAAAATATATTTCACTGTGTTTGTTTAGTAATAAATTATTGTAAGCAAATTTAAAAATGTTTAGTTGGGTTAGGCTAAAATAAATTGTTCTTGTTATAATAAGGTTAGGTAAGTTTTCTAAGATTCTTTTGGAGCAAAATTAAAATTTTTTACATTAACATTAATGAAAAAAATGTATCTTTAAACGTATAAGAGAAAATTTCAGGAAGGACTTAATTTTGAATGAGTTCTTGCTAATTGACTGGTTTTACATATTTGGCACCATATAAAATATATATATATATAAAATATATATATAATAATATATAATATATAATATATATAAAATATATATATATATATATATATATCCCATAAGATCACAGTAAACAGGTGATTTCAAAATATGCAAAACAACCCTCTGCAAGAATAGAAAATTCCAAGCGCTTTCGTGACTACTCACATTATCCTTGATAATGTGGAGTAGTCAGGGAAAGCGCTTGGAATTTCTCTTTTCCCTTTCAGAGTGGTTGTTTTTGCATATATATATTATATATATATATATATATATATATATATATATATATATATATATATATATAATAATATATGTTTTTATATATATATATATATATATATATATTATATATATATATAGTATATATATAATATATATATATATATAATATATATATATATATATATATATTATATATATATATATATATATATGTAAAATATATATATAATTATATATATAGTATATATTTATATATATATTATATATTATATTATATATATATATATTTTTATATATATATATATATATATATATATGTCGTGCCGAATATGTAAAACTGGTCAATTAGCAAGAACTCATTTAAAATTAAGTTCTTTCTGAAATTTTTCTCTTATACGTTTAAAGATATATTTTTTTCATTGATGTTAATGTAAAAAATTACAATTTTGCACCAAAAGAACTTAGAAAACTTACCCAACCTTATTATAACAAGCGCAATTTATTTTAGCTAAACCCAACTAAATATATTTTAGGGTTTGTTTACAATAATTTAATACTAAACCAACCCCGTGAAATATATTTTTTTCGTTAGGCTCAGAATGATTTTGGCGAAATTATTGCATACACAAATTTTCACTTGTCCTATATGGGGAAGATGAGCGTTTAGTATTTAAGCCAAGATGGCAAGTTCTGCCTATTCGGCATGACATATATATATATGTCGTGCCGAATAGGCAGAACTTGCGATCTTGGCTTAAATAGCAACGCTCATCTTGCCATATAGGACAAGTGGAAAATTTGTGTATGCAACAATTTCGCCAAAATCATTCTGAACCTTAACGAAAAAAAATATATTTCACTGTGTTTGTTTAGTATTAAATTACTGTAAACAAATCTAAAATATATTTAGTTGGGTTAGGCTAAAATAAATTGTTCTTGTTATAATAAGGTTAGGTAAGTTTTCTAAGTTCCTTTTGGTGCACAATTATAAATTTTTACATCAACATTAATGAAAAAAATATGTCTTTAAACGTATAAGAGAAAATTTTAGAAAGGACTTAATTTTAAATGAGTTCTTGCTAATTGACCAGTTTTACATATTCGGCACGACATATATATATATATAAGTAGTGATGATTTCTACAGAGCAGTCTCTGCGGCTGAGTGGTTCCCACGGTGTGGTCTCCACGGTAAGGTCTCCTCTCAGCTCTCAGTGGTCTCCTCCCAAAAGGTCTGCGGTTTAGCGGTCTCCTCTCCTTCCGTGCCCGCGCGCCCGCCCGAGCGACAGCCCTCTGCGCCAACCCACGACCTTGACCTCACCCTCGACTACCTCACCCTCGACCACCTTCACCTCACCCTCGACCACCTCGCCCTCAACCCCCCACTCACGCCCCCCACCTGTGCCCCGCATGCCCGCCCGACTGGGGCCCGCCCGCGCCGACCCGCGCCGACCCGCGCCTGCCCTCGCGCCCGCCTGCACCTTCTGCAGCACCTTCTGCAGCATCGTCCAGATCGCCCCCGCTCCCCTAATTTTTTCCGATTCTTTTCAAATTTTTTTTGAGTTTCATTTTCTTGTGCTCTCCATCTCCTCGGATCAAATTTTTTGGGTTTCCCCCTATGGGTACCCCTCCCACCACCCACTTCCATCCCAAATTTTTTCAAATTTTCTTATGATCTCCACTTCCTTGGATCAAGTTTTTCTCGATATCAATAATACAAAGACTCCACTTCCTCAGATCAACTTTTTTAGATTCCTCCCTATGGGGTTTCGAAATTCTTATGATCTCCTCGGATCAAGTTTTTCTCGATATCAATAATACAAAGATTTCCCCGTCAGCCACTCTTTCCTCTAACCCAAATTTTTCTGCTTCCCCCCCTGTGGCCCTATGAGTTTTTCCCCGATAATTTTTACAAGTGGACGTACCCCACCGTGTTGTGGGCGCATGCGGTCACTAATACACACAATTAATTTGTTTCCCCTGTTTCATTAACGCCAAAAAAAAATATGAAAAAAAGGTAAATTTCATTGCAAAGACAATATAGAGAAAACACTAAAAAATTTTTTTTTTTTATTTCTCTTTTCCCCCATTACATCCAACAAAAAAACATTGAAAAATTAAAATTTTTCATTGATAAAATCAAATAATTAAATTTTTTTCTCTTTAAAAATTCCTTTTTCATTTTTGTCTGGATTTTTTTTTTTGTTTTCCTTTTCTCAGCCCCTTTCCAAATGGGAAAACCCCTTGCCCATTTTCCCCCTTAAAACCCATGGGGTATATAACCCCTATTTCCCCCAATTTTCGTTAAAACCCCCCATTCACTTTCTTTAAAAAGATTTCACACCCCCCTAAAGGGGGCTAGATAATTTTCTCGTTTTTAACTATTTTCATCAGAAAAAGTCCGGCGAATCTTAACTGACCGATCTCAGATAACATCTCAGGTCACTCCCCCACGAAGAAACCCTTTCTCTCCTTACCCTTCTCCCCCCCTCCGAAACCCTCACACCCCCACCAACACTCACAATTTTCACTCATAACCCACAATTTTTCTCTTTTTTAAACTATTTCATCCAGAAAAAGTCACCACAACACTTACAACTTAAAAACCACTTTTCGATAAAATTCACTAGACACAATTTTACATATTACAAAGTTAATACGCACACACACACACACACACCTCACTTTACTTTGAACACCTTCAAAACACTTCTTCATGAAATCAAAAAACCTTTAAACATTTTCCAAACAACTGAAAAAACTTCAAAATATCATTTTAAATACTCCCAAATAAGATTTGACATCTCTGATTTATCTACACTTATATTATTTCAATAAATTACAACTCATCCCCCAAACTCCTCCCTCATTCTCCAGATTTTTACAACAGTATCACAAAAACTAATTCAAACACCATTAATTACCTTTGAATACTCCAAAAACATCATTCGAACACAGTCAAATCACCACGGAATACTCCCAGAACACCTTCATAAATACTCTTGCACATCATTTGAACACCTTCAAAAACACCTTTGAATAGTCTCAAACACCATTTGAGTACTCCCAAACACACCACTGTATACTACTAAAACGCCACTGAATACAGTCAAAACACAACCAAAATCACAATAAACTAAGATCAACATCACAGACTAACACCAATTTTCACACAAATCCCCTCAAATCACTATAACCAAGACGATTACCAATTTTCTGGTACACTCCCCTCCAACTAAGATATAACATGAATGCAAAAAAAAAAAAAAAAAAACTTTGAACACAATCCAAACCACACAAAACCAAACTTTTTTTTCGGTATCTCTAGTTCGACAGCAACGCCCCACAACCCACAACCCACAACACCCACATCCCACAACACCCACAACCCACAATTTTTTCTCGTTTTAACTAATTTCATCAGAAAAAGTCACAACAACAACCCACAACTTATAACCACTTTTTCGGCATCACTAGTCCGACAACAATACCCACAACCCTAATCACTTACCAATTTATTCACAATTTATTCGATACATATTTTTCCCCTTCTTTTTACTGAATCTTATATGTAATGCACATTCCTCACTACATTACTAAAATTCTAATAAAATCCTCTCCATACCCATCTCCTTGTATCCACATAAATTGATAATATACTCACAACTAATCATCTCACTACCCAACTACTGCGACATGTTTCTACACCCTCCATTCTTTTCCAATGCATCATAACTTTTCACTTCTATAATTTCTTTTAAAATATTCACACATTACCTTTATTTTCAGTAAAATCCCCCCATATTTCATTAAATTCTAATACAACCCCCCCATACCCCTCTCCATCTCACCCACATTTCTTCACATCCACTCACCCGTCTCCCAACACACCTCTTCAGAACAAACACAAAAATCACATTTCACATCCACAAATGCATCTCATCCCCCCATCTCAAATCCACTAAAATCACTGTAACCAAGATTTCACAAAATTCTGTGACCACCTAACACACACACAGACAACTCATTTTAAATTTTTGAACACTACCAAAAACACCAACAATTCCCATTGAATACTCCAAAAAACATCATTCGAACACCCCCATCATTTTTTTTTATTAATATATCACGAACAACATCCAACTAAGATATGATATAAACCCACTTTTTAAGCCACATTCCCTCGATTTCCGTAATATGAACAAATAAACTGGGATAACTTTAGACATTTCCAAATTACGTTGGAGCACATTCAAAAATATATTGGAACACTTCCAAAATACAGTAGAGTACTCCAGAATTACTTTGAACGTCTCCATTTTTGGATATTTCCAAAATTAGTTTTGGAGACTTTATCTTAAAATCGAACATTATTTTTCTTGTTGGTAAACACACTCAATGGTAGAAATATTCAGTCGATTTCTGGATAGAAACAAAATCCTAACTCTGAGAGACTCCTTGAGCTCATATGGCTTACCTCAAAGTATTGCATCATGATTTTTTTACAATCCCCTCCAGCGACGCCATGAAATGGTGTTCACACCCAAGGTAGATTTAAGATAATCATCTCTTTCCAGACCAACTGTGTCCTCTTGTGCTAAAATTTGGTGAGGTCACAGGGCTGACAGACACCATGAAATTAACTTAAATGAGATATAACATTTGATTGATTTAAAATTCATCATGTCTTAAAAATTTTTATTAAACATTTCTCTTTTTAATGAATGAATCATCATATATTATTAATCTTGGTGTAACAACACACTCTAAACATCATAAATCCTCCGCTCTAAGTCTTGTTCTTCCAAGCCCCGTCACATCGGTACCTGTAAATGTTAATATTTTTTTTATTTCATTAGCATATAATGGGGAGAAATTTGCATCATCACCTGTAAAAGATATAAACCAACTAAAAGTTACATATTTTTTTCACTATCCCAAACATATGCCTCTCAAGTGTTACATCAGTATTCTTCTCGTTAACTTAAATATCTTCCCATTATTGACTTAAAAGCATAATCATACTGTGTCCCCTTATTAACTTAAATGAATTAAAAGCGTGTTGTTAACTTAAATGATGTAAGTATTATGGTAGACATGATTCTTGGTGTTCAGGTAGAGAGAAAAGGCCGAAATGGTGACACATTTCACGAAGAGGTAAATATGAGTTATATATATTAGCCCAAATATATATCTCTCTCTTCAAGTTATAATTACTTCCTCATAATAATAATTTAAATTAATTAAACCACTGATACAAGGTAAATAATTTTGCTTACCTTATAAGTTACTCACACATTAGGTTCAATGTTTTTAATATATTGTTTAATATCTGTGAAAAGCTCTCTCCAAATTAATTTCCACTTCTTTGTGTTGTACCATCTATGCAAAATGCACGGATTATACTGTCTATTAAATATTTGACTGACAAAGTTTTCAGATATATTGTTTTCCAAAATATAATATACCAGATTGTCACTACTCCGTTACCATTTCATCAATGAATTCATGCGAATCATGTTCATTTTCTAACCAATTTTTAACTCGTTGAAAATTCTTTTCACTCAATGATTCACCATCTTTCCTTAAGATTTTTGATTGACAGTGTTGGAAAATTCCAACAAGGAAGATCTTTCACCGTTTCACAAATAACAATGAAATCGCCAAGTTCCCATATTAGATGCTTTCCATGCAGTTCCCGACAATGTCGGGGGGGTGACTTACACACAACTCTCCCATACACATAAAAAGTTGCTAAATAATATTAAATGAAAATTTCATTAAACTTACCTAAACTAGGATCAGCCATTTCAAAATCCATTTTCATAATTAATTTTTTGGGCTTTGGTATAATAAAAGTTTGAGATAAATGACTTCTCCATTCACATTCTCGTAACAATAAATTTTCCAATATTTCTTCACTCCATCGTTGAGTCATTTCTCGTACCTCAGCTACAATCACTTCTTTTGAGAGAACATGTTCTGCATCAACTCTTTTTTGAATGGGTTCGACTCTCTTAATTGTATATAACATTTCTTTGAACACCACACTAGTATGTTTTGTCGCAACCACCTCCATATTTCTTCTTCTGCTCAAGCGATTCCTTACCATTTCACTCCAAATATTTATACCAAAAATTTCAATCGTTGTCATCATCGAATATCATTTTTTTAATAATACAAATACACATTACAGGGGATTTCTTCAAAGCATATATATTATCCATTGTATATTTCAAATAATATGTTTAGCCATTGTTAACTTTCCTTATTTTTCAGTAAAAAGAAATATTCAGACAATATTTTTTTTGGCAACACTTACTACTGGCTTGTGACGTCACTATCCAGCAACACGTTAAAACAGGATAGAACAGGTATCTTCCCCTTATTAACTTAAATGAACTAAAAGCATGACGTCACGATACTCATTGATCAAATTATCTTACCTTTAATTGCATTTCCAAGTATGTACCATCGGTATAGTAATAACAAGTCATAATACCATTGAAGTAAGTTATGATTACACTCTACAGGACCCAACAAACGCATTACCAATTCCAATCATTTGCTAGAAATCAACACACTTGGCGAAGTTCCCCTATGGGGGTTTGTTCATCTATCATCCACGATACAACTTTTCTTGCAAAGGGACACCTCCTCTGGATATTAAATTTTTATATTCATTCCACTTAAGATTCTTCACCTCAGCAAACAAATCCAACAAATATTTAACTCTCCCCATCCTGTATGACACTAAACTCGTGTAGGTTCATTCACCTATCGTCATGGTAATGCCACGTAGTGTTTTTCATGGAACAAATTTCTCTACACATACAGTTATAAAAACTACTAACTCGACAACCCTCGTGGTGAAAAGAGTATAAAAAGACACATCTGCATTGAGTTACAAGAGTATTTAGATGGAGACTTCAGATCTACGTAAGTTCCCTGGACTGTAAAAATTCAAGTGAGATTTTTGTTATAGTCTAAAAAAAATTTGTGTTAGAGTCATCCTGTGTTTAAGTTAACAAGAGGAAAAGTTCATTTAATAAGTGGAAGTTACATGTGAAAAATTTGTTACAGAAGCAAAAGTGTCTACATATCACTGATCTGATAAAGAAATGATTAATTCGATAGAAGACCTTGATCACAACCCTCCAAAACGAAGGAAGGTGACTGAACAATATCTCACCGATAAAGAAAAAGCTTATAGCAATGGAAGATTTTGAGCGTGAGGGTTTTTTAAAGAGATATTATTGAGTATATTCACCCACAATGTAATTTTTTAGAAATTCTAATGAGAAATATTTTTTTTTTTTATTTGTTGAGTAAAAAACTTAAAATTTTTTTGATATAATACTATTTTTATCAAAATTACAGGTAAAGAAGCAACAAAAGATGAAGAAAAATATCTTTCGTTAATGAAAGGTAATATTACAAAAGATTTTAGTTGGCAGTGATAAAATTTTTAAATACAGCAAGCAAATTGTTGTGCTGTTAAATTGAAAAAGGGAGGTCTTGCTGATGTTTTAAGTCAGGTTTTTTCCACTTAGCAATCCATATTTATTTAGATCACCCGGATGTCATAAAGCAAATTTAGCAGTGAGTCACTCGTGATAAATTTGGGAGCATAAAATTTGTAAATAATGGAAAAAATAACCCCCTGAATGCCAATATGTTCGCACAGTATGCGATGGGACCTCCACATAAGTATTATATGAACTGTAAAGTTGATAAGACCTACTACAATACATGCAAATATTTAGATACAAAGAAAGGTCGTGAGATTATATTCAATGAGTGCTTGAATGATCTTGTTAAGTGGTTATTAACAGATCCCAACGGGATATAATGCAAAAAGTTGTGTTTCCAGAAGGAATTGGATGTGCTTCAGCCGGAGGTGATTGGCATGCATATCTTAAAATCATTCATGATTTTAAGATATGCATGCAAAGGAATTAAAAAAACGTCATAGAAATATTGTTATCATTATTGTAAAATATGACAAATAAAATATCTCTATAATACTTTTTTTTGTTTTATTCAAAAATCATTCTAAAACCTTATTAGGCAACTGAAAAGAGATCATACATCTGGCAGCAATGGTGATGAGTATAAACATCTCTGATCTTTGTTGTTCATACATTAGTACCTCTTCCACCAGGGTCCGACTAACCATCTCAAGAAAATGGAGACAGACAATAGGATGGAAAAAATTTTAAAAATTGAAGAAGGAAAATTGTATGATGAAAAAATTGTCGTGACAACCCTGCATTATTTTTTTATGCGAATTGTGTTGCTATAAAAGGATATGGTGCAAGTTATTATTTTTGGGGAAGAAATATCCTTATGCTGATGTGCATCGGGGTAGAGAACCATATTTAATCTGAGAAGATGCAGAGTTTTGAAGATCGTGATACTCCCGGAACTGTTTTTCGAGTTTGAACCTTCACTGGATCAAAGAAAAATGAACTTCCTTATTAGCAGCCCCTAATAAGCCAATTTGGTATTGCTGGACCATTGGAGGAAAATTTCCATTTCTCAAAAATTTTAATTGAAAAATCAAGAGATTCCCATTTGGCGAATGGTTTAAAGAAAGATACTATCGCAGACAGACTAAGATATTTCAAGGAAACCATTGAGAGAGTCATAAAAAGTGTGAAAGACAATAAAAATATAAGAGAGGTTATCTTTCTGAAAGGTATTGGGAGGTATGAAACTTCAAATGATTATATCTGGAATACACATTATAAACCCATACTCGAAGATATGATAATGAAATTTAAGGAAGAAGGTATTCGTACAACAATGGTTATCAAAGAAGAAATGAAAAACATTAACAAAGGTCAAGAATTAGGAGATGATTCGAAGCTATTGTCTTCTAGAACTGAAGGAAGTGCTTGGTATCCCTCATGAGATAAGCAAAATTATTTACCTTGTATCAGTGGTTTAATTTATTTAAATTATTATGAGGAAGTAATTATAACTTGAAGAGAGAGAAACATATTTGAACTAATATACATAACTCATATTTACCTCTTCATGAAATGTGTCACTTAACATTTCGGCCTTCTCTCTCTACCTGAACACCAAGAATCATGTCTACCATAATACTTACATCATTTAAGTTAACAACACCCCTTTTAATTCATTTAAGTTAATAAGGGGGCTCAGTATGATTATGCTTTTAAGTCAATAATGGGAAGATATTTAAGTTAACGAGAAGAATACTGATGTAACACTTGAGAGGCATGTGTTTGGGATAGTGAAAAAAATATGTAACTTTTAGTTGGTTTATATCTTTTACAGGTGATGATGCCAATTTCTCCCCATTATATGCTAATGAAATAAAAAAAATATTAACATTTACAGGTACCGATGTGACGGGGCTTGGAAGAACAAGACTTAGAGGGGAGGATTTATGATGTTTAGAGCGTGTTGTTACACCAAGATTAATAATATATGATGATTCATTCATTAAAAAGAGAAATGTTTAATAAAATTTTTAAGACATGATGAATTTTAAATTAATCAAACCTTACCATGAAAAAAGTATTGAGGTAGAATACAAATGTTATATCTCATTTAAGTTAATTTCATGGTGTCTGTCAGCCCTGTGACCTCACCAAATTTTTTTGCACAAGAGGACACAGTTGGTCTGGAAAGAGATGATTATCTTAAATCTACCTTGGGTGTGAACACCATTTCATGGCGTCGCTGGAGGGGATTGTAAAAAAATCATGATGCAATACTTTGAGGTAAGCCATATGAGCTCAAGGAGTCTCTCAGAGTTAGGATTTTGTTTCTATCCAGAAATCGACTGAATATTTCTACCATTGAGTGTGTTTACCAACAAGAAAAATAATGTTCGATTTTAAGATAGTCTCCAAAACTAATTTTGGAAATATCAAAAAATGGAGACGTTCAAAGTAATTCTGGAGTACTCTACTGTATTTTGGAAGTGTTCCAATATATTTTTGAATGTGCTCCAACGTAATTTGGAAATATTCTAATGTTATCCCAATCATTTTGTTCATATTACCGAAATCGAGGGAATGTGGCTAAAAATGTGATTTATATCATATCTTAGTTGGATGTGTTCGTGATATATTAATAAAAAAATGATGGGGGTGTTCGAATGATGTTTTTGGAGTATTCAATGGTAATTGTTGGTGCCTTTGGTAGTGTTCAAAGTAAAGTCTGTGTGTGTGTTAGGTGGTTATAGAATTTTGTGAATATCTTGGTTACAGTGATTTTAGTGGATTTGAGATGGGTGATGAGATGCATTTGTGGATGTGAAATGTGATTTTTGTGTTTTGCTCTGAAGAGGTGTGTTGGGAGATGGGTGAGTGGATGTGAAGAAATGTGGGTGAGATGGAGAGGGGTATGGGGGGTTTTTATTAGAAATTTAATGAAAAAATGGGGGGGATTTTACTGAAAATAAAGGTAATGTGTGACTATTTTAAAAGAAATTATAGAAGTGAAAAGTTATGATGCATTGGATAAGAATGGAGGGTGTAGAAACATATCGGGAGTAGTTGGTAGTTTAGATGATTAGTTTTGGGGAGTATATTATCAATTTATGTGGATACAAGGAGATGGGTATGGAGAGGATTTTATTAGAATTTTAGTAATGTAGTGAGGAATGTGCATTACATTTAAGATTCAGTAAAAAGAAGGGGAAAAATTTGTATGGAATAAATTGTGAATAAATTGGTAAGTGATTAGGGTTGTGGGTATTGTTGTCGAACTAGTGATGCCGAAAAAGTGGTTATAAGTTGTGGATTGTTGTAGTGACTTTTTCTGATGAAATTAGTTAAAACGAAAAAAATTGTGGGTTGTGGGTGTTGTGGGATGTGGGTGTTGTGGGTTGTGGGCGTTGTTGTCGAACTAGAGATACCGAAAAAGAGGTGATTCTGTTGTAAGTTTTCGTGTGTTTGGATTGTGTTCATGTTTTTTTTTTTTTTTGCATTCATGTTATATCTTAGTTGGAGGTGAGTGTACTAATAGAAATTGGTAATCATCTTGGTTATAGTGAATTGAGGGGATTTGTGTGAAAATTGGTGTTAGTCTGTGATGTTGATCTTTGTTTATGGTGATTTTGGTTGTGTTTTGACTGTATTCAGCGGTGTTTTAGTAGTATTCAGTTGTGTATTTTGGAGAACTCAAATGGTGTTTGAGACTATTCAAAGGTGTTTTTGAAGATGTTCAAATGATGTGCAAGAGTATTTATGAAGGTGTTCTGGGAGTATTCAGTGGTGATTTGGCTGTGTTTTAATGATGTTTTTGGAGCATTCAAAGGTAATTGATGGCGTTTGAGTTAGTTTTTGTGATACTGTTGTAAAAATCTGGAGAATGAGGGAGGAGTTTGGGGGATGAGTTGTAATTTAATGAAATAATGTAAGTGTAGATAAATCAGAGATGTCAAATCTTATTGGGAGTATTCAAAATGATATTTTGGAAGTGTTTCAGTGTTGTTTGGAAAATGTTTAAAGGTATTTTTGTGAGTATTCAATGATTTATGAGAGTGTTTTGAAGGTGTTCAAAGTAAAGTGAGGTGTGTGTGTGTGTGCGTATTAAATTCGTAATATGTAAAATTGTGTCTAGTGAATTTATCGAAAAGTGGTTATAAGTTGTAAGTGTTGTGGTGACTTTTTCTGATGAAATAGTTAAAACGAGAAAAATTGTGGGTTATGAGTGAAAATTGTGAGATGTTGGGGTGGGAGGGAATGAGGGTTTGGGGGGGAGAAGGGTAAGGAGAGAGAGAAGGTTACTTCGTGGGGGAGTGACCTGAGAAGTTATCTGAGATCGGGCAGATAAACTTGCCGACTTTTTTGATGAAATAGTTAAAACGAGAAAAATGTCTGACTTTAGGAGAGTGAATCTTTGTAAAGAAATTGTGGATTGTTTTTGGGTATTAACGAAAAAATGTGGAATTATTTGGGTTATCCTGGGTTAAGAGTGAAATGTGTAATGTTTTCCCCATTTGTAAAATGAAATGTGAATCTGAATGGTGACGACGAAGAAGATCCAGAACAGAATGCACAGAAATTTCTTCAAAAAAAATATGTTATTTTAGTCAATGAATTGTACCTTTTTCAAATTAATTTTTGTTGGATTTATGAAAGCATTGTGTATAATAAAAATAAAATATTGTGTATTAGTGTTACATCATTTTATTGCCTGCTCGACAATTCCCCTGTGTGTGTGGTCTCATGGGGCGTCACTGCTAGGGGAAGTCGAAAGAATCATGCCCGTGTGTGTGAGTCATCACATGAAATCACTGAGTAGTAAACACAGGTGGGGTTAGTCACACTTGTTTGACCTGTAGTAAGAGAAATACCATGCCCATAGGGGGAGTTCATTTGAATGCTTTAAACCCCCAAGAGGGGGGAATCCAAAAAACTGATCCAAGGAGTGGAGTCCCTTTGTATTACGAGAAAAACTTTATAAAAGGGGATGAGCAGAAATTTTGGGGTAGAAGTGATGATGGGGGAATCTTTGTATTATTGATACGAGAAAAACTTTTCCGAGGAGAATGATTAAATTTAAAAACCCCATAGGGGGGAATCCAAAAAACTTGATCCGAAAGGGGTGGAGTCCCTTTGTATTATGAATCGAGAAAAACTTGATCCAAGGAAGAGAGCAGGAATATTTGGGGTGAAAGTGGGAGTCCATTTTGAATGCTTACCCCGAGGGGGAATCCAAAAACCCTTTATCCGAGGAAGTGGTGAGAAAAAACTTGGGTGGAATGCATGGTGGGAGGTTGGGGGGAATCTTTGTATTATTGAAAATCGAGAAAAACTTGATCAAGGATGGAAATACAAGAAAATTGAAACCCAGAGGGGAGTCATTTTAATGCTTACCCCAGGAGGGGGGAATCCGTGGGAGTCCATTTTGAATGCTTACCCCCCCAGAGGGGGGGAATAAAAAAAAATTGATCCAAAGGAAGGGAGGAGAAATATTGGAGGGT
>NC_069402.1:20507037-20559743 GCF_026875155.1 Cherax quadricarinatus
TTGAACATCCTTTCTTGAATATTGGATACAGGGGGTACAAGAAGAAATTTGGAAAGAGTTTAAATTGATGATGGAAAGAAAAATTGTGAAAGGTTCCATAATAGAGAAATTGGGGCTGTATTTAGAGAACAATGTGCAGAGGTAGGTTACAAAATGCTGAATTGGGTGATTATGCTAAACACCCTATCTTACTGCCCAAAACTCATCATCTAACAAATTTAATTGTTTTAAATGCCCATAAAAATGTAATGCATGGTGGGGTACAAGATACCTTAAATTGTATTAGGGAAACTTTCTAGATTACACAAGGATGGCAAAATGTAAAAAGGGTGATTAAATCTTGTGTAATATGTCGCCGTGTGGACGCCAGATCCTATATGTACCCAGGTCCTCCACCATTCCCAAAGGAGCAATTTGAGTCATTTAGCAACGAACTCTGCCCAGCCGTAGTGTGGAAAATACTGTATATTCTCCAAAAATAGTGTATTTTGTATATAAATTAGTGTAATATATTGTAGGTAATAAAACTTAATTTGTAAATAAATAAAGAACCAGCAAAAATGGTGAGCGTCGCTGGGGGGAGATGCCATTGTTTTTGAACTGGCAAAAGGCATGCTTGTGAAATGTGCATAAATTTTGTCGATCTGGAGGTTAAATTGTGGTTGAAACCTCTCAAATAGGAGCCAAAATTGTTGGATTTGCAGTCCTGCATAACGCAAGCATTAGGCGAATGGACAGGACATCTTTGGAACCCCAGCCAGTATTTTCTTCATATTTAGGCAGGGGTTTGTGTATGATACACCAAGTAACTTCCAGACAAATTGGTGAGTCTTATTATTATAAATTCTCCTTCAATGTATATGTATTCATTTTTAAATTTAATGTACAGTCCACATATTTATATTAATGTTTACCAGAATTCCTGGTAATGTATATTTCATTAGAAATTAATATAGGTCTAGAGTGACTTGTGGAGATGTGACAGTAGGTATCGAAGGGGGACATTTTTGCGACCTAGGTGTCCTAAAATTCCTACTTGTCTCTGTAACCTTGATAAAGAATAATTATCTTTGTTACCATTTACTGGTATGTATCCTATGAGTTACATCCAGGTAAATTTAATTTTCCACACCTCTTCAGGAGGGGGGGGGGGGCACTCGTTGCTGTGTCAAAGAGGCTATTGGTCTGAGGAATTGGACCATTCGGTCTTTCTTCCTCCGACAGAACTTAATTACCCCCAATCCTCCCCTTCCCAATCCCATCCTCCTCATTCCACCTTTCCCATTCATCTTCCTCTCCCCAACCCTACCCTTTCCCTTTCCTGTTTTCAGCCTTTGGCGTTCTTCCCTCAGGCATTCTAGTTCCTAGGTTGGGGGAAGGGTACTGTGGTCCATCCCATCCTATTCTGTTGAGGTCCATGGTAGTATTGCAGTTTGCTGTGGAATCTGGATCATCTGGAGATCTCGATCCCTCTCAGATCTACTGGGGGGGGGGGAGAGGTTTTGGGTGTCTTTCAAGTGACAGGTATATCTCTGGAGAGTGCCTGTCAGATTCCATTAAGTGGTGGCCAATGGCCCTCTCTTTTTTCTGCCGAAGTGGTTCAGTAGATGTCAGGTTGCTATCCCGGATTGCTGGATTACTGGAATGAAGGGTATGGTATGGCACGGGTTCCATGATGCATCTGCACTACTGGCTGTGCTGAGGTCCTATTGGGTGTGGAGGAGGATTTATGGCCTTTTCATTCCTACTAGGAGCTACTCCTCCACGTTTCCCCCCTTTTTTTTGTCTTTTTTTTCTTTTTTCTTAAAAACAAAAAGAAAAGAGAGACCTAACCATGGAGTACCAAATCCATGAAATTGCTCCTCTTGGGCCCCTTTCTGTAGCAGCACCCTCTTACGACCCTGCCTTGTTACTGAACCATCCTTTGGAAATTTCTAATGCCCCTGTATCTTCTGTGGGTGACAATTCGTCGCACGCTCCTGATACTGTGCCTTGGCCTGACTCCTTTGACACATCGACCTTCGCACTTCTTTGACTATGCTTTCGGCTTCATCCCATATGGTGGGACTATTTTCAGATTGCCTGCCTGCCTCAAAAACGGACCACATCCGGTCCTGCATCTAAACGACCACGATCTTTCTCTGATGACACTGCTTTCAATGCATCTCACTCTACTCAGAAAAGACCAATATAACAATCGCTCCCTTTACATACTATGCATCATAGTACACAATGGACTAAGTTTTTCACTCTGCAGCCGACATCTTCCTCAGACTATCTTTCTGATCATAGTATCAGGAAGACGCTCCTATGCCATGTTGGTTGAAATATTTCATTTCATGCTCTCAAGAGCAGTACATGCATCGTCACGGTGCAAAATGTTATCCAAAATCACGATCTTTCTCTCCTTACCACTATAGATGCTATTCCTGTAACAACTCAGAAACGCCATTCTCTCATTTCTTGTAGTGGTACTGTCATTCTACCTCCCTTATACCATTGTTCAATGTAATTTCCATACATGTGGTGATGACATTCTGGAACAGCTAGAGCTCAGGAGGATTCTTGCTAGAATCCTCCTGAAAACAGTAAACCCTGCCATCACATAGTCTCTCCTGTTAATACTACACAAAGCACATTACAGAGAATGAACACTGAAACAGGCCTTCTCTATCCAGTCTATATTTGTCTAACCTATTTTTATGTTACCCAAGTAATAGCTTTTATATCCTTTTACTCATAAGAACATAAGAACATAAGAACGAAGGAACACTGCAGAAGGCCTACTGGCTCATGCGAGGCAGGTCCAAGTCTCCTACCGGCATAAGCCAATGCACCCAACCTAGTCAGGTCAGGTCACATTGACTTAAGGGAGGAACACGGCAACCGACCTGGTAGCACAAGCTATCAGGTCTAACTCACACCCACCCACATCTACTCATGTATTTATCCAACCTGTTTTTAAAGCTACACAACGTTCTGGCCTCTATAACGGTACTTGGGAGTTTGTTCCACTCATCCACAACTCTATTACCAAACCAGTACTTTCCTATATCCTTCCTGAATCTGAATTTTTCCAACTTAAAACCATTGCTGCGAGTCCTGTCTAGGCTAGATATTTTCAGCACACTATTTACATCCCCTTTATTTATTCTTGTCTTCCATTTATACACCTCAGTCATATCCCCCCTAATTCTACGTCTTTCTAGAGAGTGCAGTTTCAGGGCCCTTAGTCTATCCTCATAGGGAAGGTTTTCTGATACATGGGATCAACTTTGTCATCCTCCTTTGTACATTTTCCAGAGAATTTATATCCATTCTGTAATACGGTGACCAAAACTGTGCAGCATAATCTAAATGAGGCCTAACCCAAAGGGTGTATAGAGTTGAAGAACAACCTGAGGACTCCTATTATTTATGCTTCTTGATATGAAGCCAAGGATTCTATTAGCTTTATTGCGAACACTTATGCACTGTTGTCTTGGTTCAGATTACTGCTAACCAGAACTCCTAAATCTTTATCGCAATCCGTAATATTAAGATCTACATTATTTAGTTTATATGTGGCATGATTATTGTCCTGTCCAACATTTAGAACTTTGCATTTGTCTATATTAAACTGCATCTGCCACTTCTCCGACCACTGCATCAGTCTATTTCAAATCTTCCTGGAGTGCTCGAATGTCCTCGTCAGAATGAATTCGACGGCCTATTTTGGTGTCATCGGCAAACTTGCCGATGTCGCTCTTTATGCCCTCATCTATGTCGTTTATGTAGATTGTGAACAGCAGGGGGCCCAACACTGACCCCTGTGGAACACCGCTCGTGACGCTTCCCCACTCTGATTTCTCCCCATTTATGCAAACTCTCTGCTGCCTATTTGTCAACCATGCCTCTATCCAGGAAAAAATTTCTCCTCCTATTCCATGTGCTTTAATTTTCCTCAATAGTCTCTGATGTGGGACCCTGTCAAAAGCCTTACTGAAGTCCATATACACAATATCATATTCATTACCATGATTTACCTCCTCAAATACCTTAGTGAAAAAAGTTAATAAATTCGTAAGGCAAGAACGCCCCTTTGTAAAACCATGCTGAGATTCGTTGATTAATTTATGCTTTTCAAGGTGGCTACGAACTGCCTCGGCATTTATTGATTTCATAAATTTTCCCACTATGGAGGTTAGGCTTATTGGTCTATAGTTCGAAGCTAAGGACCTGTCACCTGTTTTGAAAATAGGTATCACATTTGCCATTTTCCACTTATCTGGCACCATGCCAGTTTGTAGTGATATGTTGAAAAGATTAGCCAAAGGTGTGCTAAGCTCCTCTTTACATTCCTTTAGAACCCTTGCATACAGTTCATCAGGGCCTGGGATTTGTTAGGTTTTAATTTATCTATTTGCCTAAGGACCATGTCACTTGTGACCCTAATAGTGCACAGTTTATTATCGTCCTGTTCTACATAATTTATCATTACTGGAATATCGCTGGTATCCTCCTGTGTAAAAACTGAGAGGAAGTATGTGTTAAAAAATTCTACACATTTCCTTATCACTGTCAGTGAGCTGACCCGAGGAACTTTTGAGTGGGCCTATCTTGTCCCTGATCTTACTTCTGTATACCTGAAAGAATCCTTTTGGGTTAGTCTTCGATTCTATTGCAACTTTAACCTCATAATCTCTTTTTGCTTTTCTAATTCCCTTTTTTATTTCTCTCTTTAACTGAATATATCGATTTCTTAATTGCCCCTCTCCTCTTTTGATTTGCCTATATATGCCTCTCTTTTGACCAATCAGATATTTTCATCTATTGTTCATCCATTTAGGATCATTTTTGTTTGATCTGATTTCCCTATTTGGAACATAATTTGACTGAGCAGCTAGAACTATGCCCTGGAAGGCATCATATCGGCAACCATCACCACCTACCTGACCCTTGGTCAGGTCATTCCAGTTCAGCCCACCTAAGTAATTTTTCAGTCCTATGAAATCAGCCAAGCGAAAGTCAGGGATGGAGACTTGATTGCCATTATTAGGGGAATTCCATGATATATTAAAACTGAGTGATTTGTGATCACTTTCCCCAAGCTCATCATTAACCTCAAGATTATTAATTAGTGTTTCCCTACTGGCAAGAACCAAGTCAAGGAGGTTATTTCCCCTAGTTGGCTCTGTCACAAACTGTTTTAAAAAACAATCCTGGATCGTATCAAGAATGTCACCTGACTCTAAATTTCCTGTCAAATTGCTCCAGTCAATCTGTCTATAGTTGAAATCTCCCATTAGCACAACATTTTCGTATGTAGATGCCTTACGAATTTCGTCCCATAGAAGTTTACTGCACTCCCTTTCAAGATTTGGGGCCCTGTAAATCACACCCAAAATTAGTTTTTCTCGGCCCTCGAGAAGCTGTAACCAAACAGATTCAGTGGCTGACGCTTCTAATTTAATATCTTGTCTAACACAACAATTTAAATTGTCTCTGACATACATCGCTACTCCACCACCTTTCCTGTTGACCCTGTCAGTGTGGAATAATTTATAGCCTTGTATGTGACATTCAGAGGGCATCTCTCTATCTTTCAGATTGAGCCAGGTCTCTGTTATAGCAATTATATCTATGTTTCCTGCACTTGCAATTAATCTTAGCTCATCTATCTTATTTCTTACACTCCTGCTATTAGTATAGTAAACCTTAGAGGAGCTAGTCCCTTGCTGCCCTCTGCTGTCCCCCTTTGTTTGCTGACCTGATCTATTGTCTTTATTTATAACTTCATGCTGAATGCCTTTTATACATTTACTGTTTCCAACCCAAGTTTTTGCAACCTGCTTGTTTCCCACACACACCCATACCTCTATCTTCCATCAGTTTAAAATCATAGGCATTTCACCAATGGCCTTCTCAATCGAGTCTGCAAGTGCTACCACCCCAGCCCCAGAGAGATGTACCCCATCCCTTGCATACATATCATGTTTGCCATAAAAGTTGTTCCAGTTGTCAATGAATGGGATTGCAAGTTCCTTGCAGTATCTGTCTAGCCAGCAATTTACACCAATTGCCCTAGACAACCATTGGTTTCCTACTCCCCTTCTAGGCAAGATGCTACATATGATTGGGATCCCTCCCTTAGACTTAATGAAATCTATAGCTAACCTGTACTTATCTAGCAGCTCTTCTCTCCTACCCTTCCCAATATCATTTCCACCAGCACTGAGACAGATAATGGGCTTGTTCCCATTACCTGACATGATATTATCCAGCCTGTTGACAATGTCCCCAACACCAGCTCCAGGGAAGCACACTCTATCTCTCATCTTCTTATTCCTATTACAAAAAGCACGGTCAATATATCTTACCTGAGAGTCACCAACCACAAGAATGCGCTTACCTCCATTAGCAGGGGCAGTAGTACCCTTACCTTCACTGGCCACTGAAGTACATTCATCCTGAAGAACAGAGAAGCGATTTCCTACCTTCAGATCTTCACTCTTAACTTTCCTTACTCTGATGCGCCTCCCATTACTGTGAACCACTCGCCACTTGTAGCAGGTGCTGGACTGCACCTCACTGCTGGTAGCAGTTGCTACCTCCCCAACTACAGCCTCCTCACAGCAAGAGACAGACTGCACCTCACTGCTAGAAGCCTCATTCCCCACAACTCCAGCCACCTCACACTCTCTCCCAGACCCATTGAGGTGGACCTTCAGCCTCCTAATCTCCTCCTGGAGAAGCAAGACCTCCTCCTTCAACTCTCCAACCTCAATTTTTAAAACACTGCAGAAGCAAGCCATGCTTTGTAACCGTCCACACTAATCCCCAAAGCAGCTCAGGGTCTGTGACCTCACGTGACGACTGACCACTGACCACTCATGTACGGGTTAATTGCTCTACCATATTGTATTATTACTACTACTGCAACTTATGTCACTACTACTACTACTACTACTACCACCACTAGTATTGCACCTCACTCTGAGCCTATATATACCCTCTGTGTCCATGTACTGTTTGTAACGGCTTGACAAAGTTCCTGGAGAGCGAAACGTTGCCACAATAAAATGTCACACTAGTTGCACTTGTGTCCTTTTACTTTACATAGTGTAGAAATTGCTGGCGTTTTGGCCATCCAGCGAAATATTGCAGGTCCATGACAGAATGCCCAGTCTGTGGTACCGACGACCATACCAATACATCTTGTAGTCTGGTTTAGAAAGACACGTAAGCAAACACTATGACATATTTATTAGAAAACGTTTCGGTCCTGGGACCTTGATCACTTATAACATACAGAGGTAGAAAGGCATTATATATATAGGCGGAGAGTGAGGTGTGACGCACGTGACCTGAGGAATGTCATAAGAACATGAGAGCATAAGAATGGAGGAACACTGTAGAAGGCCTACTGGCCCATGCGAGGCAGGTCCTTATCAAAACAACCTCTGCCTACGATGAGGACGGGTAGACGTTGAAATCATGTGACTCCTGTGCTGTTGGGTTGGTGGTGCTTAAGTATCATGTATGCCAATGTTTTTGAAATTTTGTAGTTTCCAGTGTTGCGTTCTATAGTGTCGGTGACTGCGATTAGTGAGGCTTCTAGGCACCGTCGGCGTCTGAGGTCTGGTTCGGTGAGAACGAGTTGTGCCTCATTCCAGTTCATCAAATGTCCCGTGGAGTCTCTGTGGGGGACACAGGCGTACCTTACATCGTCTCTGTTAGAGGCATTTCGATGCTCATTCAAGCGGACTGCAAGATCTCTGCCTGTCTCGCCTACATATTTCTTGGGACAGAACCCACAGGGGATAGTGTAGACGCCTGCTGTAGAAGTTAGAGGTGTGGGGCTGCGTAGTGAGGTCTTTGATAGATGATGTGTTTATGGTGGAAACGTTGATGTTACTCATAGCAAGTGCCCGGAGAGTATTCGTGGCAACATCACCACATGGGAGTACTATGAACTGCTTAGGGGGCTGTTCCATGGGCGGTTTGTTGAGAATAGCTTGTGCCTTAAGTCTGCAATCTCGGATGAAGAAAGATGGGAACTGAAGACGTGCAAAGGCTTGTGTTATGTAAGTGCATTCTTCTAGAAAACAAGGGCTGGAGATGCGAAGAGCTCTCAAGAAGAAGCCAATGAGGACTCCTCTCTTAGTGCGGGTGTCTTGGTGTGAATAAAAGTGTATAAGATCGTCCTTGTTGGTAGGTTTTCTATACACTTTGAAGAGAAGTTTGTCACTGTCGGGAGATCTGCACAGTAGAACGTCGAGGAAAGGAAGTTTGCCATCATTTTCGAGTTCAAGTGTAAACTTTATTGATTGTTCAATATGGAAATTTGATAATAAAAAAAAATTGTAAATCAATGCAAAAAGTTTAAAATAGAATCACTAAATTGTATGCAATTGGAAATAGGTTGAAAAAAAAATTGTCAAAAAAAATTGGCACTAAACAAATGAATATGTAATGATAATGCAACAAATTTAGTATACTGTAATACTGAAAAGATAACACTGAATTACAATTATCATTCTTTAAAAATTAAACAATGATTAAACAAAATAGAGCACAAGATAATATTAAAAAAAATATGAAAAGAAATTAATCACTGCAGAATAAAAATTTTCACGATGCAATTAAGTGGCAGAATAAGTCAAATTGTTAATAAAAAGGTACACTGGGGAAATGTAGTATATACTGAACACTTTAACTCTTAATGCAAATTAAACAAAACAATTTACTACAGAACAAGGATAACACTAATTTAAAAGAAGTTAAAATTACACTAAGAGTGAATTTGTTCAAAGAATTATGAATAACAGAAATAAAAATGATACAGGAAAGAGTAAGGTTATGAGGATAACAAAAAGATTAGGTGATGAAAGATTGGATATCAGATTGGAGGGAAAGAGTATGGAGAGGTAGAATGTATCAGAATTTGGAGTAGATGTTGTCAGGGATGGGTCTAATGAAAGATGAGGTGCAATCATTAGAATATGAATGAAAGAAAATGTGAGTGGTGCACTTAGGAGTCTGTGGAGACAAGAACTTTGGTCCTGGAGGCAAAAGAGGGGAATGTATGAGAGTATAGTTTTTTATACCAAATGCGTCTTATAAGGGTGTGATAGCTAATGGAGTATGAATTGTTGCAAGCGAGGGAGAGGCTGGAGGCCAGTGGAGATGTCATGTTCTGAGGGAAATAGTTGTGGTGTGGGAATATAAAGCAGAGAATTCATAGTCTGGAAGTTAGGAGGAGGTGCGGGATTTACCAAAACTGTTTGTTCATCGAGGGTGAGGAGGGTGGTGAGGTGGGGGTTGTTGAGGTGGTTCGGACATGTAGAGAGAATGGAGCGAAACAGAATGACTTCAAGAGTGTATCAGTCTGTAGTGGAAGGAAGGCAGGGTAGGGGTCGGCATAGGAAAGGTTGGAGGGAGGGGGTAAAGGAGGTTTTGTGTGCGAGGGGCTTGGACTTCCAGTGGGCATGCATGAGCGTGTTTGATAGGAGTGAATGGAGACAAATGGTTTTTAATACTTGACGTGCTGTTGGAGTGTGAGCAAAGTAACATTTATGAAGGGATTCAGGGAAACCGGCAGGCCGGACTTGAGTCCTGGAGATGGGAAGTACAGTGCCTGCACTCTGAAGGAGGGGTGTTAATGTTGCAGTTTAAAAACTGTAGTGTAAAGCACCCTTCTGGCAAAACAGTGATGGAGTGAATGATGGTGAAAGTTTTTCTTTTTCGGGCCACCCTGCCTTGGTGGGAATCGGCCAGTGTGTTAATAATAAAATGTTAATAATAAAAAAAATTATGCAAGATACAGAACGGGCAGAAATGGCAGTTGACAACAAGGATCTTACTGGATAATTGTTCTTGCAACAAAATCTTTGCTGTGACAGATATGAAAAGAATGCATTTGCTTGCATACGAAATAATGGTACAAGATTCTGCTAAAAATCAAAGGACTGCTTAGCATAGAAAAATGGTACACACAGGAATAAATGGGTAATTTATGATACTGGGGTAAATAGCACCACATGAATTTATACATAGAATTAGCAGAAAACACTAGGAAAATGCTGGGAAAAAATATAATAATTATGAAAGGACTGGAGGAAATGAATAATACACAATACTGAAATATGGTGCAGAACACACCACTGAAGAACACAAGTAAAAAAATGAATTAATCACTTCACAGGGATTGAATGACTAAGGCAATGAGTTCAATACTGCACACAAGAAAGAAAAAACTTGTAACAGAGTTTGATCCTCCAAGAGATGATACCCATTCTGCATATGTAGATCTTACCCTAGCTGAGTTGGGGTTAAATGTAAATAACCTGTATAGATGAATAATATAGTTTAAAATGTATTTCTGTTGTCTGCTACAATATCAGCTTATTAATATTCAAGAATTTTTTTTTGTATGTTCACGTTCTCTCCAAATTCTGAGATTTAACAGTCTAGATTTGAGTGCACCAAGTCTGCCTTTTCTGTTAAACACTTCTTTCTTTGTACATACCCTTCCTCAGAATCCGTAGATCATGTGAATGCAGATCGATCAATCAATTTTCCTTTTCTCATCACTTTTATTGTATATTCTCATAGTTGAGCCATAGAATGAGGCTCAACTATGATATAGCACAATTCTATGAATTGTGCTATATCATACCTTGTAATGCATTACAATACGTTCCATTCTATTAACATTCACTTTAATAATATCATTACATATGTTATAATGTTCAATTGTTGTGTACTTTGACATTGTATAGAATGATCCCCAAGCCGTATGCCTGTTGCCCCTAGTTTGTATTAGCTGTATGTCGAGACACCATACTTTAGCGTCGCCAAGCTGCCACCAAATTTGTCGTGTGGGGTTCGAAACATGGGCTGGGTAATAAACACTCACGTTGGATGTTCTAGTATATTGGATGGAATATGTGGGGAGCACCACGCCTGACCTGCCGTCTGCCCTAATGTCTCTATTTGAACTGGCTTGCTGAGTGCCTCAGAGGGCGAGCGGCATTCAAATAATACTAGGTCAGCAGTAACAGTCAGTGATATAACAGTCAGTGATTCACGCAGGAGGCATTGAATCAGTAACGGTTGGATAAATCATTACTACTGACACTACTGGTAACTGATACTACTGAGATGATGCCGTGCTCCTTCCCTAAGTCGGAGTGACCTGACTAGGTGGGTCATTGGGCTAAGCCGGAGGGTAACATGGACCTGCTTCACATGGGTCAATAGGCCTGCTGCAGTGTTCCTTCGTTCTTATGTTCTTCTTATGTTCTTATGTGTTGTGATAACTGTTTTTTAAGTGTTGTGGTGACTGTGATCATGTGTTCTGGTGATTGTGGCTAATTTGGGTGACTCTCCAGATGTTGTGATGACTTTGGCCAGTGTTGTGGTGACTATGGCTAGGTGTTGTGGTGACTGTGGCCAGGAGTCGTGGTAACTGTGACCACGTGTTCGGGTTATTGTGGCTAGTTGGGGTGGCTGGCATCGTGTTGTAGTGACTGTGGTTAGGTGTTGTGGTGACTGTGACCAGGTGTTGTGATGACTGTGGCCAGGTGTTGTTGCGACTATGACCAGGTGTCGTGGTGACTGTGGTTAGGTTCTGTGGTGACTATGGCTAGGCGGTGTGGTGATTATGGCCAGGTGTAGTGGTGAATGTGTCCAGGTATTGTGGTGACTATGGCTAGGCGTTGTGGTGACTATGACCAGGTGTTGTGGTGACTGGTTAGGTGCTGTGTTGACTATGGCTAGGCGGTGTGGTGATTATGGCCAGGTGTAGTGGTGAATGTGTCCAGGTATTGTGGTGACTATGGCTAGGCGTTGTGGTGACTATGACCAGGTGTTGTGGTACTGGTTAGGTGCTGTGTTGACTATGGCTAGGCGTTGTAGTAGCTATGGCCAGGTGTTGCAGTGACTGTGGCCTTGTGTTCTGGTGACTAGAGCCAGGTGTAGTGGCAACTATGGTCAGGAGTAGTGATGAATGTGGCCAAGTGTAGTGGTATAGTGGTGAATTTTCCCAGGTGTAGTGGTGAATGTGGCTAGATGCAGTGGTGAATGTGGCCAGGTGCATTTGTTCAGTGGTGACTGTGGCCAGGTGAAGTGGTGAATGTTGCTAGGTGTAGTGGTGATGTGGCCAGGTTTAGTGGTGAATGTAACCAGGTGTAGTGATGAATGTGGCAAGGTGTAGCGGTGAATGTGGCCAGGTATAGCGTAGTGGTGAAAGTGGTCTTGTGTAGTGGTGAATTTGGCCAGGAGTAGTGGTGAATGTTGCTAGGTGTAGTGGTGATGTGGTCAGGTGTATTGATGAATGCAGTCAGGTACAGTGATGAATGTGGCCAGGTGTAGTGGTGAATGTGGCAAGATGTAGTGGTGAATGTGGCCAGGTGTATTGGTGAATGTGGCCAAGTGTAGTGGTAAATGTGGCCATTTGTAGTACAGTGGTTAATGTGACCAGGTGTAGTAGTAAATGTGGCCAGTGCAGTAGTGGAGTGGTGAATGTGGCCAGGTGTAGTGGTGTTGTGGTGAATGTGGCCAGATGTAGCGGTGTATTGGTGAACGTGGCCAAGTGTAGTGGTGAATGTGAGCAGGTGTAATGGTGAAGTGGTGAATATGGCCAGGTGTAGTGGTGAATATGGCCAGGTGTAGTGGTGAATGTAGACAGATATAGTGGTGTATTGGTGAATGTGGCCATATGTAGTGGTGAATGTGGCCATGTGTAGTGGTGAATGTGACCATGTGTAGTGGTGAATGTGGCAATGTGTAGTGGTGAATGTGGTCATGTGAAGTGGTGAATGTGGCATGTTTGAGTTGTAAATGAGGTTGCGTCAGGACCTCTGTTTCTTCACAACTGTCACGTACAAATTTCACTTTATCCAAGTTCTCTTATTGGATAAATCCATTAGCTTAATCCCTGATTCTGAAATAAGTTTTCTCCAAATGTTCTGTTACAGGATATGACCCAAGAAACTTCTTAATTAAGTTGGTCATTGGCTGCAGTATAGTTATCATTCTCCTGTATTGATTTTGATCCTAATTCAATATTATTAGTCTCTGCATATTCATTCCCTAAGCTGACAACAAACTGAATTAAACTTTTCTAAACTGTATTTAACTCTACAGCAATTGTACTGATTATGTACTAAACATCGGAACTTACTTCATCAAAAGTTTGAATATTTCATTTCATAATCACAAGGGGCGTATCCAGACCATTTTGACAAGCACCTTTCAGCCTGGCACCTATTTATAGGAATATCTGACTACTATGAAAGAGGAATAATAAGGCACAGTACCGTGACTGGAACAATACACAGAAGTAGGTGTGATTTTTACAGAGCGGTCTCTGCGGCTGAGTGGCTCCCACAGTATGGTCTTCACAGTACGGTCTCCTCTGAGCGGACTCCTTTTCAAACCTTCATGCTAATGACCTTGACCTCACCCTCGACCACCTCACCCTCGACCATCTCACCCTCGACCACCTCACCCTCGACCACCTCACCCTCGACCACCTCGCCCTCGACCACCTCGCCCTCAACCCCCCACCCACGCCCCCACCCGCCCAGCCCTCGCGCCGAACCACCCGCCCGCCATGCCCTCGCGCCCGCCCGCACCCCTCGCGCCTGTCTGTCGCACCCGCCCGCGCCTTCTGCAGCGCCTTCTGCAGCGTCGTCCGGATCGCCCCCGCGCCACGAATTTTTTTCCGATTTTTTTCGAATTTTTTTGAATTTCATTTTCTTATGATCTCCATCTCCTCGGATCAAGTTTTTCTCGATATCGAAGACTCCATCTCCTCGGATCAAGTTTTTTGGATTCCCCCCCTCTGGGTGTAAGCATTCAAAATGGACTCCCACTTTCACCCCAAATATTCCTGCTCTACTTCCTTGGGTCAAGTTTTTCTCGATATCAAAGACTCCATCTCCTTGGATCAAGTTTTTCTCGATATCAAAGACTCCATCTCCTTGGATCAAGTTTTTCTCGATATCAAAGACTCCATCTCCTTGGATCAAGTTTTTTTGGATTCCCCCCTCTGGGCGTAAGCATTCAAAATGGACTCCCACTTGCATCCCAAATTCCCTGCTCCATCTCCTCGGATCAAGTTTTTCTCAATATTAATAATACAAAGATTTTCCCCCCACACCTCCCACCACCCACTTCTACCTCAAATATTCCTGCTCTACTTCCTTGGATCAAGTTTTTCTCGATATCAATAATACAAAGACTCCAACTCCTCGGATCAAGTTTTTTGGATTCCCCCCTATGGGGTTTCGAAATTCTTATGATCTCCTCGGATCAAGTTTTTCTCGATATAAATAATACAAAAATTTCCCCCATCATCCACTTCTACCCCAAAATTTCTGCTCCAACTCCTTGGATCAAGTTTTTCTCGATAATACAAAGACTCCATCTCCTTGGATCAAGTTTTTTGGATTCCCCCCTCTAGGGTTAAGCATTCAAATGAACTCCCCCTATGGGGCATGGTACTTTCTCTTACTACAGGTCTAAACAAGTGTGACGTCACCCCACCTGTGTTTACTCGGCGATCAGTGACGTCATGTGATGACCTCACATACACAGGCTGAATGTTGTCGAGCAGACATTAAAATGCAGGATAACACTATTTATTATACAACCAATGCATTTCATATACATCCAACAAAAAAAAATTCATTGATAAAAGGTACAATTCATTGACTAAAATCAACATATTTTTCTCTTGAAGAAATTCTATGCATTTTAGTTCTGGATCTTCATCGTCGTCACCATCTCATCATTACACATTTCATATACAACATAGGGAAAACATTACACATTTTCACTCTTAACCCAGGATAACCCAAATAATTCCACATTTTTTAGTTAATACCCACAACAATTCACAATTTCTTTACAAAAGATTCACTCTCCTCAAGTCTAGATAATTTTCTCGTTTTAACTATTTCATCAGAAAAAGTCCAGCGAATCTTAACTGACCGATCTCAGATAACATCTCAGGTCACTCCCCCACGAAGTAACCTTCTCTCCTTACCCCTTCTCCCCGCCCTCCCAAATCCCCACACCCCCACCAACATCTCACAATTTTCACTCATAACCCACAATTTTTCTCCGTTTTAAACTATTTCATCAGAAAAGTCACCACAACACTAACAACTTATAACCACTTTTCGATAAATTCACTAGACACAATTTTACATACTACGAAGTTAATACGCACACACACACACACACACACACACACACACACACACACACACACACACACACCTCACTTTACTTTGAACACCTTCAAAACACTCTCATAAATCATTGAATACTCACAAAGATACCTTTGAACATTTTCCAAACAACACTGAAACACTTCCAAAATATCATTTTGAATACTCCCAAATAAGATTTGACATCTCTGATTTATCTACACTTATATTATTTCATTAAATTACAACTCATCCCCCAAACTCCTCCCTCATTCTCCAGATTTTTACAACAGTATCACAAAAACTAACTCAAACACCATCAATTACCTTTGAATACTCCAAAAACATCATTCGAACACAGCCAAATCACCACTGAATACTCCCAGAACACCTTCATAAATACTCTTGCACATCATTTTAACAACTTCAAAAACACCTTTGAATAGTCTCAAACACCATTTGAGTACTCCCAAATACACCACTGAATACTACTAAAACAAAACTGAATACAGTCAAAACACCACCAAAATCACCATAAACTAAGATCAACATCACAGACTAACACCAATTTTCACACAAATCCCCTCAAATCACTATAACCAAGACGATTACCAATTTCTATGATTACACTCACCTCCAACTAAGATATAACATGAATGCAAAAAAAAAAATACATGAACACAATCCAAACACACACGAACACTTATAACAGAATCACTTCTTTTTCGGTATCTCTAGTTCGACAACAACGCCCACAACCCACAACACCCACATCCCACAACACCCACAACCCACAATTTTTTCTCGTTTTAACTAATTTCATCAGAGAAAGTCACAACAACAACCCACAACTTATAACCACTTTTCGGCATCACTAGTTCGACAACAATACCCACAACCCTCATCACTTACCAATTTATTCACAATTTATTCGATACAAATTTTTCCCCTTCTTTTTACTGAATCTTAAATGTAATGCACATTCCTCCCTACATTACTAAAATTCTAATAAAATCCTCTCCATACCCATCTCCTTGTATCCACATAAATTGATAATATACTCACAACAACTAATCATCTCACTACCCAACTACTGCGACATGTTTCTACACCCTCCATTCTTTTCCAATGCATCATAACTTTTCACTTCTATAATTTCTTTTAAAATATTCACACATTACCTTTATTTTCAGTAAAATCCCCCCATATTTCATTAAATTTCTAATACAACCCTCCCCATACACCTCTCCATCTCACCCACATTTCTTCACATCCACTCACCCGTTTCCCAACACACCTCTTCAGAACAAACACAAAAATCTCATTTCACATCCACAAATGCATCTCATCACCCATCTCAAATCCACTAAAATCACTGTAACCAAGATTTTCACAAAATTCTATGACCACCTAACACACACACAGACAACTCACTTTACTTTGAACACTACCAAAAACACCAACAATTACCATTGAATACTTCAAAAACATCATTCGAACACCCCCATCATTTTTTTATAAATATATCACGAACACATCCAACTAATATATGATATAAATCACATTATTAGCCACATTCCCTCGATTTCGGTAATATGAACAAAATGATTGGGATAACATTAGAACATTTCCAAATTACGTTGGAGCACATTCAAAAATATATTGGAACACTTCCAAAATACAGTAGAGTACTCCAGATTTATTTTGAACGTCTCCATTTTTTGTTGGTAAACACACTCAATGGTAGAAATATTCACTCGATTTCTGGATAGAAACACAATCCTCACTCTGAGAGACTCCTTGAGCTTATATGGCTTACCTCAAAGTATTGCATCATGATTTTTTTACAATCCCCTCCAGCGACGCCATGAAATGGTGTTCACACCCAAGGTAGATTTAAGATAATCATCTCTTTCCAGATCAACTTTGTCCTCTTGTGCTAAAATTTGGTGAGGTCACAGGGCTGACAGACACCATGAAATTAACTTAAATGAGATATAACACTTGTATTCTACCTCAATACTTTTTTCATGGTAAGGTTTGATTGATTTAAAATTTATCATGTCTTAAATTTTTTTATTAAACATTTCTCTTTTTAATGAATGAATCATCATATATTATTAATCTTGGTGTAACAACACGCTCTAAACATTATAAATCCTCCCCTCTAAGTCTTGTTCTTCCAAGCCCCGTCACATCAGTACCTGTAAATGTTAATATTTTTTTTATTTCATTAGCACATAATGGGGAGAAATTTGCATCATCACATGTAAAAGATATAAACCAACTAAAAGTTACATATTTTTTTCACTTTCCCAAACATATGCCTCTCAAGTGTTACATCAGTATTCTTATCGTTAACCTAAATATCTTCCCATTACTGACTTAAAAGCATAATCATACTGTGTCCCCTTATTAACTTAAATGAACTAAAAGCGTCTTGTTAACTTAAATGATGCAAGTATTATGGTAGACATGATTCTTGGTGTTCAGGTAGAGAGAGAAGGCCGAAATGGTAAGTGACACATTTCACGAAGAGGTAAATATGAGTTACATATATTAGTTCAAATATATCTCTCTCTCTTCAAGTTATAATTACTTCCTCATAATAATTTAAATGAATTAAACCACTGATACAAGGTAAATAATTTTGCTTACCTTATAAGTTACTCACACATTAAGTTCAATGTTTTTAATATATTGTTTAATATCTGTGAAAAGTTCTCTCCAAATTAATTTCCACTTCTTTGTGTTGTACCATCTATGCAAAATGCACAGATTGTACTGTCTGTTAAATATTTGACTGACAAAGTTTTCAGATATATTGTTTTCCAAAAATAATATACCAGATCGTCACTCCATTCCGTTACCATTTCATCAATGAATTCATGCAAATCAAGTTCATTTTCTAACCAATTTTTAACTCATTGAAAATTCTTTTCACTCAATGATTCACCATCTTTCCTTAAGAGTTGATTGACAGTGTTGCAAAATTCCAACCATGGAAGATCTTTCACCGTTTCACAAATAACAATGAAATCGCCAAGTTTCCCCATATTAAATGCTTTCCATGCGGTTCCCTGACAATGTCTGGGGGTGACTTACACAACTCTCCCATACACATAAAGAGTTGCTAAATAGTATTAAATGAAAATTTCATTAAACTTACCTAAACTAGGATCAGCCATTTCAAAATCCATTCTCATAATTAATTTTTTGGGCTTTGGTATAATAAAAGTTTGAGATAAATGACTACTCCATTCACATTCTCGTAACAATAAATTTTCCAATATTTCTTCACTCCATCGTTGAGTCATTTCTCATACCTCAGCTACAATCACTTCTTTTGAGAGAACATGTTCCGCATCAACTCTTTTTTGAATGGGTTCGGCTCTCTTAATTGTATATAACATTTCTATAAACACCACACTAGTATGTTTTGTCGCAACCACCTCCATATTTCTTCTTCTGCTCAAGTGATTCCTTACCATTTCACTCCAAATATTTATACCAAAAATTTCAATCATTGTCATCATCGAATATCATTTTTTTTAATAATACAAATACACATTACAGGGGATTTCTTCAAAGCATATATATTATCCATTGTATATTTCAAATAATATGTTTAGCCATTGTTAACTTTCCTTATTTTTCAGTAAAAAGAAATATTCAGACAATATTTTTTTTTGGCAACACTTACTACTTGCTTGTGACGTCACTATCCAGCAACATGTTACAACAGGATAACAAGAGGTCACGGAGTGATGTCACGATACTCATTGATCAAATTATCTTACCTTTAATTGTCTTCATGCATTTCCAAGTATGTACCATCGGTATAGTAATAACAAGTCATAATACCATTGAAGTAAGTTATGATTACACTCAACAGGACCCAACAAATGCATTACCAATTCCAATCATTTGCTAGAAATCAACACACTTGACGAAGTTCCCCTATGGGGGTTTGTTCATCTATCATCCACGATACAACTTTTTCTTGCTAAGATCACCTCCTCCTGATATTAAAGGTTTATATTCATTCCACTTAAGATTTTTCACCTCATAAAAGAAATCCAACAAATGTTTAACTCTCCCCATCCTGTATGACACTAAACTCGTGTAGGTTCATTCACCTATCGTCATGGTGATGCCACGTAGTGTTTTTCATGGAACAAATTTCTCTACACATATAGTTATAAAAACTACTAACTCGACAACCCTCGTGGTGAAAAGAGTATAAGAAGACACATCTGTATTGAGTTACAAGAGTATTTAGATGGAGATTTCAGATCTACGTAAGTTCCCTGGACTGTAAAAAATCAAGTGAGATTTTTGTTATAGTCTAAAAAAAATTTGTGTTAGAGTCATCTTGTGTTTAAGTTAACAAGAGTGAAAAATTAATTTAATAAGTGGAAGTTACATGTGAAAAATTTGTTACAGAAGCAAAAGTGTCTACACATCACTGATCTGATAAAGAAATGATTAATTCGATAGAAGACCTTGATCACAACCCTCCAAAACTAAGGAAGGTGACTGAACAATATCTCACCGATAAAGAAATGCTTATAGCAATGGAAGATTTTGAACATGAGTTTTTAATGAGATATTATTGAGTAAATTCACCCACAATGTAATTTTTAGAAATTCTAATGAGAAATATTTTTTTTTTCATTTGTTGAGTAACAAACTTAATTTTTGGGATATAATACTATATTTTATCAAAATTACAGGTAAAGAAGCAACAAAAGATGAAGAAAAATATCTTTTGTTAATGAAAGGTAATATTACAAAAGATTTTAGTGGCAGTGATAAAATTCTTTTAGTACAACAAGCAAATTGTTGTGCTGTTAAATTGAAACAGGGAGGTCTTGCTGATGCTTTAAGTCAGGTTTTACCACTTAGCAATCCATATTTATTTAGATCACCTGGATGTCATAAAGCAAATCTAGCTAGTGAAGTCATTCATGATAAATTTGGGATCATTAAATTTGTAAATAATGGAAAAAATATCCCCATGATTGCCAAAATGTTCACACAGTATGCGATGGGACCTCCACATAAGTATTATATGAACTGTAAAGTTCAAATATTTAGATACAAAGAAAGGTTGTGAGATTATATTCAAAGAGTGCATGAATGATCTTGTTAAGTGGTTATTAACAGATCCCAACGGGATTATAATGAAAAAAGTTGTGTTTCCAGAAGGAATTGGATGTGCTTCAGCCGGAGGTGATTGGCATGCACACTTTTAGTTCATTTAAGTTAGCAAAGGGAAAGTTCATGATTTTGCAAAGGAATTAAAAAAAGTCGTAGAAATATTGTTGTCATTATTGTAAAATATGACAAATAAAATATCTCTATAATACTTATTTTTTGTTTTATTCACCATCACTCTAAAACCTTATTAGGCAACTGAAAAGAGATCATACGTCTGGCAGGAATGGTGATGAGTATAAATATCTCTGATCATTGTTGTTCATACATTAGTACCTCTTCCACCAGGGTGCGACTAACCATCTCAAGAAAATGGAGACAGACAATAGGTTGGAAAAATATTTTAAAATTGAATAAGGAAAATTGTACGATGAAAAATATTGTCGTGACAACGCCTGCATTATTTTTCATGCGAATTGTGTTGCTATAAAAGGATATGGTGCAAGTTATTATTTGGGTAAGAAATATCCTTATGCTGATGTGTATCGGAGTAGAGAACCATTATTTAATCTGAGAAGATGCAGAGTTGAAGACCGTCATACTCCTGGAACTGTTATCGAGTTTGAACCTTCACTGGATCAAAGAAAATTGAATCTTCCTTATTTAGCAGCCATAATAAGCCAATTTGGTATTGCTGGACCATTAGAGGAAAATACCATTTCTCAAAATTTAATTGAAAAATCAAGAGATTCCCATTTGGTGTATGGTTTAAAGAAAGATACTATCACAGACAGAATAAGATATTTCAAGGAAGCCATTGAGAGAGTCATAAAATGTGTGAAAGACAATAAAAATATAAGAGAGGTTATCTTTCTGAAAGGTATTGGGAGGTATGAAACTTCAAATGATTATATCTGGAATACACATTATAAACCCATACTCGAAGAAATGATAATGAAATTTAAGGAAGAAGGTATTCGTACAACAATGGTTGTCAGAAAAGAAATGAAAAACATTAACCAAGGTCAAGAATTAGAAGATGATTCGAAGTTATTATCTTCTAGAATTGAAGAAAGTGCTTGGTATCCCTCATGAGGTAAGCAAAATTATTTACCTTGTATCAGTGGTTTAATTCATTTAAATTATTATGAGGAAGTAATTATAACTTGAAGAGAGAGAGATATATTTGAACTAATATATATAACTCATATTTACCTCTTCGTGAAATGTGTCACTTACAATTTCGGCCTTCTCTCTCTACCTGAACACCAAGAATCATGTCTACCATAATACTTACACCATTTAAGTTAACAAGATGCTTTTAATTCATTTAAGTTAATAAGGGGACACAATAGGATTATGCTTTCAAGTCAATAATGGGAAGATATTTAGGTTAACGAGAAGAATACTGATGTAACACTTGAGAGGCATATGTTTGGGATAGTGAAAAAATATGTAACTTTTAGTTGGTTTATATCTTTTACTGGTGATGATGAAAATTTCTCCCCATTATATGCTGATGAAATCAAAAAAATATTAACATTTACAGGTACCGATGTGACGGGGCTTGGAAGAACAAGACTTAGAGGGGAGGATTTATGATGTTTAGAGCGTGTTGTTGCACCAAGATTAATAATATATGATGATTCATTCATTAAAAAGAGAAATGTTTAATAAAAAATTTTAAGACATGATGAATTTTAAATCAATCAAACCTTACCATGAAAAAAGTATTGAGGTAGAATACAAATGTTATACCTCATTTAAGTTAATTTCATGGTGTCTGTCAGCCCTGTGACCTCACCAAATTTTAGCACAAGAGGACACAGTTGGTCCAGAAAGAGATGATTATCTTAAATCTACTTTGGGTGTGAACACCATTTCATGGCGTCGCTGGAGGGGATTGTAAAAAAATCATGATGCAATACTTTGAGGTAAGCCATATAAGCTCAAGGAGCCTCTCAGAGTGAGGATTGTGTTTCTATCCAGAAATCGAGTGAATATTTCTACCATTGAGTGTGTGTTTACCAACAAGAAAAATAATGTTCGATTTTTAAGATAAAATCTCCAAAACTAATTTTGGAAATATCCAAAAATATAGACGTTCAAAGTAATTCTGGAGTACTATACTGTATTTTGGAAGTGTTCCAATATATTTTTGAATGTGCTCCAACGTAATTTGGATATGTTCTAATGTTATCCCAATCATTTTGTTCATATTACCGAAATCGAGGGAATGTGGCTAAAAATGTGATTTATATCATATCTTGGATGTGTTCGTGATATATTTATAAAAAAATGATGGGGGTGTTCGAATGATGTTTTTGGAGTATTCAATGGTAATTATTGGTGTTTTTGGTAGTGTTCAAAGTAAAGTGAGTTGTCTGTGTGTGTGTTAGGTGGTCATAGAATTTTGTGAATATCTTGGTTACAGTGATTTTAGTGGATTTGAGATGGGTGATGAGATGCATTTGTGGATGTGAAATGTGATTTTTGTGTTTTTTCTGAAGAGGTGTGTTGGGAAACGGGTGAGTGGATGTGAAGAAATGTGGGAGAGATGGTGAGGGGTATGGGGAGGGTTGTATTAGAAATTTAATGAAATATGGGGGGATTTTACTGAAAATAAAGGTAATGTGTGAATATTTTAAAAGAAATTATAGAAGTGAAAAGTTATGATGCATTGGAAAAGAATGGAGGGTGTAGAAACATGTCGCAGTAGTTGGGTAGTGAGATGATTAGTTGTTGTGAGTATATTATCAATTTACGTGGATACAAGGAGATGGGTATGGAGAGGATTTTATTTGAATTTTAGTAATGTAGTGAGGAATGTGCATTACATTTAAGATTCAGTAAAAAGAAGGGGAAAAATTTGCATCGAATAAATTGTGAATAAATTGGTAAGTGATAAGGGTTGTGGGAATTGTTGTCGAACTAGTGATGCCGAAAAAGTGGTTATAAGTTGTGGGTTGTTGTTGTGACTTTTTCTGGTGAAATTAGTTAAAACGAGAAAAAATTGTGGGTTGTGGGTGTTGTTGGTTGTGGGCGTTGTTGTCGAACTAGAGATACCGAAAAAGAAGTGATTCTGTTATAAGTGTTCGTGTGTGTTTGGATTGTGTTCATGTTTTTTTTTTTTTGCATTCATGTTATATCTTAGTTGGAGGTGAGTGTACTCATAGAAATTGATAATCGTCTTGGTTATAGTGATTTGAGGGGATTTGTGTGAAAATTGGTGTTAGTCTGTGATGTTGATCTTAGTTTATGGTGATTTTGGTGGTGTTTTGACTGTATTCAGTGGTGTTTTAGTAGTATTCAGTGGTGTATTTGGGAGTACTCAAATGGTGTTTGAGACTATTCAAAGGTATTTTTGAAGGTGTTCAAATGATGTGCAAGAGTATTTATGAAGGTGTTCTGGGAGTATTCAGTGGTGATTTGGCTGTGTTCGAATGATGTTTTTGGAGTATTCAAAGGTAATTGATGGTGTTTGAGTTAGTTTTTGTGATACTGTTGTAAAAATCTGGAGAATGAGGGAGGAGTTTGGGGGATGAGTTATAATTTAATGAAATAATATAAGTGTAGATAAATCAGAGATGTCAAATCTTATTTGGGAGTATTCAAAATGATATTTTGGAAGTGTTTCAGTGTTGTTTGGAAAATGTTCAAAGGTATTTTTGTGAGTATTCAATGTTTTATGAGAGTGTTTTGAAGGTTTTCAAAGTATAGTGAGGTGTGTGTGTGTGTGTGTGTGTGTGTGTGTGTGTGTGTGTGCGTATTAACTTCGTAATATGTAAAATTGTGTCTAGTGAATTTATCGAAAAGTGGTTATAAGTTGTAAGTGTTGTGGTGACTTTTTCTGATGAAATAGTTAAAACGAGAAAAATTGTGGGTTATGAGTGAAAATTGTGAGATGTTGGTGGGGGTGTGAGGGTTTGGAAGGGCGGGGAGAAGGGGTAAGGAGAGAAGGTTACTTCGTGGGGGAGTGACCTGAGATGTTATCTGAGATTGGTCAGTTAAGATTCGCCGGACTTTTTCTGATGAAATAGTTAAAACGAGAAAATTATCTAGACTTGAGGAGAGTGAATCTTTTGTAAAGAAATTGTGAATTGTTGCGGGTATTAACGAAAAAATGTGGAATTATTTGGGTTATCCTGGGTTAAGAGTGAAAATGTGTAATGTTTTCCCTATGTTGTATATGAAATGTGTAATGCTGAGATGGTGACGACGAAGAAGATCCAGAACAAAAATGCATAGAATTTCTTCAAGAGAAAAATATGTTGATTTTAGTCAATGAATTGTACCTTTTTTCAATGAATTTTTTTTGTTGGATGTATATGAAATGCATTGGTTCTTTACTAAATAAATGAAAATATTGTGTATTAGTGTTATCCTGCATTTTATTGTCTGCTCGACAAGATTCAGCCTGTGTGTGTGTGGTCATCACATGACGTCACTGACATAGGGGGAAGTCGACAAAATTCAGCCTGTGTGTGTGAGGTCATCACATGACGTCACTGATCGCCGAGTAAACACAGGTGGGGTGACGTCACACTTGTTTAGACCTGTAGTAAGAGAAAGTACCATGCCCCATAGGGGGAGTTCATTTGAATGCTTAACCGTAGAGGGGGGAATCCAAAAGACTTGATCCAAGGAGATGGAGTCTCTGTATTATCGAGAAAAACTTGATCCAAGGAGTTGGAGCAGAAATTTTGGGGTAGAAGTGGATGATGGGGGAAATCTTTGTATTATTTATATCGAGAAAAACTTGATCCGAGGAGATCATAAGAATTTCGAAACCCCATAGGGGGGAATCCAAAAAACTTGATCCGAGGGGTTGGAGTCTTTGTATTATTGATATCGAGAAAAACTTGATCCAAGGAAGTAGAGCAGGAATATTTGAGGTAGAAGTGGGTGGTGGGAGGTGTGGGGGGAAAGTCTTTGTATTACTGATATCGAGAAAAACTTGATCCGAGGAGATGGAGCAGGGAATTTGGGATTCAAGTGGGAGTCCATTTTGAATGCTTACACCCAGAGGGGGGAATCCAAAAAAACTTGATCCAAGGAGATGGAGTCTTTGATATCGAGTGAAACTTGATCCAAGGAAGTAGAGCAGGAATATTTGGGGTGAAAGTGGGAGTCCATTTTGAATGCTTACACCCAGAGGGGGGAATCCAAAAAACTTGATCCGAGGAGATGGAGTCTTTGATATCGAGAAAAACTTGATCCGAGGAGATGGAGATCATAAGAAATTGAAATTAAAAAAAAATCGAAAAAATCGGAAAAAAAATTCGGGGCGCGGGGGCGATCCTGACGACGCTGCAGAAGGCGCTGCAGAAGGCGCGGGGCGGGCGCCGGTCGGACGCGTCCCGGTCGGGCGGGCGCGGGGGGGGGCGCGGGCGGGCGCGCGGGCGCGGTGTGGAAGGAGTCTGCTCAGAGGAGACTGTTCCGTGGGAGACCGCTGGGAGGAGACCGCTCTGTAGAAGGCCTTTTGGGAGGAGACCGTACCGTGGGAGCCACTCAGCCGCAGAGACCGCTCTGTAGAAATCACACCTACTTACAGATAACCCGTACATAGGAGAAAGAAACTGGATGATGTTTCGATCCAACGTGAACCATTAACTAGTCACAATGTTTGTGATTATTTAATGGTCCAAGTGGGATCGAACGTCGTTATAAGTTTTTTTCTTCTATCTGCTTGTTATTTCTGTACTATGAGAAGGGCTTTGAAATGAGCCGAGATAGGATAGCAGCACTTAGCCTACAAGTTCTTTTTAGCAAAAAATTAATAATTGATTGGAAAGGTTAGCTAGATGTACATCTGCTACGACAGACTTCCTATTCTACGTTTTTGTAAACTATTGAAGATCTCTTCCGCTCTCATGTCTGTTATTGTTCCTCTATTTGTCAGTACTACTGCAAATAATCTTACATATCAAACAAAGGGTTATTGTCATTCGCTAACAGTTAAAAGTTAATTGATCAACGAAATCCATTCCCATGACTCACATGAAACTGAGTACAAATAAAATGTCAGTGGTTCTAACCGCTGACATATTATTTAGGATACAAGCTAAACACTTATTTAAATTATCTAAATATTCCTGTCATTTTTAATAAAAATAATTTTTTGTTTAGCAGTTTTAACACACTGTTCTTCCCACGAGAAACGACGCTTGGAATGTGACAAAATTTCATAGATTTGGGTAAAACAAAAAAAGTTACACTGTAATACATTCCCTTCGATTCTGGGGACTCCTTGATGTTTATGAAGGATCATTCCTGATTCCAATTTCCCAGGTGTTGATATAACCCCTGCAGGTTTAGTGCGTTTCCATAAATACAGTAATATTAATAATCCAGTTGATAAGGCGCAGGAAAAAAATAGCTGCATAACCTGGGATTATTAACCTGTCTTTCATTGACAAGTCACTAGCAGGCATGGACAAGTCCGAATCCTCTTTGATAAGATGGAACGTCATCGGCAATGGCAAATACATAGTCTGGAAAACCCCACTATGAAATTTTATCTACTGAATAAGGGCTCAAAATGACGATTTTACATCTGAATAGTTAAATGTTATTTGCTTTATTTTCCAGAAATTTCCTATGACTATATGTGTTAATAAAGTATAATCAGTTATAACCGAAACATGAGAGAGACCATAGGGCCAGGCAACTGATGAACCTTCTTGTTAAATGACTGCAGTTCTTTTCCGAATGAATACTCGTCAATCATGCGCTATTGATAAAGTTTACCTACTAGCTGGAGCACTTTATTGGATAGTTAGCTAGGCTGGCTTGGGGTTGAAGTGGATGATGTATCAAATTAGCATTATAACATCTTTCTAGTTTGAGTGAACAATATTTTGATGCCTTTATCCAGTACGTGGAGGGTAAATGGAGGTAATTACTGGTTTCATGTCTCCCCATTACATAACAGTTCTAATATTTTGGTCTTGTAGGCACTATTAGTAATGACTGCGCCACCCTGATCGGTATTGATGATCCTGATGATTCAGGTATATCTTACTACTTCTACTACATCACACTACACAGGCATGCACATGCATATATATACATACACACATCTAGTTTTTCTTCTTTTCTTAATAGTTCTTGTTCTTCTTTATTTCCTCTATTCTCAATGGGGAAGTGGAAAAGAATCTTTCCTCTGTAAGCTATACATGTCGTATGAAGCGATAAAATGCCGGGAGCAATGAGTTAGTAACCCCTTCTAATGCAGAAAATACTAAAATAGAGAATAAGGAAAACTTTATGAAACTGGGATGCTTGAATGTGCGTGGATGTAGTGCGGATAATAAGAAAGGGATGATTGCTAATATCATTGAAAAGAAGTTGGATGTCCAGGCTCTAAGCAAAACTAAGCTGAAAGGGGTAGGTAGTTTCAGTGGGCAGAAATAAATGGGATAAAGCCAGGAGTATCTGAGAGTATTGCACCTAAGAAAGGGGTAGCAATAATGTTCATGGAAGAGACAGAGGAAAAAACTGTACTGACAGTAGGTGCTCTGACTCCTGACATCGTAGGAAGGGGAGGAGGGAGGGGAATCTGTACTGACACTGAGCACTTTGACTCCTGAACTCTGATAATAGTTTCTGAAGGGTTATTTATCAACTTGCGAGAATATTATGTTGGTTGAAAGGCGGAGGAAATTGATGAATGGGATGTTGGGGGCATCAGTGGAGGCGGAAGGGAAGGGGTGATGGATGAAATGTGTTGGTGTGGGAAGAAAGGTGAGAGGGTGATGGATGAGGTGTGTTAGTGTGGATGGGAAAGAAGGGGAAGGATGGTGTTAAATATGAAATATGTGCAGTGTTAGGATATGTAAATTAGTAAATGTTTCGCCATGAGTGACTTCTTCAGCTCAGAAGCAATCTATGACGAAGCTTTTTTCTCATTAAAATATCCTAAAATTGCGTGTACCTCATGTTTCACAAGTGTCGGTATTTTCAACCAGCACTTATCCAGGGTAGAGGGCGCAATGAATGAGGTGTGGTAAGTGGGAAGATGCAAGGGGGAAGGGGGGTTGAGGGATGAGTGTTTTGGGGTGGGTAGGAAGGAGGGGAAAGGGTGATGGATGATGTGTGTTGGGTGCATGTGTGTCAGGCTGGGAGGGTATGATGGAAGCTGTATGTCAGAGAGGGTATAAGGAAGGGCATTATTAAATAAAAATTGTCCACCCTCACTATTTTTCTACGCTATTTTATAAAGGGATTGACAAATTGGAAGTATCGACATTGTGGCTACTTGTACAGCAAGTCACACTGGAGGGATACCCGGAGTGTGCTGCTAAACTATTTTTAAGAGAGTGGTACTGTGCGATTGAAGAAGAGCTATATCTCGGTGTCATTCGATCACACATGATAAAATGCATGTGTAGCTGGGGTGAAGAAGGGAGGTGTGACTGGGATGAGGAGATGAAAAGCTGGGGTGAGGAGAGGTAAGGATAGGCCGAGGAGAGGAGGAATGTGATTGAGGTGAGTAAGGGAGATATGGCTGGGGTGAGGAGGAGACATGTAACTGAGGTGAGGAGAGGTGTGGCTGGGGTGAAGAGAGAATGTGCGATTGGGGTGAGGAGATGATGTGTGACTAGGATGAGGAGAGGATGTGTAACTAGGGTGAGGAGAGATCTGGCTGGGGTGAGTAAAGGTGTGACTGGGGTGAGAAGAAGATGAGTGACTGGGTTGAGGAGAGGAAGTGTAACTGGGATTAGGAGAAAATGTGTGACTGGGGTGAGGAGAGAATATGTGACTGGGGTGTGGAGAGGACGAGTGACTGGATTTGAGAAGAGAGAATGTGTGACTGGGGGTGAGGAGAGGATGTGTAACTGGGGTGAGGAGTATGTGTGGCTGGGATAAGGAGAGGACGAGTGACTGGGGAGAGAGAGGATGTGTGACTGGGGGTGAGGAGAGGATGTGTAACTGAGGTGAGGAGAGATGTGACTGGGGTGAGGAGAGGATGTGTGACTGGGGTGAGGAGGGGTGTGACTGGGGTGAGGAGAGGATGTGTGACTGGGGGTGAGGAGAGGACGAGTGACTGGGGTGAGAAGAGGATGTGTGACTGGGGGTGAGGAGAGGATGTGTAACTGGGGTGAGGAGAGATGTGACTGGGGTGAGGAGAGGATGTGTGACTGGGTGTGGAGATGATGTGTGACTAGGGTGAGGAGGAGGATGTGTAACTGGGGTGAGGAGAGGGTGTGTAACTGGGGTGAGGAGGGGTGTGACTGGAGTGAGGAGAGGATGTGTGACTGGGGTGAGGAGGAAGGATGTGTGACTAGGGTGAAGAAGAGGTGTGGTTGGGATGAGGAGAGGACGAGTGAGTGGGGTGAGGAGAGGATATATGGCTGGAATGAGAAGGAGGTGTGTCAGGGATGAGGGGAGGTTATGTCAGGAATGAGGGGAGGTGTGTCAGGGATGAGGGGAAGTGTGTCAGGGGTGTGGGGAGGTGTGTTGGGGATGAGGGGAGTTGTGTCAGGGATGAGGGGAGGTTGTGTCAGGCATGGGAAAAGTGTGTGACTGGGATGAGGGAAAGTGTGTCAGGGATGAGGTAAGTGTGGTTGGGATGAGGGAAGGTGTGTCAGGGATGGGGGAGAGTGTGGCTGGGATGAGGGAAGGTTGTCTCAGGGATGAGGGGAGGTCTGCCAGGGATGGGGAAGTTGTGGTTGAAATGAGGGAATGTGTGTCAGGGATGAGGGGAGGTGTGTCAGGGATAAAGAAAGTGTGGCTGGGATGAGGGAGGTGTGTCTGCATCACTTTTTTTTCATTATGTATGATTTTCTTAGTGCTTCTTGATCTAAAATCTTACTTTTGATTTTTATTTCATACCTATTTGCATGATTAAACACAGTGTAGGCCTAAAGGTCAAAGTAAGAATTTAATTTAAAAAAAATGTAAAAATTAAGGATAACTCTTTGAACTGTACAATTTAATATTTATCTAATATACGATATATTATAACTTTGGTTGACTTGAGGGTTAATTATTTTAGCCGTTCTAAACATGTCTCCAGCATTTTAGCCGTTTTATTGTTGATTATGATTTGAATTTTTTAATTTTTTTCGGGTAGGGGAGAGCAGGAATAAACCAAAAACCAAAAGCGTCCTAGCGGACTTACGATGCAAGTCTGAGAAAATTTGCATCCATTCTGACTCACACTTGTCTTCACTACAGCAGCTTTAGAAATAAAAAAAATGTCTATAAAAAAAGAAGTTAACTTGCTTGACATTACCCGTTAATTCCCGGGTAATGCCACATCGTCTCCAGGATGAGGGACTGATTACCTCAACTCCTCCTCTCCTTATACCTTCCTGCTTTGTATAAGACTGATGAAGCCATTGTGTGGCGAAACGTTTCGTCAATAAAGATTCCCATATGTTGCATAAGTGTCTCAATTCTTCAATTCCCGTATATTCAGAGACTTTCGGCTCAAGGGAAAAGACCTCATTCACGTTAAAGGACAGGAAAGTGACTACTTAGTTTAACCCCTTTTAAGTGTAAAAAAATAAAAAACGGAAGGGGGGAAAGGAATAGAGCGCAGATACAGCTCGGGAGGATAAACCTATCAGTATAATTTGACCTTTATTGACTACGTTTTCCCCACACGGGGTTTTTTTTAAAGTCACAAACAGAACTACTGGGTGGGAAGGAACGCGGTATTTTATAGTCAGGTTCAGATGCTGAGGTCGGGTAAGAAGCTGCATCTGATGATTACCGGTTTTGGGTTGTAGATTCTAAAATCTTGGTAGCTTGGAAAGGAATTGGACAATTTTTGGACAACCTTTCTACGTGTTCTTATGTGGGATAGCGATGAAGAATTTTCGGAAATGTTCACAGTTATAGAAGCCCTATTCTTGTTGAATTGTCGGATTAAATAAGTGATGACCCAGGATTCTTCGGTATTGAGTGTTGCTTCTGGGCGAAGTCTTGATTTTCTTTTTTATCATTCTCAACAAAATCCACATCAACCCAAAAAACAAAGAAACAGGACACCCCGGGTTGAAAAAAGACTTGAAAGGGCCCTTTGACACGCGGCACAAAGGGGCTAAAGTACAAACCTCACTAACTTAAACCGCCTCCACTACTTGTAAATCCCTGCAACTTCCTAGACGGCCTCCCAGAAACAAACCAAGGCTGTTACCTAAATATTTCACAAAAAAGCCGGGTCCCCCGGGGATCTGCCCCTCTACCCTCCCCTTTACATTTTATACACAATGACATTAAACACCTGTAAAACCACAACCCCATCACACACCTTGAGCGACATTACACAACTTACACCAGCCAAAAGATCACTCACACACAAAACACAAAATGAGTCGACGGGATAGCCTCTGGAAACAAAAATGGAGGATAAAACCCAAATGCAGCAACCCGCATTACATATTTTAACTACAGGAAAGGACCTCCTTTACCTTTCGAACTCGAACAGCTGCCACCCGTACTTACTTCCCTATCACACAATCTGTCACGCCCTTTGGGCGTTAATCTTGACTACCTTCTTCTTTTAAAAGGGACACATTATAAAGGGCAGCAAATAGCTATAACCCCCTTGCGGGGCCTCTACAAGCTAAACATGCCTCTCAACGCACCAAACACACCTCTAAAAACCCCAATACTCCTCGGATAACTTCTTTCCTTACCCCTCTCTCTGCAGAAAAAAACAAACTTAAACTGCAGCTGCCAGAAAAAGGGCGCTGCGCTGGGTGCTTTTGTCAGATGGGGGATTCCCCACAACGAGTCTCTCCACCCCAGTAAACTCCCTGCGCTGAATCTGTACGGGAAGGGGCTCAGTGACGGGACAGATAGACAAATTTTAAGACCGACATGACTACGGACCGTCCCCTTTGACGAAGAATTCGCAACCCAAAAACCCAACACAACCTTTTCTACTCCTTGCATGATCCTCCCCTAACCCTATTTACAAAAAACCCTTTGGGATCCGCTGACGGACCTTCTAGAAGGACCATTCTCTACCCACTTTTGCCTTAGCATTTTTGGGTTAAGACAGGCCCTTTTCACACTCCTCTCTAGCCCAAAACGTCGCATGCCCCCCCTCCTCGCTCACCCACTGGGGGCCAACAAAGACCGAATTTTCTTCTAAATATCTGTCCCACGATCGCCTTCGCTGCGGGGTTAAAGCCCTGGCTATTTTTCTACGACTAAAAACACTCCTCTCCACCTATTCTTCGCGGGTCCCGCTTCCCCGCTACCCCATTTGGGATCTACCGAACTTTCGTTCTTCGTTCTTCACCCCAATCGTTTTAACGAAAATCATTGACACACACCTTTTTCACGGGTTCACCCCTTACAAAAATTTTGGGCACATGGCTTCCCCCGAAAAAAAAAGAGGTACGAGCCCATGAACCGAGGGAAGGACCAGTTTGGAAATGTGGGGCAAAATTCTAGCAAGAAGGCAAAAAAAGAGGAAAGCCCCCACTTTCAGATTGACAGTCCCAAACCAGGGGCCAGCGACAATAGAAACAGGTGCGGAAAAAAAACCCCCACCCCTCAAAAAACCAAGAGGGAGGGAAAAACTTGGCAAGAAAAGAACGCCACCCCGCCAAGGAGCAGGCAAACCACCCAAAACCGACCTGGCAAATTTCAAGGAAAATCTTAGGGGGGACCACAAAACCCCACATGGGTTGTTTCACCCCGGATCACGAAAAAAACCTAAAGTTCAAGATATGTTTCAATTAGGGGAAAACCCAATATTGACTCCCCTCAAAGGAAATGTATACCACCTTAAAAGAGAGTATGGAGACGATCGCTCATTCACCCGGAGGAACGGGCTCTCGGAGAAGATCCCCAAGGGGTAGTGATGCGATCCCCGCGTGAGCCCATCGGGCAGTAGCAGCTCACCCCTGTGGTGTCAGCTAAACGTCCAAGGAAAAGACGGGGGCAAAGCCCAAACCCCCAAAAGGTCTCATTCGCATGTGGGACCATGCCACCCCACTGGGACCTGGGTTTTTGGGGGCAGGTACATGTCAGGACCTTCACAGCAGAACCATTTCGCTGTTTAAATGCCCAGCGTTATGGACACCGGGGTGCATCTGTCCGAACAAGTAATCTGCGGTGTCTGCAGCCAGCACCACCCTCCCCGGGGAATGCATCACCAAGCAAAAAAATGCATCGCCACCCCCCACAATGCCCGAACGCAGACAGAAACACCATGCGGGAATCCCGAGCCCCGAGAGGCTCCCAAAATTTAAAAAAAAAGTCGGGAAGACCCCAAAAAACTCGGCAAAGGCTAGACGGATCATCATCTCAGCAAACGATGGGGTGCAGAGAACCCTGCCATACGCAATTCTCAGCACCCAAACCCCAAAGCATTGCCCGGGAAATTTCCCAACCCTAAAAAGCCTAAACCAGGCGTCAAGGTCAAAAACCTCCTGCACCCCTACCTCAACAAGAAACAGAAAAAAGGGAACAGGGGCCAACGGGGTGCATCGGGTCAATGCGACAGCAGGCGGCACTAACGAGGCCCCCCCGGCCATCAGAAAACCCCAGGCACTCCTTACCTCCCCAGCAGACCCCCGGCCCCCCAAACCTGGAATACGCAACAGACCAGGGTGCATAAAATAAAAACCCAACCCTCCGAGTCCCTACAGCCCACAACAACCAGTAATACCACTCTTTCAACCCCAAACTCCAAAGCGGGCCCCCCCCAGGAGGACTCGTACCCTATAAAGGTGTTCACAATCTTTTTGCAACACAATCAACCCAGGGAACAACAGACGCATTTGGGCAATTCAGTACGCCCCGAGAGTGTGCTTTCTGCCCGAAGGGGAGACAGTGATGCCATAATTTTGCAGGTTCTCGGGAGGGGGCGGGACTCGTCCCAGCTCGGAAAACAACATCGAGGAATCCCCTCGGTCCAAATCACCCCCAAAGGTCCACAGGGAACATTCGGGGCCCGGGGGGGAAAACACACCTCTTGCGGGAGGCGTAATTCGGGTCGGGTTGATATCGTTTTTCTACAAGAAAACCGACTGTCCCGACTATGTCCCCAAACTACCCCGGTTTTGCTGGGTTTTTTCGCACACGGCCCAGGCGTTCCTGCAAGGCACGTGTATTTGTATCCCAAAACAATCCTACGAGGTTATAGCCAACCCCTTGGATGTGGAGAGGATGTCGAGGTACGGCCACCTTGTGACAAACCGGGGGCCCCATCCTCTATAACTCTACAAGAACCCAAGACACACCCTTGACATTTCAGGCCCTCGCATTAGCACCACTGAGTGATTTTTTGGTGGGGATTTCAACGCACACACCCAAACTCACCCACTCAGCAACCAAGCGCTGGCGACACATAGCATCTCCTACATGATATTCCAGAGGTAAAGTCAAACAAGGAGACCCCACACACCCGTTGGGGGGCGCCTCGACCTTACCTTTGGGGTTTAAGACAACCGACAGGGGCCACAGGGAAATCATCCCCCTTGTCGTGACCACTTTGCAGTATCACCACCTTCAACATCAACAGGCCTCCCCATTGTGCTCCTCCTAGATGGGACTAAAGAGGGCCAACGGAAAGGGTTTCCAGGATTATCTTCATGAGGTGGTCACCAACCTCTATCTGAAGACTGGTACGGCTGAACAGGAGAAAACACTGTTCTCATTTCCAGGCAGCAGGGGTGTGCAGTTCCAAAGAAGTCCGCAGGACGCCTCACAAAAAAACTGGTGGTTTTAAAAACGACGAGGTGGGGGGCAGAAACCACCGCATCAACTCTTTTAGGAAGCTATACAGGTAACCCACGGCAGAGAAAGGAATCTCTGAGAGCCAATGTGCCAAAAGCCCGCAAGTCTCTCTCAGAGTAAAAAAATGGAAATGCTGAGTGGGGCTCAAAATTTGGGCACACACCACCTTATCTGAGATATGGGGGAAGCTCAACATAGCAAATGGAAGAGCAAGCCCAGGCCCCAGCACACCCGAACCCCCCCGGGGCTGAAAACTATGGACTTTTCATTCCCGGGGAGCATCCCTCACTCCCCCCAGGACTCCGGAATAAAAGAAGATCTTCTCCAAGCGCCCGCTAAAAGATAAAATGCATGTGAGTCGGAAGATGTGACTGATAAAACCTTCACGGGTTGGAAACCCGGGTGCCATTAAGAACCAGGGCACTCCCCGGGCATCGATGGGTTTCATACTCCATGATTTGCAGGGGTGGGCAGAGTGGGGGAGACCATACAGACGTCATTAACAAGTCGTGAGCCAGGGACTCCCCCAGCTTGGAAGAAAACTACCATCTACAATTCCAAAACCCCAAGGAACCCCCCAAATAGAGACCCATATCGCACCCGCTGCTTAGCCAAGACTGCTGAGAGGGGTGGTGTTAAAACCCCCTCCTAGGAAAATTGGGACCCTCTCTATCAATATTTGGCTTCACCAAAGGGGTGGTCGCGAGTCATAACCATTACTAAGCCAGATTGCGACTAAAAAAAAATATAGTCGTCTACCTGACCTTGAAAAGGGGAATTGACTAGCCACCCCACACATTCTGGCAATTTCTAGCTCGAAGGGAAAACAAAAGGACGCCTTTTGGCCTGGATAGAGTCCTACCTTAGGGGGGAGGCAGGCCGGTGCTTTCAGGGACACTACTCTTCCTTTAAATCCCGGGGAAAAAATACGCACAAGGAGGGGTGCTCAGTCCCACCCTTTTAACATCCCTTTTGCAGGAACTTGGACCCTTTCCCTTTCATAGTGGGTACACACCCTTCACTATCGATGATCTTTCCACTCGATAATGGGAAAAGGCAATTTAGAACGACAGGCTCAGAGAGCTTTGGGCCTAATTTGCATCTTGCAAGGAAAATAGGGCCCCAAGATCCGGGCCAGAAATCTCTTGCAATGATGTTTTAAGGGGCCGATCCGTGAAAAATTACATTCAGGGTAAGAATTGAGGGACAGGCTCCACCTGTTTCTTGGGGATCTACATTGATAAAAAGCTAAATTTCAGAAACAGGGCCGAGATTTTGGTCACTGCTCACCAACTAACGCCATGAGACCATGACGAGGGCAAAACCCTGCAGGGGCAAGCAAAGAGACTTCGCTTGTACTATATACAAGCTATACGCTCGCTCATTGACACGGGGACACAGCGTTAACTCATCTCCCCCGCAGAGCAGGCAAAGGTGGAGGTCGTACAAAATCGGGGGATAAGAACAAAGTTTGGGGCCCCCCCTCTGGACCAACACAGTATTCCAGACTGAGGCCCGGCTTCCTTCCCGGGTGAAAAAGTAAAATCATAAACGCCTGCAAAGTGCCCCGATTCTGCACAGGCACAAGGTACCCCACTAAGAACGGATTTTGACAACCCTGGGAAAGATCCCACACTCTTCACGGACTACCCTGGGTTTTGTTCGTTTTGTGCTGCGGGGGGAAGCTGCTGCCTATACAACATCCTTTAGAAGAGTTGTGACCTTCCTTTGCTGGGTCCATCCCAAAACCTCCCTGGCCCCAATCCCGCCCGGTTTGCATCATGCAGCACCCACTCTAAGCATCTCTGCATCAAGACACTCTCACAAACTCTGGGAAAACATGGCACGGGGAGAGGGAGGCAATGGCTGTATTTCACAATGGGTTTTGTCGACCCTGACAAGAAGAGGCAGCACTGGACTGTACCACAAAGGTCACACCGCGGCGACTCCCTACCACTCCCATCCTTCAAGCTGAGTGGGGGCGAAATTTAGAGGCCTTGCACATCCCCACGACATCGACCCCGACCGTCTACGTTGATTTCCCCTCTGCAACCAATCCCTCTCCCATCCTAACCACAGGAAATGTTCACCCTCACATCGATCCGAGCAAAATGACCGCCTTTGAAGTTCGGGGAAAAAAAATCGAAAATTGAATGGATCCCCCCTGCTGGGGATCCCCGGGAAAGAGGCGGCAGATATGCAGCCAAGGCGCAACAGACTATCCACATGTTGGGGTTACTGTCCCAATCGCCAACACCGACCAAACGGTGGGGCCAAGCCATGAAACTTTGGGAGGTCTTAGGTTACCCCTCTCAACAGTGACGAGCAGCGACTCAGGGGGAACCCCCTCCATATGAAGAAGCTGGGCCAGGGCGCAGTGTACCGCCATCCATCGGTTTGTTTGGGCTTTCCCCCGCCCCGATGATGGTAGACAAGGCTGAGGAGGGGATGTGCCAGTACTGTCAACGTTGTCCAGCGGCCCCCAACACACTATCTTTGGAGTCAAGTACTGAACCTCCGCCGGGAACTAAGGGGGATATTTCCCCCCCAAGAGGAACCAGAGATGATGCGGCCACCACTATGTACCTTGGATTTAACAAAACCCAAAAAACTTTTACCTTGATAACGACATTCCTCCTACTCGTAGTGTCCATAGTTAGGAGTACATGGGGTGTTTTTCCCCTTATGAGATCCCACCATTTTGAACTGACCAGAAGAGGCTTGAACAGCATATTCGCATCATTTAAAAACCCCCCGGGGGCCAAAACCGGGCCCATCGCAAGATTGAGACCCCCTTGCCAGGACTACGGCCCTTGGGCGAACATTAAAAACATACACATACATACACCCCATTTAGTTTCGTTTGTGATTTTAAAAAAAGCCCACTGTTTTGGGCGAAACGTTCAATAAAGGATCACATTATACTGAAATATGTGTTTTTTTTTAAAAATTTGTGGGTATTTTTTTACCATTTATTTCCCACACCCGGCGGAGAAAATGATCCCTCCGGGGAAAATGTAAACTTTCCAAGAAGGGAATGGAAAAAAACTTTGCACAAAAAAAGAAATCACCAAAAATCCCATTTTAAAACTTTTAAAACTACAGTTTTAAATATGAAATTACTAGAAACCAAAAAAAGGGTTTTTTCCAAAAGAGGGGAGGAGTGATTTATTTAAACATTGTGGAAAAAAAAAATAAAAAAAACGAGTATTCAAGTATAAAAAAATCTTCATTAAAAAATAAAAAAAACATCTAAAAGGCTTTCATTTTGCTTCAAAGGGTTAAAATTATATTAACCTTTTTTTTTAAAATGAAAGGTTACATTATAGGGAACCTTCTTTTGGGTTAAAAAAAAATTAAAATGTAACCCCCCCCCCCTCGGCCCCCGCGGTGTGTTTTGGGTCCAGCGTGGGGGCCCCCACCTGTCAAGATATAATAAAACCTTAGAGAAGACCCAAGGTTTTTGATTATAATAACAAAAGATATGGGGCTTGATTTGATTATAACATAGCTATGAAAATCTTGGTTATGATTATAATAAATAGATATGAGCAAAAAAAAAAGAGGTGCCAAAAATATTCAAATATTTCTCGTTACAAACCCGCCCCGTTAGAAAAAATGAAAAAGGGGTAAATAGGAAAAAAGCATCTAAACGTTTTGGAAATTAAAAAATTTCGTAATAAATGCCAAAACCAAAGACTTTGCACCCCCAGCATAGGTTTTTTTTGAAAAATTTCAAAAGAGTAAAAAAATTTTTAGTAGGCAGCCAAAAACGTTTAAAACAAGCCCCAAATTTTAAAATTTAAAATCTTGGGAAACCAAGGCTTCCCATCACAGAGGTGAAAAACGGAAAAACGGAGTCAAGCGTCATAACGCGTGCCCCCCAACAAAGAGCAGGGGATTGAAAAAAAAATGATGAAAATTACAACTAGATGAGCAGAATAAACTAAAACCCCCTTTAGACTATTGCCCCAAACAGGTGGGAAGGGGAAAACCGAGCTGAAAGGGAAATCGGGGGTGAATTTAAAAAAAAAACATACTTTTCCGGGGGAAAGGGCAAATTTGTGGGCCCTAAGCCTCCAGAATTAATTTCAACCCCCATATTTGAGCCTTCCCGAACAGTCTATATATCAATGAAATCACGAAACGAGTGATTTTGAACCACTAGCAGAACTGCGGCTGGCCAGGACTCGATCCTACATTCCCTTCCCCAGCCCCATGAGAACAAAGCAAAGTATGCATCCCTCATCCACTGGTCCAATAATCTCTGCTAGTGAAGGCTTGTACCCCAAACAGGATAAGGTTGAAATTAGTCTCTGAGGCTCCACGACCACGTACGTCTTTGCACCAGGGAAAACATGCTCAGTACTGCTGAGCACCTGGTGTATAAGGATTGTTGGTTCAATGGATAGAGGGATGCCTACTTTATTCAGTTCCCAAGTGACTGGGCATGGGAACACAGGATCGAGTCCTACCCAGTCGCAAATCTGTTAATAATTCAAAATCACTTGTTTCGTGATTTCATTATATAAATATAACTATATATATATATTCTTTCTTTCTTTCAACACACCGGCCGTATCCCACCGAGGTGGAGTGGCCCAAAAGGAAAAACTAAAGTTTCTCCTTTTACATTTAGTAATATATACAGGAGAAGAGGTTACTACCCCCCTTGCCCCCGGCATTTTAGTCGCCTCTTACAACACCATGGCTTGGGGGAAGAATTCTTTCCCTTCCCCAGGGAGATAAGAGGAAAAAAAAGAATAAAAACTAAAAAGAAAAAGAAGAAAACCCAAGGGGGTTTTTAATGTCTTGTAATGTATTGTATGTGACCAATTTTAAAAGAAAAGGGGTGCAAGACATATCTGAATTTGCATTTTTTGAGACAGAAAAAAGAACACCAGCAACCCTACCATCTGTAAAACAATTACGGCTTTCGGTTTTGCACTCACAGGGCAGGACGGTAGTACCTCCCTGGGCGGTTGCTGTTTTACCATCCTACTACCTATTTTAAAATATATATAATATATATATATATATATATTTTTTATATATTTTATATATATATATATATATATATATATATATATATATAAATATATTATAATATATATATATTATATATATTTTGTTATACTTATATATAATGTTACCAGCAGTGAGTTGGAGAGTGGCAGCCGCTTTAATTAAGTGGCAAGTGGTTCACAATTCAGGAAGAAGGATTTTATGGAAGGTTAATAGAGAAGATGTAAAGGTAGGAAATAGATTCTCTGTTAACCAGGACGAGTGTACTTCAGTGGTTAGTGAGGTTAAACGTACCACTGACTCCTCTGCTAATCAAGGTAAGAATATTCTGATAGTGGGAGACTCCCAGGTAAGATATATGGACCGTGCTTTTTGTAACAGAGATAGGAAGGTCAGACAGAGAGTGTGCCTCCCAGGAGCTGGTCTTGGTGACATAGTCAGCAGGTTGGATAATATTATGTCAGGTAATGGGAACAAGCCCATTATAAGTCTTAATGGAGGTGGAAATGACATCAGGAAGGGCAGGAGACAGGAGATGCTTGATAAGTACAGGACAGCCACAGATGTAGTCAGATCTAAGGGAGCAATCCCAATCATATGTAGCATCTTACCTAGAAGGGGAGTCGGCAATGAATGGATGTCTAGGGCAATACAGATATAAATTGCTGGCTAGACAAGTGCTGCAAGGAGCTTGCATTCCCTTTCATTGATAACTAGGACAACTTCTATGGCAAACGTGATATGTATACAAGGAATGGGGTTCATCTTTCTGGGGCTGGAGTGGTTGCATTAGCCAATGCGATTGAGGGGGTTATTGATGACTTGTCGAGGACTTTAAACTGATAGATTATAGAGATATGGGCGTCTGTGGGAAACAACCAGGCTGCAGCATTAGCGTTGAAAACAGCAAATATAACCAGGATGCCTCAGAGATACGTTTAAAAGACAAGATTCAAAATAAAATTGCTGGCAAAGGCAAAGCAACTGTTCAACAAACAGAGATAGTAGAGGGCAACGAGTGACTAGCTCCTTTAAGGTTTACTATAGAAATAGTAGGAGTTTAAGAAATAGGTTAGATGAGCTAAGAATGCTTGCAAGTGCAGGTAATATAGATATTATTGCTATAATGGAGATCTGGTTCATCCTGAAAGATAGAGAAATGCCTTCTGAATGCAACATATAGGGTTATAAACTATTCCACACTGATAGGGTCAAAAGGAAGGGTAGTGGAGTGGCGATGTATGTCAGAGATAATTTAAATTGTTATGTTAGACAGGAGATAAGATCAAAAACATCGGACACAGAATCTGTTTGGCTACAGTTTCTCAAGGGTCGGGAAAAATTAATTTTGAGTGTAATTTATAGGCCCCCAAACCTTGACAGGGAGTGCAGTAAGCTGCTATTGATTGGAACAATGTGACAGGAAATCTTGAGTCTAGTGACTTTCTTGATACAGTTCAGGATTGATTTTTAAAACAGTTTGTGACAGAACCAACTAGATGAAACATCCTGTTTGACTTGGTTCTTGCCAACAAAGAATCACTAATTAATAATCCTGAGGTTAATGATGAGCTTGGGGAAAGCAATCACATATAATTTAGTTTCCATATATCACGGAATTATCCAGATAACTGCAATCAAGTCTCTGTCCCAGACCTCCACTTGGCCGACTTCAAAGGACTGAGAAATTACCTGGGTGGGCTAAATTGGAGAGATATAAAAAAAGAAAAAAGAACAGCAACAAGGGATTCGAAGACTAACCCAAAAGGGTTCTTTCAGGTATACAGACGTAAGATTAGGGACAAAATAGGTCTACTTAAGAGTAACTCAGGTCAGATCACTCACAGTGATAAGGAAATGTGTGGAATTTTTAACACTTACTTCCTCTCAGTTTTTACTTAGGAAGATACTAGCGAGATTCCAGAAATAATAAATTATGTAGAACAGGACGATAATAAACTATGCACGATTGGGGTAACTAATGACATGGTCCTCAAATAAATAGAGAAATTAAAGCCTAACAAATCCTCAGGCTCTGATGAACTGTTTGCAAGGGTTTTCAAGGAATGTGAAGAGGAAGTTATCGTACATTTGGCTAATCTATTCAGTATATCACTACAAACTGGCATACTGCTAGACAAGTGGAAAAGGGCAAATATAATATCTGTTTACATGGCAGGTGACAGGTCCTTTGCTTCGAACTATAGACCAATAAGCCTTACCTCCATTGTGGTAAAATTTATGGAGTCAATAATTGCCGAGGCAATTCGTAGCCATCTTGAAAGGCATAAATTGATTAATGAATCTCTGCACGGTTTTACAAGGGGGCATTCCTGTCTTACGAATTTACTAACTTTTTTCACTATGGTATTTGAAGAGGTAGATCATTGTATTGAATATGATATTGTGTATATGGACTTCGGAAAGGCTTTCAATAGAGTTCCACATCAGAGGCTGCTGAGGAAACATAAGGCACACAGAATAGGAGAAAAAAAAAATTCCCGGCTAGAGGCATCGTTGACAAATAAACAGCAGAGAGTTTGCATAAAGGGGGAGAAATCAGAATAGAGGCATGTCACAAGCGGTGTTCCGCAGGGGTCAATGTTGGGCCCGTTGTTGTTCACAATTTACTTAAACGATATAGATTAGGGAATAAATAGAGACATAAGCAAATTTGATTATGTCGCTATTGAATCCCTCATCTAAATAGGCCGTCCAAATCATTCTAATGAGAACATTAGAGCATTCGAGAATGATTTGACTAGACTTTTGTAGTGGTCGGAGAAGTGGCAGATGCAGTTTAATGTAGACAAATGCAAAGTTCTAAATGTTGGTCAGGAAAATAACCATGCCACATATAAACTAAATAATGTAGATCAAAATATTACTGATTGCGAAAAGGATTTAGGAGTTCTGGTTAGCAGCAATTTGAAACCAAGACAACAGTGCATAAGTGATCGCAATAAAGCTAACACAATCCTTTTCTTCATATCAAGAAGTATGAACAATATAAGTCCTTAGGTTGTTCTTCAGCACTATATATTTTTGGTTAGGCCTCATTTAGATTATGCTGCACAGTTCTGGTCACCCTGAATCTGCATTCTATAGGAAGGCGTAGAATTGGGGGGTTTTTTATGATTGGGTGAAATAAATAAAAAAACGGGAATAAATAACTGGGAGGGAAAATAGCGTGCAAAAAATATTACCTAGACAGGACTCACAGCAAGGGTTTCCCAAGTTGGAAAAACCCCCTTTCAGGAAGGATATAGGAAACACTGGTTGGGGTAAAAGAGTATGGATGAGGGGAACAAACTCCCAGTACCGCTAGAACTAAACGTTGTGAGTTTTAAAAATGTTAGATAAAAAATATGGGTGGGGGTGGGTGGAGTTGGATTCTGATAGTTTGCGCTACTAAGTCAGATGCCGTGCTCCTTCCTCAAATGAATGTGACCTGACCTGTTAATCAGGGTGTTGGCTTAACCCGGTAATAAAATTAACGTGCTCGCATGGGCAGTGGGTTTCCGCACGTTCCTTTTTTTCTTATTTTTAAATATATTATATATATATTAATATATATATATATATATATAATATATATATATATATATATATATATATATATTTATATATATATTATTATATATATATATATATATATATATATATTTATTTTAATATATAATATTATATTATAAAATATATATGTCGTGCCGAATAGGCAGAACTTGGATCTTGGTTTAAATAGCAACGCTCATCTTGCCAATGGAAAATGAAAATTTGTGTATCAAAAAATTTCCCCAAAATCATTCAAATAACGAAAAAAATATTTTTCACGGTTTTTTTAGTTTTAAATTATTGTAAACAAATTAAAATATATTTATTTGGGGTTAAGCAAAATAAATTGCGCTTTTAAAAAAAGTTAGGGTCATTTTTCAAAGTTCCTTTTGTGCAAAATTATAATTTTTTACATCAACAAAATTAAAAAAATATATATTTAAACGTAAAGAGAAAATTTTAGAAAGGATTTAATTTTTAAAAATGAGTTCTTCCCCAATTTGGGCCCTTTTTACTATTCGGCACGACATAATATAATTTATATATTAATATAATATAATATATTTATATATAATATAAAATATAATAAAATATATTATTTATTAAAAATATATATATATATAATATATTTATAATTTTAAATATTTTTAATATATTATATATATATATATATATAATATTTTTTGTGGCCCAAAAGGCGAACTTCGATTTGGCTTAAATAGCAACCTCATCTTGCCATATAGGACAAGTGAAAATTTGGTATGCAATAATTTCGCCAAAATCATTCTGAACCAACGAAAAAAATTATTTCACGGTTTGTTTAGTATTAAATTATTGAAAACAAATCTAAAAATATTTAGTTGGGTTAGGCAAAATAAATTGTTTTTGTTGAATAATTTTAGGTAATTTTCTAAGATTCTTTTGGAGCAAAATTAAAATTTTTAACATTAACATTAATAAAAAAATATATCTTTGAACTATAAGAGGAAATTTTAGAAAAGAATTAATTTTAAATGATTTTTGCAAATTTGACCAGTTTCATATTCGGAAAGACATATATTAATATATATATTATATATATATATATATAATTATATATATAAATATATATTTTTATTATTATTATTATATATATAAATATATATATATATATATATAAATATATATATATATATAATTTATATATATATATATATAAAATTTAATATATATATATATATATATTTATATATATATTATATATATATATATATATATATATATATATATATATATATATTTATATATATTATATATATATAAATATATATATGCAAAAAAAACCCTCAAAAAGAAAAGAAAATTTGGTTTTTTGCATATTTTAAAAATCCCCTGTTTCTGTGATCTTTTTGCATAATATATAATATATATAATATATATATAAATATATAATATATAATATAATATATAAAATATATATTTTTATTTTTATTATCACACCGGCCTTCCCACCAAGGCGGGTGGCCCGAAAAAAAAAAAACTTTCACCATCATTCACCCATCACTGTTTTCCAGAAGGGTGCTTTACACTCAGTTTTTTAAACGCAACATTAACACCCCTCCTTTAGAGTGCAGGCACTGTACTTCCCTCTCCGGACTCAAGTCCGGCCCGCCGGGTTTCCCTGAATCCCCTTTATAAATGTTACTTTTCTCACCCCAACAGCCGTCAAGTATTAAAAACCATTTTTCCCATTCCTCCTACAAACACCCACGCATGCCTGCTGGAAGTCCAAGCCCCTCGCCCCCAAAAACCTCCTTTACCCCCCCCCCCTCCAACCCTTCCAGGCCGACCCCTACCCCCCTTCCTTCCACTACAGACTGATACACTCTTGAAGTCATTTTTGTTTCGCCCATTCTCTCTAATGCCGAACCACCTCAACAACCCTTTCCCCAGCCCCTGGACAACAGTTTTGGTAATCCCCCACCTCCCCCCTAAATTTTCCAAACTAAATTCCTGCATTTTATTCACACCACACATTGCCCTCAACATAATCTCCACTGCCTCCCGCCCCCTCCTCGCTGCCATCATCACCCAGCTTCACACCATATAAGAGCGTTGGTAAAACTATACTCTCAACATTCCCCCCTTTTTCCTCCAAAACAAATTTTTTTGTCTCCACAGACTCCTAAGTGCACCCTCACCTTTTTCCCCCATCAATTCTAGATTCACCTCATCTTTCTAGACCCATCCCCTGACCGTCCACTCCCAAATTCTGAATACGTTCACCCCTCCATACTCTCTCCCTCCAATCTGATATTTAATTTTCACACCTAATCTTTTTGTTATCCTCATAACCTTACTCTTTCCCGTATTCACCTTTAATTTTCTTCTTTGCACACCCTACCAAATTCATCCACCAAACTCTGCAATTTTTTCAGAAAACTCCCAAGAGCACATATAATAATACATATATATATACGTATATACTATTTATATTATATACAACTGGTGAAAAAAAACAGGGAAAGCTTTGGGGCTCATCCCCAATCCCTCCAAATGTGAAATCATCACAGCGAACCAGAAAAAAATCAATGCGTGCGAAGAATCCCCCAAGAAGTCTCAACTACAAAACCCTCCAACAGTACCCTCTTTTGGGGGCAACCGCTGGGCCCAGGGCCCTCGATACTGTCCAAAGGGACAAATTGAATGACCTGATGAGAAGGAGGGGGGAATAACGATCTTGATGCCCTGAGCTCTGATCCCTCACAAGGTTCCCCTTTCACCAAGACTCATTATTCTTTAGGTGTGCACCCCTTTTTTACAATCCCAAAACCCCGATGAATATACGCACAACCCGAGACAACTTTTAAAAAGGGACTGAACCTGTCACTAGAGGAGGCAATGGGGTCAGGCAACCCTCCCGTGCGATGGGAGGAATAGGGGTGCGTAAAACAAGCGTTCTTTAAAACCCGCTTTTTTGTCTTTGGTTTGGCTTCCAGTGCAAATTTGTCAAGAAGATAGTGCCCGAACGCTTGAGAACCTTTGGGAGGGGGCTCAAGACCCCCGGGTTTTCCCAAGCAGCGATTCGGTGGGACACCCACGACTCCTCCTAGACCCTCCCCCAAACAGCACAAACACCAACTGGGACAAACCGAATGGAAAAAAAACGCCAACACAATGCTCTCCAATGTTTAGGAAGACAAAGCTCGTCTCCTGGGATGAAAGGGAAAACACTCAGGAGATTTTCCTTTTAGCTGTTCCCCAAATTTCCCCCTGGGCACCCGTCTCGACCCCCCAGGCTATTCGGATTGGTGTTGCTTTCGCCAGCACCCCCATCCTCACCGAACATAGGTGTATTTGCGGCAGGGCGACAGCTGATCAATTCGGACTTCATGGCTCGTGTGCCACACAGCAAAAGGGAAGTATGCCAGACATGAGGAGATCAATGACATAATAAAGAGAAGCCTCGCCACAGCCCGTTCCCAGCTCAACGGGAACCCCAAGTACAGAGGTCTGAGGGAAAAGTCAAAAGCGTCCTGATGGAGCCACTATGCTACCCAAAGAAGGATGGAAAGCAGATTGCTTGGGACTACACCTGTGCTGCCACATTGCAAAACACCTACTTGCCGTACTCGTATGGAAGGGGGGTGGAGCTGCCAGCCACAGGGAGACCCAGAAGATCCGAAAATATGAAGACCTTCCCCCTTGCTATAACTTCATTCCAAAGGGTCGGAGACCCTTGGAGCATGGGCAAGTGTGCTCTAAAGTTCCTCAAAGAGCAGGGTGAAAAGCTCATCATAGAAACCAAGGACCACAGGGCGACCAGCTTCCTCTTTCAGAAACTCAGTGTTGCGATCCAGAGAGGAAATGCCTGCAGCATTCTGGGCACGCGGCCCACCGCAGGGGAGCTGGACGAAGTATTCGAGATGAAGCTCTGAGTTACCTATGTTGTTTTACTTTCTGTTGTATTTTTGTGAATGTTTGGCCAAAGTATTTTGTCTTTAAATAAAAACGTACTTGAAATATGGGGGGGTGGTAGGAGAAAATTCAAAACAGCTTCAGGGAGAACCTTGAGTTTTCCCTGAAGAAAGTTTTTTCTTTTCTCTGAGGATGAGGGTCCCCTATGACAGTTCTAGAGGTGGTACCTTTATATATATTTTATATATATATATATAATATATATATATATATATATATATATATATATATAAATATATATATATATATATATATATGTATACAATATATACATAATATATATATATATATATATGTATATATATATATATATATATATGTATATATATATATATATAATAAAAATATATATATATATATATATAATAAATATATATAATATATATAAATATATATATATATATATATATATATATAATATATATATATATAAAAATATATATATATATATATATATATATATATGTCGTGCCGAAAAGGCAGAACTTGCGATCGTGGCTTAAATACAACGGTCATCTTGCTATATAGGACAAGCGAAAATTTGTGTATGCAATAATTTCGTCAAAATCATTCTGAACCTAGCGAAAAAAATATATTTCACTGTGTTTGTTAAGTATTAAATTATTGTAAACAAATCTAAAATATATTTAGTTGGGTTAGGCTAAAATAAATTGTTCTTGTTATAATAAGGTTAGGTAAGTTTTCTAAGATTCTTTTGGTGCAAAATTATAAAATTTTATATTAACATTAATGAAAAAAATATATCTCTAAACGTGTAAGAGAAAATTTTAGAAAGGACTTAATTTTAAATGAGTTCTTGCTAATTGACCAGTTTTACATATTCGGCACGACATATACATATATGTCGTGCCGAATAGGCAGAACTTGCGATCTTGGCTTAAATAGCAACGCTTATCTTGCCACATAGGACAAGTGAAAATTGTGTATGCAATAATTTCGCCAAAATCATTCAGAACCTAACGAAAAAAAAAATATTTCTCTGTGTTTGTTTAGCATTAAATTATTGCATACAAATCTAAAATATATTTAGTTGGGTTAGGCTACAATAAATTCTTCTTGTTATAATAAGGTTAGGTAAGTTTTCTAAGATTATTTTGGAGCAAAATTAAAAATTTTTACATTAACATTAATGAAAAAAATATATCTTTAAACGTATAAGAATTTTTTTTAGAAAGGTCTTAATTTTGAATGAGTTTTTGCTAATTGACCAGTTTTACCTATTCGGCACGACATATAATATATATATATATATATATATATATATATATATAATATATAATATATATATATATATAATATACAAGGAATTCGCAAGAGCAGGCGAAATGTACACAAACACTGATCTCTGGCTGAAGGAGACTCGAACATACGAACCTTGGAATAAGGTACGCAGTGCTTTACCAATCTACCCACACTGGTCCAGTGTGGGAAGATTGGAAAAGCACTGGGTAGATTGGTAAAGCACTGCGTATCTTGTTCCAAGGTTCGTAGGGTCGAGTCTCCTTCAGCCAGAGATAAGTGTTTGTATATATAAATATATACATATATATACAGTTTTTTTAACAAGTCGGTCGTCTCCCACCTAGGCAGGGTGTCCCAAAAAGAATGAAAATCCCCCAAAAGAAAATACTTTCATCATCTTTCAACACTTTCACCTCACTCCCACATAATCACTGTTTTTGCAGAGGTGCTCAGAACGCAACAGTTTAGAAGCATATACGTATAAAGATACACAACATATCCCTCTAAACTGCAAATATCCCGAACCCCTCCTTTAGAGTGCAGGCATTGTACTTCCCATTTCCAGGACTCAAGTCCGGCTTTATAAAAATAACCGGTTTCCTTGAATCCCTTCACTAAATATTACCCTGCTCACACTCCAACAGATCGTCACGTCTCAAATACCATACGTCTCCATTCACTCCTATCGAACACGCTCATGCACGCCTGCTGGAAGTCCAAGCCTCTCGCCCACAAAACCTCCCTTACCCCTTCCTTCCAACCTTTTCGAAGACGACCCTACCCCGCCTTCCTTCCCCTGCAGATTTATACTCTCTCCATGTAATTCTACTTTGATCCATTCTCTCTAAATGACCAAATCACCTCAACAACTCCTCTCCAGCCCTCTGACTAATACTTTTATTAACTCCACACTTTCTCCTAATTTCCAGACTCCGAATTTTCTGCATAATATTTACACCACACATTGCCCTTAGACAGGACATCTCCACTGCCTCCAGCCGCCTCCTCGCTGCTGCATTCACAACCCAAGCTTCACACCCATATAAGTGTTGGTGCTACTATACTTTCATACATTCCTTTCTTTGCCTCCATAGATAACGTTTTTTTGTCTCCACATATTCCTCAACGCACTACTCACATTTTTTCCCTCATCAGTTCTATGATTAACCTCATCCTTCAAAAATCCATCCGCCGACACGTCATCTCCCAAATATCTGAAAACATTCACTTCTTACATAAGAACATAAGAAGGAGGAACACTGCAGCAGGCCTGCTGGCCCATACTAGGCAGGTCCTTTACAATTTTCCCACTAACAAACATCTGACCAACCCAATTTTCAATGCTACCAAAGAAATAAGCTCTGATGTGCAAGTCCCACTCAAATCCAACCCCTCCCACTCATGTACTTATCCAACCTAAATTTGAAACTACCCAAAGTCCTAGCCTCAATAACCCAACTAGGTAGACTGTTCCACTCATCAACTACCCTATGTCCAAACAATACTTTCCTATGTCCTTTCTAAATCTAAACTTATCTAATTTAAATCCATTACTGCGGGTTCTGTCTTGAAGAGATATCCTCACGACCTTGTTAATATCCCCTTTATTAATACCTATCTTCCACTTATACACTTCAATCAGGTCTCCCCTCATTCTTCGTCTAACAAGTGAATGTAACTTAAGAGTCTTCAATCTTTCTTCATAAGGAAGATTTCTAATGCTATGTATTAATTTAGTCATCCTACACTGAATGTTATCTAACGAATTTATGTCCATTCTGTAATATGGAGACCAGAATTGAGCTGCATAATCTAGGTGAGGCCTTACTAATGATGTATAAAGCTGCAGTATAACCTCTGGACTTCTGTTGCTTATACTTCTTGATATGGTATAAACCTTGGTTGTTAGGTAAGACACATATGCAACAGTTAGGTATCTTTATTTCGAAACGTTTCGCCTACACAGTAGGCTTCTTCAGTCGAGTACAGAAAAGTTGATAGAAGCAGAAGATACTAGAAGACGATGTAATCAGTCCATCACCCTTAAAGTTTTGAGGTGGTCAGTCCCTCAGTCTGGAGAAGAGCATTGTTCCATGGAATGAAACAATATGGAGATGAAGTGACAGGATGGAGCCTTTTATAGCGCCAGGAGGTGAGACGTAGGTCACTAGGAGAGGTAAGATCTCAGATGTTGGGAGGACAGGTCCCTCTCAAATCCAGCCGTTCTCACTAGTAGAGGTTGTCGAAGTTGATTGTAGGTCTGTACCAAGATACCCTTGTGTTGCAGTGTCAGACAGATTGAATAATTAAATGGTATAAAATACCGACAGGTTGTTAGGTAAGACACATATGCAACAGTTAGGTATCTTTATTTCGAAACGTTTCGCCTACACAGTAGGCTTCTTCAGTCGAGTACAGAAAAGTTGATAGAAGCAGAAGATACTAGAAGACGATGTAATCAGTCCATCAGTCTGCAACACAAGGGTATCTTGGTACAGACCTACAATCAACTTCGACAACCTCTACTAGTGAGAACGGCTGGATTTGAGAGGGACCTGTCCTCCCAACATCTGAGATCTTACCTCTCCTAGTGACCTACGTCTCACCTCCTGGCGCTATAAAAGGCTCCATCCTGTCACTTCATCTCCATATTGTTTCTTCCATGGAACAATGCTTTTCTCCACTGGGACAACCACCTCAAAATTTTAAGGGGTAGGGACTGATTACATCTCTTCTAGATCTTCGCTTCTATCAACTTTTCGTACCACTGAAGAACCCTACTGTGGGGCGAAACGTTTCAAAATAAAGATACCTAACTGTTGCATTGTTTCCTAACACCTGTCGGTATTTTAACCATTTAAATTTATTCAATCTGTCTGACACTGCAAAAAAGGGGTATCTTGGAAAACCTCAATCAACTTCAACAACCTCACTAGGAGAAGGGCGGGTTTTAGGGGGCCCTTTCCTCCCAACATCTGAGACTTACCTCTCCTAGTGCCCTACTCCACCTCCTGGCGCAAAAAAAGGGCCCACCTGTCACTTAAATCTCCATATTGTTTCATTCCATGAACAATGCTCTTCCCAACTGAATGACCCCCCAAAAACTTAAGGGTGGGGACTGTTTACATCGTTTTCTAGATCTTCTGCTTCTATCAACTTTTCTGTACTCGATGAAGAACCTACGTGAGCGAAACTTTTTCGAAATAAAATACCTAAACTTTGCATATTGTCTCCCTAACAACCTGTCGTTTTTTATACCATTTAATTAAAAAAACCTTGGTTCATAAAACCCCCCGGGGAGTCCTGTGGGGGACACAGGCTACTTAATCTCTCTGTTGAGGCTTTTCGATGTTCATTCAGGCGGCGCAAGATCCTGCCTTCCGCCACATATTTCTTTTTGGGGCAGAACCCACAGGGGAATGTGTTGAATTTTTTGAAAAACCGCAAGTTAAATTGAGACATTTATCAGCATATGGGGTCTTTTATTCAGGAAAAGTTTCCCACAGGGCTTCATCATCAATAAAAAAAGGAAGGCGTAAAAGTTAAGACACATGTGCAACATCGGAATCTTTTATTGTATAGACTTCGGCCTCCAGTGGCTTATCAAAACAGATTCAAGGGCTAATAGGAAGACAGTAAACTATATACAAAAGAAAGGTAACAGTCCCTCGGCCTTGGAGTTTGTGTTCACAGCATCGGGTGGGGGAGAACCCCGGGGCAAAGACAAAAAGACTGCGGGTTTTTATACGTCCCCGTGGATAGGGGCGGGCAGCAGACGACAAAACCCCTTGGGGGGGCGGGATTCCCCATGGAAGAGGGCTTTCCCCAAAAAGA
>NC_069402.1:20560243-20597743 GCF_026875155.1 Cherax quadricarinatus
CCCCCTTAAAGTTTTGAGGTGGTCAGTCCCTCAGTCTGGAGAAGAGCATTGTTCCGTTGTCTGAAACAATAAGAAGTTGAAGTGACAGAATGGGGCCTTATATAGTGCCAGGAGGTGAGACGTAGGTTGCTTTGGGAGGGCAGGTCCCTCTCAAACCCAGCCGTTCTCACTAGTAGAGGTTGTCGAAGTTGATTGAAGGTCTGTACCAAGATACCCTTGTGTTGCAGTGTCTGACAGATGGAACATCAAAATGGTATAAAATACCGACAGGTTGTTAGGTAAGACACATATGCAACAGTTAGGTATCTTTATTTCGAAACGTTTCGCCTACACAGTAGGCTTCTTCAGTCGAGTACAGAAAAGTTGATAGAAGCAGAAGATACTTGAAGACGATGTAATCAGTCCATCACCCTTAAAGTTTTGAGGTGGTCAGTCCCTCAGTCTGGAGAAGAGCAAGGGTATCTTGGTACAGACCATCAACTTCGACCTCTACTAGTGAGAACGGCTGGGTTTGAGAGGGACCTGCCCTCCCAAAGCAACCTACGTCTCACCTCCTGGCACTATATAAAGGCTCCATCCTGTCACTTCAACTTCATATTTTTTTCAGACAACGGAACAATGCTCTTCTCCAGACTGAGGGACTGACCACCTCAAAACTTTAAGGGTGATGGACTGATTACATCGTCTTCAAGTATCTTCTGCTTCTATCAACTTTTCTGTACTCGACTGAAGAAGCCTACTGTGTAGGCGAAACGTTTCGAAATAAAGATACCTAACTGTTGCATATGTGTCTTACCTAACAATCTGTCGGTATTTTATACCATTTTAATGTTCATTCTGTCAGACACTGCAACACAAGGGTATCTTGGTACAGACCATCAACTTCGACCTCTACTAGTGAGAACGGCTGGGTTTGAGAGGGACCTGCCCTCCCAAAGCAACCTACGTCTCACCTCCTGGCACTATATAAAGGCTCCATCCTGTCACTTCAACTTGGGTCCACACTGTCGCTCGATCACACAGTCCGATCATACAGTTGCTCTACACCGCAAGAAGCCTCTCTTCGACCCTGTCGGGGTGTAGAATTTATATTCTACAAACGTGATATCCTTTTCACAATGCTGTCGAATCGTGTGAAAATCAAGCCTGTGAATGGTGCAATAAATGACTCCTCGAAGTTAGCTTTAGCTACCGTCGTTAGGACCTGCCTGCAGGTCAAATTTACGGCAATCCACTCTCTGAAAGACTCCTTCATTGTCGTCTGCACAGATGACACGGAAGCACTAAAACTAATGGACGACTCTTCAATCAGGACCCTACAAACACAACAATTCACTCTATCCCCGTCTCCATTCTTGAAGTCGAAACGTTCGGTCTTTGTGAAAAGACTTAACAATATCGTCACCTCTCTCTCTATTGAAGCACTGAAGACATCTATTGAGGAACAAAACACGTGGGCCTCGGTAGACAGCATCTCAAAGATCCCCAACGCCTCATCTATGCTAAAGATTACATTCTCAGACATCTCCATGGCTGCCCAAGCTCTCTCTGACGGTCTGGCCATCTCATATTACCACATTCACCCAAGTCATATAGAACAAGAACGTTTCACATACATCTCCCACTGCTGGACCTGCTACTCCTATAATCACACCACCAAGGACTGCCCCATCAAGAATAAGAAGTTTTGTTCAAAATGTGGGAATGATGGACACGATTTCAGATCCTTCACCATTACTACAACACCAACATGTCTTAACTGCAAGGGTAATCATCATACCCTTGCAGCTAAGTGCCCACTCAGGAAAGAAATCATATTGAAGAAAACTAAAGTTCTGAAGAAAACCTCCAATTCACCGACATTCGCTGCAATAACCAAACCACAAACCGACGCCATCAAGACTCTACACGCTAATCTACAGGCACCATCGCCCAGCAACTCCCTCTCTCCACTCCCCGACGGTGCTCCTTCCAAGGTGCTGTACTGCATGGTGTATGCACACCTTGCAAACGCAGCAAGCCCCGGCACTTTCAACACCACTATTAACGAACTATTCCGTCTGAACAACATGCCTGCCTTCAATTTTCCGGAATCCACACCTTCAGAAGACATCCTCAAGATCCTTCCCAACGTCCTGAACTTTACTGCACCTACAGACCTGTCTCCTGCCCAAGCAACTGCTCCTGTAACTTCTATAACCACTTCCACCGCTGACAACGTTGATCAAGTTGCCTCAACCACCGCCTCCCACCTCTCCCAGCCTGCTGTTATACAACCATTACACCTCACAGCTGCTCCTGTCGAACCTCAGTCACCTGCTACCACCATTGTAGATTCTCCCAGTGAATCCACTCCAGAAGAGGAAGATAACGACGACTCCAGTAAACCCTCATGGGAAAACCTTACCTTTTACCTTCTCCTTCAAATACTGACACCATGACCTGTACTGAACTCTACAAAAGCCTCGGTGCTGGAACAGTCAAGTATGCATGTGAATCACCGCTTCACTTCACACTCACCCAAGTTCTTGAGTTCATCAAGCCTCTACGTTTCACCTTCAGCAACAAGGCTAAATTATACCACCTATCTAGAAGCAGCTTCAAAAAGTTCGAAAATGGCTCCATTGCTAACCTGCCTCCTCAGTTACTCCTATAACTCCCATATGTGTTCTACCCTCTGATGTGACCTAGCCTGCTGCCAGCTACTCAAGATTCAAGACTTCAACTACAACAAGTTCAATGCAACAGTCCCTGCTATTCCTGTTCTCAAGTCTGCCACACGATCGCCTTAGCTGCTGGGTTAAGCCCTGGCTCTATTTCTCTTACTAAGAACACTCCTCTCCAGAGCTATTCTTCATCTGTCCCGTCTTCCCCGCTCATCCCATTGGGATCTTACCTAAACTTGTTTGCTTGCTTTTTGCACTTCAACTTCATATTGTTTCACACAACGGAACAATGCTCTTCTCCAGACTGAGGGACTGACCACCTCAAAACTTTAAGGGTGATGGACTGATTACATCGTCTTCAAGTATCTTCTGCTTCTATCAACTTTTCTGTACTCGACTGAAGAAGCCTACTGTGTAGGCGAAACGTTTCGAAATAAAGATACCTAACTGTTGCATATGTGTCTTACCTAACAATCTGTCGGTATTTTATACCATTTTAATGTTCAGCAGACGAGGGCAAAGTCACTGGTAGGCGGGATTCCCCAGTGGAAGTAGGTCCTTCCCAAAGAGATGGGTTAGTTGCAACAGCCGTGAAGAAGGTCTTGTAGATGTCCTCTGAACATCTACCAGTGACTTTGCCCTCGTCTGCTGCCCATCCCTATCCACTGAAGCCTATATAACCGCCAGTCTTCTTGCCTTTGCTCCAGATTCTCCTCCACCACGATGCTGTGAACACTAACTCCAAGGCTGAGGGACTGATTACCTCATCTTTTGTATATAGTTCTACTGTCTTCTTATTATGTCCTAGAATCTGTATTGATAAAGCCACTGGATGGCGAAACGCTACAATTAAGATTTCCAGATGTTGCACATGTGTCTTAACTTTCATATTGTCGGTATTTTATACCTTTCTTGCACAGCATGTATAGTGTTCAGAAAACTGTCATATTGATAGCTCTCTTCGTTACCCCAGTCAACAGATGATAAGAGTTCTCTAAGCCCATCGTAATCTGCTAAGCGAAAATCTGGGACTGTTACTGAGTTATCCCTACTATCGTACTTCCATTCAATGCTAAATGATTTGTGGTCGCTAGCACCCAGTTCCTCTGAAACTTCTAAATTATTAACAAGGGATTCATTGTTTGCCAGAACTAAGTCAAGCAGGTTATTACCCCTTGTAGGTTCAGTCACAAACTGCTTCAAAAAACAATCCTGAACTACTTCTAAGAAGTCGTATGATTCTAAATTCCCAGTCAAGAAATTCCAATCAATATGACTAAAGTTAAAGTCTCCTAGAATTACTACATTATCGTGCCTTGTTGCCCTAACAATTTCCTCCCATAGTAGTCTCCCCTGGTCCCTATCTAAATTTGGGGGACGGTATATCACACCTAAAATTAATTTTTCATGCCCCACTGAAAATTCTATCCAAACAGACTCTGTATATGTTACTTCAGACTTAATACCCGTTTTTATGCAAGTGATACCCGTTTTTATGCAAAAATCCGGTAGTTACAGTATTTCAAAATTACTAAGCAAGAGGATATTACCCATCCAGGGAACTGGTGTTACTTGCCTCACCTCCTTAGTTCCATTACTACTACTACTACTACTACCACCTCTACCCACGCGTCACCTCACCTGACTCCTGCCACTATATATATAAATGTTTTCTTAGTTTTCTCTGTATTAGGACTGAAGAAGCCACATCGTGAAGACGATGTAATCAGTCCCTCACCCTTGAAGTCGTAGAATTTGAGGTTGTCAGTCCCTCAGCCTGGAGAAGTTCAGTTCCATTGTCAGTAACAAGAGGGCCAAGGGCCAAGAGGCATGCTGCAGTGTTCCTCCTTTCTTATGTTCTTAATTCAAATCCTTGGGCAGTTTTAAAAAGTACCTCGCTAGTGTTTGTTCATATGGCTTTTATCAGTATCAATGACCAAAGGTACATTCCAGCTTTTTATTGAGACGGTATGACTGAATGTAATTTTTTATTCCAGCTTTTTATTGAGACAGTATGAGTAAATGTAATTTTTTTATACCCCTTATACTTTGTTGGATCTATTAACTAACATATCAGTGTGAACAAGGAAATATAAAGAAATAATGCTCAGTTAAAATCTTTATTTAAAATACTTGTACATATAATTAAAATATCATACTTACTATAGTGTATAAAAAATCTTTGTCAGCACTGGGATACAACACAACATTTACCTTATCTGGAGTCGGTTTAAAAAGTGACGAATTATCAGGCAAATCACCGTGACTGATTATTTGTGTTAAGCCATTGAAAATTTCTTTCTTCCTTGTCCACATTTCATCGGCTTCGACCAGAATTTGAGTAATAGGTAAGACCATGTATGCTTGCTCCTCCGTCATCTTAAGAGCTGAATCGTTCTGCTCAACATGAAAAGAATTTTCTAGAATATCCATTTGATTGCCTTTGCTTCCGTAGAAGTACTCCATAAGACGTTCATCAGAAATAGGACTGACAGGATTTTGAGATGAGCTTTGCTTGAACTGTACGGGCAAAGCTATACAGAGAGCAGTTAAGGTAAAGTAAATTACGAGCTTCATTCTTAATAATACGGATCTTACGTCAGACGACCGTTAATAAGTACTTCTGAGAGAGGAATTACTTTTCGTTTTTCCTAGTTGCAGAATATATACCCCTCTGTTCACCTCACCAACCACCATAAAGCTGCATCAGACCTTGACAATGAACATAAAAATGTTGCCTCTCACTACTACTACTACTACTACTATACTACTACTACTACTACTACTACCCTGCACCTCTCCTTCCGACAGTATTTAAGTCTCCGCACTGTCGCTTGATCTTCAGATAGTTCCTGACTATGGAACTGAACTTCTCCAGGCCGAGGGACTGACAACCTCAAATTCTACGACTTTAAGGGTGATGGACTGATTACATCGTCTTCACATCTCTACTGTTCCTGCCTACTTTCTGTATTCGACTGAAGAAGCCTACTGTGTAGGCGAAACGTTTCGGAATAAAGTTGTCTAACTGTTGCATATGTGTCTTACCTAACAGACCTTGACAATACTAGTAGGCCCTTCCCAAATCAAACGACTCCTACCTTAATATTTGTCCAACCTATCCAAGAAACTAGCTTCTGTACCTCAGATTCTTCACAACTACGGTACTCATCACAGATTCATAAGAACATAAGAAAGGACGAACAGTGCAGCAGCCCTGTTGGCCCATACTAGGCAGGTCCTTTACAATCCATCCGGCTGACAAAACATTTGCCCAACCCAATTTTCAGTGATACCCAAGAAATAAGGTCTGATAACTCTATCCACTAATATATGCAAGTCCCGTTCAAATATAACCCTCTCGCTCATGTATTTATCCAACCTAAATTTGAAACTACCCAGGGTTTTAGCCGCAATAACCCAACTAATCAACAACTCATCAACTACCCTATTTGAAGATGAATGGTTTAGAGAACCGACATGTTGATAAATTAGACACATGTGCAACTCTTAAGTATCTTTAAGAACATAAGAAAGGAGGAACACTGCAGCAGGCCTGTTGGCCCATACTAGGCAGGTCCTCTACAATTCATCCCACTAACAAACATTTGACCAACCCAACTTTCAATGCCACCCAAGAAACAAGCTCCGGTGTGCAAGTCCCACTCAAATCCAACCCCTCCCACTCATGTACTTATCCAACCTAAATTTGAAACTACCCAAAGTCCTAAAGTCTAAATCCTCCTGAAGTTCCATGACATCTATGTTTGAATCAATTATCCTACCTATCTTTGTGTCATGGGCGAATTTGCTCATATCACTAGTAATTCCCTCATCAAACTCATTGTTATAGATTATAAACAACAACGGACCCAAGACTGATCCCTGTGGAACGCCACTTGTTACAGATGTCCATTCGGATTTAACCCCATATAAGCATACTCTCTGCTTCCTATTGGTGAGCCATGACTCGATCCACGACAACACTTTTCCCCTAATGCCATGAGCTGGGTTGGTTGAGTAGAGTGCTCCGTAAGATCGGCGGTAAAGGAATTTCTGTTCTGAGAGCTTTAAGTCTTGACGTGGGGGGATTGGATGAGAGTATCATTAGGGCTGTGGGGTACATTATGGTAGATTATATATACATATCGTGGGGAATGAGGGGGAAAGGGGTTAGTGAGGTGAAGAGGCGGGTTTTAGCGGTTACGTTTTATAAAACGTTGTGCCGTAACAGGGAAATTTATGGGAGAAGGCGGGAGCTGGCTTTCTCAGAGGGATATAGAGAACTTACGTTAGAAGTTTTATTAGATTTGTAAATCAGGTGGGAGGGGCAGGGTAGGGATGGTAAATGCTACTGTAGGAAGGTGATGTCAGGGGTAGAAACGGGGTCGCCTCCTTGGGGTAGACAGTTGCAAAGAATGTGCGCGACTTTAGTGTGGCGAGAGAGTTGGAATAATGTAACGTGCGAATGTGTATGAACCTGTGCGTATGGGATGTGTAACGGCACATACACAGTTGTGGCTGTCTGCGCCTGCGTGCGCCTTAGTTACGCTGATGTGATTAAGGATTGGTTGAACTTCATTGTGGCAATATTCCGGGAATTGTTAAGCAATAGATGTGTATTTTAACCTGGTTGAAGTGTCAATGTGTAAGACTTGGTCATGTTTCCCTTATGTTAATATTTGTTATTAAATACAATGTGTCTTTGGTGTTACTGTTTCACCAATACTTATATAATTACCACTTAGGTTTATTCATATATGTCAAGTTAGGATGTAAGTTAACAAGTTGGTGATAACGGTCATATTATTTAGGGGTGAGGGGGGTAATTAATGTGTAATAAGTTTAAGTCATTAACGGTAATACCATCAAAATGGTATACAATACCGACAGGTTGTTAGGTAAGACACATATGCAACAGTTAGACAACTTTATTCCGAAACGTTTCGCCTACACAGTAGGCTTCTTCAGTCGAATACAGAAAGTAGGCAGGAACAGTAGAGATGTGAAGACGATGTAATCAGTCCATCACCCTTAAAGTCGTAGAATTTGAGGTTGTCAGTCCCTCGGCCTGGAGAAGTTCAGTTCCATAGTCAGGAACTGACCTTCTATGGAACTGAACTTCTCCAGGCCGAGGGACTGACAACCTCAAATTCTACGACTTTAAGGGTGATGGACTGATTACATCGTCTTCACATCTCTACTGTTCCTGCCTACTTTCTGTATTCGACTGAAGAAGCCTACTGTGTAGGCGAAACGTTTCGGAATAAAGTTGTCTAACTGTTGCATATGTGTCTTACCTAACAACGGTAATACCAACTTTATTGGTAGTTGTATACATGTGTTTTGAAATGTTATGTTCACATTGTGTTAATCTTATTTAAGGTATTGTGATTTTGGTAATCCTGTACCATCCATGTTGTAAATTTTCTTTTCTCAAGTGAAATGTGTCAAGATATTCCTAAATTGAGGATAATTAATGTCATGATTATTCAGATTGGTGATGGGGTTAGTTTTCAATGTGTGTGTGTGTGAGTGGGGTGAGGGATGATGGGTCACCTGTGTTGTGTGAGTGGGGGGAGGGATGATGGGTCACCTGTGTTGTGTGAGTGGGGGGAGGGATGATGGGTCACCTGTGTTGTGTGAGTGGGGGGAGGGATGATGGATCACCTGTGTTGTGTGAGTGGGGGGAGGGATGATGGGTCACCTGTGTTGTGTGAGTGGGGGGAGGGATGATGGGTCACCTGTGTTGCAGCACAGATTTCTTAATAATGCATTTGTAGGTCTTGTGTAATTTGTTGCGAGTTGTTTTATGGGTGATTGTCATTAAGCTTGGTGAATTATTATTGTGTTGAGGTTGTAATTTAGGAGTTATATTTATAGCCATTTTGTGGCCTTTATTATTATCTCTTTATTCCTTCTTGAATTGTGATATGTTTTAAAAACTTGTAAATAGAATGACAGGTGTTGCCTGGATTGTTATGTGTTTATATATTGTGTTGTTGATGTTATCCTTGTTCAAGTCATTTTTTAATTTTAAGTAGCAGGGGAATGTACAATGTATTCATTGGTGGGGGGGGGGGGAGTGTAAGCAATACTGAGTAAGTTCCACTTTATGAACCTTGTGTACTTGTGTACTTGTGAAACAACGTACGTAGAAGCAGTCTATAGGTTGTGTTCATTTTATATTAATGTCTTTATGTATGTGCTTATTCAGTAGATTGTGTAGTGAATGTCCATTGCTCATCACCAGTGTCAGTGTTACATATTGATATATGTACCTATGTATATTTGTATGTTAAGTTTTAAATAAAATATAAAAAAAAATGCCATGAGCTGCCACTTTCTTTAACAGTCTCTGATGTGGTACTCTGTCAAAAGCCTAACTAAAATCTAAATAAACAATATCGAATTTTTTATCATGATCAAGGGCCTCAAAAGCTTTACTGAAGAAGGTTAATAAATTAGTTAGGCAGGAACGGCCCCTCGTGATTCTATGCTGAGTAACATTAATGAAGCTGTGCTTATCCAGATGGCTTCTTATAATCTCAGCTATAATTGACTCTAGTTATTTGCCTACAATTGAAGTTAGGCTCATTGGGCGGTAATTTGACGGTAACGACTTGTCCCCTGCTTTAAAAATAGGAATTACATTAGCCATCTAACAGATATCAGACACTACACCTGTTTGAAGAGAAATATAAAAAATATTAGTCAATGTTTCACAAGGTTCCATTTTACACTCTTCAAGAACCCTTGAAAAAAGTTTATCAGGGCCCGGGGATTTATTTTGCTTTAACCAGTCTATCTGTTTGATAACCACTTCGCTAGTGACTGTGATATTGCATAATTTATCATCTTCAGGCCCACTATAAAAAATAATTACTGGGATATTGTTAGTGTCTTCCTGAGTGAAAACCGAGAGAAAATAATTATTAAGAATAGAGCACATTTTATTCTTCTTGTCAGTGAGTTGCCCAGAGTTATTTTTAAGTGGACCTATCTTATCTCTAACTTTTGTCCTATAAACCTGAAAAAAAACCTTTTTGGGTTAGTTTTCAAAACCCTAGCAACTTCAGTTTCATAGTCCCATTTAGCTTTTCTTATCCCCTTTTTAACGTCCCTCTTAATGTCAACACTGATTCATAAGATGACCCTTACCTCTTTTGATATGCTTATAAATTCCTTTTTTTTCTGTCCTAAAAGTTATTTAAGCCTATTTTTCATCCATTTTGGGTCATTTCTATTCGATCTAATTTCTTTTATCGAATAAATGTTCTTTGGGCAGCATATATTTTGTTAAGAAAGCTGTCATACTGATAGCTCTCTTCGTTACCCCAGTCCACAGATGATAAGTGTTCTCTAAGCCCATTGTGATCTGCTAAGCGAGAATCTGGGACCATTACTGAATTATCCCTACTATCACACTTCCATTCAATGCTAAAGGTAATTGATTTGTGATCGCTTACGCCGAGTTCCTCTGTAATTTCTAAATTATTAACAAGGGTTTCCTTGTCTGCCAAAACCAAGTCAAGCAGGTTATTTCCCCTTGTAGGCTCTGTCACAAACTGCCTCAAAAAAAAAAAAAAAAAAAAAAAAATCCTGAACTACTTCTAAGACGTTGTTTGATTCTAAATTCCCAGTCAAGAAATTCCAATCAATATGACTAAAGTTAAAGTCTCATAATTACTACGCTATCGTGCCATGTGGCCTTAACAATTTCCTCCCATAGTAATCTCCCTTGGTCTCTATCTAAGTTTGGGGGACAGTATATGACTCCTAGAATAAATTTTTCATGTCCCTCTGAAAATTCTACCCAGACACTGTATGTATTACTTCAGACTAATACCCGTTTTTATGCAACTGTTCAACTATCTCGGACATACAGTGCCACCCCACCCCCCTTCCCGATACTTCTATCTACTTTGAACAATTTGAAACCCTGAATGTGACATTCTGCATTCTTGTCCCGACTTTTTGAATTAAACCACGTCTCAGTTATGGCAAATACATCAATGTTACCTGCACTAGCAACTAATCTCAACTCGTCCATATTATTCCTAGCGCAACGGGTATTAGCATAATGTATATTTAAAGACCCTCCTTTTTCTTTACCCTTTCTGCTCATTTCTGTTTTTCCACTGAACCTATTACTGCCCTTGTCACCTAGTGCCATTGGCTTTCTGCCTATTACTAGTTCCCCTGGTATTCATATTACTACACAGGGACTTCCTACAAGAGTGATGGACTGTACTGTGCCTGTATTTAACACTGTGGTGACCTGTACTTAACAATGGTGACCTGTACTTTATTCAGTGGTGACCTGTACTTAACTCAGTGGTGACATGTGCTTAACTCTGTCAGTGGTGACCTGTACTTAGCTCTGTAAAGACGTGTCTTATGTGCTCTCTGTAAATCTGAACAAGATGTCCTCTTTTGAGCAACTCTACCAGCAGCTAAAGGAAGAACTGAGAATGGGTAAGCTTTGAGATACAGCAACTAACTGAGGAAAACAAGAAGATTCGTAGTAATCCTCCTGTTGAGAATCCTCAAGCCAAGAAAGGGACCTGGACAGTGGCTGGAAAACATGGGACAAAGTTAAGGATCAAGAAGACGGATGGAGAGGTAGACTCAGCGATGATTCAGGAAACTGTTGTGGAAACATCGAACACATTCTCCATGCTACCTGATGAATGTGAGTCGACTACTGGGAGCATCACGACGAACGACGCCAAGGAAGGTGAAAACATTGTTGTTGTTGGGGATTACCAGGTTAGGTACATGGATAGGGCCTTCTGCTTGAAGGATAACTGTAGGAGGCAGAGGGTGTGTTTTCCTGGGGCTGGGATGAAGGATATTGTTAGCCGTCTGGACGATGTCATGAGAGGTAATGGGAGCAATCCTATTATCTGTCTCAGTGCTGGAGGCAACGATGTAGGCAGATGTAGGAGTGAGGCCCTGATTAGCAGGTATAGGTCAGCAATAGAGATAATTAGGAGGAAGGGTGAGAACCCTGTCATATGTGGTATTATGCCAATTAGAGGAGTTGGAAATGAATGGTTGTCCAGGACAATTGGTGTCAATTGTTGGCTGGACAAATACTGTAAGGAAAATGCGGTAACGGTCATTGACAACTGGGACCTCTTCTATGACAAAAATGACATGTATGCTAGGGATGGGGTTCACTTATCTAGGTCTGGGGTGGGGGCACTGGCAACTGCAGTGGAGGGAGCTGTTAGGGCTTTAAACCAGGAATAGTTAGTGGTATTAATTTTGGCGGGAAAACATGTCTCCCCTCATTCTTCGTCTAACAAGTGAATGAACCTTAAGAGTCTTCAATCTTTCTTCATAAGGAAGATTTCTAATGCTATGCATTAATTTAGTCATTCTACGCTGAATGTTTTCTAACGAATTTATGTCCATTCTGTAATATGGAGACCAGAACTGAGTTGCATAATATAGGTGAGGCCTTACTAATGATGTTTAAAGCTGTAATATAACCGCTGAACGTCTGTTGCTTACACTTCTTGATATAAATCCCAGAAATCTGTTTGCCTTTTTATGTACGCCTACTCTTGGTTTTCGGGGGATTAGTGCTTCTGCTAATCTGTTCATATGACTGGCCAAGTATGGAGTGCAGACTGCTACAATGTGTCTGATTTCTACTTATCCTGATGGCACGCTGTTGCTTACACTTCTTGATATAAATCCCAGAAATCTGTTTGCCTTTTTATGTACGCCTACTCTTGGTTTTCGGGGGATGGAGTGCTTATTCCCTCCTCTGTTTCCATATTCACTGGCTCCATGGTTGGAGCTGTCAGATCTGCTACAATGTGTGCTGGCTTTTCCTCTTTCTCTGATGGCACAGACTGGTCTCGCAACTTCTTCGCTAGAATGCACCTCACATTTTCAAATCCGAGTTCTCCGTCGTATCCGTGGAACATCATGACTTCTTCTTTTCGGCAGAAGCTTTTTGCCTATCTAGTGATAAGGTAGTGTACTCGGTGTTACTGGGTAGAATCGTGACCACTGGTGTACTCAGAGGTAGGAGTGGATGCACCGACGAACGACTGAACGAAAGTTCGGTAAGATCCAAATGGAATGAGGGGGACGAGGGACAGACGAAGAAATATTTGCTGGATGGGGGAATGTTCTTAGTCTAGAAATAGAGCCAGGTGCTTAACCCTCAGCGAGGCATCGTGGGACGATTTGATAGGAAATTCAGGCCTTCATGTTCGGACTCCGGTAAAGAGTGAGCGGGAAGGAGGGACATGCGAGGTTTAAAGCTAGAGAGGAGTGTTAGCATAACTGAGCCATGCTTAACCACAAAGTGGTGAAGGCGAACGTGGTTCAGGGAATGGTACCTGTCATTCAAAGGTACCTCTCGGTAGCTCCAAGTTTATTTGACTAATAGCGGTTAGGAGCAGTTTCTGAAGAGTAGAAAGTGTAAGTGTTATTTGTGGTCTGCGATTCTTCGTCAAGGAAGAGTCCCATAGTCATGTCGTGTCACGAGTTTGTCAATCTGTCTGTCACTGAGCGTCTTCCAGTACAGATTCAGCGCAGGGATGTCTAACTGGGCATGTAGAGACTCGCATGTGGCGAAGTCCTCCCATCTGACATCAAGCACCCAGCGCAGCGCCTTGTTCTGGACACGCTGCAGTTTAAGTAAGTTTGTTTTTGCTGCAAGAGAGAGGGCTAGAGGAAAGTTATCAGAGGACGTATAAGGGATTTGTAGAGGTGTAGTTTGGTGCGTTGAGAGGCATGTTTCAGCTTGTAGAGGCCCGCAAGGGCCTTACTAGCTATTGCATGCCTTGAGTGAATGTGTCCGTGTAAGCGTAGAAGGTAGTCAAGATTAACGCCAAGGACAGTGACAGATTGTGTCATGGGGTTATAAGTGCGGGTGTCAGCTGTACTGAGCTCGACAGGTAATGGAGGATCACGTTTTCTGTAGTTAAAATATGTAATGCTGGATTTAGCTGCATTGGTTTTGATCCTCCATTTTTGTTCTCAGATGGCTATTCTGTCGATCTCATTTTGTGTTTTGTGTGTGAGTGTGTCTATATTGGCATGAGTGAGAAGTTGTGTAATGTCGTCTGCATAGGCTAGTGTGATGGAGTTTTGAACATAAGATCATAAGAACATAAGAAAGGAGGAACACTGCAGCAGGCCTGTTGGCCGATACTAGGCAGGTCCTCTACAATTCATCCCACTAACAAACATTTGACCAACCCAACTTTCAATGCCACCCAAGAAACAAGCTCCGATGTGCAAGTCCCACTCAAATCCAACCCTTCCCACTCATGCACTCATCCAACCCAAACTTGAAACTACCCAAAGTCATAGCCTCAATTACCCAACTAGGTAGACTGTTCCACTCATCAACTACCCTATTTCCAAACCAATACTTTCCTATGTCCTTTCTAAATCTAAACTTATCAAATTTAAATCCATTACTGCGGGTTCTCTCTTGGAGAGATATCCTCAAGACCTTGTTAATATCCCCTTTATTAATACCCATCTTCCACTTATACACTTCGATCAGGTCTCCCCTCATTCTTCGTCTAACAAGTGAATGTAACTTAAGAGTCTTCAATCTTTCTTCATAAGGAAGATTTCTAATGCTATGTATTAATTTAGTCATCCTACGCTGAATGTTTTCTAACGAATTTATATCCATTCTGTAATATGGAGACCAGAATTGAGCTGCATAATCTAGGTGAGGCCTTACTAATGATGTATAAAGCTGCAGTATGACCTCTGGACTTCTGTTGCTTACACTTCTTGATATAAATCCCAGTAATCTATTTGCCTTATTACGTACGCTTAGGCATTGCTGTCTTGGTTTAAGGTTGCTGCTAACCATAACCCTCTAAGTCCTTTTCGCACTTTGGCTAGTCTAATTATTTACTTTAGTGCAGGGTTATGGACTCGGCTTCAGAACCTTGCATTTATCTACATTGAACTGCATCTGCCACTTTTCTGACCAAGAACAGAGTTTGTCTAAATCCTCCTGAAGTTTCCTAACATCTACGTTTGAATCAATTATCCTACCTATCTTTGTGTCATCGGCGAATTTGCTCATATCACTAGTAATTCCTTCATCAAGATCATTGATATATATTATAAACAACAACAGGCCCAAGACTGATCCCTGTGGAATGCCACTTGTTACTGATCCCCACTCGGATTTAACCCCATTTATGGATACTCTCTGCTTCCTGTCTGTGAGCCAGGATTCGATCCACGAGAGCACCCTTCCCCCAATGCCATGACCTGCTACTTTCTTTAACAGTCTTTGGTGCAGAACTCTATCAAATGCCTTACTAAAATCTAAGTAAACAATATCAAATTCTTTATCGTGGTCAACAGCCTCAAAAGCTTTACTGAAGAAAGTTAATAAATTAGTTAGACAAGACCGGCCTCTTGTGAATCCATGCTGAGTATCATTAATCAAGCTATGCTCATCGAGATGGCTTCTTATAATCTCAGCTATAATTGACTCTAGTAATTTGCCTACAATTGAGGTCAGGCTTATTGGGCGGTAATTTGACGGTAACGACTTGTCCCCTGTTTTAAAAATAGGAATTACATTAGCCATCTTCCACATATCAGACACTACACCTGTTTGAAGAGATAAATTAAAAATATTAGTTAATGGTTCACAGACTTCCATTTTGCATTCCTTAAGAACCCTTGAAAAAACCTCATCAGGACCCGGTGACTTATTTTGCTTCAGTCTGTCTATCTGCTTCACAACCATTTCACTAGTGACTGTGATGTTACATAATTTATCTTCTTCTGACCCACTAAAAAAATTAATTACTGGAATATTATTAGTGTCTTCCTGTGTAATAACCGAGAGAAAATAATTATTTAAAATCGAGCACATTTCATTCTCTTTGTCAGTAAGATGCCCATAGTTATTTTTAAGGGGGCCTATCTTATCTTTGACTTTTGTTTTATATACCTGGAAAAAACTTTTTGGGTTAGTTTTAGAATCCCTAGCAACTTTAATTTCATAGTCATTTTTAGCTTTTCTTATCCCCTTTTTAATTTATATATTATCACACTGGCCGATTCCCACCAAGGCAGGGTGGCCCAAAAAAGAAAAACTTTCACCATCATTCACTCCATCACTGTCTTGCCAGAAGGGTGCTTTACACTACAGTTTTTAAACTGCAACATTAACACCCCTCCTTCAGAGTGCAGACACTGTACTTCCCATCTCCAGGACTCTAGTCCGGCCTGCCGGTTTCCCTGAATCCCTTCATAAATGTTACTTTGCTCACACTCCAACAGCACGTCAAGTATTAAAAACCATTTGTCTCCATTCACTCCTATCAAACACGCTCACCCCTTGCCTGCGGGAAGTCCAAGCCCGTCGCACACAAACCTCCTTTCCCCCCTCCCTCCAAACCCTTTCCCTAGGCCGCCCCCTCCCCCCCCCTTCCCTTTTCCCCACTACAGACTGATACAATCTTGAAGGGTCATTCTGTTTCGCTCCTTTTCTCCCCTACTTGCCCGAACCCCCTTTCAACCCCCCTTTCCTCACCCCTTGGCCCAAAAATTTTTTGGGTTTTAATCCCCCCACCTCCCCCTAATTTCCAAACAACAAAATTCTTGAATTATATTCACACCACAATTCCCCCCAAAAGGGGGGGCGGGGGGGACTTTCTCCACTGCCCCCAACCCTTCTCCTCGCTGCAAAATTCATCCCCCAACGCTTCACACCCATATAAGAGCGTTGGAAAAAAACTATCTTCATACTTTCCCCCTTTTTGCCCCCAAAGGAAAAAAGTTTTTTTGTCTCCACGACTCCAAAGGGTGCCCCCTCTCACCGTTTTTCCCTCATAAAATTCTATGTTTCCCACCTCATCTTTATAGCCCCATCCGGGGGACACGCCCCATCCCAAATATCTGAATACGTTAAACCCCCCCAACTCTCTCCCTCCAATCTGAAAATTAAACCCTTTCACCCACCAATTTTTTTTTACCCCAAAACCCTTCTCTTTCCTGATTCATTTTAAAATTTTCTTCTTTTTGCCACCCTCCCAAAAATTCACCCACAATCTCGAAAGCTTCTCTTCAGAATTTTCCCAAGGCACAGTGTCATGCAAAGAGAGTTTTGACAATCCCATTTTGGTGGGTGATTCTTTATCTTTTAACCCCAAAGCCTTTTGGGAAAAAGGGGACCCTCGCTTTATTCTTTTTAAAACCCATTATAAATATAAAAAACAACCACGGGGGCATCACACATCCTTGTCTAAGGCCTACTTTTACGGGGAAAAAAATTTTCCCCTCTTTTCTACTTACTCAAATTTGGAGCCTCACTTCCTCGAAAATACTCTTACTGTTTCAGTAACCTACCTCCTACACCTTTAATTTCAAAACTCTGCCACATTGCCCCCCTACCCCCTTTGTCATACCCCTTTTTCCAATCCATAAATGCCACAAAGACCTCTTTAGCTTATCTAAATACTGTTCATTATAGGTTTCACTGTAAACACCTGGCCCACACACCCCCAAACCTTTTCTTAAAGCCTCCTTGTTCATCTGCCTTCCTATTTTTTTCCGTTTTAAATTTCTTAATTCTTTCAATTATAACTCCCATCATTTTTACCAGGTACACTCAAAAGACTTATCCCCTAAATTTTTGCACTTTCTTTTTCCCTTTCCCTTTATACAAAGGAGCTACCCCATCCCTCTTTTCCCAAATCCCTAGGTCCTTACCCCTTTTTATACATTTATTAAATAATTGCAAAAAACCCACCCCAAAAAACCTATATCCCCCCCTTTGCTTTTAAATTTTATCTTTACCCCATCAATCCCGGCTCCCTTTCCCCCCTTTCATTTTACCTACTGCCCCCACAAAACCTTCCCCCCCAAACTCAAAAACTGGCTCTTCCTCACCCCTTTCAAGTTTGGTTATTCCTCCTTCCCCTATCCCACGAAATCACGCTTTATATCTTCATAAAAACATTTAAAATTCCTCAAATTTTCCCTCATTTTCCCCAAAAACCTCTAACTCCCCCTTTAATAAATCTCCTCTCCTATTTTAACTGAAAAAACCCAAATTTGTTCTTAGGCTTTCTTAACTTTTTAAATCTCACCCCAAAATTTTTTTATTTTCAAAAAAATTTGTTGATAACACCTCACCCACTCTCTCATTTGCTCTCTTTTTACTTTTGTTCCCCCACTCTTTTAAACCCCTTTTTTTTTCCCCATTCCCCCCCCTTTCCTTTTTGCATCATTTTATTTTGTAAAAATTCTCTTATGCAAATTTTTTCCCCCAAAAATTAACTCTCTTTCATAATCATTCCCCCAAATCCCCCTCTTCCCTCCTGCCCCCCTTTTTCCCTTTGAAACCCACTAACTTCGCTGAACATTTCTAAAAACAAAATTTTTAAACCTCCCCTTACCTCTTGGGCCCCCATTGCCTATGCTCTCATTTAGCCCATCTTTTCCCCAAATAGCTGTTTATAAAAACCCTAACTGCCCCCTCTTTTATTTTTAAAAACCCTTTCCCCTTTTCTTTTCCCCTGAGTTTCCCTTTTTCCCCTTGTACCCCATTTTACCTTTTACTCTCAGGTAGCTACAACTAAAAAGGTGATCTGTTATTTTCTGGGGCCCCCTCTAAAAAACATTTTACATCCTGAAGTCTATAAAACAGCCCCTTTTATTTCCAAACTTTAATCCAAAAAAATATGCCCATTTGCCCTACATCAAAATCGGGGATACTTATTTATCCTCTTTTTCTTAAAATATGTATTACCTATAACCTTTAAACCCCTTTTTTTACAAAAATTCAATCCCAAAAGGGTCCCATTTTCATTTACACCTGGACCCCAAACTTTCCTACCACACCCTCTCTAAAAGTTTCTCCTACTTTAGAAATTTAGGTCCCCTACCACAATTTTCTCTCTCACTTGGTTCAAAGGCCCTATAATTCACTTAAAAATCTCCAAAAATCTCTCTCTTCCTTTTGCATTCCTCTTTTTCTCCCGGTGAATTTCACGCTTTTATGACCCCTTCCGCATCCAACCTTTTTCCTTAATCCACATAATTCTTGGGAAATTTTCACATATATTCTCTTTTTTCCTTCCATAATGATCATTTAACAATTTCTGCTACCCCCTTCCCTTTTCTTAACCCTCTCAGTAATCCAGATTTAATCCCCTTTATTTCCCCCCCCTGAAAAATCTCCTACCCCCCTTTTAGCTTTTTTTTCCCCTTTGGGGGCCAAAGGGCATCAACTTCTTTTTTATTCTTAAAATCAGCAATCATCTTTTTCTTGTCATCGCATACATCCACGCACATTTAAGCATCCCAGTTTTATAAAAGTTTTTCTTCTTTCTTTTTTAGTAAAAGTATTTCAGGAGAAGGGGGTTTCTAGCCCCCTTTTCCCCGGCATTTTTTTCGCCTCATACGACCGGAAAGGCTTTCAGAGGAAAAGGGTTTTTCCACTTTCCCCCCTGGACAATAGAAGAAATAAAAAAGAAAAAGGCTATTTAGAAAAAGGAGAAAAAACCAGATGTACGTTCTTTTTATATATATGCATGTGGTGTCTGTTTAAGTGTGGGCCAAAGTGTTTAAATAGGAGTAGCAAGATATCCCTGTTATCTTGCGTGTTTTTTGATTCATAAGATGACCCTCACCTCTTTTGATACGCCTATAAATTCTTTTTTATGCCCTAGTAAAAATTTCAGCCTATTATTCATCCATTTTTTGGGGCATTTTTTATTTGATCTAATTTTTTTTAAGGGAAAAAACGGGTTTTTTGAGCCCGCCCTGTATGGTGTTCAGAAAGGTGTCATATTGATAGCTCTCTTCGTTACCCAGTCCCAAAGAAGTAAAGGGTTTTTAAGCCCATTTGTTAAATTTCCCAAGCGAAAATCTGGGGCCCTTATGAGTTAAACCCCACTATCGTACATCCCTTCAAAAGCTAAATGTAATTGTTTGTGGTCGCTAGCACCCAGTTCCCCTGAAATTCTAAATTTTAAACAAGGGTTTATTGTTTTCCAGAAAATAAGCAAGGGGGTTATTACCCCTTGTAGGTTCGTCACCAAACTGCTTTAAAAAACAATCCTGAAATACTTCTAAAAAGTCGTTTGATTTAAATTTCCCCGTCAGAAAATTCCAATCATTTTGGATAAAGTTAAAAATCTCCTGAATTTAAATACATTATCGTGCCTTGTGGCCCTAAAAATTTCCCCATAGTAGGTCTCCCCTGGTCCCCCTTTTAAATTTGGGGGAAAGGTTTTTCAAAACCTAAAATTATTTTCTTTCCCCCCTGAAAATTCTATTTCCAAAAAGATCTGTTTTTTTGTGTTACTCCAGATTTAATTTTCCCGTTTTTATGAAAAAGTTCAATCGATCTCGGACATTTCCCTTTCCACCCCACCCTCCTTCCCCCACTTTATCTACTTGGACAATTTTAAAAACCCGAATTTGACATTCTGCAGGCTTTTCCCCACTTTTTTAATTAAAAAACCAAATCCCCCAGTTTGGCAAATACATTAATTTTACCTGCACTTGCAACTGTTCAACTCGTCCCTTTATTCCTAGCACTGCGCCCTTTTTTTGTAATAAATATTTAAAGCCTCCCCTTTTCTTTACCCTTCCTGTCCTTTCTTTATTCACAAATAGATTAAATTTAAAACCCCCTCCCTGGCATACATGTCATTTCTGCCCTAGAAGAGGTCCCAGGTTTTCAATGAAATGTTACCGCATTTTTCCCTTTCGATTTGTCCAGCCAGCAATTTACCCCCCAATTGCTTGGACAAAAACCCTTCTTTTTTCCCAAATTCTCCTTGGCAAAATGCCACATTGAAGGTTTCCCCCCTTCCTCCTTAATTATCTTTTATAGCTGGGCCTATTTCCGGGTAATTTGGGGCCTCACTCCTACGTCTTTCCCAAAAATCGTTGCCTCCCGCCTGAGAAGATAATAGGTTTCTCCCATTACTCTCATGATGTCATCCAGGGCTGCTAACAATAAACCTTCATTTCCCCCAGCCCCCGGGGGGAAAAACTTTTTCTGCCTCCCACTCCTTTCTTCAAGCGAATGCCCTATCCATGTTCCAATCTGGCATCCCCCAAAAAAACTATGTTTTTTTCCTTCCTTGGGGGCCGTCCTTCGTGATGCTCCAGGACACAAAATCAATGCCCCCCCCCCCTCCTTCCCCACACTTTAAACTACTTGGAAAATTTAAAAAAACCCCGAATGTGCATTCTGCAGGAATGTCCCGACTTTTTTTAATTTAAAACCCCGTCCCAAAACTCATAAAAATGTATTCCTCTTCGTCCATCATATCCGTTGAGGTTCGGGCCTTATTCTTTGCTTCTTGGCTTTCCCAAAAAACCCCCATCCCTTTTCTTGGTACTTTTTTCCTGCCCAACCCCCGTCCCCTCTCAAAACTTCATTTTAACGGGTTTTGCTCTCTCCCAAACCCGGGAGATGCTTAGTCTTGACGTTGAGGGCCCTCTTCAAACCAAAGTCCCTCTTGAAAGATTCCCTTATTTCCTTAGGAGAAGGCCCATGAAAAGGGGTTTTTTCATCTCCCCCAAACCCAATTTATGTCTTTCTTGATTGTTTCCCTGATCCGCCTCTGTGTGGACTCTAACTCCTTTTCCTTCCAAGGGAAATATTATTCTCAAACCTTCGGTGTCGCTATGGGCTCTCCTCTCTCTCCTGTCCTTGCTAATCTTTACATGGAATACTTCGAGACTGCTCTTCTTCCTACCCTCGATGTGCAACCTTCACTCTGGCTCTGCTATGTGGATAAGAACATAAGAACATAAGAACATAAGAAAGGAGGAACACTGCAGCAGGCCTGTTGGCCCATACTAGGCAGGTCCTTTACAATTTATCCCACTAACAAACATTTGACCAACCCAATTTTCAATGCTACCCAAGAAACAAGCTCTGATGTGCAAGTCCCTCTCAAATCCAACTGCTCCCACTCATGTACTTATCCAACCTAAATTTGAAACTACCCAAAGTCCTAGCCTCAATAACCCAACTAGGTAGACTGTTCCACTCATCAACTACCCTATTTCCAAACCAATACTTTCCTATGTCCTTTCTAAATCTAAACTTATCTAATTTAAATCCATTACTGCGGGTTCTCTCTTGGAGAGATATCCTCAAGACCTTGTTAATATCCCCTTTATTAATACCTATCTTCCACTTATACACTTCGATCAGGTCTCCCCTCATTCTTCGTTAACAAGTGAAATGTAACTTAAGAGTCTTCAATCTTTCTTCATAAGGAAGATTTCTAATGCTATGTATTAATTTAGTCATCCTACGCTGAATGTTTTCTTAACGAATTTATGTCCATTTCTGTAATATGGAGACCAGAATTGAGCTGCATAATCTAGGTGAGGCCTTACTAATGATGTATAAAGCTGCAGTATGACCTCTGGACTTCTGTTGCTATACACTTCTTGATATAAATCCCAGTAATCTATTTGCCTTATTACGTACGCTTAGGCATTGCTGTCTTGGTTTAAGGTTGCTGCTTACCATAACCCCCAAGTCCTTTTCGCAATCTGTATGGCTAAGTTCTACATTATTTAACTTATAAGTGCTAGGGTTATGGACACTCCCGAGCTTCAGAACCTTGCATTTATCTACATTGAACTGCATCTGCCACTTTTCTGACCAAGAGTAGAGTTTGTCTAAATCCTCCTGAAGTTCCCTAACATCTACGTTTGAATCAATTATCCTACCTATCTTCGTGTCATCGGCGAATTTGCTCATATCACTAGTAATTCCTTCATCAAGATCATTGATATATATTATAAACAACAACGGGCCCAAGACTGATCCCTGTGGAACGCCACTTGTTACTGATCCCCACTCGGATTTAACCCCATTTATGGACACTCTCTGCTTCCTGTCTGTGAGCCATGATTCGATCTACGAGAGCACCCTTCCCCCAATGCCATGAGCTGCCACTTTCTTTAACAGTCTATGGTGCAGAACTCTATCAAAAGCCTTACTAAAATCTAAGTAAAAAATATCAAGTTCTTTATTGTGGTCAACAGCCTCAAAAGCTTTACTGAAGAAAGTTAATAAATTAGTTAGACAAGACCGGACTCTTGTGAATCCATGCTGAGTATCATTAATCAAGCTATGCTTATCGAGATGGCTTCTTATAATCTCAGCTATAATTGACTCTAGCAACTTGCCTACAATTGAGGTCAGGCTTATTGGCGGTAATTTGACGGTAACGACTTGTCCCTGTTTTAAAAATAGGAATTACATTAGCCATCTTCCACATATCAGACACTACACCTGTTTGAAGAGATAAATTAAAAATATTAGTTAATGGTTCACAGACTTCCATTTTGCATTCCTTAAGAACCCTTGAAAAAACCTCATCAGGACCGGTGACTTATTTGCTTCAGTCTGTCTATCTGCTTCACAACCATTTCACTAGTGACTGTGATGTTACATAATTTATCTTCTGATCCACTATAAAATATTAATTACCGGAATATTATTAGTGTCTTCCTGTGTTAAAACCGAGAGAAAATAATTATTTAAAATCGAGCACATTTCATTCTCTTTGTCAGTAAGATGCCCATAGTTATTTTTAAGGGGACCTATCTTATCTCTGACTTTTGTTCTATATACCTGGAAAAAACTTTTGGGTTAGTTTTAGAATCCTAGCAATTTAATTTTCATAGCCCCTTTTGCTTTTTTTTCCCCCCTTTTTTAATGTCCCCTTATGTAATATACTGATTCAAAAGGGATGACCCTCGCCTCTTTTGATACGCTTAAATTCCTTCTTATCCCCTAGTAGATATTTCAGCCTATTTTTTCATCCATTTTTGGTCATTTCATTTGATCTAATTTCTTATAAGGGATAAACTTTCCCTTGAGCAGCTGTTTTGTGTTCAGAAAACTGTCATATTGATAGTCTCTTCGTTACCCAGTCAACAGATGAAAATCGCTAAAGCGAAAATCGGGGCTGTTACTGAGTTACCCCTTATATCATATTTCCTTTAAATTTCTAAATGAAATTTGATTTGGGTCGCTAGCACCCAGTTCCTCTGAAAATTCTAATTATTAAAGGGGTTCTTGTTTGCCGAACAAGTCAAGCAGGTTATTTCCCCTTGTAGGTTCTGTCACAAATGCTTTAAAAAAAAAATCCTGAAAATACTTCTAAGAAATCGTATGTTCTAAAATTCCCCGTCAAAAAATTCCAATCAATATGACTAAAGTTAAAGTCTCCTAGAATTACTACATTATCGTGTTTTGTGGCCCTAACAATTTCCTCCCATGTAGTCCCCCCTGGTCCCTATCTAATTTGGGGGACGGTATATCACACCTAAAATAAATTTTTCATGCCCCTCTGAAAATTCTTTTCCAAACAGACTTGTATGTGTTACTTCGACATAATCCCCGTTTTTATGCAACAGTTCAAGCGATCTCGGACATACAATGCCACCCCACCCCCTTCCCCGACACTTCTATCTACTTGGAAAAATTTAAAAAAACCCCTGAATGTGACATTTGCAGGCATGCCCCGACTTTTTGAATTAAACCACGTCTCAGTAATGGAAAATTTTCATCTATGTTACCTGCACTAGCAACTAGTCTCAACTCGTCCATCTTTTTTCCCTAGCACTGCGACTATTTGTGTAATAAATATTTAATGACCCTCCTCTTCTTACCCTTTCCCTGCTCATTTGTGTTTTTCCCACTAAACCTATTACTGTCCTTGTCAATTGTGCCACTGGCTTTCCAATATCCACCTCATTTTCCCTTTTACTAGTTCTCCTAGTACTCATGTTACTCCCCTGCGACTTCACAGTTTTCCCGCCAAAACCCATCCCACTAACTATTCCTAGTTTAAAGACCTAACAGCTCCCTCCACTGGTTGGCCCGTGCTCCCCCCCCACACCTAGATAAGTGAACCCATCCCTGGCATACATGTCATTTCTGCATAGAAGAGGTCCCAGTTGTCAATGAATGTTACCGCATTTTCCTTACAGTATTTGTCCAGCCAGCAATTGACACCAATTGCTCTGGACAACCATTCATTTCCAACTCCTCTCCTTGGCAAAAGCCACATATGACAGGTTTCCCCCCCTTCTCTAAATTTTCTCTATTGCTGACCTATACCTGCTAATCAGGTCCTCACTCCTACGTCTGCCAACATGTTGCCTCCAGCCCCTGAGACAGATAATAGGAATGCTCCCTTACCTTCATGATGTCATCCAGCGGCTAACAATATCCTTCATCCCAGCCCCAGGAAAACACACTCTCTGCCTCCTACTCCCATCCTTCAAGCAGATGCCCCATCCTTTTACCTAATTGGCTATCCCAACAACAACAATGTTTTTTTACCTTCCTTGGCGTCGTCCGTCGTGATGCTCCGAGTAGTCGACTCACATTCGCCCGTGTAGCATTCACCACTTGTAGAATTCGTCAAGACGTTCTCGATGGTCTTCGTTGGGGTTTCTATTGGGTGTCCTACTCACGTCTGCCAATGCTTCTTTGGTGCTCGTTGTGGCATTCCAGTAGAAACACTCACATTTTGTATTTTAGCACCGAGAATGAGTTGGAAGTTTCCACGGTTTGTCTTCTGGTTTCTTGTTGTTTCTGCCTCTCCAACCGTTTTCTTGATCTTCAGCTTGGTTCCATGTTGCCCGGCCACTGACCAAGCTCCCCTCTTAACCTGGGGACTCACAACAGAAGGATTACTACGAATCCTCTTGTTCTCCTCCGTTAATCGCCGTATCTCCATCTTAGCAACTCTGAGCTCTTCTCTCAGCTGCTGGTAAAGTTGCTCAAGAGAGGGCATCCTGGTACAGATTCACAGAGAGCACACAAACAGGTCTTCACAGAGCTAAGTACACGTCACCACTGAATGATGACATCTTTGCTCTGTGGCCTCATGACTCCAGTCTCTTCCAACCTTTTCTTGAAGCTCTTAACAATCTTGCCCCTTCCATTAAGTTTAAAGCTGAATGGGAATCTAATTCCTTACTTCCTTTCCTTGATGTCCATGTCCACCGCTCAGATACAGGTTTTTCCTTTTCCGTTTACCGTAAACCTATGCACAGTGGCATGTACATTCACTACTTTTCCTATCATGCTTCCCTTGTCAAGAAAAGTGTTCTTATCTCCCTCTTTCTCCGTGCCCTCCGCATCTGTGATCCTCAGTTCCCTTTCCCGCAGAAATTTCCACTCTTCATAATTCGTTCTCCCGTCTTGGCTACCCTTCCATTTCATAGACTCTGCCCCCTCACGTGCTAAACGCAATTTCTTCTCTCCCAAACTCTCTACTCATGGGAACTCTTCTATCCTCTGCCTTCCCTACATTTCCGGTCTTTCTAATCTCAACAATTCTCTCCGTCCCCTTTGACATCAAGCTTACCTTCCGCCAGACTAACACTCTTCGCACTAATCTCGTTCATACCCCTCCTCCCTCTACAGATGTTCCTGGTTTCTACTCTATTTCTTGCTCCTCCTGTCCTCTTCAATACTTCGGAGAAACTGGTCGATCTCTTTCTGACAGACTTAGGGAGCACAAAAATAGTGTTAGGCTTGCCGACACTAACAATGCTCTTTTCTGTCACGTCAGAGATCATAGCCATCCTATTGACTGGTCTTCTGCTAAAACTGTCTTCCCTACTTCCAACTCGAACAGTCGCCGTTTAGTTGAATCCTCTCTTATACACAACTTTCCTTGTATGAACCTTAGCCCTGGCTTCGTCTCTGTAGATGCCTTCCTCTCCACTACATTGTAAAATGCTCCAAACTTCAGAACACCCGTGACTTAACCTGAATCCTCATTTTTTCTTCTTCTTTTTCTTCTTCCTCTTCCCCTTTCCTCTCTCCTTTTCTCCTCTGGGTTGTTTTTCTCTCTCCTGTCTCGTGTTTCTGTTCCTTCTTCATTTATTTTATTTCACCACTTTCCCTTTCACGCACCTCGGTGCGCTTGCTCTCCCTCTGTGGGTTTCTAGCTCTCTTGCAGTGCTCCCCTTCCTTTGTATTTGACTGGCTCGGCTTCCTTATTTCCCACTTCTACCACTACTACTACCTCTTCTTCTTCTACTACAACTACTGATGAAATTAAGACACATGTGCGGCGTCTGGTTGTCTTTGTTGTGGACGTTTCGCCATCCAGTGGCTGGCTGGATGGCGAAACGTCTACGGTGGGGATGCCCGGGTGTTGTGCATGTGTCATTTCATCCTGTCGGTATTATATACAATTCTTGTACTACTACTACTACTACTACTACTACCTCCACCTCTTCCTGCTTATATAGCCGTCCTGTTCCACCTCTGTTAGTGTGACTTTGTCAGTGGTCCAAGTCGGACCGAAACGTCGTCGTAAGCTTCTCTCTTTTATGTGCGGGTTATTTGTGTATCGTTCCAGTCACGGTATTGTGCCTTTTTGTTATTTATGCTCCCAGTAGTCGACACACATTCGTCAGGTAGCATTACACCACTTTGGTATACAGGTGTTGGAATGTCGTTAGTGTATAAAATGTAGAGTGTAGGGGAGAGGACAGATCCCTGGGGTACTCCAGCATTTAGTGTGAAGTAGTCAGAGTAACAGCCTTGGAATTTGATTCTCATGGTACGGCCGTCTAGGAAGTTGCAGAGGAGTTTACGAGTAGTGAGAGGCAGGTTAAAGTTAGTGCAGAGTTTGTACTTGAGCCCTTGGTGCCAGACAGTGTCAAAAGCTTTTTCAACGTCTTTTGCAACCAGGGCTGTCCTGTTTCTTTGTTCTGTGTTTATGTGGATGTAGTTGAGAATGATGTTAATGGCATCTTGTGTGGATCTGTTTGTTCTGAAGCCAAACTGACCATCAGAAAGTGGAGAGTTGTGTTCCAGGTATCTGCGAAGGCGATGGTTGATGAGTTTTTCAAAGAGTTTTCCTAAAGTTTCGAGGAGGCTGATGGGGCGATATTTTCTAGGATCAGAGTGGTCTTTTTTGGGTTTAAAAAGGAGGATGCGTAGCAGCTTTAAAGGGGAAGGGAAGACCAGAGGCAAGGGGGGCATTGAGGAGGTTTGTGTAGGCAGTAATGTAGAGTCAGGAAGGTGTTTGGATAAGTGGTTTGGGCCCGGAAGCGCCGGAGCTTTGGGGGAAGGGGTCTGAGGGGTTTTTAAGTCTGTGTGGGAAGGGAGTGTCGGTTTTTGGGAGGGGGTAGAGGTTAGATGATGTGGCTTTTTGTTTTTTGTTCTTGTGTGTGTGTAGTTTCCCAGTGTTTTTTTCTAAATGTGTTGAATAACGTTAGAGTGGGTGGGTGGGGGTTGGAAGATGTTCTCCCAGATGTTTTTGAAGATGTTGGTGCACCCTGCGGGTCGAAGTGTGTGTTGTTGTGGGTGATGTGTTTGAATTTTTTGGTGGGAGTAGGCCTCTTTTTTTTGATAAAGTTCCAGAAGGCTTTGTGTTTTTAATACGCTGTTTGTCAGCTTGTTGTTGGTTTTGACCAGTGATTGTTGTGGTTTTGGTTAGACTTTTGGAAATGTTGTTTCAAGGTAGTGAGATCAAATGCCCTTTGTTTAAAATCTGGTGTTTTGTAGAGGAAGCGGTTGGGGTAGCAGATAATTAGTCTTCTTGTTCTGAGTGACGGTTTGAAAAATAACGATGTGTGAGTTTTCTTTGGTATTGCGTTGTTGGTGCTTGTGAAAAGGTGTCTGGATGAGAAAAAAGTTGAGTTCGAGCAGAGATAGGGAAAATATAAACACATATGCATATGTGTTTATATTTCCACTGTGCGGTATTTGATACCTTTTTTTTCCATGTCAGAGATGGGTTTTTTGTTTAGTCTTAGGGGGTTAATATTGTCTTGTGTTGTTTAAAAAGCATCCCAGTCAGCGTTTTTGGGCAGGAAAAGGGAAAGGTGTGGTTGGAATGAGGATAGGGTTGGAGGAGATGTGCAAGATGATGGGATGGATCGACCTGAATGGGCCGGGTGAGAGGGTAGTGTTAAAATAGAGAGTGGCTCGGTTTCCCAAATGATTTTGGTTTTCCCCTTTGGGGCCGTGTGATTGAAGAGGTTTTGAATTTGGGGCCCAAAATGAATTAGGGTTTTTTGGTTTATGAAGTTGAGTAATTGGTGCCAATTTGGTTGTTACTGGGGGATAAAAAGGCTGTGTGTTTGGATTCATGTAGTGTGGGTTGTTGGTGTTGCTGGTGTATTTGAAGAAAAGGAAAGGTGGTATGTTGAAAAAAGTGTTTGGGCGGCAAGGTGGTGAAAAAGATAAAGGGGCCAAGGTGGGTGTGTATTCTGACTGCAAGACAGTGTTGGTGAAAAAAAGGGTTTGGGAGAGATTGTGTTTTATGTTGGATTTGAAAGGATGGCCAACCCCATCGGGGGGATCTAGGGGGAGTAGTGCAGTAAACCATAATGGCGGTAGTTGGGGGCTTTGAGGCAGGTATGTTTATAAAACAATATTGGTCTCTTTTTTTCAAGGAGCTCGGCAGAGGTGTCTAATGTAAGTAAGAAGACGTTGAAGCATCATTTTAAAACATGTTTTAAAGGTTTCGTCATAGCAAAGTTAATGTGGGGAGGGTTTGGTTTAAAAAACCCGTGATAGTGGTCCATCAGGGGATGCGAGTTTGTGGTTTTACGGACCGTTTCCTGGGGGGGGGAAAAAGAGATGGATCTGTTTTTATGTTCTTTTGTAGTCTGTCGGGAAGTTGGGGGGGTTTTTATGTTTGAGTGGTTTTTTTGGAGGAGGTGGGTTGGCCCGGGATGAAGTTTTGGTTGTGGGGAGGAGTGGGCGAAGGTAGAGCGAGGAAGTGAAGTTTGGTTGGGGATGGGGAAGGGAAGCTATGGTATGGGTGAGGAAGCAGAACTTTGTTGGGGATGAGGGAAATTGGTAAGGGGGGTCGGGGGGGGGTGGGGCGTAGCAGCGCAGTGGGGTGTTGGTGGGGGGGTGGGAAATGTGAAGAGGGGTAGGGGGGGGGAGAGCGATGGGTTTTAGGAAGTGAGGGGGTGGGGGAGAGGGAGGAGGTAGAGGGTTTTAGGGGGCCCTTTGAAAAGAAGAGGAAAGAGGGGTAATTAAAGAGGGAAGATTGTTAGGGACAAGATTAGGTTAAGGACGTGGAGTCTGATTTGGAGGGTGAGAGATTACCATCGCAGGTGGGCGCAGTGGCGAGTTTTGGGAGTTTAAATTTTTTAGTCTAGTGTGGGTTAGGTGTAGAAGGAGAGGTGATTGTAGTCTGTGTGTTGGTGTTTGAATTTTGTAGAGTAGGGGGGTAACCAAAGGGGTGGGGTAACCCCAAACATTGGGGGTAGGGGGGGAAGGTATTTTTTAGGAGGGGGATGTCAGGGAAGGGGTTTGGGGGGGAGGGAGGGTTGCTTTCTCTGAGGGGGGAGAGAATGTCTTTTTTTATAGGGCAGGAATTTTCAAATGCAGTTTTGTGACCCCCGCAGTTAGAACATTTTGGGGGGGTTGCAAGTGTTCCAGAAGTGGCCAGTTTCGAACTTGGAGAAGGTTTTGTTGGAAGTGCATGAGATTTTGTGTGGCCGAATTTTTAGCATTTCAGACATTGTGTGATGGGGTGAAAGTTTGGAGGAAAAGGGTGTTTGGGGGGATGCGATGGTCTTGGCAAAGGGTTCCCGATGAAAAGTGTAGAGGCGTAGGAAAGGGTTGAACAGGTATTTTGGGATGGTAGAGTTTCCCCGGTCTAAAATTCGTCACAGAGACTTTGTTCTTTGTACTAAGTCTTTGATTAAGTTTATTGTCGGTCATAGGCATTTAGGGAGAATAGTTACGTGTTTTGCGTCACTGGCCTTTTGGGCAGTGCTCAGGAGTTTCCCAAAAAATTTTGAAGCCTGCATTTAGAAGTTTTGTCTGGTCTCGGTTGAGGGTCGTTTCGTAGAAAGTTGTCAAGAAGTAGTTTTAAACCTGAGTTGGTTTTAAAAACTTTATGTGAGGGCGCCCCTGATCTGGTACAGTAAAATTTAGGACAGATAGTGGCATGATAGTTTAGGTTTTGAGGTTTTAAAAGAGATAAATTGGGCTTGGAAAAGGGGGGGGCAGGGTAGGCCTTAGAAGCAGGAGTAGCAGAGTAGAGGAGGGGTTGGCAGTGAGGAGTGGTAAGGGGAAAAAGGTGGGAAAGGGATTGCGGCATCGTAAATTTTTGTGGGGGGCCCAATCTGTGAGAAAAATTGGCTGGCCTTACGGTGAAATTAGACACACGTACTTTCCTGGCTATAACTTTTTAAAAATTTTTGTGGAGTCCGTCTTGGGGCACAGGACTGAGGGGGGGAGCTGGCTTGTGGAGCACTGTATGCCCTGAACGGTGAGGAGGGCAACATGGCTGAAGGCCCTGCAGACCACAGTACAGGGTGGGGTGGAGCTTCAGACAGCAAAAGGGTGCAGAGGGAGGCTTCCTGCCCCTTTGGGGAGGAAACCACGATGCACCAATCCCCGTGGTGAAGACGAAAGGGCAGTAACCACCCCTCGGTGAAGAGAAAAACTCTGGCTGTGGGCGATGAGGAGAGCCAACATGCGAATGGGAGCAGACTTCACATACAGGCTGAGGCGTGGAGACTTCAGACAACGGCGAGGAGGGCAACACTGGCTGTTAGCGTGTAGATAACGTACAGTCTGGAGCTGGAGGTCAAAAAAGCAGCAGGAGTGCAGAGGGAGGCTTCCTGCCCTTGGGTAGGCAACCACCGACGCACCAGTCCTGAAGGTGAAGACGAAGGTTTTGTAACCACCACTCTGAGGTGTCACATCAACAGGGGTAAATTAGGAGGCGAGATCGTTCGTCGATGGAGCTGTGTGTCCAATGAATGAGTTGGCGCTTATATAGGCGCTTATATAGGCGTCAGGTGGATAGACGGGTAGTCACTGGTCGGCGGGATTTCCCAGTGGTAGTAGGTTATACCCAAATGGATGAGTTAGTTGTTGTAGTAGCCGTGAAGAAGGTCCTGTAGGTCTTGTTCATAATTTACATTAATGACCTTGGTGAATGATTGATTCTGAAGAGGATACTAGTGAACTGGAGGATTTGGACAAATTTATGTCATGGTCTGAAAAGTGGCAGATGCAGATCAGTGTGGACAAGTGTAAAGTCCTAATCCTTGGGAATGAGAATAACCCTTGTAGTTATAGATTAGGGGATGAAGAGCTTGATCACACAGAATTTGAAAAGAGTTGGGAGTCGCGGTAAGTAGAAATCTAAAGGTAAAAGAATAGTGCCTAAGTGTGCATAATAAGGCTAGCAGATTATTTGCACTTATATCAAGAAATATAAGTAAGAAGAGTCCAAAAGTTATTTTACAGCTCTGTACATCACTAGTAAGGCCTTTCTTAGATTATGCTCTCCCTTTTGCTCTCCTTACTGCAAAATTAATATAGATGCACTGGAGAACACACATAACAACGTAAGGAGGAACACGCCCCCATCTCTGGTTATTGAACTGTTACCCCCTCTAACTGTATATTGAACTGCTACCCCCTCTAACTGTACAGAGTGGGTCAAAAGTAGGTTTACACTCAGTAGGAACAAACAGTGAAACAACTGTAAACCTACTTTTGGCCCATCCTGTATATCTGCCTGCTGCTCCCTTCTAACTCCTGTACTCTTCTAACTCCTGCTCCCTTCTAACTAACATCTGATCCTTCTCTTTGTATATCTAACTGCTGCTCCCTTCTAACTAACTCCTGCTCCCTCTCTTTGTGTATCTAACTGCTGATCCCCTCCTTACTCTCTCTTTGCATATATAACCGCTTCTCTTCTCTATTATTATATATAACTGCTGCTCTCATTCTGTCTGTGTGCACATTATATCTAACGAGAGAATCAGCAAGATGAAACATTCTTAGAACTGTTTCACTGCTTCTTTTTCTTTCTCGCGTTACAATTGCGTTCGGTGAATAATTGAGTGTGCATTAAGAGTTTCGGGAACACGTTGAACAGTGGTGTAATGACTTTCAGGAATTTTAGAGCTTCTTGCACGAGTGTGGGGGCAAAAGTGTGTGAGACTAAGACAGAGATTTGTGGAAGATAAACTCGTGGTGTGGGAATGCGATGGAGGGATTTTGAATCAAGATGGAGGGGTATTGGGGTTAGATGGTAAGACGTGAGAGTAAAATGGAAGGGAGTGGGAGTAGGATGGAGTGGTGTGGGAGTAAGACGAAGAGACATGGGAGTAAATTTTCAGGATTTAGAAATAACATGAAGAGGTGAATGTATGATGGATGATGGGTGTGGGAGTAATATTAATGGGTGAGGGAATGAGATGACAGGGTGAAGAAGTAAGATGAGTGGGTTAGAGAAGTGGTTCTTAAACGGGGATGGGGTGTCCCCTCACTCCCTTAGGGAAGCATTTGTAATTTTCAGGGAGTGTGCGAACCCAGAGCAAAAATAACGAATGGCCTTATTTGTGTATGGATGTCCTTAAAGAGATTCTTATGAATAGTTAAAAATAATAATGTTAAGAATGAAAAGTAGTTTCTCATATTTCCTATTTACATAAATAGGGCGTTTTTTATTTTTACATTTAGAATTTTATATGAAGTACAGAGTAGGGCGTGTAGATGAGGACAAACTGTGAAAAGGGGGCGCCACCCAAAGTAGGTCAAGAACCACTTGGTTAGGCTAAGATAAACGGGGTGAGTAAGATGTAGGGAGGGTGAGAGAATGATGGAGCAGTGTGGGAGTAAGATGGAGGGGAGAGTAAGATGTACGGGGTGTAAGAGAATGATGGAACATTGTGGGAGTAAGATGGAGGGTTGAGTAAGACGTAAGGGGTGTGGAATAATAATGGAGCAGTGTTGGAGTAAGACGGAGGGGTGAGTAAGATGTAGGGGGTGTGAGAGAATGATGGAGCAGTGTAGGGGTAAGATGAAGGGGTGAGTAAGATGTAAGGTGTGTGGAAGAATAATGGAGCAGTGTTGGAGTAAGATGGAGGAGTGATTAAGATGTAATGGGTGTGGAAGAATAATGGAGCAGTGTTGGGAGAGGGAGGGAGGAGTGAGTAAGATGTAAGGAGTGTGGAAGAATAATGGAGCAGTGTTGGAGTAAGATAAAGGGGTAAGTAATATGTATGGGGTGTGGAAGTATTTAACCTGATCACGCTAGAGCTCAGTCTTTAAAGACGTCAATGTCAGGTTCAGGAGCTGTAGCTCAATTCCCTCAAAGATTTAACTTTTAAGGTGGAAGCCTTGGCAATGTCGAAACTCTTTCATGGATGCAATTTGATCACGTCCAATTCTTTAGGAGATATAAGTACTGATACTACTGATATTACCATGTATAATAATAATAATAATAATAATAATAATAATAATAATAATAATAATAATAATAATAATAATAATAATAATAATAATAATTGCAACTGGAATGCAACATACATTATGAGAAAATAATGTCCTTTACGCTGGCTTGTTGCTGCTGAGCTCCTTGAGAACGTTGACCTCCGTATCCAAGGCCTACTATTTAGTTCTTTGCGGGAATCAACTCCACCTCCTAGGCCTATATTTTACTTCTTTAAGGGGATCGAGATCCACAGCCTTGATCTACTTAGATTTTTGAGATGTTGAGCTCTACCTCCTAGGTCTTCTACTTAGCTCCTACCGGGCTGAGCTTCACATCATCCTGGACCTGTAACATAATATTCTACATGAATGGTATACAGTACCGACAAGATATATATATATATATATATATATATATATATATATATATATATATATATATATATATATATTATATATATCTATATATATATATATATATATATATATATATATATATATATATATATATATATATATATATATATATTATATATATATATAATATATATATATATATATATATATATATATATATATATATATTATATATATATATATATATATATAACAAGTCGGCCGTCTCCCACCGAGACAGGGTGATCCAAAGAGAAAGAAAATCCCCAAAATATAAATACTTTCATCATCATTCAACACTTCCACCACACTCACACACAATCACTGTAAATATTATTTTGCAGAGGTGCTCAGAATACAACAGTTTAGAAGCATATACGTATAAAGATACACAACATATCCCTCCAAACTGCCAATATCCCAAACCCCTCCTTTAAAGTGCAGGCATTGTACTTCTCATTTTCAGGACTCAAGTCGCGCTATATCAAAATAACTGGTTTCCCTGAATTCATTCACTAAATATTGCCCTGCTCACACTACAACAGATCGTCAGGTCCCAAATGTCATTCGTCTCCATTCACTCCAATCTAACACGCTCATGCACGCTTGCTGGAAGTCCAAGCCCCTCGCCCACAAAACCTCCTTTACCCCCTCCCTCCAACCTTTTCGAGGACGACCCCTACCCCGCCTTCCTTCTCCTACAGATTTAAATGCTCTCCATGTAATTCTACTTTGATGCATTCTCTCTAAATGACCAAACCACCTCAACAACTCCTCTTCAGCCCTCTAACTAATACTTTTATTAACTCCACACCTTCTCCTAATTTCCACACTCCGAATTTTCTGCATAATATTTACACCACACATTGCCCTAAGACAGGACATCTCCTCTGCCTCCAACCGCCTCCTCGCTGCTGCATTCACAACCCAAGCTTCGCACCCATATAAGAGTGTTGGTACTACTATGCTTTCATACATTCCCTTCTTTGCCTCCATAAATAACGTTTCTTGTCTCCACATATACCTCAACGCACCACTCGCCTTTTTTTCTTCATCAATTTTATGATTAACCTCATCCTTCATAAATCCATCCGCTGACACGTCAACTCCCAAATATCTGAAAACATTCACTTCTTCCATACTCCTCCTTCCCAATTTGATATCCAATTTTTCTTTATCTAAATCATTTGATGCCCTCATCACCTTTCTCTTTTCTATGTTCACTTTCAAATTTCTTCCTTTACACACACTCTTAAACTCGTCCACTAACCTTTGCATTTTTTCTTTAGAATCTCCCATAAGCACAGTATCATCAGCAAAAAGTAACTGTGTCAACTCCCATTTTGTATTTGATTTCCCATAATTTAATCCCAACCCTCTCCCGAACACCCCGAACATCTGCCACATTGCTCCCCTATCCACTCTACCATATGCATTTTCTAAATCCATAAATACAATAAAAACTTCCCTACCTTTATCTATATACTGTTCACATATATGCTTCAATGTAAACACTTGATCTACACATCCCCTACCCACTCTAAAACCTCCTTGCTCATCCACAATCCTACATTCTGTTTAACCTCTAATTCTTTCAATAATAACCCTACCGTACACTTTTCCTGGTATGCTAATGAAACTTATTCCTCTATAATTTTTACAATCTTTTTTGTCCCCTTTCCCTTTATATAAAGGGACTATACATGCTCTCCGCCAATCCCTAGGTACCTTCCCCTCTTTCATACATTTATTAAACAAAAATACCAACCACTCCAACACTATATCCCCGCCTGCTTTTAACATTTCTGTTACGATCCTGTCAGTTCCAGCTGCTTTACCCCCTTTCATTCTACGTAATGCCTCACACACCTCCCCTGCACTCACATCCTGATCTTCACTCCTAAAAGATGGTATACCTCCCTGGCCAGTGCATGAAATTACCGCCTCCCTTTCCTCGTCGACATTTAAAAGTTCCTCAAAATATTCTCGCCATCTACCCAATACCTATATCTCCCCATCTACTAACTCCCCTACTCTGTTTTTAACTGACAAATCCACTTGTTCCCTAGGCTTTCTTAACTTGTTTAACTAACTCCAAAATTTTTTCTTATTTTCATTAAAATTTCTTGACAGTGCCTCTCTCTCTCTATCATCTGCTCTCCTTTTGCACTCTCTCACCACTCTCTTCACCTTTCTTTTACTCTCCATATACTCTACTCTTCTTATAACACTTCTGCTTTGTAAAAACCTCTCATAAGCTACCTTTTTCTTTCATCACACCCTTTACTTCATCGTTCCACCAATCACTCCTCTTTCCTCCTGCACTCACCCACATATAACCGCAAACTTCTGCCCCACATTCTAATACTGCATTTTTAAAAGTATTTCAACCCTCTTCAACCCCCCACTACTCATACTTGCACCAGCCCACCTTTCTGCCAATAGTTGCTTATATCTCACCCGAATTTCCTCCTCCTTTAGTTTATACACTTTCACCTCCCTCTTACTTATTGTTGCCATTTTCCTCTTGTCCCATCTACCTCTTACTCTAGCTGCAGCTACAACTAAATAATGATCCGATATATCAGTTGCCCCTCTATAAACATGTACACCCTGGAGCCTACCCATCAACCTTTTATCCACCAATACATAATCTAACAAACTACTTTCATTACATGCTATATCATACTTTGTATATTTATTTATCCTCCTTTTCATAAAATATGTACTACTTATTACCAAACCTCTATATACACATAGATCATATTAAAGGCTCCCCATTTTCATTTACCCCTGGCACCCCAAATTTACCTACTACTCCCTCCACAACATTTTTACCCACTTTAGCATTGAAATCCCCAACCACAAGTACTCTCACACTTGGTTCAAAACTCCCCACGCATTCACTCAACATTTCCCAAAATCTCTCTCTCTCTCCTCTACACTTCTCTCTTCTTATCATTTGCACAGCATCCACACACATTCAGACATCCCACTTTGAGATGTTATTCTTCTTAGGTCTTTTTATTAATTAATACAGAAAAGGGGTTTACTAGCATTGTTCCCCGGCATTTTAGTTGACTTTTTACAACATGCATTGGCTTAGGGAGGAAAGATTCTTATTCCACTTCCCCAAAGATATAAAAGGAAAAGTAATAAGAACAAGAACTATTAAGATAAAATTAA
>NC_069402.1:20602743-20614306 GCF_026875155.1 Cherax quadricarinatus
TAAATATATATATATATATATATATATATATGTCGTGCCGAATAGGCAGAACTTGCGATCTTGGCTTAAATAGCAACGCTCATCTTTTGCCATGTAGGACAAGTGAAAATTTGTGTATGGAATAATTTCGTCAAAATCATTCTGAACCTAACGACAAAAATATATTTGATTATATTTGTTTAGTACTAAATTACTGTAAACATATTTAAAATATATTTAGATGGGTTAGGCTAAGATAAATTGCTCTTGTTATAATAAGGTTAGGTAAGTTTTCTAAGATTCTTTTGGTGCAAAATAAAAATTTTTTACATAAACATTAATGAAAAAAATATATCTTTAAACGTATAAGAGAAAATTTTAGAAAGGACTTAAAATTTTAAATGCAGAATTCCTGGTGATGTATATTTCATTTGAAATTAATATAGGTGCAGAGTGACTTGTGGAGAGATAGATTATCGTAGGTATCGAAGGACGACATTTTTTTGTGACCTAAGTGTCCTAAAATTCCTACTTGTCTCTGTAACCTTGATAAAGAATAATTATCTTTGTTACCATTTACTGGTATGTATCTTATGAATTACATCCAGGTAAATTTAATTTTCCACATAGTTGCCCATTGGTCCTTGATCGAACTGGACGTAATTAGTGAAGTCATTAATTAGTAAATTAATTACTTAATAATTATATGTGAAATGACAGAAGGAGGTGGATGTTAGGTCAACAAATTTACTTAATGTGTAGTGGATTATAATTACTACAATAATAGTTTTGCTAAGCTCAAGTGTAGGTAGAATTTATATTAATGTATTTAAAATTTATTTTATAATTTTCTTACATGTGTAATTGCTAAGCTCAAGTGTAGCTAGGATTTATATTAATATATTTAGAATTTATGTTATAATTTCCTTACATGTGTAACTGCTAAGCTCAAGCATAGCTAGAATTTATATTAATGTATTTAGAATTTATATTATAATTTCCTTACATGTGTAATTGCTAAGCTCTAGTGTGGCTAAGATTATATTATTTTTTATTTTTATTATGACACTGGCCGATTCCCACCAAGGCAGGGTGGCCCGAAAAAGAAAAACTTTCACCATCATTCACTCCATCACTGTCTTGCCAGAAGGGTGCTTTACACTACAGTTTTTAAACTGAAACATTAACACCCCTCCTTCAGAGTGCAGGCACTGTACTTCCCATCTCCATGACTAAAGCCCGGCCTGCCGGTTTCCCTGAACCCCTTCATAAATGCTACTTTGCTTACACTCCAACAGCACGTCAAGTATTAAAAACCATTGTCTCCATTCACTCCCATCAAACACGTTCACGTACGCCTGCTGGAAGTCCAAGCCCGTCGCACACAAAACCTCCTTTACCCCCTCCCTCCAACCTTTCCTAGGGCCGACCCACCCTGCCTTCCTTCCACTACAGACGATACACTCCTGAAGTCAACTCTATTTTGCTTCCCCAAACAATTTCCTCTCTACATGTCGCGAACCACCTCAACAACCCTCCTCAGCTCTCTGGACAACAGTTTTGGTAATGCCCGCACCTCCTCCTACTTCCGAACTACGAATCACTGCATTATATTCACACACACATTGCCCTCAGACAATGACATCTCCACGGCCTCCAGCCTTCTCCTCGCTGCAGCATTCATCACCCATGCTTCACACCCATATAAGACATTGGTAAAACTAACTCTCATACATTCCCCTCTTTGCCTCCAAGACAAAGTTCCTTGTCTCCACAGACCTCCTAGTGCACCACTCACCCTTTTCCCCCTCATCAATTCTATGATTCACCTCAATCTATCATAGACCCTCCGCTTGACACGTCCACTCCCAAATATCGAATACATTCACCTCCTCCATACTCTCTCCTCCAATCTGATATCCATCTTTTCATCACCTAATCTTTTTGTTATCCTCAATTAACCTACTCTTTCCTGTATTCACTTTTAATTTTCTTCTTTTGCACACCCTACCACATTCATCACAATCTCTGCAACTCTCTTCAGAATCTCCCAAGAGCACAGTGTCACAGCAAAGAGCCAGCTGTGACAACTCCCACTTTATGTGTGATTCTTTATCTTTAACTCTCCACGCCCTCTTGCCAAGACCCAGCATTTACTTCTCTTACAACCCCATCTATAAATGATATTAAACAACCACGTTGACATCACACATCCTTGCTAAGGCCTACTTTTACTGGGAAATAATTTCCCTCTTTCCTACATACTCTAACCTGAGCTCACATCCTCGTAAAAACTCTTCCACTGCTTCCAGTAACCTACCTCCTACACCATACACCAGCAACATCTGCCCACATTGCCCCCTACCCACCCTGTCATTACGCCTTTTCCAAATCATAAATGCCACAAAAGACGTGCTCTTTAGCCTTATCTAAATACTGTTCACTTATATGTTCACCTGTAAACACCTGGTCCCACACACCCCCCACCTTTCTAAAAGCCTCCCTTGTCATATGCTATCCTATTTCTCCTTTCTTACTCTTAATTCCTTTCAATAATAACACTACCTTACACTTTACCAGGTATACTCAACAGACATATACCCCTATACTTTTTGCACTCTCTTTTGTCCCTTTGCCCTTTATACAAAGGAACTATGCATGCTCTCTGCCAATCCCTATGGTACGTACCCTCTTCCATACATTTATTAAATAATAAGCACCACACACTCCAAAACTATATCCCACCTGCTTTTAACAATTATATCTTTATCCCCATCAATCCCGCTGCCTTAACCCCCTTTCATTTTACCTACTGCCTCACGAAACTTCCCCCACACTCACACTGGCTCTTCCTCAACTCCTACAAGATGTTATTCCACCTTGCCCTATCACAGCTTCCCTATCTCATCAACATTTAACAATTCCTCAAAATATTCCCTCAATCTTCCCAATACCCTGTAACTCTCCATTTAATAACCTCCTCTCCTATTTTAACTGACAATCCATTTGTTTCTCTAGGCTTCCTTAACTTGTAATCTCACTCCAAAACTTTTTCTTATTTTCAACAAAATTTGTTGATAACATCTCACCACTCTCTCATTTGCTCTCTTTTACATATGAGCTTTCACACTCTCTTAACCTCCTCTCTTTTTCTCCATATACTCTTCCCTCTTGCCATCACTTCTCTTGTAAAAACTTCTCATATCTAACTTTTTCTCCCTAATACTACTCTCTTGTTACATCATCATCCACCAATCGCTCCTCTTCGCCTCCCACACCCACTTTCTGTAACCACAAACTTCTGCCTGAACACTCTAACACTACATTTTTAAACCTACCCCATACCTCTTCGACCCCATTGCCCTATGCTCCATTAGCCCAATTATCCTCCAATAGCTGTTTATATCTTATCCTAACTGCCCTCTCTCTTTTAGTCTATAAACCTCACCTCTCCTTCCCTGAGGCTTCTATTCTCCTTGGTATCCCATCTACCTTTTACCTCAGTGTATCTACAACTAAAAGTGATCTGAAATATCTGTGGCCCCTCTATAAACATGTACGATCCTGAAGTCTACTCAACAGTCTTTATCTACCCATGCATAATCCAACAAAACTACTGTCATTTCGCCCTACATCATATCTTGTATACTTATTTAGCCTCTTTTTCTTAAAATATTATTACCTATAACTAAAACCCCTTCTATACAAAGTCAATCCAAAGGCTCCCTTTATCATTTACACCTTTCACCCAAAACTTACCTACCACACCCTCTCTAAAAGTCTCCTACTTTAGCATTCATGTCCTCTACACAATTACTCTCTCACTTGGTTCAAAGGCTCCTAATACATTTACTTAACATCTTCCAAAATCTCTCTCTCTCCTCTACATTCCTCGCTTCTCCAGGTGCATACACGCTTATTATGAAAAAAAAAAAAAATAACCCAGACTTTTCGTCATCCAACTCTTTACATTAATCCACATAATTCTTGAATTTACACATTCGTTATATTCTCTTTTCTCTCCATAACAGATCCTTCAATATTACTGCTACCCCTTCCTTTGCTCTAACTCTTTTAGATACTCCAGATTTAATCCCATTTATTTTCCCCCCACCGAAACTCCCCTACCCATGTCAGCTTTTGTTTCGCTTAGGCCAAGACATCCAACTTTCTTTTCATTCATAACATCAGCAATCATCTGTTACTTGTCATCCGCACTACATCCACCACATTCAAGCATCCCAGTTTTATAAAGTTTGTTCTTCTTCTCTTTTAAGTAAATTCTACAGGAGAAGGGTACTAGCCATTGCTCCCGGCATTTAGTCGCCTCATACGACACGCAGGCTTACGGAGAAAGATTATTTTCCACTTCCCCATGGACAATAGAAGAAATAAAGAAGAACAAGAGCGATTTAGAAAAAGGAGAAAAACCTAGATGTATATACATATATATGCATGTGCGTGTCTGTGAAGTGTGACCAGAGTGTAAGTAGGAGTAGCAAGATATCCCTGTTGTCTAGCGTGTTTATGAGACAAAAAGAAGCCAGCAATCCTACCATCATGCAAAACAGTTACAGGTTTCTGTTTCACAGTCATCTGGCAGGACGGTAGTACTTCCCTGGGTGGTTGCCGTCTACCAACCTACTACCTGATGTATATTTAAAGGCTATATTGTAGCTAAGATTATATTATTGTATATTTAAAGTTTATATTATAATTTACTTACATATAATTGCTAAGCTCAAGTAGCTAGGATTTATTCAAGGTAAGTTGTAATATTTACCTTTATAAAATGCATAATTAAGTACATAATCAGTGTTATTAATTAAGTTGAATTTAATACATTGCATCATGGGTGAAAATGAGAAAATTAATGTAGACGACAAACACATGGAATATAGACCAAAAAAAGCATCATCGCAGGCTAGAAAGGGTCATGTAACAAAGGCATACAATAAATGTTTGGAATTAATAAATCAAGAAACTGTGAATACTGATGATTTAAAATTGTATTTAGATGGTTTAGGGAATATATATGATTCATACAAATTATATTATAAAAGATATGAAGGAGATTTGTTAGTAAATTGTACAGATGAGACAGAAATAGATCTTATGATTAACCATTATTATGAATTAGAAGAAAAAATCTTTCTTGTAAAAGTCAGGCTTTGAATAAATTAAAAGATGTAAACCAGGCAGTTGATCAATCTGTTCCAATAAATAAGATGTCTTTTGCCAAACTCCAGAATTAATGTTTACCTGTATTTAATCCTGGAGAAAACTGGGAGGAGTTTTGGTCAGTTTTTAAAGCAGCTGTGCATGATAGGAGTGACCTAGCATGTGTAACTAAATTATTTTACCTCAAAGGACAGATAAGAGGAGATGCTCACATGCTCATACAAGCCTTTCCCAATGTAGATGATTCTTACATAGAAGCAGTTGACTTGTTGAAGGTCACTTAAGGTAATATAGAACAAAGTAGGCTGGATCTAGTGACTATCTTTGTTAATTTAAAAACTCCAGACAACACCTTACAAAGGTTTACAGCAGTTAGAGTTAAACTGGGATCACTCTTAAAACAAAACATTAAGTAATAAATATATTCCTGAAGGAATCAGACTGTTTATGATGCCATTTGATACAGAAAAAAATTCAGCTATAAAACACTTGAATGACCTCTCAAACAATTTCACAAAGGTTATTTTGGTCTGGAGGAATTAAACTCTAGGTCTACCAAGAGTTAATTGTTCCATTGTCATTACCACCACCAACTCAATTTAAAATGCAGCAACATAATAACTTTGAGGTATCTTCATTTCACAAAGGGAAAAGTTATCCCAATGTTAATAATCAAAATTCATTTCCTAAAAAGAAGTTGCACAGTTACATATCGAGAAGCAGGAATCAAGAACAACGATTCCACACAGTAAGAAAACAAGTACCTTCCTAAAGTAGCCCCAGTAATAAGAAACCAGTCAAAGAAAAGAGAGATTGTCTCTTCATCAAGGGTACTCATTTTTCTAAGAATTGCAATGCATACAATTCATGGAATGATAAAGTTGAAAGATTGGAAGAACTTGACAGATGTATCAGATGTCTAAAAAAAGTACAATTTTCACAATGTAAATTTTTTGTCATGCCAAATTAAACAACTATTATCAATGCCACAAAGGAAGACACCATATAGTTATGTGTAAGGATCTATATGATAATTTTGATATCAATGATAATGTTGACAATCCTGACACAACAGTAGCTAAAGTAAAAATTGCTGCTAATGTTAAAAATGATGGTTTTGTTGAAGTAGCCTTACCTGTGTTAGAGGTAAAAATTGATGATAAAAGGCATAAATCAAAAAATATAACTGCGTTATTAGACCAGGGATCACAACGTACTTTCATTCAGAGTAAATGTCTTAATGGGATGAAAGTACAAATGGGAGATCCTACAACTCGAAAATTATCTGATTTTTCTCTCAGATAAAAGGGCTCAATTGTATGACACTGTTTATGTAACTGTCAGTTTCGCCAATGAGAAAAAACGTTTTAATGCAGTAATTGTAGATAGACCCCAATAAAATTATCAACAAAAGAACTGTAGTAAAGCTACAGAAAAGACTTTCACAATAATTTAAATTTAGCACCTTCTGGTTAAATGATGATTCTGTAGGCCCAATAAATATTTTGATAGGTAGTGACTATTATGCCTCCTTTGTAAAGGGTATGGTATAGAAATATGGTGTCACCCTTTTAAAGACTGCAGGAGGCCATGTAATGTATGGTAGGATTCCTCGCAATAATAATGCATGACTAGAGGAAACTATACATACTATAACTGTGTGTCTACTCATGAAATCGTCCCCAAAATAATTCTATCCATAGAGGATGGTGTTGAGCCTGTACATAAATTGTGGGAATTATACAGCATTTGGAATAATGTAAATGAAGAAGTTCCAGACAATTCTTTTACTCAGAACAGTACCTGAGAGATGTAAAATTTGAATCAGGACAATACGGGTACGACTTCCATGAGACTGAACCATCCAGAATTGCCCACTAATTACAAAATGGCATATGACAATTAAGAGGTCAGCACCGCGAATCTGAGTAAGACACCTAAATTGTTGACTGTCTATAATGATTAATAATTGCTGATCCAATTAATTAATAAATTTATAAGAGAAGGTACCTCCTGACAACCAAAATTTATGTCACTATTTGCCACATCACGGAATGTAAGAAGGATTTTAAGACTCACACCTCTGAGGATTGTGTTTATTTTAGTGCCAGGAGTAAAACAAAAATGTACCTAGTTTAAATGACTGATGACAGGTCCGTCATTGACAAAAAAATTAGGAGATATTAAATTTCAGTGTGAAGAATTATGCCTTTACGGCTGACATAAGTAAAGCTTTCCTAAGAGGTGGGTTTCAAGGGTCTGGACCGGATTGTACCCCTTCTTATGGCCTGAGAATCCTAGTGGCCCACTTAACTCTCTGAAAACCTTTCGCTTTAGGAGCATATTATTTGCTGCTACATCCAGTCCGTTCCTACTTCAAGTGACGATAAATGCACACCTTAAACTTACGGGAAGTCCATTGAGTAAAGTAATGAGAAATCATTTTAAAGTGGGACCAACTTTCCTGGGTGTGACGTCAACTGAAAGAGGAACTGTTAATGACTTATGGAGAGGTCTAACAAATAATGCAAGTGCAAATATTCCTCTGAGGGAATGGAATAGTAATTCGTCCAAATTAAAGGACAAAATAAGTAAAGATTACCCTGGAGATCAGCGCTGTATAGCCCTTGTGGCTTAGCGCTTCTTTTTTATAATAATAATAATAATAATACCCTGGAGATGAAGTGCCAAAATGTAGTAATGTATTGGGATTAACTTGGGATACTGAGAGAGATTTGTTAATGTTAAAACCTAGTAATTACAGTATGTCAAATAAATTAAATAAGAGAGTCTTGCTTGCTGAAGTTTCCAAATGTTTTGATCCACTAGGCTGTGTCACCTCTTACTATAAGAGGGAAATTATTAATACAAGAAGCACGGAAGCTTAAATGTGCTTGGGATGAAACTCTACCTGAAGAATTCATTAACAGGTGGGATGAATTAATTGGTGATTATGAAAAAAATCCAATGTTGGAGTTCCCACGCCAGGTGATCAATCCAGATAGGAAAATTATACTCCCCACATCTTTTACGATGCTTCAAAATTGGCGTATGGAGCAGTTGCTTACCTTCAATGTAATAGTGTTATTTCTCTTGTTATGTCCTACAGGCTAAAGTGGTCACCAAATAAATCAAATACCTTACCTCAGTTGGAATTAACAGCCATTTATGAAGGTGTCAAATTAGCTAATTATATAAGAAATAAGTTGCATGAGATAAATATTAGCGACACTGTAATTTGGTCTGATAATGAGGTATCCTTACAATGGATTCATAATGGAAACAGTAAAATTGTGTACGTACAAAACAGAGTCGCTGAAATTAATTCAGATGCAAAGAGAAGTAAAATAGTTTGGGTCAGCATATGTTAACATTTAATCCATATACTGGAGAGGAGAAGCCAGCCTGATTTCTTGTCTCGAGGTTTACCTTATGCTAAATTTGCACATGCCTGTAACATGGTTTGAAGGACCGAGCTGGTTGGCAAATAAAGCTAATTGTGGCCTGTACAAAAGGTGTCTATTACTCTGTTGAAGATTAATGTGAGCCACCACTCGAATATGTTTGTCCTTCCTTAGCCATTGATATAAAAGGTATTCCTTCTTTACCCAAACTAATCATGAAACTAAGCTGGTGTTTAAATTTCTAAACAACATGAATAAAAATAATAATCTCATATAATTTACACATCTCTGAATAATTGGATACAGAGGGTACAAGAAGAAAATCTATGGAAATGAGAGTTAAATGGAATGATGGAAAGAAAAATTGTGAAATGTTCCATATAGAGAAATGGGGCCTGTATTTAGAGAGCACACAACAATGTGCAGAGGTAGGTTTACAAAATGCTGAATTGGGTGATTATGCTAATCCACCCTATCTTACTGCCCAAAACTCATCATCTAACAAATTTTAATTGTTTTAAATGCCCATAAAAAATGTAATGCATGGTGGGGTACAAGATACCTTACATTGTATTAGGGAAACTTTCTAGATTATACAAGGATGGCAAAAGTAAAAAGGGTGATTAAATCTTGTGTATATTCCCCGTGTGGACCCAGATCCTTATATGTACCCTGGTCCCCACCATTCCCAAAGGAGCAATTTGAGTCCATTTAGCAACCGCACTCGCCCAGCCGTAGTGTGGAAAATACTGTATATTCTCCCCAAAAATAGTGTATTTTGTATATAAATTAGTGTAATTATTGTAGGTAATAAAACTTAATTTGTAAATAAATAAAGAACCAGCAAAATGGTGAGCGTCGCTGGGGGGAGATGCCATTGTTTTTGAACTGGCAAAAGGCATGCTTGGGGAAATGTGCATAAATTTTGTCGATCGGGAGGTTAAATTGTGGTTGAAACCTCTCAAATAGGAGCCAAAATTGTTGGATTTGCAGTCCTGCATAACGCAACATTAGGCGAATGGACAGGACATCTTTGGAACCCCAGCCAGTATTTTCTTCATATTTAGGCAGGGGTTTGTGTATGATACACCAAGTAACTTCCAGACAAATTGGTGAGTCTTATTATTAATAAATTCTCCTTCAATGTATATTATTTATTTTTAAATTTAATGTACAGTCCACATATTTATATTAATGTTTACCAGAATTCCTGGGAATGTATATTTCATTAGAAATTAATATAGGTCTAGAGTGATGTGGAGATGTGACAGTAGGTATCGAAGGGGGACATTTTTGCGACCTAGGTGTCCTAAAATTCCTACTTGTCTCTGTAACCTTGATAAAGAATAATTATCTTTGTTACCATTTACTGGTATTATCCTATGAGTTACATCCAGGTAAATTTAATTTTCCACACCTCTTCAGGAGGGGGGGGGCACTCGTTGCTGGTCAAAGAGGCTATTGGTCTGAGGAATTGGACCATTCGGTCTTTCTTCCTCCGACAGAACTTAATTACCCCCAATCCTCCCCTTCCCAATCCCATCCTCCTCATTCCACCTTTCCCATTCATCTTCCTCTCCCCCAAACCCCACCCTTTCCCTTTCCCGTTTTCAGCCTTTGGCGTTCTTCCTCAGGCATTCTAGTTCCTAGGTTGGGGGAAGGGGACTGTGGTCCATCCCTTTCCTATTCTGTTGAGGTCCATGGTAGTATTGCAGTTTGCTGTGGAATCTGGATCATCTGGAGATCTCGATCCCTCTCAGATCTACTGGGGGGGGGGGGGGGAGGTTTTGGGTGTCTTTCAAGTGACAGGTATATCTCTGGAGAGTGCCTGTCAGATTCCATTAAGTGGTGGCCAATTGCCCTCTCTTTTTCTGCCGAAGTGGTTCAGTAGATGTCAGGTTGCTATCCCGGATTGCTGGATTACTGGGAAAGAAGGGTAAAGGTATGGCACGGGTTTTCCCTGATCATCTGCACTACTGGCTGTGCTGAGGTCCATATTGGGTGTGGAGGAGGATTTATGGCCTTTTTATTTTCCTACTAGGAGCTACTCCTCCACGTTTTCCCCCCCTTTTTTTTTGTCTTTTTTTTTCTTTTTTCTTAAAAACAAAAAGAAAAGAGAGAAACCCAACCATGGAGTACCAAAATCCATGAAATTGCTCCTCTTGGGCCCCTTTCTGTAGCAGCACCCTCTTACGACCCTGCCTTGTTACTGAAACCATCCTTTGGAAATTTCTAATGCCCCTGTATCTTCTGTGGGTGACCCAATTCGTCGCACGCTCCTGATACTGTGCCTTGGGCCTACCTCCTTTGACACATCGACCTTCGCACTTCTTTGACTATGCTTTCGGCTCATCCCAAAATGGTGGGACTATTTTCAGATTGCCTCCTGCCTCAAAACGGGCCACTTCCGGGCTGCATCTAAACGACCCCCGATCTTTCTTGAGACACTGTCTTTCAAGCAAACTCACTCTCTCAGAAAAAAAACCAAAATAACAATCGCCCCTTTACATACTTGCATCATAGTAAAAAATGGACAATTTTTTTACTCTGCAGCCGACATCTTCCTCAGACTACTTTTTATATAGTACAGGAAACCTTTCCCATGCCATTGGTTGAAATATTTCATTTCATGCTCTCAAGAGCAGTACATCATCGTCACGGTGCAAAATGTTATCCAAAATCACGATTTTCCCCTTTCCTTCCCTATTTTATTTTTGAAAAACTCCCCCCATTTTCTTTCTTTTTATTAATTAAATTTTACCATTGTTCAATGTAATTTCCATACTGGGGTGTGACATTCGGGGAACAGCTGACTCGGGAGGTTTTTCTTGTAAATCCTCCTGAAAACAGTAAACCCTGCCCCTCACATAGTCCCTCCTGTTAATACTACACAAAGCACATTCAAAAATAACACTGAAAGGGGCCCTTTTCTATCCATCTAAAATTTTTCTAACCTATTTTTATTTCCCCCCCAAAAAGCTTTTATATCCTTTTACTCA
>NC_069402.1:20614806-20654518 GCF_026875155.1 Cherax quadricarinatus
TCGGTCTGGGTTTTCATTAAGGTAAGGTATCAGTCGGCTGGTAATTTCTCATCATTAATTTTAGGTTTGGGGACTTGTAAGGGAAAAGTGAGGGATGGGCAAATTTGTATAATTTAATTTGGGTAGCGTCGTTGAATGGTAGTTACCAGAGCGAGAGGAAATTTTCCACCTGTCATGTCAACTGGATAGCTTACTAGGTAAGCTGGGCGTCACGTGAAATTCACTTCACTACAGATAAGATAACATTTCTGGGTTGTTCAGTGGTGATTGTAATGATCATACGTATGAGTGACATAATTAATATTCTGCTCTCGTTGTGGCTTTCAGCAACTGTCACCTCTACTGTACGTATTCAGATATTTTCTTTTATTCCTCAGGCTTTATTTAACTTTCCGGTCAACATTTACTGCGCCTGAGCCACAAGTGCAGAGATAAACTAATTTACTTAGTACTAGAGTGTGGGTGGGTGTGAGTTAGACTTGACTAGCTTGTGCTACTAGGTCTGATGCCGAACTACTTCCTTAAGTGGAAGTGACCGGAGGGTAACATGGACCTGCTTCGCATGGGTCAGTAGGCCTGCTGCAGTGTTCTTTCTTTCTTATGTTCATATGTTCTAATCTTAACTCCTCTGTCTGTGTAACCTCATCTACCTGGCTCTCCACTGCCACCTTATAACACCTCATCTACCTGGCTCTCCACTGCCACCTTGTAACACCTCATCTACCTGGCTCTCCACTGTCACCTTATAACACCTCATCTACCTGGCTCTCCACTGCCACCTTGTAACACCTCATCTACCTGCCTCTCCACTGCCACCTTATAACACCTCATCTACCTGGCTCTCCACTGAAACCTTGTAACACCTCATCTACCTGGCTCTCCACTGCCACCTTATAACACCTCATCTACCTGGCTCTCCACTGTCCCTTATAACACCTCATCTACCTAGCTCTCCACTGCACCTTGTAACACCTCATCTACCTGCCTCTCCACTGCCACCTTATAACACCTCATCTTACCTGGCTCTCCACTGCCACCTTGTAACACCTCATCTACCTGGCTCTCCACTGCCACCTTGTAACACCTCATCTACCTGGCTCTCCACTGCCACCTTGTAACACGTCATCTACCTGACTCTCCTCTGCCACCTTGTAACACCTCATCTACCTGCCTCTCCACCGCCACCTTGTAACACCTCATCTACCTGGCTCTCAACTGCCACCTTGTAAAACCTCATCTACCTGGCTCTCAACTGCCACCTTATAACACCTCATCTATCTGGCTCTCTACCCCCACCTTGTAACACCTCATCTCCCTGGCTCTCCACTGCCACCTTATAACACCTCATCTACCTGGCTCTCCACTGCCACCTTGTAACACCTCATCTACCTGGCTCTCCACTGCCACCTTGTAACTCCTCATCTACCTGGCTCTCCACTGCCATCTTGTAACACCTCATCTACCTGGCTCTCCACTGCCACCTTGTAACACCTCATCTACCTGCCTCTCCACTGCCACCTTATAACACCTCATCTACCTGGCTCTCCACTGCCACCTTGTATCACCTAATCTACATGGCTTTCCACTGCCACCTTATAACACCTCATCTACCTGGTTCTCCACTGCCACCTTGTAACACCTCATCTACCTGCCTCTCCACTGCCACCTTATAACACCTCATCTACCTGGCTCTCCACTGCCACCTTGTATCACCTAATCTACCTGGCTTTCCACTGCAACCTTATAACACCTCATCTACCTGGTTCTCCATTGCCACCTTGTAACACCTCATTTACCTTGCTCTCCGCTGCCATCTTGTAACACCTCATCTACCTGGCTCTCCACTGCCACCTTGTAACACCTCATCTACCTGGCTCTCCACCGCCACCTTGTAACACCTCATCTACCTACCTCTCCACTGCCACCTTGTAACACCTCATCTACCTGGCTCTCCACTGCCACCTTGTAACACCTCATCTGCCTGCCTCTCCACTGCCACCTTGTAGCACTTCATCTACCTGGCTCTTCACTGCCACCTTGTAACACCTCATCTACCTGCCTCTCTACCACCACCTTGTAACACCTCATCTACCTGGCTCTCCACTGCCACCTTGTAACACCTCATCTACCTGCCTCTCCACTGCCACCTTGTAACACTTCATCTACCTGGCTCTCCACTGCCACCTTGTAACACCTCATCTACCTGCTTCTCTACCGCCACCTTGTAACACCTCATCTACCTACCTCTCCACTGCCACCTTGTAGCACCTCATCTACCTGGCTCTCCACTGCCACCTTGTAACACCTCATCTACCTGGCTCTCCACTGCCACCTTTGTAACACTTCATCTAGCCCTGGCTCTCCACTGCCACCATTGTAACACTCATCTACCAAGCCTCTCTACACAGTCCACCTGTTTGACGCCCCAACGAACTACATGGATCTCCACTGCCACCTTAACACCTCATCTACGTTCAACACTCCACTGCCACCATGGTAACACGCTCATCTACCTGGCTCTCTCACGCCACCTCTTGTAACACCCTCATCTACTGGCCCTTCCAACTGCACCTTGAACAACCTCATCTACCTGCCTCTCTACGACGACTTGTGACACTATCTACTGGCTCTCCACTGCCAACCTTTTGTAACACCGACATCTACCTACGCTCTCCACGCGACACGCTACGTTAGTAACACTCTCATCTACCTGGCTCTCCACTGTTTGCCACTGCACCATTGTAACGACCACATCTACCTTGCTCTGCGCACTGCCACCTTGTTAACACCTCATCTACGATGGTCTCTCCCACATTGCCAACCTTGTAGCACCTCATCTACCAGCCTGCCTACCGCCGAACCCAATTGTGACACCATCCTCAACCTGGCTCTCCACTTCCACCTGTAGACACCACAACTACCTACCTCTTCGCACAGCCACCTAGTTGTACACCACTCAGTGACTACGATGTCTCACCCCTGCGCACGATTGTAACACCCATGCATCTACCTGGCTCACCACTGCACACCTCTGATTGTAACACCGTGGCATCGTACCTGCCACTCGTGAACCGCCACTTTTGACAAACCATCCTCTACTTGGATCCCACTGCCACCCGATTGTAACGACCGTTCATCTACCTTGCTCTTCTCACTGCCAACCAATTGAACTAGCTCTCACTACCCTGGCTCCTCCCTTCTTGCCACCGTTGAAACACCATCATCTACCTGGCTTCACTCCACTGCCTCACGTTGTAAACCCTCATCAACACATGGCTCTCACATTGGCCACCATAGGTGTAATACCGTCAACTACTGCCTCTTCTACCAGCCACCTTTCGACCACCTCATCATAACTTGGCTCTCCACATGGCGCACCATGTAACACCTCGTCATCTACCTACCTCTGCCACTGGCCACCAACATTCTGTTAACACCTTCATCTACGCAAGGCTACTCAACAGCTGCCACCTAGGTAACACCTCACTGCTACCTTGCTCGTCCACTAGCTATACCTTTTGTAACACCACATCTACCCTGCCTCTTCTACCTGCCACCTGTGCCGACCAACTACTTAGGATTACTACCACTGGCACACCGAAGATTGTAACAACCTCATCTACCTTGCTCTCCCCTGTCCACCTATATTAACACCTATGCAATCTACCTGCTCTCCACTAGCCCACCTTTTTAACACTCATCTACCTGGCTCTCCACTGCCACCTGTAACACCTGTCACTCAACCTTCCTACTCATAGCCGCGCACCAACTATTTTGTGACCCTTCATCAACTCGTTGCTACTACCACTGCCACCGATGTAACACCTCATCTACCTAGCCTCTCTAACTCTCCGCCACCTTGAAAACACCTTCATTAACCTGCCTCTCCCCTGCACCTATGTTTAATCCCTCATCTACCTTGGCTCTCTACTGCTACAATAGGAAACACCTCATCTAACGCTGCCTAACTACATGCCACCTTGTTGTAACTACCTTATCTACCTTGGCATCTCCCACTGCCACCTTGTAACTACCTCATCTATCCTGCCTCACTTTACCGCCACACATTTGTGACAAGTGCACATCTACCTTGCTCATCCCCTTCCCAATGTTAACACCTCATCTAACCTATCCTCTCCACTGGCCACCTTGTCAGCACCTCATCTACCTGGCTCTCCACTAGCCAGCCTAGTTGTAACACACTCACCTACCTGGCTTCTACCGCCAACCGTTTAACACTCGAACGTCATCTACCTTCCACTCCACTGCCTCCCTTGTAACCCTTCATCTACGCTTGCTCTCCGCTGCCACCTTTGTAACAGCCTCATCTACGCATCCCTCTACCGCCACCTTGTAAACACCGACATTTAACCTGCCGTCTCCCCTGCGCAACCCATTGTAACACTCGATCTACCTGGCTCTCTAGCTGCCTACCCATAGGTGATTTGTAACACGCTGATCATCTCGCCTACTCTTCTACGCGCACCTTTTGGAGTGAGGGTTATTTTTTACACGGTCTTCATCTACAATGTGCACTCGAGAACTGCAACCTTTGTAACACTAGCAGATCAACCAAGCTGCCTCTCTACTGCCACCGTTTGTAACACCTTCATCTACCTGGCTCTCCCGCTGCCACCTGTTAGTAACACCTCCTCTACCTGACTCACTACGCCACCTTGTGACAACCTCATCTAAACCTGCTCTCGTGACACTGTTCACTTGTATACACCTCATCTACCACTACCTCATCCACTGCACCGTTGTAACACCTCATCTACCGACACTCCACATCCACCGTTGTAACACATTCTATACTACCATGATAGCTCTCCACTGTAGGACCACACTTTTATTTTAACACCTCATCCTACTCTGCCAATACTCCACTTGCACCGATGAACCACCATACCATCTTACCTGGCTGCTGGCCACTGCCACCGTTGTAACACGTCATCTATCCTGGATCTCTCCAACTGCCTACCATGTAACCCCTACATCTACCAGTGGCCTGCATCTACCGCCACTTGTGACGACCTTCATCAACCTGGCCTCTCGCACTGCACCTTTGTAACCCCTCATCAACCTACCATCCCCACGCCATACCTTGTAACACCTCGCTACTACCTGGCATCTTCCACTGCCACCTTGTAACACCTCATCACCAATGGCTCTCCACGCCACCTTTGTAGACACCAGCATCTACCTTCCTCTCTAACATCGCCAACCTTTTGACACCTCATCTACTTGATTCTCCACTGCCACCTTGTACCACCTCGATCACCTTTGCTCTCCCCATTTCCACCGAGTGGAACACCTCATCTATCCTGGCTCTCCACTGACAACCTTTGTAACACCTAATCTACCTTTCGGACTCCACTGCACCTTGAACCCAACATCTACCTGGGCACTCTCACTGCACCTTTGTAACAACCTGCACTACTGGGCTCTGCAGCAGCCCCGTTGTAACACCTCATCATACCTGGCTGTCTCCACTGCCGACAATTGTAACACGCTCATGCTACCATGCCTCTCTAGCCCGCCACCACGCGTGTGAACACTCTCATCTACGACTGGCTCACCACGCCACCTTGTAAGACACCTTCCATCTACCTACCTCTTCACTGGGCACCGTGTAACACCTCATCTACTCAGGCTCTCGCACTGCCACCCTTTGACAACAGCTCACTACCTGGCTTCTCCACGTGCTACCTTCTTAACCCCATTCATCACCAGCCCATCTCTTAACCGGCACAGCTTGTGACACCATCATCTACCGTTGACACTTCGGCACGGGCCACCAATTTGTTAAACACCATCATCTACCACCTCTCCACTGCCACCCTGGTAACAAACCTTCAACTCCCTGGCTCTCTCTGGCCACCGTCACAACCTCATCTACCTGGCTGGCTCCACTGTTCCAACCTTGTAACACCGGCTCATTCTACCTGCCTCTACTACCGCCGACCTTTGAGCAGACCTCACTACTTGGATCTACCACTGCTAACCATTTAGAAACTACCTCAATCTACCTTGCCTCTCACTGTGGGCCATCCGTTGTAACACCGATCATACTACCTGGCTCCTTCCACTGCCACCTTGTAACACCCCATCTACCAGGCTCTCCACTACCACCCGTTGTAACACCTCAGCTACTCTGCCGTCCCTTATTCGCGACGCGACCTTGTGACACCTCAAGCTAACCTGGCTCTCCACTGCCGACCATTGTAAACACACTGCATCACCTACCTCTCACCCATGCACCAGAAATGTCAACACCGACATCTACCAGGCTCCACCCACAGCCACCTGTGTAACACCTCATCTACCTGGCTCTCCACTGCCACCTTGTACACACTCATCTATCCTGGCTCTCCACTGCCACCTTGTAAGCACCTCATCTACCTGCCCTGCTCTACCGCCACTCGGAGTTGTGACACGTTCATTCTACTGTCTCTCCACTGCCACCTTGTAACAGCCTAGCATCTACGCTACCTTCTCAGCACTGCCAGCCATTATAACACCTCATCTACGTGGCTTCTACACTGCACCCCCATTGTAACACCTCATCTCCCTGTCTCTCACTGCCACCGTTGTAACACGATCATCTACCTGCCTCTCTAACCAGCCAACAATTTTGACACCTCATCGACTGGATCTCACTGCCACCTTGCTAACACTCTCATCTACTTGGCTCTCCACTGCCACTTGAACATCCTCCTCTACGTGGCTCTCTGTCACTGCCACCGGGTTGTAACACCTCATCAAACCTGGGCCTCTCGCCACTGCACGTTGTAACACCTCATCTACCTGGCTTCCACCAACAAGCACCTTGTAATACCATCTACCTGCCGCTCTATCCGCCACCGTTTATGAGCACCATCATCCTACCTGGGGCTGTCACCACCTGTGCCAACCTTGAAACACCTCATCTAATCATGGGCCCTAGGCCACTGCGCACTGCCAACGTGCCCTCGGGCGCGCCACACCCGGGCCCCCCACCCCCCCCGGACCCCCTTGAACACCTATCACCTGGCTCTCCCACTGCCACCTTTGTAACACCTCAATCTACAGGCACTCCACTGCTACCAATGGTGTAACACCGTGCATCTACCTGCCTCTCTTACGCGCCGTTGGTGAGATCGCACCGGTGTGTGGACACCTCAACTACTTAGATCTCACTGCCACCTTGTAACACTCATCTACTACTTGCTCTCCACTGCCTACCATTGTAACACCTCATCAACGCTGGCTACTTCGCACTGCCACCTTGTAACACATCATCTACCTGAGCTCTAACCACTGCCGACCCGAGTTTGTAACACTCATTCTACCTGCCTCTCTGACGCCACGTCTTGTGACACTTCATCTTATCCTGTGCTCTCCACTTGCACGACCTATCGAAGTACGTAACACTCATCATTCAACCTACCTCTCCACTGCCAAACCTTGTAACACCATCGATCTACTGGCTCTTCCTCGGCAGCCTAAATGTAACACCACATCTACCTGGCTCATTCCACTCTCCAACCTGTGGCTAGCGGAGAGGCATGACCACCCTCGGATGGTTTGAATAGCAGGTCTTCAGCATCCAACTCTTGATAAGTAAAAAAGGTCCACAATCGTCTGTTAGTAATATGGTTCACAACAAACATAGTCGTGTTGGTATTAGGTCATCGAACAACATCTAGTTAGTATTTATTGCGCGATTCAACATCTTCCGCGAGTTTTGTATTAAAGTTTCATCATCAAGTTCTGGTTCATATTATTGGTCCTTCAACATTAGCAGTGGTTGGTATATTACGGTCCTCAACATAAGACTTGGAATGGTATAATGGTCATACACATTGCGTTGTTGGTATTTAGTCATAACATAATCGTGTTGGTTATGGTCATCAACATCTCGATGAATGGTGTATATAAGTTCCTCAACATCAGTCTTGATTTGGTTAATAAGGTCATCACATCAATCAGTTTTGGGAATTAAGGATAGTCAACATCAGTCTGGTTGGATTAAGGTCATCAATATGCAGTCTGGTTGGTATTAAGATCTCAACATCATCAGTGGCATTAGTGACCAAACAACATACAGTCAGTTTGGCAATTAAGAACATCAACATCAGTCTGGTTGGCATGTGCTCAACAACATCAACTGTGTTTGGATTAAAGATCGCACAACAATCAGTCTTGTTGGTACTATAGCAATCAACATACCAGTCTGGTTGGTATTATGCTCATCACAACAATCTGGTTGGTATTAAAGTCCCTCAACATCATCTGGTTTGTCTTCAGATCAGGGCAACATCAGTCTAGGTTAGATATTAAGTCATCAACCTTAGTCTGGTTTAGTATATGAAATGATCATCAGTCTGTGTTGGTATTAAGATCATCAGCATCTGGAGGAGATAGTTGTTTTGAGGTCACTGTTGATATGACAGTCTAACATTCAAAAAAACAGCAACATGCTGGACAGAGTGTTCACTGGCGTACTAAAACTGAGGTTGGTTTAGAGAGCAGTTTATGGTAACACTGAGACCATGTACGTACGAATCACTTGGCTCTTCAAAGGCGTTTTTCGTGTTAAGTGGCTTTAACAACTATTGAAGAAGCACATTGATGGCGAAATGTATTCTCAGTCCATTCTTGAACTCACAATTGATACAATACATCAACTTTTCTAATAATGATTTAAATTCCTCCTGTGTTGCATTGCTGAAATCTCATAAAAGATAATATGGGGGGAGTAAGGTTTTTGTAGGTTAGCTTCTCTACAGCTTGTCCACAGTTCATGGTTGGTGAACCCATCACAGTTCATGGTTGGTGAATCCCATCACAGTTTAGTTGGTGAACCATCACATTTATGGTTGGGTGAACCCTTCACAGTTTATGGTTGGTGAACCCATCACAGTTTATGTATGTTAACCCATCACATTTCATGTTGGTGAACATCACGCGTTCAGAAGTTTGGTGAACCCATCACAGTTCATGTTGGTGAACCCATCACAGTTTATGGTGGTGGAACCCATCACGTTATGGTTGGTGAACCCATCACAGTTCATGGTTGGTGAACCCATCACAGTTCATGGTTGGTGAACCCATCACAGTTTATGGTTGGTGAACCCATCACAGTTTATGGTTGGTGAACCCATCACAGTTTATGGTTGGTGAAACCCATCACTTTTATGGATGGTGACCCCATCACATTCATGGTTGGTGAACCCAACACAGTTCATGGTGGTGAACCCTCAACTAGTTCTGGTTGGTGAACCCATCACATTTCCATGGTGGAGAACCCAGCACAGTTATGGTTGGTGAACCCATCACAGTTTTATGGTTTGTGAACCCATCACAGTTTATGGTTGGTGAACCCATCACAGTTTTATGTTGGTGAACCCATCACATTTCATGGGTTGTAACCCATCACAGTTCATGTTGGTGAACCCATCACAGTTTCATGGTTGGTGAACCCATCACAGTTTATGGTTTGGTGAACCATCACAGTTTAAGGTTGGTGAACCCATCACAGTCTCAGGTTGGTGAACCATCACAGTTCATGGTTGGATGAACGCCATCACGATTATGGTTGGGGTGAACCCATCACAAGTTAAAGGTTAGTGAACCCATCACAGTTTCAAGATGGTGAACCCATCACAGCTTATGGTTGGTGAACCACATCCACAGTTTTTATGGTTGGTGAACCCATCACAGTACCATGTTTGGTGACCCATCACAGTTTAAAGGTTGTGAACCCATCACAGATTATTGTTGGTGAACCATCACAGTTTATTGTTGGTGAACCATCACAGTTCATGGGTGGTGAACCCATCACAGTTAAATGGTTGGTTGATCCCATCACAGTTTATGGCTGGTGAACCCATCTACATGTTTATTGTTGGTGAACCCAACACGTTTAGGCAGGTGAACCTCCTCACAGTTTATGGGTCTGTGAACCCACACATTCATTGTTTGGTGAACCCATCACATTTCATGGTTGGTGAACCCATCACCGTTAATGCTGGAGAACCCATCACAGTTAATGGTTTGGTGAACCCATCACAAGTTTTTATATGGCTGGTGAACCCATCACAGTTTATGGTTGGTGAACCCATCACAGTTCATGGTTGGTGAACCCATCACAGTTCATGGTTGGTGAACCCATCACAGTTTATGGTTGGTGAACCCATCACAGTTCATGGTTGGTGAACCCATCACAGTTTATGGTTGGTGAACCCATCACAGTTCATGGTTGGTGAACCCATCACAGTTTATGGTTGGTGAACCCATCACAGTTCATGGTTGGTGAGCCCATCACAGTTTATGGTTGGTGAACCCATCACAGTTCATGGTTGGTGAACCCATCACAGTTTATGGTTGGTGAACGCGCTCACAGTGTTATGTCGGTGAACCCATCACAGTTATGGTGGTTGAACCCATCACAGTTTATGGTTGGTGAAACCCAAAATCACAGTACCATGGTATGTGAGCCCAACACAGTTTATGGTTTGGGTGAACCCTCACAGTTTTATGGTTGGAGAACCCATCACATTTTCATGGGTTGTGTGAACCCATCACAGTTCATGGTTGTGAACCCATCACAGTTTATGGATGGTGTAACCCCAGCACAGATTCATGGGATGGTGAACCCATCAACAGTTTTATGGTTGGTGAACCCCTAAATTTTTTTCCCCACATCATGTTGATGAACCCATCACAGTTCATGTTTGGTGAACCAATCACAGTTTATGGCTGTGAACGCGCATCACAGTTTATGGTTTGGTGAACCCATCACAGTTCATGGATGGGTGAACCCATCACAGTTTATGGCTTGGTGAACCCGATCTCAGTTCATGGTTATAGAGCCCATCACAGTTTATTGGTGGTGAACCTATCCGTTCATTGTTGGTGACCCATCACAGTTTATGGTTGGTGAACCCATCACAGTTCATGGTTGGTGAACCCATCACAGTTCATGGTTAGTGAACCCATCACAGTTTATGGCTGTGAACCCATCACAGTTCATGGTTGTGTGAACCCATCACAGTTCATGTTGGTGAACCCATCACGAGTTCATGGTTGGGAACCCACACAGTTCATGTTGGTGAAAACCCATCACAGTTCAAGGTTAGTGAAACCCATCAGCAGTTTAATGTTTGGTGAACCCATCACAGTTCATGGTAGTGAACCCATCACAGTTTAAGGTTGGTGAACCCCATCACAGTTTCTTGGTTGGAGAACCCATCACAGTTTATGTTGTGACCCACACAGATTCAGGTTGGTGAATCCATCACAGTTCATGGGTTGGTGAACCCATCACAGTTTTAAGGTTGGTGAACCGCATCCACAGTTCATGGTGGTGAACCCATCACAGTTCATGGTTGGTGAACCCATCACAGTTCATGGTTGGTGAACCCATCACAGTTTATGGCTGGTGAACCCATCACAGTTTATGGCTGGTGAACCCATCACAGTTAATCCTTACCACTGCCTTTGGCTTATCGAATTACCAGTTATCTTAAAGGCTCTTCATCACAATTACAATAGTGTTATTCCTAATACTGTAACCATTAATGAAAAGAGGACAAAAATATATAATCATTAACAGTATCTGTCATTCCTTTTGCAAAACAAATAAATCAGAAGTAACTCTTTATTTTTACCTTTACTTGCGGTAATTATTGTCATTTCCTTCTTTTTTTTCTGTTGTTTTCTCTTTAAATTGTTGACATGAAGGATACGGTCAGTGTATACTTCTTTCGTCAGTCATAGTCAATGCTTGACTATGATTGTTCTAGATGATTATATTGTATTATCTGGCAGTGCTTTTCTAAGACTCCGAAACATTACCACATTATATAAATCGAAATATTCTGTCATCTCCAGCAGGTAATAATTATTTACAGAATTATTTTTTCCTCAAAAACTCTGGAATGAAGGTGATGGTCATATTTTGAAAATGTTTTGTCCATATAAAGAGGTAGAAAAAGATTAAAGGCTCTAAGGAGAGCGAATACTTTTTATTAATATCGATTTACTGTGTCACATTACTGAATTCTATTTTCAGCATATCCTGCTCTGATGTGAAGGTTACCAGCATCTGTATGAAGCTCGCAATTATGATTGTAGTTCACTTTTACCAAAATAAAAGCAGTATTGGTTGTGTTTTTAACTACTCAGTAAAAGTCTTCAATAAACTCTTGAATATATTTACGGCTAAAACAGGATACGCCTGTTTTGTGCTTATCATTAGTTAACTGGAGTCTGCCTTTGTATTTTCCCTCTTAATAAACTTAGGGTCTCATCAGTGCTACTTCAAGAAACAGCTTGAACCTCTGCATTAGCTTGCTAACAATACCTCTGTATAAGATGACATGATCCTTCCATTCTTGAATAAGGGGTTCAACACTTTCTGCATTAGAATGCAGAATGGGATAAAAACCAAAAGTAGTTTTTGGAACCTATATGAAATCTTCCTATAAAAGAAACATTTTTTTCTGATGACATGACCCTGCAGTATCTGAGAGCATCTGTGTTTCATAACAACAGAAACATGCTAGTTTCTCCAAGTTATCTCGTCCATTATTTCAAACAATCTGTGCACGAGTTGTACGTCTTGCTGGAAATCCTAGATCACACTTGTTTTACAACTTTGAATTTCCACACTTTAAGTTGTTATCCCACCTCAGCTCTTATCACTGCCCAGCCCAATTTAAGGTTCTAGTTAATAAAGACACAAAAGCAGCAACTGGAAAATTTATTTAAGATAATCGTGATAAAGTAGATTACTACGACCAGCGAGGTAAAGAGGATTACCCAACCTGAGTATTCTAAACAAAATTATTTATGTCCGTCAGCCTTGTTTAGTGTTATGTCATTAAGAGGAACTTGGCACTATCTATTATTTTATGAAGATGCATGAATGATAGTAAATTCCATCTGCTTCTTTAACTTTCCCTTTTGACTTCCAACAACTGGCTTAGGAAATCCTATTTTGAGCACACCACATTAAATAAGGGTAACTAGTTTTGTAAGAAAGTCTCTCAGCTCTTACTATTACCTACAGTACGTCCCTTAATGGGACGTTGACTGGTTTTGTTATCTAATATCTTTGCAGGTTTTAATGTTCCTGTTATCTCTGCATTTTTGCACAGTGCAGCTCGAATATCTCCTTTTTGATTAATTTCGCAGCCTTTCGTGTCTTCGTTACAAAATGCACTTTTCTTTCTGCTGTCTTACCTTCATCACAAAGTTTACATAGGTATAAGGTTCTTAAGTCAGCCTTTTCCTTAGCTTTATGTACCTGATTCCTTCTACTGTACTAATTTATTTTATTTTTTTTTTATTATCACACTGGCCGATTCCCACCAAGGCAGGGTGGCCTGAAAAAGAAAAAACTTTCACCATCATTCACTCCATCACTGTCTTGCCAGAAGGGTGCTTTACACTACAGTTTTTAAACTGCAACATTAACACCCCTCCTTCAGAGTGCAGGCACTGTACTTCCCATCTCCAGGACTCAAGTCCGGCCTGCCGGTTTTCCTGAACCCCTTCATAAATGTTACTTTGCCTCACACTCCAACAGCACGTCAAGTATTAAAAACCATTTGTCTCCATTCACTCCTATCAAACACGCTCACGCATGCCTGCTGGAAGTCCAAGCCCCTCGCACACAAAACCTCCTTTACCCCCTCTCTCCAACCTTTCCTACCCCGCCTTCCTTCCACTACAGACTGAAAACACTCTTAAAAGTCATTCTGTTTCGCTCCATTCTCTCTACATGTCCGAACCACCTCAACAACCCTTCCTCACCCCTTGGAAACAACAGTTTTAGTAATCCCGCACCTCCTCCTAACTTCCAAACTACGAATTCTCTGCATTATATTCACATCACACATTGCCCTCAGACATGACATCTCCACTGCCTCCAGCCTTCTCCTCGCTGCAACATTCATCACCCATGCTTCACCCCCATATAAGAGCGTTGGTAAAACTATACTCTCATACATTCCCCTCTTTGCCCCCAAGGACAAAGTTCTTTGTCTCCCAGACTCCTAAGTGCACCACTCACTTTTTTCCCCCTTTATCAATTCTATGATTCACCTCATCTTTCATAGACCCATCCGCGGGACACGTCCACTCCCAAATATCTGAATACATTCACCTCCTCCATACTCTCTCCTCCAATCTGATATTCAATCTTTCATCCCCTAATCTTTTTGTTATCCTCATAACCTTACTCTTTCCTGTATTCAACCTTTAATTTTCTTCTTTTGAAACACCCTACCAAATTCATCCCCCAATCTCTGAAAATTTCTTTTCAGAATCTCCCAAGAGACAGTGTAAATCAGCAAAGAGCAGCTGTGACAACTCCCACTTTGTGTGTGATTCTTTATCTTTTAACTCCACCCCTCTTGCCAAGACCCTCGCATTTACTTCTCTTAAAAACCCCATCTATAAATATATTAAACAACCACGGTGACATCACACATCCTTGTCTAAGGCCTACTTTTACTGGGAAAAAATTTCCCTCTTTCCTACATACTCTAACTTGAGCCTCACTATCCTCGTAAAAGCTCTTCACTGCTTTCAGTAACCTACCTCCTACACCATACACTTGCAACATCTGCCACATTGCCCCCCTATCAACCCTGTCATACGCCTTTTCCAAATCCATAAATGCCACAAAGACCTCTTTAGCCTTATCTAAATACTGTTCACTTATATGTTTCACTGTAAACTATTTTAATTTATTATAATTGTTTTATGATGTACGCTATTTTAAGTTTCGTATTGAATACACTCTTCAGGTCACTTGTTCTATCTAGGCTGGAATATTGCTGCACACTAACAGCACCTTTCAAGGCAGGTGAAATTGCTGATCTAGAAAATGTACAGAGAACCTTCACGGCGCGCATAACGGAGATAAAACACCTCAATTACTGGGAGCGCTTGAGGTTCCTGAACCTGTATTCCCTGGAACGCAGGCGGGAGAGATACATGATTATATACACCTGGAAAATCCTAGAGGGACTAGTACCGAACTTGCACACGAAAATCATCCTACGAAAGGGAAAAAAACTGGGCAGACGATGCAAATCTCCCAAGAAAAGCAGGGGTGTCACTAGCAGTTTTTAAAAGACCATCAATAAGTGTCAGGGGCCCGGGGGAGGGTTCAACGGCCCCCCCAGCATACATAAGGGGGATTCCAACAGCCCCCCTGGCAGTCTTCAAGCTGGAAATGGACAAGCACCTAAAGTCGGTTCCTGACCAGCCGGGCTGTGGTTTCCGTCCCGGTTGGGTTTTGGCGTGCGGGCAGCAGCAACCCCGGGTTTGATCGGGCTCTAAATCCACCAGGAGGGCCTGGTCAAAAGCCCGGGGCGGCGGGGGGGGTTGCCCCCCGGAACTCTCTCCGGGAAAAAATCCAGGAAAACCCCTCCCTCTTTTTGTTGTTTCCACCCCTCTAAATTAGACTCGGTATTAATAGCCCTTTTTTCCCCTTTTTTGGGAACATAAAAATTTTTTTCTCCCAAGTTTCATTTTTTTAAAAAAGCGTAATTCCATTTATTTTAAATTTTGGGGTGAGCTAAATGAAATTTTCAGCTTTGATAAAATTTCCCTTTTCAGTTGGTAAGTTATTAATTTTAAATTTTGTTTTTTTTATGTTTTTTTGGGGAAATAATTCCGTTATTATTTTTTTTTTACAAATAAATTAAATTTCCACCCTTTTCCAAATTTAAAAAAATTTTACACTCTTTCAAATCCCATTTCCCCTCACCCCCATGGGGAATGGTGAGGAGTTGTTTGGATTACTCGAAAATGAGATAAATTTTTCTTTTTGGGCTAGAGGCAATTTTAAAAAATTTTTTTCGTGCGCCCTGATTGGTTTTTGGAGCCTTCTAGATGGGGCCCTTTTGGGAAAGCGGGAAAGGGGTTGACTGAAAATTCTTGCAGTTCTTTTTTTAGCATTAGCAAATAAACATCTCCCCGAAGTAAAAAATTTTTTCCCCTTTTCGGGGAACTAAAAAACTACAGGAGTCTTGGGAAAAAAAGACTGACTGCGAGAGTGAAGGGGTTTTCCAGGAGTTAGGGGGCCCAAAAGGACTGGGGCCTCGCCCAATTTTTTGCACTAAAATTATCCACAGGGGTTTTTAAACTAAACCTAATTTAAAGCAAAACCAAAAACCCAACAAAACCCCAACCTAACTAACTTTTACCCCCGTTTATACGGGTTTTTTGTGAAAGCTTTTATTTTTTATTTAAAATTTTAAAAGGTGATTTCAAAAATTTATTAAACCTGTATTGGTTTCCCCCGAAAGTTTTGGTCATTCTGCTTAGGGGAGTGGGCGAGGCTCGATTTTCCAGCCCTGAGCTTTCAAATTTAAAAATATTCCCCCGGGTGGTAAAATTTTAGGAAAAGGTTTTTTTTAATAAACACAATATGGGGTTTGGATGATATTTTATTGGGGAAGCGCTTTGGTAAATTTGTCTGGGGGGACGGAAAACGTCTTTTTAAATAAAGTGAAAATAAATAGCAAAATTTTGCCTTATTAACATAGAGGGAAAAAGCATGTTTAGAAAAACAAATGAGGTTTTGTGGACAACAAAAGCCTTTCAGCGATCAAGACTGTTAAAGAAATAATTCTGTATTGCTGTAAATTACCTGGGGACACCAGAGACAAAAAAGGGGAAACATTAACATCCTTTTGGGGGGCCCAAGGTATTTTCGGGAATATATAAAGGTGGGGGGGTTCAAAGAGATTTTTTCCCAAATTTACTCGCTGGAGCTCTTTTTGTGTTGGCAAAAATTTAAAATGGTTGGAGTGTTCTTTTGCGTTGTTATTTTAAAAAAATGCCTTGACGTGCCCTTAAAAAAAAAATGTGAAGAAATTAACCCCATTGCAGTAAAGCAAAAACCTTTTCTCGCCGCCTCACTTTTTTAAAGCTGCTGTCTGAAAAATTTGCACAAAAGTGGGCCCAAAGGGGATGCTTCAACCAAAACCGGGCTTTCTTTGGGGGTGCCACTTGTCCCTGTCTTTCCCCCTGCCCCCCCAGCCCCTTTCCCCTTTCCCCTGCCCCACCAAAACCCTTTTCTCAAAAAATCCCCCAAGTCTCAATTTATAAAATTCCCTTTAAAAATAACTACAACCAAGTCAATGTCCCAAAAATTTTGCTTGCCCCAAATTTTTCAAGGATGAAAAAATTACCGGGGTTTGGGTTTTAAACGGGTTGTGATCTGATTCATTTTTAAATCTTGTAGTTTAAAAGTATGTGGTGATGGTTTGCCAATGTGACATCTTTAAAAGCATATTTCTGTCTACCCAGACTACTTATGTTCCAAAATGGGGAAAAATTAGGGTCCAAACAAAAAGACCCTTAAAGATTAAAAATTGATCAAAAACTTTCATGGGGAAAAAGGAGATGATTTACAGGTGAATAAAAAGGGGGGAAAGGGGGCAATTTAAGAAAAAAAAATATTTTTAAGTTAAAAAAAATAAAAAAAAAAAAAATAGGGAAAATTTCCAAAAGGAATTATGAAATTTTAAAAGTCGAAAGGGGATTTGAGGTTTAAAACCCTAAAAAGTTTTTTTAAAAGGGTTTATATGGGAGAAGATTGGGGGAAAAAGATAAGCCCATTTTAAAAGGGAAATTCCCCTCAGTGACTGAAAAAAAAAGTGCTCATTTTTAAACATTTAATTTTCCTTTCTTAGTTTTTAGGTGGGAATACACTGGGAGAATTTCCAGGAATAAAAACAAAAAAATGTAGATAAGGACGAAAAAAAAGTTGTGCACTATAAAAATTTAAATTGGGGACATGGTTCTAGGCGTTTAAAAAACCCTAACAAATTCTCCGGCCCGATCCCACTATTCAAAAGGGGTTAAAAAAGGAAATTTAAAGGGAAAAAACCCTTGGCAACCTTTAGGTTTTTTTTTCAATAAAACACAACAACCCGGGTATAGTGGCAGGTAAGTGGAAAATGGCAAATGGGGATTTTGTTCTAAAATGCAGGAGGGGGATTTAGCTTGGGAAATTTATTGCAAATTAGGGTATCATGGTCTTTTTTTGTCGTAGATCTAAAGAAAAAGATTGCAAAAAATTTTTGGGGGGTTTTAATAAAAATCAACACCGGGTCCCCAGCAATGTGGGAGATGCCCCAGCTATGTAGACCCAAAATGGCAATTTAAAAGAAAAACAGGTGGGAGGGGATACACATGTGCATTTAAAATTGCGATTATTACCCTCCAATACAGCAGGGGGGGGAACGGAGGGGCACCGCCCCCTTCAGGGGGTCCCGGGAAGTTTTGAAACTAAAAGAAAACTTAACCATCATTTTTGTTTGTTCGACAGGTTCGGGGACTCTTGGCTCGGGTTTAAAAAGAGCACCCAATTTCCCTTTAAAGAAACTTGGGTAAAGGACTCATCGGCAAAAACTAAGGTTTTCAGGGAAAGCAAATTTTTGTGCTCAGGGAGGTTTCAGTGTTTCGGGTTTCAGAGGCGTGCAAGACTGTTTTTATTCTTAAAGTATGTCCCCCCGGGTTTGGGGGAAAGTGGATAAAATATTGTAATGGACTTTCTGAGAAACATATATTTTGTTTTTGTAATTTTAATTCCTCAAACTTAAAGTTTTTTTATATTTAATTTTTTGTCCCCATCAATGTACCCTTTTAAATGCTTTGTGTTCTATATTTTAAAAATTTAAATTTTCCCAAATTTGTGCAGGTAAAAAAAGATGAGGGGGTTTAGGTAAGTAAAAATTTATTAAAAGGATTAAAGGGAGACACTCGAATATTTTTACTCGAAACCGTTTTAAAAAAAATTCTCTGGGGGGCATTAGTTCGAATTGCCCCTTCAAATTTTGCAACACCCCCAAGAATAAAAAGGGTTTAAGGCTAACTTTTCTAGTTTAAGGGGTTTCCCAAAGCCCCCTTAAATAACTAACCACTTGTTCACATTTCCAACAGTAGTGAAATTTTTAAACTTGCTTGCCCCCCCAAAACTCCTAAAAAGAAACACAAAAGGGCCTGTTAAATCCCAAATCCATAGCGCTAAAATTTCCCCCTTTCCCCCTTTTCCCTTTTTAAAACCTTTCCTTGGACAATTTTTACCCCTTTATTCCCCCATCCTAGTTTTTCTCACCCTCCTAGTCATTTTATTTTCCTCCAATTTCTTCTCTAAGGGGTAAAAAACCATGTTTTTTTCCTTTGGAAAAAGAGAAAAAGGGGTTAATAGAGGGGTTGAAAAGAATTTTTAGGGAAATTTAAACCTTTTGAAATCCCGGGGGTAAAGTGTTTTTGATAGATTTTATTATTGAAAACAATTTTTGGAAAAGGGACGAGAAAAGGGGTTTCGCGATAAAGAAAAGCGGGTTTTCAGGAAGGGAAATGGATGAACCCCAAAGTGTTTATATTGATGCAAAAAAATTTGTACTTTTTCGAAAATTTTAAATGTAAGGAACATTTTGTTGCAGTAATGGATTTAAAAAAGGGCCCATACAATAGGAGGGAAAGGGGGAAAAGCAGTGTTGGGGTTTTGTTAAAAATGCAGGGAAAATAGTTTGGTTGGTTTTTAAAAAAGCATTTAAAGATTTTTTTCTTTGTATAGCGGGGAATGGGGTTTAAAAGGAATTTTTAAGAAATGGGGGGTAATTTTCCTGTAAAAATTAACCCTGAGACAGAGATGCCTGATGTCACCATGGGTATTAACACATTTATGTTGGGGGTTGTAAACAGAAGAGAATGCTGGAGTTTTTGGGAAGGGGGGTTGTGTTTTTTAAAAAATGATTTTTGATTCAAAATTACAATGCGGGATTTTTTGCCCCAATTTTTTTTTTACCTAAAAAGAAAAAGTTGGCAAAGTTGACAGAGAAAACTCACCTAATTGGGTTGCAGGGGTCGGGGGAATCATTTTCCTACCCCGTTTTTAAATGATCCCCTACTAGGTCCTCTCTTCTCTTTTGTTTTCCTGACCCTTTGCCCTTACCTCTTTCTTATGGCTTGTTTTGGTTTTCCTGCGCCCACTACATCACTTGCTGGGCTATTCCACTTCCTGAGCCCTCTGTGATGAAAAGAAAAAACTTCCTTACATCCCTTTTGGACTCGTCTGAGTCTTCAGCTTCCAATTGTGCCCCGTTGTTTCTGTGTCCCCCCTTGGAAACATCCTGTCTCTGCCCAAACCTTTTTTTTTTCCACGCATTTTTTTTTTATGTTGTTATCATGTCCCCCGGGACCCCCCGTTCTCCATTTGTCGTCAGCCCGAGGGTCCCTCAACCTTTCTTCTTTGGGAATTCCCTGAGCTCTGGAACTAGCCCTTGTTGAAAAACCTTTTTGAAAATTTCCCTCTAATTTTTTGGGACGTGCTTGCCCAGGGTGGGGTTTCCCCCAAATTGTGTGGCATACCCAAAATGAGCCTGGTACAGAGGTACTTTGTTTTTGAACGATTCCTTACAAAGGTATCGGAACGCTATTCTCAGGTCTTTTTTGGGCCCTTCCCAATTTTGCATGACTTTCCCATTTGGGGCGGGGTTTTTAATTCGGGGAACCCAGTTGCGGGGACCACGGTTCAGCCGTTCCGGTTCTTTGTAGTCCGGGGCCTTTGACCCTTAATCCGGTTTAATTTCTCATTAGCTTACTTTCCTTTGCGAACAGGGACACTTCGGGGTCTATCCCTTCCTTTATGTCATTCCATATATCAAAAAATAGCACTGGTTCTAGGATAAACCCCTGTGGGCCCCCCGCTCGCCCACGGGCGCCCATTTGTGATACCTCATCAGGGAAACCATAAATCTCATTTGTTGCCTCCCTGTCAGGTATTCTTTTTGTATCCTTTTGCAGTGCCCTTTCCTGTTTTTTAGTCCCCTGTTTCCTCCAACTTCGCAAAATCTTTTGCGGGGAACTGTTGTCAAAGGCCTTCCTGTAGTCCAAAAAATGCAATCACCCCCCACACCAAATCTCCGTGTTTTCTTCTATTATCTTGTCATAAAACTCCAAAAGGGTTTTGTGATTTCAGGATTTGCCTTCCATGAATCCGTGTGGTTGTTTTTTAATAATTTTGGTTCCGTTCCAGGTGTTTTACCCTCTCCTCCTAAATTAACCCCTTCTCCATGATTTTGCAAAACTTTTAAAAGGGTCGGGAGACACTGGTCGTATTTTAAAGGGCCTTTCATTTCTGTTCCTTTCTTAAAAATGGGGACTACATTTGGCCCCTTCCATCCCTCAGGAAGTTGCCCGGTTTCAAAAAATGTATGAAAGTTGGGGTTTAAGTGGAAGGCCACAGCATCTCCGTTTTCCTTCTCAAAGGGGCCCCAGGGGGGAGATTTTTGTGGGGGCCCCCTCCCCTTTGAGGCATTGAGGTCATTTAGGGGTTCTGAAACCTCCTCCCCCGTTGTTTGTATGTCACCCAAAGGCACCTTTTGGGGTTTTTCCCCTGTTGGTGTTCCCCTCTTTTGCTGTCTTTTAAGAGCCATCCCTTGCTTTTATGAAAATTACTTCCCTTTAAAACTCATGTTGGCTCCCCACTACCTCTTGATCGTTTTTTTTGGGTTTCTCAAACCCTTTTTTCCTCAGCCCGATCACCTGGGGCTTTGGCTGTTGTTTCCCCCTAATGTGGCTGGTTTTCAGCCCCCGCGGAAAACTGTTTGCTGGGGCCCCCCCTCCTTACCGTGGTACTTGTTCCTGGGTTTTTTGGGCTTTAATCTCCTTATTTTCCTTTTGTTCTTCGCCTTTTTCTACTTTTTCCATTTCTGATTTCATTAGTTTTTTGCCCCCCTTACCCGTGGGGAAAAACCCGGGGGGTCGTTCTGGGTCTTCCCAAATTTTTTTCTGTGCCCTTGGGAAACAAAAACCTTTTTCCCCTGCCCCTTGAATTTTTTTTGTTACGTATTTTTTAAACATTTCGTTTACCCACTTTCCTTTCCAGTTCTCTTTTTCCAAAAAAGAAACCCCTTGCAGTAAGTTCCCTCAAACCCATGGTTTGTCCCCCCGTTTTTTGTTTGGGTTTTTTTTATTCAAACCTGTTGCCCCCCTTCCCCCCCCCGTTAAATCTAAATTTTGGGATTCAAAGACAGAACTAGAGTGGCAGGGGTTCCCAAAAGCTGCTGTGGACTGAAAAATCTTTGTTTGCTTTTAAAAATTCGCCCCCTTTTTGGGAATTTTTAAGCATTTCAAATTTTTTCGTTGATCAAATGCATGTGGAAGGGAAATTTTATTTAAATAACTTGTCACATGGCATGGAATTTCCCGGGGGTTGGGGAGTGGAAAGTCTAATTCGGCTTGGCGCCCCAAAACTTTTCTGGATCTGGCCCGAGTGGCGGGAAAATACTGGAGTTAAATTTTAACAGATGTGGGGTTCGAATCCTGCTGTGGACTGAGAGATAATGTTTGTTTTAAAAATTCGCCCCTTTTCAGATTTTGAAAATTTTGCATATATGCAAAATATTTTTATTATATATATAAAAAATTTTTTATATATATTTTTATATATTTAATATATATATAATTTTATTTTATATATATCCCGGCCCAGGAAATTTGAACCCATGTTGTTTTGGCCCCGCCCTTTTGGTGGGGCGAAAAACACAAATTTCGCCTTCCAAAAGGACCAAACTTTTTTACAAGAAACCAAACACCCCAGGGCAAGCTACGTGTGTTTCTCTTGGTACTTTGGAAAAACCGGGTGGTGGGTGACTCTAAGCTAATTTCATTTTATATATATATTTTTTATATATATATTTTATATATATATATTTTATTATATATATTATATATATTATTTTTATAATTAAACACACATCGGACTTCTCCCAAAAAAGGCAGGAAAGGGAACCCCAAAAAAGAAAACTTCCCTCATTTCACTCCATCACTTTTCTTGCCAGAGGGGGTTTACATACAGTTTTAAAACTGCAAAATTAAAAACCACTCCCTTTAGAATGCAAACCCCTGCTTCCCATCTAGGACTCAAGTCCTGCCTTTCGGGGTTTTCCCCGACTCATTTTAAAATGTTACCTTGCTCACCTCCCCAACCCGTCGTCAAGTTCTAAAAACCATTTGGGCTCCATTCGCTTATCTAACACCCTCTGGGATGCTTTCTTTGGGAAACAAAGCCCCCTTCCACAAAAATCTCCTTTTAAACCCCCCTTCCCAAAAACCTTTTTCCCAGGCCGCCCCTTTCCCCGCCTTTCCCCCCACTACGAATTTTACACTCTCGAAGTCAGTTTTAGTTTTGCCCCCTTTCCCCTTTTACAAAGTCCCCAAACCCCCCCAACAAACCCCTCCTCAGTTTTTCTGGATAACTGGGTTTTTGGGGAAAACCCGCATTCCTTCTAAAATTTTCCAAAAACGAATTTTTCTTTAAAAACATTTTACCCCCACCATTTTCCCTTTAGGGCATGGGAAACTCAAAATGCCTTCCCGCCTTTTTTTTTTTTTGGGTTTTAGCAAATTTACCACCCCTGTTTTACACCCTATAAGAGCATTGGGAAAATATGCTCTCATATATTCCCCTCTTTCTTCCATGGACAAAGTTCTTTGTCTCTACGATCCTAAGTGCACACATTTTTTCCCCCCATCAATTCTATGATTCACCTCATTTTTTCAATTTGACCCCCTGCTGACACGTCCCCTTCTAAATATTTTTAATTTCATTCACCCCCCTCCATACTCTTCCCTCCCCGGGCTGACATCCAAATTTTTTGGGTTTTTCCCCAATTTTTTTTTTTTTTTCCTCATCCCCTTACTTTTTCCCATATTCACTTTTAATTTTCTTGTTTTATTACCCTAAACCAAAAATCCCTCCCCCAACCCCTGGGAACTTCTCTTCAGAATCTCCCAAAGGCCAGTGCCATCAGCAAAGAGCAAAATTTTAACAACTCCCCCTTGTGGGTTTGATTCTTTTCTTTTTAACCCCACTCCTCTTGCCAACCCCCCGACCAAAATATTTATATATATATTTTATATAAAATATTTATAAAAATAAAAATTTATTTATATATATATTTATATATATAAAATAAATATTTAAAATATATATATATATTATATTTTATTATTTATATATATATATATATATATATATTTTATATTGCATGTCGTGCCGAAAAGGTTTAAAAATGTTTAATAGGCAAGAATTCAATTTTAAAAAAAGGTTTCCCTTTCCCAAAAATTTTTTCTTTTACGTTTTAAAAGGTTTTATTTTTTCCCAAATTTTGTTAATATAAAAATAAAAAGATTTTTTTCCCGAAGAAAACCCTTTGGAAAATTACCTAATTTTATTATAAAAAACCCAATTTAATTTAGCCTAATCCAAACTAAAATATATTTTATGTTGTTTACAATGAAATTTTATTTCATATTTTTTCGTTAGGTTTTGAATGATTGTTGCAAAAAATTTTTGCATATACAAATTTTCGCCCTTTTCTTACTCGGGAAGAAGGGTGTTTTATTTTTAAACATAAAAAGTTAAAATTTACCAAATTTGGCCCCGATATTTTTAAAATAAATATTTTTATATATATATTTTTATATATATTTTTATATATTATATATATATATTTTTATATTATAAAATTTTTTTATTTATATATTTTAAATATAGAACTTTCCTCCTAAACCCTGGTTGTTTTGAGGCGACTAAAATGCCCGGGAACAATGGGCTAGTAACCCCCTTTTCCCGTTTGCCCTTTACTAAAAAAGAGAAGAAGAAAAACTTTATAAAACTGGGAAAGCCCTTTAAAAGTGCGTGGATGTAGTGCGGATGACAAAAAAAACAGATGATTGCTGATTTTTATGAATGAAAAAAAAGTTGGTTTTCCGGCCCTAAAAAAAACAAAGTGAAGGGGGGTAGGGGGTTTCAGGTTGGGGGGAAATAAATGGGGTTTAAAACTGGAGGGATCTGAGAGAGTTAGGCAAAAAGGAAAAGGGGTAGCAGTAATTTTTAAGGATCTGGGTTTTGGAAGGAGGGAAAAGAGAATATGAATGTTTTAAAATTCAAGGAAATTTTGTGGATTTAAAATAAAGGTTTTGGGTGCGAGAAAGGGGGGCATAATAAGCGGTTGCACCGGAGAAGAGAGGAAAGCAGAAAAGGGGAGAGAGATTTTGGGGGGATGTTAAGTGGGAAAGTATAGGGGCCATTGAACCAAGTGAAAAGAGTTTAAATTTTGGTAGGGGGCCTGAAAAGCTAAATAGGAGGAAAATTTTAGAGAGGGGGGTTTTGGGAGGTTTAAATTTTGGGGGGGGCCCGGTGTTTAAAAGATAAAAAGGAAACCCCTTTTATTGAACTTTGTATAGAAAGGGGGGTTTTGTTTAGGTTAAAACTTTTTTTAAGAAAAAAGAGGATAAAAAAGTAAAACAAAAATATGTTTTAGGGCGAAAGACATTTGTTTGTTGGGGTTATGTATTTGGGAGGTAAAAGGGGCTGTTTGAGTAGAAATTCAGGATGGGACTGTTTATAGAGGGGGCCCCCAAAATATATCAGGAAACACTTTTAGTTTGTAGCTTTCACTGAGAGTAAAGGTAAATTTGGGTTAAAAAGGAGAATAAAAAGCATAGGGAAAACCCAGGGTGAAGGTTTATTAAAATAAAAAAGGAGGGATTTTGGGTAAGATATAAAAAGCCCAATTTGGAGGATTAAAATGGGCTAATGGAGCATGGCAAGGGGGTCAAAAAGGGATTTGGGGTTTGGTTTAAAAAAGTAGTTTTAGAAATGTTCAAACAGAAGTTTGTGGTTACAGGAAAAATGGGGGCGGGGACAGAAGAGGAACGATTGGGGGAATGTGATTTTTTAAAGAGAGTAGTTTGGGAGAAAAGGTTTGCAAAATTTGGGGAAGTTTTTTACAAAGTAGAAGTTTAAAGCAAGGGGGGAAGAGTATTATGGAGAAAAAGAAAAGAGGTTAAGAGAGTGGTTGAAGCAAATGTAAAAGAGAGCAAATGAGAGAGGGGGGTGAGATTTTTATCAACAAATTTTGTTGAAAAAAAGAAAAAGTTTTGGATTTTGAGATTAACAAGTTAAAAAAAGCCCAGAAAAAACAAATGGATTTGTCAGGTTTTTAAAAAAAGGAGGGAGAGTTTTTAAATGGAAGTTTGGGTATTGGGAAGATGGAAGGGAAAAATTTTGAGGAAAATTTTTTTAAATGTTTTATTTAAGGGTAGGGAAGCTGTTTATTTGTGTATAGGACAAGGAGGAATAACATCTTGTAAGGGGGGGTGAGGAAGGAAACCAGTTGTGAGTGTGGGGGAAGTTCGTGAGGGGAGTAGGTAAAATGAAAGGGGGTAAGGCAGCCGGGATTGATGGGATAAAAAAGAAATGTTTTTAAAAAAAGGTGGGGTATTAGTTTTGGGGGTGGGTTTGGGGCAATTTTTTTAATTTAAAAGTATGGGAAAAGGTTTAAAAAGGTTTCCCAGGGAATTTTGGGAGAGAGCATGCGTATTCCTTTGTAAAAGGAAAGGGGATAAAAAAGAGAGTGCAAAAATTATAGGGGGATAATTTTGCTGAGTATACCCGGTAAAATATATGGTGAGTTATTATTGAAAAAAATTAAAGGGAAAAACGGAGATTTGGATAGCAGATGAAAAAAGGAAAGGGTTTAGGGAAAAGGGAGGGGATGTGTGGACCGGTTTTTTACAGTTTAAACAAAATTTTGTGAACAGTATTTAGGGTAAGGGCTAAAAAGGGGCATTGGGGGCATTTTTTGGATTTGGAAAAAGGGGTTTTTGACAGGGTGGTAGGGGGGCAAAAGTGGCAGTGTTGCAAGTGTATGGTTTTAGGAGGTAGGTTATGGGAAAACACGAAGGTTTCTAAAGAGGATAGTGAGCCCCAAGGGGAGTATGTAGGAAAGAGGGAAAATTTTTTCCCAGTTAAAAATAAAGGGCCCTTTGACAAGGATGTGTGATGTCCCCCGTGGTTGTTTTAAAATAAATTTTTAAAATGGGGTTTTTAAAGGGGAAATTTAAAAGCGGGGTCTTTGGGAAAAGGCGTGGAGTTAAAAAAATTTAAAAAATCACACACAAAGTGGGGGGTTGTCAAGTTTCTCTTTGCTGATGCACTGTTTCTCTTGGGGGGATTCTGAAGAGAAAATTGCAGGGATTGGTGGATGAATTTGGTTTGGGTATGCAAAAGAAGAAAATTTAAAGGGGGAATACGGAAAAAAGTAAGGTTATGAAAGGGTAAAAAAAAGATTAGGTGATGAAAGATTGAATACAGTTGGGGGGGAGGGAGAGAGTATGGAGGAGGGGGGGAATGTATTCAGGAAATTTGGGGAAATGGACGTGTCAGGGATGGGTTTTATGAAAGATGGGGGTGAATCCTAGAATTGAGGGGGGGGAAAAGAGTGGAGGGTGCACTTAGGAGTCTGTGGGGGGACAAAGAACTTTGTTTCCCGGGGGGGAAAGAGGGGAATGTATGAGAGTATAGTTTTACCAACGTCTTATAGGGGTGTAAACATGGGTGATGAATGTTGCACGAGGAGAAGGTGGAGGCTGATGTCTTTGAAGCCAATGTGTGGTGTGAATATAATGCAGAGAATTGTATTTTTGGAATTTAGGAGGGGGCGGGGGTTTACCAAAACTGTTGCCCAGAGGGTGAAGAAGGGGTTTTGGTGGTTCGGACTGGAGAGAATGGGGCGAAAAAAGAATGACTTCAAGAGGTTCAGTCTGTAAGGAAGGGGAAGGCGGGGGTAGGGGTCGGCCCAGGAAAGGGTTGGAGGGGAGGGGTAAAGGGGTTTTGTGTGCGAGGGGTTGGGCTTCCCAGCGGCATGCTGAGGGGTTTTGATAGGAGGGAATGGGGACAAATGGTTTTTAATACTTGAGTCGTTGGGGTTGAGAAAAATACTTTATGAAGGGGTTTTAGGGAAACCGGCGGGCCGGATTGGTCCCGGAGATGGGAAGTACAGTGCCTGCCTCTGAAAGGGGGGGTGTTTAAAGGGGCAGTTTAAAAACTGTAGTGTAAAGCACCCTTCGGGAAGCAGTGATGGGTGAAAGTGCGAAAGTTTTTTTTTTTGGGCCCCCGCCTTTTGGGGGAATCGGGCCCGGTGATAATATAATTAATAAAAATATATTATATATATAATTAAAATTATATATATATATATATATTTAATTATATATATATTATATATATATATATATGTTATATATAAAAATATATATTTTTTTAATATATTTTTATATATTAATATATATATATTATATAAATATATATAATATTATATATATATATATATCTTGCCCCAATGACGAACCAACTGAATGGGGGCTTATCGATCGTGAAGTCGAAAAAGAAAAAAATATTCAGGCAGGTGGGGAAAGTTTGTTCTTTAGGAAACAAACCGGGCTGCTGACACAGCATTTGGTCAATGCTCACTGTCAAGTAATCACGATACCTACCGGCACAGTAGTGTGGCTGAATATCAGTGTTTCGCAACCGTTGGTGTCCCAGTACTGGGTATCAGCGATTACCCAATCCCGACTTACCATTTCATACCCGGGGTTAAGAAACCCTTTTTAAACTCACATATTGGAAAGGTAAAGTACACGCTTTCATTTCTCTATAGGGGAGAAATATAAGGAAAAAGTGAGTTAAGAGGGATTTATTACTAAATTTTATCGCACCGCCAGCATATACGATTTATAACACGGGCTAAAGTTTAAAAACTCTTTTCCTCCAGAAAAAATTTCAACTTTTTTTTGTCTGAAGCCATGTTAAAACCCCCATTTCACTGGGTCCCCTATTTAATTTTTTATGATTTTCTGTCCTAACCCAAATATCCCTTAAAAAAGCTTTTGGGATATAGGTTAAAGATACGAACATAATTTTTAAATTATTTTATATAACTTTACATATGGTGGGGTATTTTTAAACTCTAATCCACCTCTCTCTGTCTATTGCTTGAGCTTAAGGGGTGAAAAATCATCTCTTGACATTGTGCCAATAGTTCAAGCATTCTTGTGCCCCATTTGCCCTGTACCCTTTTTCCAGGGTTAAAAAATTTTTTGGTGACACCTTTCACATGGTCGTCACAAACGCCTCACAGTTCGCTAGAAAAAGGTCTGAATGTGAGTCCAAAAAGTGGATTGAAGGGGGCATATTACATTCATGTTCTTGTAAGCCCCGATGAGGTTTTCCTCCAATTTTCACGTTCCCTTCCCTTCTGTTTCCGAGAAAATCCCTTCCCCCACAAAACTTGAATGTTCCCAAGCAGCTTTCTCCTCCCCTTGAAGGTCTGTTTCAAATCACCCCCCAAAAGCCTCGAATCTGAGGCCCATTGATGACTTTCCCCCTTATTTTAGTGTCGCTCGTGAAGGGGAATTTTTATGTAAATACTTAATCCCCCGATTTGGATTTGACCATACCCTTTTACAATGTTTTTATGGCTCCAGTTTTTTTGTGTAGTGGTGGTGCAAATTTTGTTTCGTTCAATGAGAGGGGGGGATATTTAAATTTTTTATCCCAGGCTCCAAAGATTGACAATGGCCAGTCTCTCCTGAAGTAGTGGGGGAAACCCCTTGCACGACTGTCCCATTTACAAGAAAGCAGCGTACTGGTTTTTCCGCCTGTCTGGCTAAAAAATCACCCCAGCTTTCACCCCAAATATAAACTTGCACTCAAACCACCGACTAGACTGTGGGAAAAATAAGAGGGCAGTGAGAGAGTGTGATGTGGAAGAAACACTGCTTTAAGCTTGTTGGAACCCGTTGTGACTTTTGGTGTATTTTGAAATAGAGCTAAAATGTAATTTTAACCAGATTATTCATTATCAGGACGTAAAATTAGTTGGGGAAAATTTCTATCGGTCTCGGAAGATTTTGTTTGTTGGCCAGTGAATTTTTTTAGTCGTCTTTTTTTTCCTTTCACTTTAATTTTTTAAATATGCCAGTTTTATTGCTTTAAATTTTTAAATTTGATTTAAGGAGTAATAAATAGCACTTAGGGTGAATATCAAAATAGAAACCCCCAGCCCTGCAAATTCTTTTCAGAATTCCCCAAAGCCAAGTGTCACAGCAAACAGCATTGTATAATTCCTTTCCCCATAGCCCAACCTCTTTCCCCACACCCCCAAACATTTATTTTTTCACAACCTCCCTATAAAAATATTGAACAACCCCGGTAACATCAGCATCCCCCTTTTAAGACCTACTTTTACAGGGAAAAATCTCCCTCTCTCCTACTCCCTACCGAGCTTTACAAAATCAAAAAAACTCTTAACTACTTTCATTTAATACCACCTATTCCATACACTTTCAAAAATCTGCCCATTGCTACCCTTCCCCCCTTTATATGCCTTCACCAAATCCAAAATGCAACGTAAACCTCTTTAGTTTTATAAATACTGTTCACTTATTGATTTACTGTTAAACTGCGATACTTTTTCCGTCTTACATTAAATCTTTCAAACAATAACTCTCCATACATTACCAGGTCACCAATAGGCTTATTCCCTATAATTTTATACCTCATGTGTCCCTTTGCCGCCTTTAAACAAAGGAACTTGCATGCTTTTGCCATCCCTAGGTACCTTGCGTCACTCATTTATTTGTTAAATAAACACCAGCTATTCAAAATTATATCCAACCCGCTTTAAATAATTCTCTTGATTCCATCAGTCCCAGCTACTTTACCCCTTTTTTTACCCAACTTTACGTACCGTCCCCCCCCACTCACTTTTGGCTCTTTTTCATACAAAATTTAATGCCTCCCCGCCAACGCACGAAATTTACAGCTTCCCATTTCCCCATGGTCATGTCTTAATTCTAATCGTATATTAAGGTTTTCCTCAAAGCCACCCTCCTCAAGACTTCATTGATTTGAGGGACAATAAAAATTCCTTCCTTTAATTTCACAGCACTGATATTTGAAAATTTCTCAACAAGACATTAAAAACTTTTGGATCAACTAATGGAACATACTGGTTATTACTCGTTCCAGTCTTGTACTTGGTTCTGTGTTGCCATTCTCGCCTAATGTAATGATCTGCGCTAGAACAGCATAGGAAACAAGGGTATTTCGTGAACCCTCCTTGCATATCCGAAAACATACCGATGACTTTGAAATCACCACTGACATTCCATTGATGAGTGTTGTGAAGGATTGCATCGTTGAGTATTTTTAAGTTATCGTATGTCTCATCTAGATGGATGGAGTGGGAGATTGGTATGCATGGCTTTATATTCCCGTTGTGAGGAAGAACTACTTTCAAGCTTCGCTTTGGTGAATCGAGGGAAAGACACAAGTTAGATGTTATGTGTTTCTTTGACAAATTCATGAAAAGACCATTAATATTATGGTAACAGCAGTGGACTATCTGTAAAAAATCTTGCCATATTATATTTCATTTTCGACAATGACACACTTAAAACTATGTTAAGTACCAAAAATATTTCTGCCTGAGGCACGATACAAGAACTCTGCTTCTTCTTTCATGAGAATTAGGTCTCTAGCAAAATCATTCAATTCATCGCTAGAGCGTCCCGGATCTCTGCCACTCGCACCTTTGTCACCTTTACTTCTCCTTCCGTTGAATCTAATCCATCCTCGTGAGGACAGAATTGGCAATTTTGCCATCTTTGAGGTATTGGTCCGAGAGCCGAATCTAGGTTCAAATAACACTGTTGTTCTTGTTCTTCGCGGAGAACCCCATTACTTAAAACACAACAAAATAATAATTGTCAGGTGGTTTCTCGGTTCCCATGTTATGAGTATGGCAAACGGCTTCTAAGTTTTTCCTTGGCTCTACTAATTACGTAATCCGTTCGAACAAGTGGCGCGAATTATATGTGGTGTCTGTCCAGTAAATGTTTTTCATGATTCATCGTGATGTTTTCTCATTGTGATTTTAGTAGTGAATGAGCCGCATACTAATAGATACTGTTTGAGAAATTTCTTTACACAATCGAAGCATGCTGATAATTTTGGGTGATAGCAAGAGAAGCGATCAAAGCAAAGTTCCGAAACGAATATATATATATATTATAGTATATTTATATTATATATATTTTATTTATATATTATAATATATATATACTATATATATATATATATATAAAATATATATATATATATACATAATTATATATATATATATTTAATATATATATAATATATTTTATTATAAAAATATATATAATATATATATATAATATATTATAAAATTTTATATATAATAAATATTATATATATATTTTTATATTTTATATATATATATATATATATATATATATATATATATATATATTTTTATATATATATTATATATATTATAAAATATGCAATAAGATAAAAGTAAAAAAGGTGATTTCAAAATATGCAAAACAACCACTCAGAAAGAAAGAGAAATTCCAAGCGCTTTCGTGACTACTCACATTATCAAGGAACTATGTTCCTTGATAATGTGAGTAGTCACGAAAGGCTTTGAATTTCTCTTTCTTTAGGTGGTTGTTTTGATTATTATATATTTTATTATAATATATATATTTATATAAAATTATATATATTATAAAATATTTTTAATATTTATGTATATGCATAAGACAGAAAAACATTTGATTCACAAAATTCAGAGCAACCAGGGAGAAAATAGGGAAAATTCCAAGCGCTTTCAGGGCTTCTCAATTAAAGGATGTAGGTAAGAGCAGTAATCCTTTGAAACCGTTATATTTTCCCCAAAAATTTGTGTAATGTACTTAAATTTTCCCCAAATTTTTTTGTTTTTAAAATGAATCCAATTTTATAGATAAAAAAGAATATTCGTTTTACCCAAAAAACTATTTTTTATGAAGCATGATTTTTATATTTCCTTTCGCCATGGATTCTTGTTAAACCTACTCACCCTTTTTAAAAAAAAAATTGGATGGTTAAAATTCTCCATGAAAAAATAGAGCATTAAAATTTTCCCACCCAAGCTAATTTTGTTGTTTTCCCCTAATTTCAAGATTTTTATTTTTATTGGGTCAGAGCCACCCCGGTGGGTGATTGCAAAAACTAAATGGTTAAAAATTTTATTGACACCTGGCCTTACTGATTGAGTATAGATTTGAGATAATCTGGTTTCCCGAGATTTTTCCTGTTGACCAAGTTGAGGTGGGCAAAGACACCATCCACGTATTAGGCGGTGTTTTTTTAATCAATTCTTTTTTCTGTCTGACTTTCAAAAACATTGGGACAGTGAAACAGAGATGATTAAAACATCACCCTAAATGTGGGTGGTGTTCCAGGTCCATGCACCCTTTGCCACTCTCAAAAAATTAATGGTCAGACAGGAAAATCTCTGGAAACCAGATTATCCCAAACCAGTATCAATCGGGAAAGAGGCAGGTGTCGAATGCGATCGAAAACCCATGTCAGCTCTTGCAATCACCCCCCCGATGGGCTGCTGCCCAAAAATTGTACTCAACATTTCCCCCTTCAGGGAAAAGAAACAAAATTTATTCCCCCTCTTGAAACATATGGGTTTCCAATATAACTCAAATTATGGAGTATAAAAAACTTGATAGTTATTTAGTGGAGTTTTTGGGGTTAAAGGGCCCCAGGATTGCTCTTTTCCCATGGAGTTTGTGATGTTTGGTTATTTTAAAACCAAAAAGTCCGCAAAATGAACATCTGGTATCCCTGTCGTGAATGTTGATATAATATATAAGATCTTTTTTTAAGTCCTTTCGGGAACAGGGAAACCCGGTTTTGTTTTTCCATCTGGCTGGTTCCCAACATGGCTTTCCCGCAATGCCCATTTCTCGTCGAAGAACGTAAACCCAAACCACAGTCCCCCCAGATCCAGAGATGGATACAAAAGGTAATGGCAGCGTATTTGCGATCTCTTTTTTCGGGTATGCTCGAAGGGGTTGGAGGAAGTCCCAAATCACTGTGGGGGCTTGCACGCGCCATGCAAAAACCTCGTTCCCGACCGAATGTAGATCAGCGACGAAAAATGAGAGTAGGTATGTTTCAGGTTTTAAAAAATTGTGACATGCGAAGTATGTCACCTCTCGTCAGAAGGGGGAGTTGGAAAAACTCGAGGGGAACCCCCCACTAACCACCTTCCCGATGACTTCGTGACTCAGTGCTGAGGAAGCCATCTGGAAGAGAGAAACCAAAGATGAAATTTTGCGTAAATTTAAATATGATGAAAGGGTCCAAAATTTTTTGGGCAACATACGGGGCTATTGTGGAATAAAAATTACTTTGTGGAGCGCACTCCTTTGAATTTTTAAAATTTAAACTGTTTTTTTGGACCAGTCTAAGATTAATTTTATATATTATATATTATATATTATTTTTATATTATATTATATTTAAAATTTTAATATATTATTTTATATATTATATACATATATATATATATATAACATTTTATTTTAAAATTTATATTTATTATATATATATTTTTATATATATATTATATATATTATATATATATTTTATTATATTATTACATAAATAGGGTAAAAAAGATTTAAGAGATACATTTTTGATATAAAGGGGGCATTAAGGGTAATGTTGTTAGTGTGTATCCCCGTTTTTGGGTCCCCAAAAATACAGCAGGCATTCCCCCTTTGAACAGCCGCAATGACCCGCTGGAACGGGAAAAAACTAGCTGCCCTGGGTCCCTTTTGCTCTGATGAGTCTTTTTCCCAGCCCCTTTAAAGGAATTTGATGCATTCTTTCCCCATGAACCAAGGGTTTGACCCTAGGGGAAAAAACATATAATGATGGGCAAGTTTTTCATTTTTTCTGGACTTTTGGGACCCCCTTTTAAGTGGCAGTGCCCCCCCTTTCCCTCCCTGTGATTGGAGATAGGGATAGCCAAGGTAGTGAAAATGTATGCCCCCACCCCCTGTTCCCCCTCTGTCCAGGGTTAAGGGCGATATATCTGGAGCTTCTGGCTGCCTCGATCTGCATTGGGGTGGCCCCTTACTGCTGGGCATCCGGCTTTGTGAGGTCCTCTTGATTATGTTATTTAAACCCCTCTGTCTTGCAATCTTTCCCCCGGATTTAGGGACACAAGACCGTGGAGCCGAATCGGTTTTGGGTTCAATGCCCCAAAAAAAACCTGTGTTTGGCGAGAAAAGGGCCCGGGAATCGAAGGGCAAACCCCATGCGGTGGTCTGTGGGTTGAGGCGTGTGCCAAGGCTGGAGTTGGGAAAAGCCAACAGAAAAACCCCTGCATGAGGTGCTCTCACTGCCAGGAGGCGGGTTCATCCTTCCCTGACACACTCTGAAGCATTGTTGAGGCTATATTTTCCACTATTGGGCCATCCCAGTGCGATTGTTTGTAGTTGTTGGGGGGAGCAGGTATGGTTTGAGAACCCGTTAGATTATCCCAGATCATGGCTCCGTCAATGAACTTTTGGTCCTGGACTCCAATCTTGTCCCTAAGATGTTCGGGGAGAGTTGCTGCTACAAGCTCTCTGGATGCAATACATGAGGACAGAAAAGCAGGTAACGCAATCTGTGATGACTTGCGGACACCAATGCCTCCTAGTCCGACTGGAAGTGTAGCTTGGTTCCACTGCCCGTCTTCTAGAGTAAGGTTAAGTACTTTCGTAAAAATCTGCCTCAGAATACTGTCATTTTCCTTCAGTATAGGGTTATCATATGAAGGTGCACATCTTAGGAAATATGTCAACCTGGGCAGACTCGAGCACTTTGTGAGAATGTACAAGGCATCGTGGGTGTCCAGATCGCCTATTCGTTGTTCCATTCTCCTTAACTCTTCCAATTTCTTCCTGAGAATTGTGTCAATTGCATTGCTTCCCAGAGGTGCTCCTAGCAAAGCACTGTTTGTGGGGGCAATGACCGCTGCTCCTGGTAGTTTTGATCATATATATATATATATATATATAATATATATATATATATTATTTATATATATATATATATATATTATATATATATATATTATATATATATATATGTCGTGCCAAATATGTAAAACTGGTCAATTAGCAAGAACTCATTTAAAATTAATTCCTTTCTAAAATTTTCTCTTATACGTTTAAAGATATATTTTTTTCATTAATGTTGATGTAAAAATTTATAATTTTGCACCAAAAGGAAAACTTAGAAAACTTACCTAACCTTATTAAAACAAGCGCGATTTATTTTAGCCTAACCCAACTAAAATATTTTAGATTTGTTTACAATAATTTTAATACTAAACAAACACAGTGAATTATATTTTTTTTCGTTAGGTTCAGAATGATTTGGCGAGAAATTATTGCATACACAAATTTTCACTTGTCCTATATGGCAAGATGAGCGTTGCTATTTAAGCCAAGATTGCAAGTTCTGCCTATTCGGCACGACATATATATATATATATATTATATATATATATATATATATAATATATATATATATATATATATATATATATATATATGTCGTGCCGAATATGTAAAACTGGTCAATTAGCAAGAAACTCATTTAAAATTAAGTCCTTTCTAAAATTTTCTCTTATACGTTTAAAGATATATTTTTTTCATTAATGTTGATGTAAAAATTTATAATTTTGCACCAAAAAGGAACTTAGAAAACTTACCTACCTTATTTTAAAAAGAAAAATTTATTTTAGCCTAACCAACTAAATATATTTTAGATTTATTTACTACAATTTAATACTAAAAAAAACACAGTTAAATATATTTTTTTCGTTAGGTTCAGAATTATTTTGGCGGAAATTATTGCATACACAAATTTTAAACTTGTCTATATGGCAAGATGAGCGTTGCTATTTAAGCCAAGATCGCAAGTTCTGCCTATTCGGGTACGACATATATATATGTCGTGCCGAATAGGCAGAACTTGCGATCTTGGCTTAAAAATAGCAACGCTCATCTTGCCATATAGGACAAGGAAAATTTGTGTATGCAAAAATTTTCGTAAAAAATCATTCTGAACCTAACGAAAAAAATATATTTGATTGTGTTTGTTTAGTACTAAATTATTGTAACATATTTAAGTATATTTAGTTGGGTTAGACTAAAATAAATTGCTCTTCTTATAAAAAGGGTTAGGTAAGTTTTCTAAGATTCTTTTGGTGAAAATTTTTAAAAAATTTTTTACATTAACATTAATGAAAAAAAAATATATCTTTAAACGTTAAGAGAAAATTTCAGAAAGGACTTAATTTTAAAATGAGTTCTTGCTAATTGACCAGTTTTACATATTCGGCACGACATATATATATATATATATTATATATATATATATATATATTTATATATATATTATATATATATATTATATATATTTTATATATTTTTATATATATATTATGATCCATGCTTTTCCGTCACCCGATACCCCACAGCTGGCGCCCTCCTACCCCACGATGTCAGCAATGTCACAAAAAGCGCCGGGTTCCAGGAATCTTCACGATAGAACCAAACCCGTCGTTATGAGGCATCCAGGTGTGCCACAGAGAATGTGGACTCAATCCCTCAAATGGCAACATCCGTGCACACAATGGATGTCTAGGCTCCAGAAGAGCTCCAAATGGGAACAACCAACAGCCTTCCAGCAGACAGAGCTGAAGCTATCCTGACTTCACCTCTACAGAGGATCTGAAATCTGTAATCAAATTAACATCCACCAAGGGACGCTGACACACAGCCCCAAAGCAGGTCGCCTCAAGCTGCTAGCAAATTCACTGCCCTCCTGAAGAAAGTCAACGATGCTCCTACAAACAAGGTTTTCTGGCACAACCAACTGCTTTTTGGCAATGTCTGTTTGGCTGTTTCCCCCCAAGGAGGGACAAGTCCCTAGCAACATATGTTATTAGGGCAATAAATGCATTCCCTAAGGCCCATTGCAGTGGGCAACACCCTTCGGCGCCTAGTCGCCAAGGCTGCAGTAAGAATGGCGAGTCAAGAGGCTGCTGCAATGTTGAAACCAACTCAGCTCGGTTTTGGGGGTTCCCAAAAAGGCTGCGAGCAGCTGCCCACGCAGCCTTCAACAACATGTTCGTTTGAAAATGCCTTGTCAAATTGGGGACTTTGCCAACGCTTTCAACTTAGTCAGAAAGGATGCTGCTCTCCAAGCAGTTTCTAGAAACTTCCCTTCCCTCTATCCCTTCATAGAATCGTGTTATAGTGTGACTTCTAATTGAGTCGTGTGAGGGTGTGCAACGGGGTCACCTTTAACGCCCCCTGTCTATTCTGTTTGGTCATCAAGGAAGTCACAAAAGCACTGTCCGTGGCTCAAAATCTGGTTCTTGGATGATGGTACCCTGGTGGCACTACGGGAATCTCTCGTAAAGGACATCAGAAAATTTAAAAGGGACATGGAAGAACGCCTGGGCCTATCTTTAAACCCCAAACGAATGTGAAATAGTTTCTACCAATCGACAGATGATCAGAATTTAGTGTTGTTTTACCGGGAAACACGAGCCATTGATCCAGCCAACAGCACTCTTCTTGGTGCTCCTCTTGGGTCCAATGCCATCGTTTCTGATCCTAGAAAAAAAAAGTCTCAGACCTCAGGACGATGGAAGGCACGATGAAAGACATCGATACACGTGATGCCGTCTACCTACTCACCAGGTGCCTCTCAATCCCAAACTTCCCTACTTTCTGAGATTCTCCCAGCTTTCAGCAGCCCCAAAACTCAAGGAATATGGCTCCTTAAGACCATGCTAGAGAGTGTATTGAGTCTTTCCTCAAAGATGGACAGTGGTTGCAAGCCTCACTTCCAGTCAGGCTTGGGGGGTAAGGAGAATGCGGATCCTCCCAGATTGCCCTACCAGCTTTCCTATCCTTTCCATAGCATCAAACGAGTTAATAAGACAAATTCTTCCGGACAACCTCAGTGACTCAACAGAAATACAGTACACTAACTATGCTAATGCCATCACAGAATGGGAGACTCTTGCTGCTCCATCACCAAACCCTAGTGCAGCACTGGCCTACAAACAGTCAAGCTGGGATGGGCCAATCGTTGAAAAAGGGGCTCGCCAACATGCTCAGGGCTGTAACATCAGACAGGGAGACTGCCCATCTCCAAGCTGTGAGTGCACATCACTCCAGGGACTTCCTCAAAGCACTTCTCATTTCGGCAATGGGAACGCGCTCTGTGCCTTGCTGCCCCAGTTCACACAGAATATACGTGTATTTCTCAGTAGTAGTACCAGTTCCAAAACCAGTTACCAGTAACCAGTGTACCAGTAGATGACTCACTACCAACCATCTGCATGAATCATTGACTGTTTCATATTGCTGCTGACCATAGCAGGATTTCAAACACCCGTCACCCTGTAGGCACTTGTGGGTCAGTCAAAGATAGGGAGCAGAGAGAGGCAGGTTGGCTGTTGGCGCTTCCCATACTTCCCATTATATATTATATGTACAAACCAGCCTACGTGAGTATTTTTACCCCATCCACGTTATCGAAACCCACATGGCAAATTGGTGACAGCGGTGTGGGCGTGAATTTAAGGGTATTTCAGACGTTAGAAGACTGTTTGTGGGTCGCCGGCAGGTCAGAGGTGAACCGTGCCACCTCCAGCTAGCCGCTTACCCTCACTCTCCTCCACCCCTGTGTCGCTCCAGCCGCAAACCTGGTGCAGCCGTTTTTCAAAACTTCCTGGCTTAGTTCGTGTGCTAATTGCTTCAAACTCGAGAGGTTGACCCAAAATTTGCAATTAAACAGTAAAAAGCCAGATGTGGAAGGGGAATGTGTCAGCCTGCCCCAGTACCCTCCAGCCTGTCTCCTGTATCCACCTGCTCCTTCATGCTGTGGTGC
>NC_069402.1:20655018-20657518 GCF_026875155.1 Cherax quadricarinatus
AATGTATATTGTTTCCCTCTTGACCTATTTGTCTGGGAAATTTAATTTGATGAAGTTGCTTAAACTCCCTGGATATTTCATCCCATGCTTGACTCATTTCTAGAGGCAAGTTCTCATCCCATCCAATTTTGAGCTTCCATGCATCTTGCATAAGTATTTTACCTTTTATGGTAATTGGTGAGACGAGTCCTAGAGGATCAAAACATTGTGATACCTCTGACAGTAAACTACGTTTAGTGAGTGTACTGCATGATTTATTATTTATCTTTTTGAGATTCAAAGTATCTTCCTGTGTTTTCCAATTTAGTCCCAGCATATTGTTGCAATCAGGAATTTCAGCTTCAGGGAAATCTTCTTTGATAAGTTCCCTTAATTGCTTTGAATTTGTATTCCACATCCTTAGAGGCATATTTGCTTCTTTCATCTCCTTTTTAGCTTCTCTGTATAAGGATTTCAAATCCTCCTCTTTATTCACAGTACCTTGAAGATTGTCCACATAGAAACTTTTCTTTAAGATTTCTTTGAAGAGACTTTCAGATTTCTTCAAATGTGTATTTAGAGTAGCTTCTAGTAAGAATGGTTAAGATGTTGCACCAAATAATACTGATTTGAAACGATAAGTTTTCACAGGACTTTGAGGATCATGTGGATTTTCAGGCCACAAGAATCGAGAACATCATGTTTACTTACTATATTTTGCACAAAACAGTGATAATAATCACTTCCAATGATTAAATCAATTGGACTAATAGTGTCCGTCTGTATGTCAGGACAGGCTAACTTGACCTTAGCTGCTTTCAGTGCTGCAACTGTTTCTTTTAATCCCTGGATCTGCACAGACTTAGGCAAATCATCTACTACCACAGCTTCTACTGTCTTTTTCCTGTTTCCTAGACCAACAGTGATTCTGGCTAGGTCACATGAAAATTTCTCCACATGCATAATAAGCCGAACATTCCAAATAAGCCAAACTCCTTAAAATTTAAACTTTAACAAAAACTTCTTTTGTACAATGATAGCTAATTTTTTTATTACAAATGATATATAAAGATTATATTTTTGGACAAAAATTAACTTTGAAACCTAACCTAACTCTGGATTTTTTTTTTATAATTTTTCTAAAATTAGTATGTAAGATTTGAAGGCTATAATAATGTTTATATAATTTAATGTAAATGTGTAGTTTTGCTGTGAGTTGTCAAGTCACAGAACAACCAATATACCAGTAAGGGAGCCGGTGGGTACTTCCAAAATGGGGGGGAGGGTGTACATTGTTGGGCAGTGCAGCCCTGGTGGCCTTACTGAGAGATGGAGTGTTAGCTCTCTCTCAAGAAAATGGAAATTAACGGCTGAATATTCTAATGAAATGAAGAACTAATGTGTAATAGACGTGGTGCCGTTTGTATTGAGAAAGTGCATACCACATGTGTCATCTAATATAATGTACGCCTCCAAGTTTATTACTTTGCACTACAGGTAGGTAGCTATTTATGGGCCAATATTAGTTGCTTACCTAAAGGGAGGCGTTAGGATGGATAACCCATGGAACAGTTGGGTAAGTGCCTTTCATTTTTTTGTACACTTATAATCAATGTAAACCGAAGACCAGCAAATTAATTTTGAGTTGTCAAGTCACCTAATAATATTTGTCATACAGTCCACAACCTAATTAGTCATTGTTACTGACTTCTGATTTTTCTTGTAATTATTCTGGAACCATATGATCCAGATTTAAGGTGCAGATGTGTGAGGGTGGGAAGCTGAGAAAGTGGGCACGAAGGAGGGACATTATGGTGACCTAGTGTTCCTAAAGTCCTACTTATCTCCAAAGTACATCAATATCAGGAAGTGTAGTCTGTTTTGAGGTGCCAGAGTTTCACCCAAGGTATTGGTCCAAGAGAGAACCCGCAATAATGGATTCAAATTAGACAAGTTTAGATTTCGGGAGGATATAGGAAAGTATTGTTTTGGTAATAGGGTAGTTGTGATAAATAGTTTAAAAAGCCGACACGTTGAAGACTGAGACACATATGCAACATATGGGAACCTTTATTGAGGAAACGTTTCGCCACACAGTGGCTTCATCAGTTCAATACAAAGCAGAAAGGTGTAAGGAGAGGAGTTTGAGGTAATCAGTCCCTCAGCCTGAAGTCGATGTGTTCAGGCCATCAATCTTGTAGAATGTACAGCATAGGGCCGTAGACGTGGCTTATATACTGTAGTCAGGTGAGGCGAAGCAGGAGGAGGCGAGGTCACAGTGGTACCATCCACTAGTCTAAGTAGGTCTTCATGCAAAGATTGGACAAGTTTTGAAGAATTCTTTGTACCAAGATCCCATGATGCTGCAGTATCTGACAGATGTGATAAACACACACAATGAAACATATTTTTATCGTTAGGTTCAAAATGATTTTTTCAAAATTATTGCATACACAAATTTTCGCTTGCCATTTTCGGCAAGAAAAGTGTTGATATTTAAGCCAAAATCGCAAGTTATACA
>NC_069402.1:20660018-20737518 GCF_026875155.1 Cherax quadricarinatus
CCATAGTAGTTTTCTTTAAGAATAATGTTTTCGGTATTGTGTTTCCGAGTTTTTAAGGTACATACACACACACACACACATACACACACACACATACACACACACACACACACACACACACACACACACACACACACACACACATACACACACACATACACACACACACACACACACACACACACACACACACACACACACACACACACACACACACACACACACACACACACACACACACACACAGGACTACAGGCAAGACTACAAAGAGACCTGGACAGGCTACAAGCCTGGTCCAGAAACTGGCTCCTTGAGTTTAACCCTGCCAAATGCAAAGTCATGAAGATTGGGGAAGGGCAAAGAAGACCGCAGACACAATATAGTTTAGATGGCCAAAGACTGCAAACCTCACTCAAGGAAAAAGATCTGGGGGTGAGTATAACACCGAGCATATCTCCTGAGGCGCACATAAATCAGATAACTGCTGCAGCATAGGGGCGCCTGGCAAACCTACGGATAGCGTTCCGATACCTCAATAAGGAGTCGTTCAAGACAATGTATACCATTTACGTCAGGCCCATACTGGAGTATGCAGCACCAGTTTGGAATCCACACCTATTCAAGCACGTCAAGAAATTAGAGAAAGTGCAAAGGTTTGCAACAAGACTAGTCCCAGAGCTACGGGGATTGTCGAACGAAGAAAGGTTGAGGGAAATCGGCCTGACGACACTGGAGGCCAGGAGGGTCAGGGGAGACATGATAACGACATATAAAATACTGCGCAGAATAGACACGGTGGACAAAGACAGGATGTTCCAGAGATGGGACACATACACAAGAGGTCACAATAGGAAGTTGAAGACTCAGATGAATCAAAGGGATGTTAGGAAGTATTTCTTCAGTCATAGAGTAGTCAAGTCGTGGAATAGTTTAGAAAGTGAAGTAGTGGAGGCGGGAACCATATATAGTTTTAAGGCGAGGTATGATAAAGCTCATGGAGCAGGGAGAGAGAGGACCTAGTAGCAATCAGTGAAGAGGCGGGGCCAGGAGCTATGACTCGACCCCTGCAACCACAAGTAGGTGAGTACAAATAGGTGAGTACACACACACACACATACATATATATATATATATATATATATATATATATATATATATTATATATATATATATATATATATATATTATATATATATTATTTTTATTTTTATTATCACACTGGCCGATTCCACCAAGGCAGGGTGGCCCGAAAAAGAAAAACTTTCACCATCATTCACTCCATCACTGTCTTGCCAGAAGGGTGCTTTACACTACAGTTTTTAAACTGCAACATTAACACCCCTCCTTCAGAGTGCAGGCACTGTACTTCCCATCTCCAGGACTCAAGTCCGGCCTGCCGGTTTCCTGAATCCCTTCATAAATGTTATTTTCCTCACACTCCAACAGCACGTCAAGTATTAAAAACCATTTGTCTCCATTCACTCCTATCAAACACGCTCACGCATGCCTGCTGGAAGTCCAAGCCCCTCGCACACAAAACCTCCTTTATCCCCTCCCTCCAACCCTTCCTAGGCCGACCCCTACCCCGCCTTCCTTCCACTACAGACTGATACACTCTTGAAGTCATTCTGTTTCGCTCCATTCTCTCTACATGTCCGAACAACCTCAACAACCCTTCCTCAGCCCTCTGGACAACAGTTTTGGTAATCCCGCACCTCCTCCTAACTTCCAAACTACGAATTCTCTGCATTATATTCACACCACACATTGCCCTCAGACATGACATCTCCACTGCCTCCAGCCTTCTCCTCGCTGCAACATTCATCACCCACGCTTCACACCCATATAAGAGCGTTGGTAAAACTATACTCTCATACATTCCCCTCTTTGCCTCCAAGGACAAAGTTCTTTGTCTCCACAGACTCCTAAGTGCACCACTCACTCTTTTTCCCTCATCAATTCTATGATTCACCTCATCTTTCATAGACCATCCGCTGACACGTCCACTCCCAAATATCTGAATACGTTCACCTCCTCCATACTCTCTCCCTCCAATCTGATATTCAATCTTTCATCACCTAATCTTTTTGTTATCCTCATAACCTTACCTTTTCCTGTATTCACCTTTAATTTTCTTCTTTTGCACACCCTACCAAATTCATCCACCAATCTCTGCAACTTCTCTTCAGAATCTCCCAAGAGCACAGTGTCATCAGCAAAGAGCAGCTGTGACAACTCCCACTTTGTGTGTGATTCTTTATCTTTTAACTCCACGCCTCTTGACAAGACCCTCGCATTTACTTCTCTTACAACCCCATCTATAAATATATTAAACAACTACGGTGACATCACACATCCTTGTCTAAGGCCTACTTTTACTGGGAAAAAATTTCCCTCTTTCCTACATACTCTAACTTGAGCCTCACTATCCTCGTAAAAACTCTTCACTGCTTTCAGTAACCTACCTCCTACACCATACACTTGCAACATCTGCCACATTGCCCCCTATCCACCCTGTCATACGCCTTTTCCAAATCCATAAATGCCACAAAGACCTCTTTAGCCTTATCTAATACTGTTCACTTATATGTTTCACTGTAAACACCTGGTCCACACACCCCCTACCTTTCCTAAAGCCTCCTTGTTCATCTGCTATCCTATTCTCCGTCTTACTCTTAATTCTTTCAATTATAACTCTACCATACACTTTACCAGGTACACTCAACAGACTTATCCCCCTATAATTTTTGCATTCTCTTTTATCCCCTTTGCCTTTATACAAAGGAACTATGCATGCTCTCTGCCAATCCCTAGGTACCTTACCCTCTTCCATACATTTATTAAATAATTGCACCAACCACTCCAAAACTATATCCCCACCTGCTTTTAACATTTCTATCTTTATCCCATCAATCCCGGCTGCCTTACCCCCTTTCATTTTACCTACTGCCTCACGAACTTCCCCACACTCACAACTGGCTCTTCCTCACTCCTACAAGATGTTATTCCTCCTTGCCCTATACACGAAATCACAGCTTCCCTATCTTCATCAACATTTAACAATTCCTCAAAATATTCCTTCCATCTTCCCAATACCTCTAACTCTCCATTTAATAACTCTCCTCTCCTATTTTTAACTGACAAATCCATTTGTTCTCTAGGCTTTCTTAACTTGTTAATCTCACTCCAAAACTTTTTCTTATTTTCAACAAAATTTGTTGATAACATCTCACCCACTCTCTCATTTGCTCTCTTTTTACATTGCTTCACCACTCTCTTAACTTCTCTCTTTTTCTCCATATACTCTTCCCTTCTTGCATCACTTCTACTTTGTAAAAACTTCTCATATGCTAACTTTTTCTCCCTTACTACTCTCTTTACATCATCATTCCACCAATCGCTCCTCTTCCCTCCTGCACCCACTTTCCTGTAACCACAAACTTCTGCTGAACACTCTAACACTACATTTTTAAACCTACCCCATACCTCTTCGACCCCATTGCCTATGCTCTCATTAGCCCATCTATCCTCCAATAGCTGTTTATATCTTACCCTAACTGCCTCCTCTTTTAGTTTATAAACCTTCACCTCTCTCTTCCCTGATGCTTCTATTCTCCTTGTATCCCATCTACCTTTTACTCTCAGTGTAGCTACAACTAGAAAGTGATCTGATATATCTGTGGCCCCTCTATAAACATGTACATCCTGAAGTCTACTCAACAGTCTTTTATCTACCAATACATAATCCAACAAACTACTGTCATTTCGCCCTACATCATATCGTGTATACTTATTTATCCTCTTTTTCTTAAAATATGTATTACCTATAACTAAACCCCTTTCTATACAAAGTTCAATCAAAGGGCTCCCATTATCATTTACACCTGGCACCCCAAACTTACCTACCACACCCTCTCTAAAAGTTTCTCCTACTTTAGCATTCAAGTCCCCTACCACAATTACTCTCTCACTTGGTTCAAAGGCTCCTATACATTCACTTAACATCTCCCAAAATCTCTCTCTCTCCTCTGCATTCCTCTCTTCTCCAGGTGCATACACGCTTATTATGACCCACTTCTCGCATCCAACCTTTACTTTAATCCACATAATTCTTGAATTTACACATTCATATTCTCTTTTCTCCTTCCATAACTGATCATTTAACATTACTGCTACCCCTTCCTTTGCTCTAACTCTCTCAGATACTCCAGATTTAATCCCATTTATTTCCCCCACTGAAACTCTCCTACCCCCTTCAGCTTTGTTTCGCTTAGGGCCAGGACATCCAACTTCTTTTCATTCATAACATCAGCAATCATCTGTTTCTTGTCATCCGCACTACATCCACGCACATTTAAGCAACCCAGTTTTATAAAGTTTTTCTTCTTCTCTTTTTTAGTAATTGTATACAGGAGAAGGGGTTACTAGCCCATTGCTCCCGGCATTTTAGTCGCCTCATACGACACGCATGGCTTACGGAGGAAAGATTCTTTTCCACTTCCCCATGGACAATAGAAGAAATAAAAAAGAACAAGAGCTATTTAGAAAAAGGAGAAAAACCTAGATGTATGTATATATATATATGCATGTGCGTGTCTGTGAAGTGTGACCAAAGTGTAAGTAGGAGTAGCAAGATATCCCTGTTATCTTAGCGTGTTTATGAGACAGAAAAAGAAACCAGCAATCCTACCATCATGCAAAACAGTTACAGGTTTTTGTTTCACAGTCATCTGGCAGGACGGTAGTACTTCCCTGGGTGGTTGCTGTCTACCAACCTACTACCTATATATATATATATATGTGTGTGTACTCACCTATTTGTACTCACCTATTTGTGGTTGCAGGGGTCGAGTCTTAGCTCCTGGACCCGCCTCTTCACTGGTTGCTACTGTGTCCTCTCTCTCCCTGCTCCATGATGTGTGTGTGTGTGTGTTCGGAGAGAGAGAGGAGGGTGAAGCTACCTAATAACCCAGCAACCAACCTGTAAAAAGAGTTTAATGGAGTGATCATCTTGGAGTTTACGGGATCGTCTAAAGTGGTCTACATAATTACTGTTAATCGTAGGACTGGTCCGGATCCGGGCCACGGAGGCATTAACCCTCACAACACTCTCTGGGTAGATTCCAGGTAGACCAAACCTGACTAACCTTCTTGGCATTACCCCTTCCACCATTAATATTGTCCTCTCGTCATTTTACAAGACTGCGAGTTATTTTACAGTGAAATATTTGAACAATTCATTAGAAATGAAATGATAATATCCTGTATTAGTGCAACTTTAAAGATAAAAAGTCCCTTTTACTCTATTTTTTACCCTCTCAGAACTTGTTCCCCAATTTTCCCTAATTTTTGTTGTTGTATTACTGTTATTATAGTGTGGTAATGGAAGAGTGGTTGAGTATAATTGGAGGCGGGAGAATTAGTGTAAAAGATTAACGACAGCTGAAGCGAAGTTCATTAGTCTGGTTAATTAGTAATTATAATGACATCGGGCCAGTGGACTTAGCGAGAGCCACAAGTGTCGGTCCAACAAGTTGGATGATAGTAGTAGTTATTTAATTAATTAAATCTACCTACGCACCTTAAAAACTCTGAAACACAATACCGAAAACATTATTCTTAAAGAAAACTACTATGGTGCGCCTGAAGTGATAAACTATGGAACAAATGCTGATCAATCAAGCGTATTAACATAGTCATTATGATTTGACATATTTGTAGCTCATCAAAAAACGAACGTACAGATTCAGAAATCTACCCTATATCATATCTTGCATTTTTATTTATCCTCCTTTTCTTAAAGTAAGCAATACCCATTACCAAACCTCATTCAGTACATAATTTGATACCACCTTGAGGTACCTTTAAGAGATTGCCTGATTTTTTAAGACAACATGAATGTACAGTTTTAAGAAGTTACTCTTTTTTTCTTCTTCTCTTCTCTTCTCTTCCTCCAATTTTACGATTTTATTTCGCTCGTGACTCGAGAATGCCTCAACATTCGACAATCTTCGAAACTTGTGTATGGTAACGAAGACCAAATTCTTGGAACAATAGGTATGTTCACTTGCCCTATGACCAGAGTTGTTGAACCCATTCACGGCATTCTTGAATGGCTCCTATAACTTCTATAACTCTCAGTAACAGCTGTATGTTCAAAGTAAAAGGTGTTCCAAAATTCTACGATGTGAAATTCAGTATGTTGTGGCAGATTGACCATTTTATGTGTAAAACAGTGTGTCTTACGATTAGTTTCAAAATATTATTGATGATACATTGTATAAGAAAGATAATTACCCATAAATTTAATCCTAATAAGTGAAAATTTTCTAATTTATTAAAATAATTGAGAAACTTAGAATCGTTGGAATCAAATGAATTACTAGAGAATGCATTTTCTGATTGGTTTCAAACTTTCACCGTTGTTATACTTTATTAAAATATATTTTTTCACTCTGAGCCACTTTTATTGTTTCAAATGCCATAACTGATGAATGCCTCTTCTGATCGTCTTCAAACTTAAGTACTTGAGAATCTTAATAGAAACTATTTTTGTATTAATTTGGAGTTGTATGGATTCTAGTTTGTCAATTTTTATTTTTGCCAATTTTATGAAACATAAATTTTCAAACATCAAAATCAACACTTTTTTTTATTTAAGTATTGTAGAGAATTTTAAATAGAATGTAACTGAGAAAAAATACTGCAAAAACAATTCTGTGATCTTATGGAATTCTTAAGTTTAATGAAGAAGACTTTCCTATTTCTCGGAACATTCTCAGCAACATTATCGTTTGATTTCAAAAAAGGTGCCAAAAAATTCGATGATGGCGGAGAATGAAATTCAGATGTGTAGGTGCAGATAAGACCATTTTCTCTGTAAAATAGTGTGAAATTTTTATTCCAGTTAAGCAACGTTAAATAATTTTCGGTTTACCTCCCCTGATTGGCTTCAATATTTGTTACGGTAGTAAGAAAGTTGGAATCTTTGGAAACTGTGCCATAACTAGATACACACCCACCTGATCGACTTCAAATTTTCACCACTAGTGTGGTTCTCTGAATGTATGGTTCATGCCACCATTGGGCGGCACAAGTCCCAATTTATAAATTTTATTAGATGTATTGTGATATTCATTTTTTCATTAACTAAAGAATACTTCTTCTGATTGACTTCAAAATGTTTCTGACGGTGCATTCCATAAGAATTATGATAGCCCATAAGGTTAGTCTGAGTAGAGCAAATTTGAAAATTTACTGAAATAGTTAAAGATAAATTGGAATCGTTGCGAATCAGATCAATTACTGGAATTTCATTTTCTGATCTACTTCAAACTTTTACTACTGATGAACTTTAATAAAGAACGGCTTATCACTCACTTTGAGCTTTGTATATTTCAATTTGCCAGTTTTATTAAACAAATTGTTTCCCATTTAATAACAAGAGAATATTCTATTCTAGGTGATTTGCCGGTATGCATCCCGGCCTGGGTCTCTTCCAATTTGGTGACCCGTTATTGGCTCTCCGGGTAGGGCAGTGTCGTTCATCTTCGTTTCTCTTACATGCACGGCAGTCCTTCGGTGGAAAGAGGGGTTCCTCTCCGGTTCTTTGGACAACTGATATCCCAAAAGTCAGTTTACTCTAATGGTGGTTGGTGTGGGGTGCAATGGAGGTCCTCAGCAGGCCTTTACAGCGACTTCAGCGGGAAGGGGGGCAAGCGGGTGACTGGGTGACTTGCAATGACTGGGAGCAGGGTCTCCAAGTCTCTGACGGTTAGGTACACTAGATGTGCTGCCTCATCCTCCCAGGCCAGTCCTACTTGAGTCATAGAGAAGTGTGTGTGGCGAAGGGGCATCGTAGCTGGGCAGTCCAACAGGTAGTGCACCAGGGGTGTCGAAACCATCCGGTCACAGTGGGCACTGAGCTCCTCTCTTGCCCGATCAACGATCCGTGCAGTGTTAATGTACCCTAAGCGTAGGCGGGGGATATTCACCCGCAATTCCCTGGTCTGCTTCCCAATACTTGGAGGGGGTGCCCTGTGAGTCGCCCTGTCATACAAGCGGGGGCTCCGTGAATCCCCAAGGTCAGGGAGTGGTCGCCTGGCCGCACTGGCTGCCCTTAGCATAAGATGCCTGCGGCTGATGGAGATTGTAGCACGTGGCTGTGCCTCTAGCATTGCTGTCTTCGCAGCCTCATCTGCTGCATCATTGCCGAGGATACCCACATGGCTTGGGATCCAGTTGATGGTGGCTCTGCTTCTCTGGGCCATGAGCGTCTGCAGGTCGCCCCAGATGGATGCGATTAAGTGTATGTTGTCCCTTGGCTCTATGTGCATAACTACCTGGATCGCTGACTTGGAATCAACATGAATGACGGAGGATGCTGATGGTCTGCAATTGCACGTTGTAGAGCTTGTTGGATGGCATAGGGTTCAGCCTGGAGGATGGTGCAATGGTCTGGGAGGCGCCAACCTGCTGTCAGATTGCTGTGGAACATCCCAGCAGCTGTGCGGCCTGCCTGTCTCTCGAGCCATTGGTGTAATGCGGCACACACCCAGGGCTTTCCGCACCCGCAATGCTAGCCAAAGCAAGTCGTTGCAGAATGTGCTGGGGGCAATGCCTCTTGATGCCTGGTAGGGCTGTCCAGTGCACCGCTAATAGCTCTGGGGCCCAAGGGAGCAGCACCATGTAGTTCGCTGCTGGTCTGTCGCAGCCTCCTGTCTGGAGTAATGTCATGGACAGGAGCTTCCTTGTGGCATCTGCAACTGACCACATTCATAGGCGGCCGGGGTGCATTGGTATGACATGTCCCTGACGGACCCTTATATCCCTCGTCAGTTTGTCAGCCCCTGGGAGTCAGGTACTTCGCTATCCTCTTGGCAGCTACAAGTTGGATCCTGTCCTCAAGAGGCTGCAGCTGCACCTCGAAGTTCAGAGCCACCACATTAGCCCACCTATGCACCCCCAGTATGGCCCTTACAGCTGTGTTCTGGACCACACAGAGACACTTGATGTTCGTTGGCCTGGAATGAACCAAAGCAAATGCTCCGTAGTCGATGAGCGAGCGTACTACCTGTATGTAGAACAACCAAATGACCTCGAGGCTGGCCCCGACCATAAGGTTGGCCATGGTATTCATTGCCCTGACCCTCTGCAGAGCCCTCTCTTTGATGTGGCATACATGCTTCTGGAAGGTGAGGCGCCTTTCGATGTAGATGCCAAGGTACCTATAGCTGTGAACCCATTCCAGGTTGATGTCCAGGATCTGCAGCCTCTGGTTGGATTCCCTGGTGCGAAGGATCATGGCTTTGGATTTCGCTGCACATATCTTGAGCCCCAGGTGACGGCAAGTAGAAGCTAGCAGATCGAGGTCCTCCTGGGCACGCTGGAACAGCCGGCACTTCCTGAATATGACAAGTGCCAGGTCATCGGCGTAGCTGAGCAGGAAGGTGCCTCTGGAGAAAGGCAGGTGCACGACCTGGTGCGTCAGTACATTGAACAGGGCGGGACTTAGCACCCCGCCCTGCAGAGTGCCGTTTCAAAGTTGTCTTAAGAGAAGAGGCATGCCCCAGGAAACGTACCTGGTCCCGCCTGTCCTAGAGATAGGATCGAAGCCACGCAAGCAGCCTGTCCTTAACCCCCCTGTGGGCCAAGAGTGCAAGGATGGCAGGTGCACTGCCTAGCTCAAAAGCTTTCTTGATGTCGAGGAAGACAGCAATGTGGGCTTGGGCGTCAGAACCAATGTTGGCCAGTAGGGTGGTAAGGCTTTTGAATGTGCCCACTCCTTTGGTGAATCCATAGAGGTGTTTATGAGGAGGGCCAAGCTTCCACCTCAGGCGTTCCAATACCATCCTCGCAGACACCTTCGAGATGCAACTGGTGAGGGAGATGGGCCTCACACTGCCAGGATCCCGGGCTTAGGAATTGGTATGATGTCGGCCACCTTCCATACGGCAGGGAGTCTGCCGGCTCTCCAAGTCCAGATGATGACCCCCCAGGACAGTTTCGTGAACAAAATCGCCAGACCGAGTGATCATGCCATTGGTGACACCATCATGCCCTGGTGCAGTGTCCTAATTAGATGTGAAAGCTGCCAAGAGCTCCCGGTCGGTAAAGTCTTCGTCTGTGTCGTCCTTTGCCAGACATGCCGCTTGGATCACCACCATCCTTCTGGGAAAGAGGGTGGCCTGCAGGTCCCAGAGATCCTGAGGCAGTTGAGCCATAGCTGCTCTAGAAGTGAAAAGTTCCTCCATTGGGGGGTCTGGGTAAGCACGAGCCACACCACGACACTGCCCAGTGGCCATTCTTAACTTGGTCCACATCACAGGTAAGGTGGTGGAATAGCTGAGGGAGGCACACCATTTAAACTATTTAGCTTGCCGGACCCTATGTGACACATGGCGTGCATGCCACACCACTTCCCTTAGCAGACGCATGGACTCAGCCGTGGGATTGCACCTGTGCATCTTGCGAACGACGTTGCTCTGGTGGTTCTGCTCCCTGATTTCCTCATTATAGAACCATCAGTCAAGCTTGTACGACCCTCCGCCTGTAATCCTAGGTATGGCTGCCTTAACAGCCCATGTGAAGGCCGCCTGCAGGTTCTGAACCGCCTCATCTGGATCTTCTGGTAAAGTAGACTTTGCCCACCAGTGCTCGATGACCTCCTGGAAGCACTGCCAGTCGGCCTACTTGAGATTTCATCTTGGGATAGGTGTGGGAGGCAGGCACTACTGGATCATCAGCGTGGTGACCACTGCAAAGTGATCACTGGTAAGACAGGGTGGACCTCCCATCTCGCACTCGAGAGCAGCCGTCTCGAGATGAGTGTGATGTCCAGGAGGCCACCCTAGTGATGGGTTGGCTCCCCATTGTTGAGGAGGGCGATCTCTGGGGCCTCCTCCAGCACAGTCGCAAGGTGCCTCCCAGTTGCGTTGGTGGGAGACAGAATTAAGTATTGGGTGGTGGGCATTTACATCCCCAGCCACAACAAGATCCTCCAGGTGGGCGAGTGCTGCCATCTCTGAAATGTCAAGGGTGTAAACCACAAGAGGTCCATCCAGCAGGTGTAAGATGACGGCCTGAACCTCCACGCCCTCTCTGCAGTCAATGGGGTCAGCGGAGATTGAGTGAGGGATAGTGTTCCTGTTTTAGATCACTGTGCCCCTGCCAGCGCCTTCCAGGCGCCGAAGGTAAGCCAAAAATCCCGGAATATGTGGCTGATTTGGTAAGTGTCTTCTGGAGCAGGAAGACATCGACTTCATCCTGTACTGCAGCTTCAATCACTAGGTGAATTTTCTGCTGCAGCCCACAAATGTTCCGTTGCTGGTGACTCTGGGGCCTCCTCCATCACGGACTGAAAGGATTCCTGGATGATGGCTTGAAGTTCCATTGAATCCTTCCTGTCCAGTAGGACCACGCCTAGCATCCACGACAGGAGCTGTCTGCAGGCGCCTCTGTCTTCTGCCGATGGCAGCAGACGAGAGAGGAGTGCTGAGATGACCCTGACGGTTTCCTCCAGTTGAGCCGGAAATGAGTCTACCATTACCTCGGTAGGCGTTGGGTCAGACGACTCCTCGAGTCGAGGCTGGGGCACTGGGTATGTTTGGGTGGCTGTCGACACTGCAGCTGCACAAGCTGGGTGCACCCTGGGTACGGCCTGAGTGGCGGTGGACTTCTGGGTCTTCTGGACTTCTCCTGGCGGGAAGCCGCTACTTGACTCTGGCCGCTTACAAGAGGGGCATGCCCTTGGAAAGAGGCCTCATGGTGAGATGGCATAGATTGACGGTGCCCAGCAGGGGCCTGCTGAGCAGTGTTCCTGGCCTGCGGTCTCTTTTTCCAGTGATTCTGCCTCCTCGGCCAGCCCTGTTGTTGGCCGCACTATTGGGAGCCCAATGCTGAGAACTCACTTGTATTGCTCACCTGCGGCATCCAGGGTGCTGCGGTCGGACCCCATAATAACTGTTGCTGAGTGGTTCCGAGGTTGGGCATTGCCGTGGGTGCCAGGCCGTTCCAGTGATGTACCTGCTGCCAGTGCTGCGCCATCACAGGACAGCTCTGGTTCCAGGCATGGTGCCTCTTTGAGCAGTTGGCACACTTTGGCTCCGGCCGAAGGGCCTGGCTGGCCGATTTCTTGGGGATTGCAATGCAGTCCTTTGAGTCGTGTGCCTTGCTGCACACACACCACACTTCTTCCCTCGCTGGCAGGTGGCTGCAGTGTGATCGAACCCCTTACAGCCGAAGCACTGCAGTGGGCCCGAAAGGTACGGCCGGGTCTTGAACCTTCCCCAGACGCCAAGGTCCAGGTGCATGGGGAGTGGTCCTTTGTGGTGTATCAGCATCTGTCAGGTTTACCTGGAGTTTACCTGAAGAAGGTTTCGGGAGTCAACGCCCCCGCGGCTCGGTCTGAGACCAGGCCTCATGGTGGATCAGGGTCTGATCAACCAGGCTGTTACTGCAGGCCGCATGCAAACTGACGTACGAACCACAGTTCGGTTGGTCAGGTACTGACTTTAGGTGCCTCTCCAGTGCCTTCTTGAAGACAACCAGGGGTCTATTGGTAATCCCCCTTATGTATGCTGGGAGGCAATTGAACATTCTTGGGGCCCCCGACGCTTATTGTGTTGTCTCTCAATGTACTCGTGGCGCCCCTGCTTTTCATAGAGGGAATGTTGCATCTCCTGCCGAGTCTTTTGCTTTCATGGGGAGTGATTTTCGTGTGCAGGTTCGGTGGGCACCTTGTTCACCTTAGCAGTGAGTCGCTCTGCCTTGACAATATTAAGCATTTCTAAAATGAGGTCCAATGGGAGGGGCACAAGGACGTGTAAGAATGCTGGAATGTGTCACAACCAGCCCCTTTAATACCCTGTATAAATCCTCGTCCCGAGAAATGACCAAAACCTCGTACCTGAGAGTGGTTTTCCAGTAGAACTTGAGGCGGGGTATGCTTTCCAGATACCTCAGTTCCCCGGTCGGAGCCCCTAGCCACCCTTCTGTGGCATCACAGCTCTGACGCACTAAACACAGGCCAACGATCACTAGAAACGACGCTACATTTATACTCGCCCTTATGCGCACGATCGCATAGCCCACGCAGCACAACAACCGGCGCAAATCTGTGCGTAAACTAAGAGATTTATATTCCCAAAGGAACACAACACAGCGGCGATCAGATCTCATATCACCTGTCTCCGAGTCTTCAGGACCACACACCAGAATACCTATTTTGATCAGCATCAGACCATAAATGCTGGTGTATCTTAATATGCAATACTTTTGTATAATTTCTGGCCTGCGAGGGGGCCAATTTACCCCAAAAAATAATAATTTTGGTAATTTTATCAAACTGGATTTATTTAAAATAACTAAACTCAAATATTTTTCCAGCAGGATTGTAAAGAACTTTAAATAGAATGTTAATGACAGAAATCAACTAGAAAAATAAAAATACGCAATTTTACTAGGGGAGACTCCTATTTCTCGGCAACATTTTCGTTTATTACTCAAGAACGACTTAATCCGCTTCACGTTCTCAACGCCTGTGTAATGTATCTTGGCCAATATTCATGGATCCATTTGTATGTGGGTGACCTATGCACAGTGCTACGTATATCATTCCCAGATTTTGTTTCTGTGTAATAGGTGGAGATAGAGGCTCCTCTGATCAATTACAAAATTCCAACAGTCTTGTACCTTATTTAAAAGAAGTTTGTTGTGTGTAGATGCCATTTTTTTTCCACTTTTAATCTCGAAATAGTTCATATTAATTTTACATCGCACTATTTTGCATTGATGCCAGTGAAGAGCTGTTGATCCAAGGAACTGGACTTATCTTTCCTATGCTTAAATCAAATTTGAATGCCTACCACTCCACAGACGGTATATAACCGCTACGGTTTTCGTGCTCTCCTCTGATAAAAATTTAAAAAGTGTGAAAGGCATCAATCTTCAAAGGCTGACGTATTGGATGAAATGATGGATCTTTCCATGGGTTAGGACTCTGTAGGCTCAGATATTGACGGATTTTGTAAAGTACCTGGAATATGCATCTTCTGGTCAGCTTTAAATTTTTAGTGCTCATGTTTTTTCTTCAGAGGAAACATCCTAACATTCAACATCAACCTAACATCAACTTTCACAACCTAACATATCTCAACGTTAGGTTGTGAAAGTTATTATTTAAAAATTTTATTAATCAAACTGGAAATATAAACACATATGCAGTATAATGTGATCCTTTATTGACTACGTTTCGCCCACACAGTGGGCTTTTTCAAGTCACAAACAGAACTAGTAGTAGTTCTGTTTGTGACTTGAAAAAGCCCACTGTGTGGGCGAAACGTAGTCAATAAAGGTTCACATTATACTGCATATGTGTTTATATTTCCATTGTGTCGGTATTTTATACCATTTATTTCCAATCAAACTGGAGTTGAGGATGTCTCTTCAGATCAGAAATAACTGTCTTTGATGGTTATTTGATTAATTGTCAAAGATTAAATCAACTTGTTACGTACTTGCTCTACTTTCTTAAAAGTTAGTCAGTCTTGAAGAAAAGTTTGGATTTATTTTGCCCTGTGTAGGTCTCATTTTTTTTTTTAATTGGAAAAATTGAAATACTACTTTTCGTGTGATAATATCTGAGTGTCACATCAGATTAGCTTCAAGCCTTTCATTCTGATAACTTAATAAAGCAACTTCAGTGCGCTTATGAATTAAAGGATATTTTTCATTTTAGTCTTTTTCAAAGTTTTGAATTAGAAATGGGCTGTGTAATTTGTAAATTGGAAATTTATTTCTTTATGATGACTTGTTATCATTTGTACCAGGCCCCTGTTATCATTTGTACCAGGCTCTCGAAACTTAACTGCTACACAATCTACAACTGTTGTCTCCCTTGATTCAAAACTCCCTAAACTTTCACTTATCACGTTTCAAAACTCTCGCCTCAGCACTCTCTTCTTCCCCAGGTCCAGAAACACTATAATCCATATTTTCCACATCCAGTCTTAAGTCTAATCTACATAACCTTTGACTTTAAACAATACTATTCACTTTTTCTTTACATGCAATAGTTTTTTTTTTTATATTTTATTTAAAACAATACAATACATTAAATAGATAAAAGAACACATTATCAGTTCTTACACAGAATTTATAAATTGCATTGTCAAAAACACACAGACATGTAACTTTGTGCTAACACAAACTGTCCCTCATCCCCAATGCCTTATATCCCATGCACCTATGTTAAGCAAGAACACGACTACATTACAATATGCATTGTTATTATTATTAACAAAGACGCACCAAGCCTACAATATGCATTTATTTTCCACTTTGTTATTTATATATTAATAATCCTTATACGTTTAATAGATTAACGTATTTTATTGAAAGTAATGCAAATACAAGATGATTATAAAACACAGAACAGATTAAACACAAGAATCCAACACAATGACACCTCAACCAGGTCGTCTAAATACATGCAAAAGAGTAATATTACATAGAACAATGTAACACTGCCAAGTCAAACACATACAGTGGTATTACACTCTCCAGACTTTGATTACACATCATACGCACAGGTTCATACACATTCGCCCGTTACATTATGCAAGGAGACGACCCCGTTTCTACCCCTGACAGCCCATCCTACATTAGCATTTACCATTCCTACCCTGCCCCTCCCACCGAATTTACAAATTTAATAAATCCTCTAATGTTAGGTCTCTATATCCCTCTGTGAAAGCCCGCTCCCACCTTCTCCCATAAATTTCTCTGTTACGGCAAAACGTTTTATAAAACGTAACTGCCAATACCCGCCTCTTCACCTCACTAACCCCTTTCCCCCTCATTCCCCACGTTATGTACACATAATCTACCATAATGTACTCCACAGCCCTAATAATACTCTCATCCATACCCCCCACGTCAAGACTTAATGCCCGCAGAACAGAAAAGTTTTTACCAGTTATCCTATGCAGCACCCTTCTCAACCAACCCCTGACGCTCCCCATCCCCTCACAAAAATACACTACGTGGAACGCAGAATCCTCCCCTCCACATATTCCACAGACCCCCCCCCCATCAACCACCCGTCTAGCCCGTAAAACCACTCCCGATGGTAAAATCCCATGCATAAAACGATACATCACCTCACGCCCACGGGGTTGTAACCTTAACCTACTGAACCTTCTCCATATACTTCCCCAGTCATACATGGGGAAAATCCCCTCCACTGGTGCCACAACCCTCTCCACTAACATCCTACACAGCCTACTTATTTTTACCTTACCCAGATCCCTAACCAACACCACTGCCCTCAAAATAGTTTCACACTCACGCAACTCTATCCCAGAAAACATGTGTTGCATTCTACTGTGTATCTTGACCAACCCCCGCTCACCCACACCCTCCCTCATCACCTCCCTTTTAGTGAAGATACATTTGACCCTCCGCTTTAAATTCATTAAACCCAACCCCCCCTGACACACAGGTAACATTACCACATCCCTTTTAAGCCAATCACAGCCTGAACCCCACAAAAATTTAAAAACCCCTCTAAGTATATTTGCAATTGCCGTCCCAGTTAAAGGGAACACGGCTGCCACGTGCCAAACCTTACTATACAATAAGACGTTAATTACAATGGCACGCTGTACAAGGGTCAAATGATAGGGCCGCAATGCTCCCAAGCGACCCCGAATCCTGTCTACCAACCTGACCGAGTTGTCCGCATGTGCAACATCGAGATCATCTGCATAGATAATACCACAAATTTTTAATGACATCACCCGCTTCATCACAACTGCACTACCCCACTCAACCCTCCCCACCCAAGTTCCTAACCCCATGACCATGGACTTCTCTGAATTCACTCTCATACCAGTTGCACGTGCGAACATGTCGACTACCCCATCTAAGGCGTTCATTGACATCCCCTCCCTAACCAGAACAGTAGTATCATCTACATACCCTATTAGAACTGGCCAAACCCTCCCCACTCCACTCCCTTCCCCCTCACTAATGCCCATTTGGTGCTCCACCATTCTATAAAAGGGGTCCTGTATGCACGCAAATAAAAGCTGTGACATAGGACACCCCTGTCTAAGTCCCCTACCCATTACAATCCTCCCCTCTAATCTTCCATTAATCTGTACTCTCGCCATTGCCCCTTGATATAACGCATCTACCCATCCCACTATTTCTTCCCCAAAACCCTGTCTCCTAAGGATAGCTCTCAATGCTTCTCGCTCCACTCTATCATATGCTCCTTGCCAGTCTAGTGCAACCAAACCCCCCCCCCATTCCCCCCCTTTTTCTTCCACGAAATCCCTTAGTAACCCATGCCCCACCCTCATAGACCTACCTGGCAACCCAAACTGGGTTTCCGACACAACCCGCCCTACAACACACTTAATCCTATTTCCTAAAATCTTAGCAAACAACTTATAATTCGTGCATAACAACGATATTGCCCGGTAGTCCCGAAGCGAATGCTGTCCCTTACCCTTCGGTACCAAGACAACTACAGCTGTTGCCTGCTTGTCTCCCAACGTGCCCCTCTTCTTCATCAAGTTTAATAACCTCACCAAAAACCCCTTTATTAGCTCCCAATGCTGTTGATAAAACTCTGCCGGTAGTCCATCGATTCCCGGCGCTTTGCCCTTACGCATGTCACTTAAAGCTCTCCATATTTCCTCCTCAAGTTATTTCCCCACCCAGTGCTTCCCTATCACTGTTTCCCAACCGACATGTCACACTTCCACACACCTGTTCTAAATCCCCAACTCCTACCCCTTCCTCTTGCCAATACTTCTCATACCACTTATCCGCAAACAACCCCATCCTATCTGTAGTGTGGATAACCTGACCCACCCTATACCCTCCCGCCGACTCATGAACCTCCAACCATGGAATAGCTGTTGCCTGCTGACGTTGTTTTTGCCTGCGCAACACACATGACGACGGCCTATCTCCCCATAACACCTCCTCCACCCCTGCCATTACTCTCACCGCTTGGAACCGCTCGTCCTGGATTTCCCGCAACCTCTCTTTAAGGACCATAATGTTGTCCATAGGATAGGTACCTTCCACCGCTCCCTTTACATAACAACCCCTTAACCTGTCCTCCAAATAATTAAGAAGCCCAAATTTTAAAGAATTGATCCTTTTCCCTTCCCGCACATAATAATGCCTAATCCGTTCCTTAGCCACACCATCCCACCACGTTACCACGTCCTCGACCCCTTTTACCTCCTCAGTTAACCCCTCCCACAGTGCTGTAAAACCCACCAACCCCTCCTCATCTTCCAACACACTCATATTTAATTTCCAGTATCCCCTAGAGATACTAGCTAGTGAATCCCACTCGACCTCTGCTACGACCGCCCGATGATCGGAAAAAGCTACTTCAATAGTACGGACAGACTTTGACAATACCTTGTGAGATATGTACAACCTATCTAACCTAGCTGCATAACCTCTCCTCACGAAAGTATGCTCCACCTCCCATGCGCCCCCACCTACCACATCCCTCAACTGAACATCCACCAAGAGATTACGTAAGACTGCCAACGTGTGCCCCGCCCCATGTGGTTCCACATCAGCTCTCCTGATAACACAATTCCAGTCCCCACCAACGATGGCCACAGCAGGTAAACCACGGAAGGCGAAAACTAGTTCATCACACACAAAATCCCTCTTTACTTTCATATCGTTTTCAGCTGGTGCATACACACTTACAAAGGTTACCCTCTGCCCCATCCACCATCCATCCACACGCAACACCCTCCCCCCCCTCCCCCCTCACATCGTTGCAACACAAACGGGCTCGCCTCCTTTATCAATAAACCCACACCACCTTTCGAACGTGCAGATGGCAGAGTCAAAACCTTATACCCTGCCACCTCTAGCACTCTTCCCTCCCTGAAATTATGCTCCTGTAGAAATACGACGTCCACTCTATATCGACGTAAGAGCATATGAAAACATTCCCTCTTCACCCCAGTACACAGTCCATTCACATTCACAGTCATACACCTAAGGCCTTCCTAAAGCTTCCAACCCTTCCTCCTCTCAACCTTCCCAGGGCCTCCTGCCCCAGGGTCAACACATGATTTCTCGCCATCCACCCCACCCCCCTTCTTCCGATGCCGCTTATCCTGGCTATCTCGATAATATGCATCCTTCCTCCCAGACCTCTGCGCTGGCGTCAGGACGTCATCTGAGTCTGACGCTGCCGCCCTCTTCCTCGTGACGCCCTCCACCGCCATGCTGTCTTCCGACGATTCCTCACCTCACAGTGAACGTCAACCGCTACTGTGTCATGCTGCACAGAGCACGGTGACTCCTCTCTGTGCCTGCTGATTTCCTCCTTCCTTCTTGTGCCTGTCCCAACACTCTCTCCTTGCAACTCAGGAACCATCTCTCGGACTAAGCCATCATCCTCCCCAGAAGGAGGTAAAGTTTTCAATACCTCGTCGAGCTCCTCCTCCAGCTCCCGCACCTCCTGCTGGATTAGCACTTCCTCCCCTGTCACCGGCAAAGTGGCCATTTCTGGCTCCACACAACTCATGCCTCGCCCATCATGCACCACAAGGGAATCCTCAACAATTTCACTCCACAGACGGCCATCTCCTCGGTTTCCCTTGGAACTCTCCACTACGGCATCCACACCTGTAACTGGTGCTTCACCAGTCTGCGCCGTCCCCCTCCACTGTCGCCCACACGTCGCTGCCACGTGATCGTACTCCCCACACAGCCTGCATGTACGTCGCTGCCCTGCATAAGACACTAGAATTTGGGTCCGAAACTCCGTCATCACGACGTAGGACGGGATCGGATGCCTCAGAGTCATTTTGAGGGAGAAAGTGCCCTCCGGACGTCCCATGTACGCACCTGCCGCCCACTTGCCTTGGGTTGCCAGATGCACGGTACCATAAGCTGCAAACACGTTCCTTAAGTCCTCCTCCTCAGCCTCGAAGGGGACGTTGCGCAACTTCACCCACGTATAGTGGCGAGAGACGTCTATGAGACGCACCCTGACAGCTGGGGTTGCATCTATACTCACATGCTCAAATTTCTTCACCAACGACTCATACACAGCCGTCGAATTTAACTTGACGAAGATGCGATAGGCCCCATTCAGGGCCACACCATATACCTCATCATCCTGTACTCCGTACGTCTCTCTGATGATTGTCGGAAGTAACACCTGCGCCGTAGAGGGGGAAATCGCCCCACGAAGCAGCTCAACGCCGACAGTGTTCACCCTACGCCGGATACTCAGCGCCATGTTCTTGCTATGAGAGCTCTCCTGACAAAACAGCAGAGGGGTGCAGAGCACAACCGCGCTCCACCGCAGTCAGGCAGCTAATGAATGCCTCTTCTGATTCCCTTCAAATCTTCAAAGCTAATAAAAAATTATCAACTAATGCTGCACTCTGCACAATTCTATTCGCATGGATTGAGGCGCAGGGGATTGGTTTTATGGAAAATGGGAATATCTTTATCAGATCGCAAATTCAATTAGAGGCCCCTTTTATCATTTGTACCAGGCTCTCGAAACTTAACTGCTACACAATCTACAACTGTTGTCTCCCTTGATTCAAAACTCCCTAAACTTTCACTTATCACGTTTCAAAACTCTCGCCTCAGCACTCTCTTCTTCCCCAGGTCCAGAAACACTATAATCCATATTTTCCACATCCAGTCTTAAGTCTAATCTACATAACCTTTGACTTTAAACAATACTATTCACTTTTTCTTTACATGCAATAGTTGATCATTATCTTCCGGTCTTGTTTCAGATACATTCAAGTTAACCCAATTTATTCTGCTCCAATGAATGTCTCTCTCCAGTTTTAGCTTTGTTTAATTCAACAATATCCTGTTTCTTTTCCTGTAAGCCTACCTGGCAGCTTTCGAATTTGCTGTTATAGGCTGTGAGGGAAAAGCCGGTAAATTGGGCTAATGGTATTTCAGACACAGAGAGACAGCGTGTCGCCGCCCGCACTGTCATCTAGCGGGCCGCTATAAAACACCAGATTTCTTCGGGTCGGAGATTTTAATTTCTACTCCTGGTAATATTAACCTTACCCGGTTTGGTTGGGAGCTGAGGTAATTACTTCACCTCCACTCTTCTCGTGATCAGGAAAGGTGATCTACCAGGAATATTGTTTAAAATTTTGTATTGAACCTGGTTACCATTAGTAAGATTGAAGTACAATGATTACCCTTTGTCTTTCTTCAATGTTATATTTTAATAACCATCTAGTCATTACCAGCTCTGCTTCTGGCGTGATCATCCGCAGTAGGCGCTTGATATTTGGGGGGCTAGATCCTCGGCAATAGGACTTAATGGGACATATCTATTCCTCATACTTCCCTTGCTTCTCCATCTGTATAAGATAAGACTACCACCATTTACCAAAGATAAAGAACGTCATATCTTCAATACATTTGAAGAAGACATCCTGGATTAAGAAAAATCTCATGTTTCATATTACACTTGAACTAAAGGCGGCAATTTTTATGACATTTAATTAAATACTTTTTAATTTTTTCATTATGATTTTTCCTCAATAAGTTATTTATTTCTTTTTCCATATTTCTGATAAGGAGGAAAGCAGTACCCTGACGTACGTTAGTACGACTGAGACGCCATCTTGTGTCCACACTCGGCCTGAGTGTGGACACACGAGGAGTCGCTCTCTCTTTTCTCACCAGCCTCAGCTGGTGAGAAAAGAGAAAGCATGTAGACAAGTATATATGGGTATATATAGATATAACTATATATATTAAGCTACTCATCCTTTTTTTTCCTCCAAATTTGTCTATCGACCTGATTTCTCTGACGAATTAATGTAATATGATGCAGCTTCGTCCTACCCAACTTATTCTGAGTCAACCTATATTTAGTGAGTGATTAGTGTAAGTGAAGATTTTTGTTTCATGATCCTCATACTGGTTGTTGCGAAGCAAATGCGAATATATTTTAGCTGGTGTATAGCTAATCTCCATTTCTGTGTATTAATGTTTGTGCGAATTTAGATATATTACGTCATTTAAATTTCTCTCACCTGCCCCTTTCAAGGCAGGCAAACGTGCTGGGTTGGGAAATGAACGGAAAAGCTTCACAGCTCACGTAAATCCTGTCAAGTACGTAAATTAATGGGATAGCTGGAAATCCTGTAACTGTACTCCTTAGAACGTCGGCGAGAAAGATTCACTTCAATCTACATCTGAAAAACACTGGAGGAATTGGCCCCAAACCTGCACACCGAAATTACTTCAATAAACACAAGAAGCTTGAGAGACAGTGCAGGATCCCTACAAGAAAAAGCGGGAAAGCGACAAGAAAGCAGAGAGAGAGAGAGAGAGAGAGAGAGAGAGAGAGAGAGAGATCACGATTTTTCCACACCCTCCATTCATGTATAGAGGGGATTACCAACAAATTCCTGCCCTCTGCCAGGAAACTCGACAGATTCCTCAAAACTGTTCCTGATCAGCTGGATTTTGGTGCATACGTAGGACTGCAGGCGACAGGCACCAACAACTTGATCGATCAGGCTGTAGAAAATCATGCAGTTTTTTATTTCTCGGACCATTAAAATCTCTGTAAGTGGGGAGATAAAAGGGGAGGGACGACCAGGGACCCACCTATGCCTGTGATCTGGTGCCATATTTCTTTTATACACTCTTAATTTTTAAGACTATTCTAGTAATGAAGCCTCCATAAGCTAATGTATTATACACTACTTCTTACACATATTTAAGCTAAGTTACAGTTAGACATAAAGTAATCTAGCTTGGTACCTCTCACAACCTACACAATTGGGTACAGTGGGCACTCATTCCAGTCAGACATGAGTGCTCACTGCCTGCAGAGTGATTCACTCCTGCCTAATCGACTTCAGTCATGAAAACCTGTGCGCAAGTGAAGCCGGTGACCAAGAGCTGCCCAACAGTTCAGGTCAATTAACACCCTAGTTAATTAGGATGACTTATCCTATGACAGGTCTAGGTGCAGTGAAGTACTCTACCATTTGACAACACATTGCAATGCGAATTAGACCCCTTCACTATTACCTACATAACTAATTTGTAGCTTCCTTAGCGGACATAGAAAGTTGCAGATTGTGACTCATACAAGCATCCTGGGTCTTCCCTGCTGAAGTATCAAAGTCCATGAGTAAGCACCCTGTAGCAATATCAGTGAATGCACATTCCTTGTACTTTACTGGAGCCGAGTTGTGAAGGGTATTACCACAGCCCCCAGCCTACCAGAGATGCAACATATCTGCAGCCGACATGCTACATACAGCTCCCTGTGTAAACTAGAGATAAGAATTCAGGTAGACAGAAATAGGATGGCAGATTTCTGGGCTGAATTCCACAACTGACTTGACTGGATCACTAACTTAATCAATCATAACCTACCGACACGCTTTATTCACCACACAACCAGTAACCAGGAGATCTGGTCTGGGACCAGCTGAAGAGAGGCATTGGCCTCCAGAAGCAACTCACAGTAACCCTCAGGTAACTTCTTCCTCTTCCTTCTCCCTCTCTCTCATCTGTATATAATTTGCTATTGCTCTGCTATATGTTAACAGAGATATCGTCATAAAAATACCATTTCTTCTGTGAACGGGATAAGCTATCCTGAGAGACAGTAATTTCCGTGTAATAGAAACTCCAGTTCTGCTGGAAGGAAGCCTATGAGGCTCCCATAGCTGAAGAACCTTTAATGAAATATATAACGATATCCCCTTCGTCCCACTGAAGTTTCCCAGCTCAGGCTAACAGATTTAACATCATGTATGTGGACCATCCTGTGTGCTGGAGTATGACTAGGAAACAAAGTATATTTTGCTCCCATTATGTAACCATCATACAGAATAGGATACACATTGCTGCTACCTTATTTACTGAGTGTACCTGACGATGTGACGAAAGTGTCTTTAGGGCTAAAGGGTATGGAGAATATACAGACCCCATGTTTAATGGTAAATGATTGAGAATGACGACAATTGGAAGAAAACATTCATTGTGTTTCATGAAAACCTGTATTACTGCTACTACATTTTGACCCGGGATGAACTTTATTAAATAATTTTTAAAAAATACAGATTCACGTTTTTGTCAGGCAAAGGAGCACCGTGAGGTCAAGCTCGAGAGAGGCCACAGAAAAGGTCAAAAGTAGGGTAAAGACATTGTTAAAAACTTGGAATCGTTGGAATCAGATCAATTACTGGAGAATGCATTTACCGGTCAGCTTCAAAAGTACACTGTTGGTGATGCCTTATTAAAACAAAGCTTGTTGTTCATCGTGAGATGTGTAAATTTCAATTTGCCAATTATATTAAATAAGTTGTTTCCTGTGTAATAACTAGAGAACGCCTCTTCTGATCGGCTTCAACCTTTAAACGCTGGTGTATCGTAAGTGGAGATATTTTTATGCTGATTTTTGGCTCTATGGCTACCAACTTGTAAATTTTTAAACTATCTTTTTCAATTTAAATTTTCTAAAACAATAAACAACACATTTTTTATACGACTGGAGAGAATTTTAAATAGGGTACAAATGAGCAAAGAAAAATTAAAAAAAAAAAACATTATAGAGCGTTTTAAAATATATGAAAAATACGTTTTCCCATTTTCAGAACAAATCTCCCCAATATTTTTCATTTCTTTAAAATTTTCGTTTATAACTCGAGAATTCATTATTCGATCGGCTTCAGATTTTTAACGCTGTTATACTGTATCTAGGACAAAAATCACGTCACTATTTGCATGCGTTTGTGCCATATACACTATGTTATATACACCATTCTGAGATTTTGCTTCTGTTTGATCAATAGAGAAAACCTCCACTGATCTGCTTCAGAATACCAAGACTGATGCATCACTCACAAGAAGTTAATGAAGCGTAGCTGCCATGTTGATACTTTTAATCCCAGATTAGAATAGTATTATTTCATTCCATTATTTTATCTTGATGTTAGGGAGGGGCTCTTGATCCAAGGAAATGAATTTATCCTTATGTTGCTTGAATCTAAATGCGTGTAAATGATTGAAATGTAACAACTGAAAAGTCTCAGTCTTTAATAGGTGAAATGGCTTTAGGCTGTGTAGGCGCATATGTTGTTTGATTTCTGTGCAATAACTAGAGTATGCCTCTTCTGCTCGGCTTTAATTAAACTTTTAGTACTGATGTGTTTTCCTTAATGAAAGCTTCACCTTGATTATACGTTGTGTAAGTTTTATTTTGCCAGTTTTATTAATCAAACTCAGTTCTGTGAATTAACTAGAGAATATCTCTTCTGGTCAGAAATAAATGCCAGTGCTTGACTTTGCTGAGTTATCCTACGGTAAGTCTACATACTGGATATTAGTCACTCTGAGATGATAAGAGAATTCCTCATTAGGTTGGCTTCAAACTTAGTGTTCATTGATTTAGAGCAGTATATGTCCTAATCTGCTCTTTTCTGTGGAAAATGGGATATTAGGATCCACGTGACTAACTTTACTCTTGTCACTGGCGAACAGAGACCAGTGGTAATGCACTACAGGGATAACTTTCTCCGTTAACCCGGCGACCAAATTAACATCTGGTTTCATTTTGCTCTTTTTCAGTGTCGTAGTGCAGAATACTTTCCTCTTTTGTAACCCAGTCAATCGTGTTTCTGTTTTCGTTTTTTATATACACCACAAGTTGCACCTCGCAGTAAACATTGCCTCCACTTGATCATGGTCTCTTTTACAAAGTGGTTTTGTATCCTTCATTTTAGGGATTTCTTATTTTCCTCTCAATACTAGATGTGGCATCAATACTGTGACATCAGTACTAGGTGTGTCATCAATACTGTGACATCAGTACTAAGTGTGTCATCAATACTGTGACATCAGTACTAAGTGTGTCATCAATACTGTGACATCAGTGCTAGGTGTGTCATCAATACTGTGACATCAGTGCTAGGTGTGGCATCAATACTGTGACATCAGTACTAGGTGTGTCATCAATACTATGGCATTAATACTAGGTGTGGCACCAATGCCAGGTGTGGCATCAGTAGTAGATGTGGCATCAATAGTATGTGTGGCATCAATGCTATGTGTGGCATCAAGAGTAGGTGTAGCATCATTACTAGGTGTGACATCAATAGTAGAAATAACATGTATTCTTGTATTCTTCTCTAGGTGTGGCATCAAGAGTAGGTGTGGCATCAATAGTAGGTGTGGCATCAATATTAGGTGTGCCATCAGTACTAGGTGTGGCATCAGTACTAGGTGTGGCATCAGTACTAGGTGTGGCATCAGTACTAGGTGTGGCATCAGTACTAGGTGTGGCATCAGTACTAGGTGTGACATGAGTTCTAGGTGTGGCATCAATACTAGATGTGACACTATAACTAGGTGTGGCATCATTACTAGCTCTGATACTGATGGCGTTTTCTTTTCTCATTACTGGTACCAATGGTATTATCTTCTTTTATTTCTCTTGCTGGTACTGATTCTGTGGTTTCTCTTATTACTAAGTCTCATGTTAATAGTATTGCCTTATTTAACTCTGATAGCTTTCTTTTTAAATTCTGAAGCCCGAAATATTCACTTATTACATTGAGGAATTTGCTTGACTCGGTATTGGCTGTTTCTGTCTGATATCATTTATTTCTTTATTAGTGAAATCCCTGATAATAATAATGAATTTGTCATTGTAGTCGCTTTCAGTATTAGTTTCCTCGCAATACCTCATTTACTTTGCCAGATTCTTCTCTATCTCAGTTATGTACACACGAGTTCATCGTCAATGTCACGGATAACAACCGCATTGTTGTAAATTTAAATTTCAGAGTATTTTTCTGGCATGAGCTGTATTCTTCTGTTTCCTTTCATTTTTAACCTTTTTTTGGCTCGTTCAGTTCTTAAACTCTCATATCATATTTTGTTTTGTCAGTTAAATTTTTTTTTCCAGGATTTAGTGCATCTAGCTGGATTTGTTGTACAATGCTCGCTGATGTCTTTGAAGTATTTAATGCCTCAAGTATGTCGTGCTGAATTATCTTCTTTACTGATGTCTCTGAAATATTTACATCCTTTAGTGTGGGGTATTGTATTATCTTCACTGACTCCTAAAAAGTACATGTATTTAATGTAACTAGTGTGTCTGGTATTATCTTTTCCACTGATGCCTCTGACTTATTTATTGCCTGTGTCTGGGACATTGCATTATATTTACTGATGTCTCTGAAGTATTTACTCTAGTGTGGGTCGTTGTAATGCATTCACTGATGCATTTTAAGAGATCTGCACACCTTAGTTTTCTTTTGGCCTACTTTTGGGTGTTCTCGGTTCGTTCATTCTCTTGGCATTAGCTTCTGTCCCTTCATCATCTCTTATTTATTCCACCGTTGCATATATATGCTACTGTATCCCTGCCTTGCTTTATTTCGTGATCTCTTTGACCCTTTACAGTCTTTTCTTCTTTATCTTGAGAAGTGTAATTCACATCTGTGTTTATCTGAATGAATTCGTCGTCTTCCTGCTTCCTACAGTATCTCGTATCGTATTAACGAATGTTATCTTAATAGCCCACTTCTAGTTAATCAGCGTCCCAATAACTCTCCTCCACATTCTTTACGAGCTTGCTTGTGTAGCTGATTGCCCTCACTTATACTGCTGCCTGGGTAGTGTCCTCTGGTGAACATCTTGTTTGCTTTCTGCTCTACTCTCTACTCTTTAAATCTACCAGCTTATTTCTGCTACCATATTTTGCAGCTTTAGCTTGTTTATCCTTTATCATTCATTCTCCGTGGGTCTTATCACCTTCTTGCCATTTTTTAAAACATTTATCAGTTCCTTCGTTTTCAGTCAGTTTGGTTATATTGTTTTGCTATTAATGTATTAGCAGTCACTCTTGTTTCTATGCCCTGGAGGCACTCACTTTCACTGGTGTCCCACAGATACTTGGTATTCACTGCACTCAACTTACACGTCTCGGCGAGCTCCGGCAGCCACATGTCAGCTGCTCTCACCTCCTAGCTTACCATTACTTCTCACTGGTCAGGTTATCGCAGTGATTAGACGTAGTGACGGCAGCGGCAGTGACAGTGGCAGCAGTGACGGCAGTGGCAGCAGCAGCAGTGACGGTGGCGGTGGTAGCAAAGGTAGCGCTTGAAATGGACTAACAGTGATGTGTTGTTTGTTGTTGCTGCCGCTATCGCTGGTTATAGTTTTTAACCTTTAGACTTTAGAGCAATATAGAATCTCATTTCACACACAATGCACACACACACACACACACACACACACACACACACACACACACACACACACACACACACACACACACACACACACACACACACACATAACGGAAGGGATAGACTCAGAAGTGTCCTTGTTTGCTGACGATGTGAAGTTAATGAGAAGAATCAAATCGGATGAGGATCAGGCAGGACTACAAAGAGACCTGGACAGGCTACAAGCCTGGTCCAGCAACTGGCTCCTTGAGTTTAACCCCGCCAAATGCAAAGTCATGAAGATTGGGGAAGGGCAAAGAAGACCGCAGACACAATATAGTTTAGATGGCCAAAGTCTGCAAACCTCACTCAAGGAAAAAGATCTGGGGGTGAGTATAACACCGAGCATATCTCCTGAGGCGCACATCAATCAGATAACTGCTGCAGCATACGGGCGCCTGGCAAACCTACGGATAGCGTTCCGATACCTCAGTAAGGAGTCGTTCAAGACTCTGTATACCATTTACGTCAGGCCCATACTGGAGTATGCAGCACCAGTTTGGAATCCACACCTAGTCAAGCACGTCAAGAAATTAGAGAAAGTGCAAAGGTTTGCAACAAGACTAGTCCCAGAGCTACGGGGATTGTCCTACGAAGAAAGGTTGAGGGAAATCGGCCTGACGACACTGGAGGCCAGGAGGGTCAGGGGAGACATGATAACGACATATAAAATACTGCGCGGAATAGACGAGGTGGACAAAGACGGGATGTTCCAGAGATGGGACACAGACACAAGAGGTCACAATTGGAAGTTGAAGACTCAGATGAATCAAAGGGATGTTAGGAAGTATTTCTTCAGTCACAGAGTAGTCAAGCCGTGGAATAGCCTAGAAAGTGAAGTAGTGGAGGCGGGAACCATACATAGTTTTAAGGCGAGGTATGATAAAGCTCATGGAGCAGGGAGAGAGAGGACCTAGTAGCAATCAGTGAAGAGGCGGGGCCAGGAGCTATGACTCGACCCCTGCAACCACAAATAGGTGAGTACACACACACACACACACACACACACACACACACACACACACACACACACACATGCACACACCTAAGAATAGCGTTCCGATACCTCAGTAAAGAATCGTTCAAGACTCTGTACACCGTGAACGTCAGGCCCATATTGGAGTATGCAGTACCAGTTTGAAACCCACACCTGGTCAAGTACGTCAAGAAATTAGAGAAAGTACAAAGGTTTGCAGCAAGACTAGTCCCAGAAAGGTTAAGGAGGGTTTGGGGAGACATGATAACGTCATATACATAAAATACTTCGATGATTGACAAGGTGGACAAGGACAGGATGTTCCAGAGATGGGACACAGAAACAAGGGGTCACAATTGAAAGTTGAAGACTCAGCTGAGTCAAGGGATATTAGGAAGTATTTCTTTAGTCATAGTTTTGTCAGGAAGTGGAATAGTTTGGAAAGTGACGTTATTTAGGCAGGAATCATACATAGTTTTAAGACAATGTTTAAAGACAATGTTTGTGGAGCATGGAGAGTGACCTAGTAGCGACCAGTGAAGAGGCAGGGCCAGGAGCTATGAATCGACCCCTGCAACCACAATTAGGTGAGTAAACACACACACACACCAGAGACGCGTAACCTGAGGTAATTCCTGCTAATTTGGAGAGTAATAAGCTGGTGTTACTGTTACCGAGAGGTAACAAACCACTTTCAACACTTCAATTCAAACATTTCTATGTACTTGTTTTACGCAGAATTTTAATACATATTTTTTATTATTTATTTTTTTTTTTTGCTCGTAAATCTATTCGGAGCATGTAAATTACAGTTTTATTCTACACGCTTTGCAAATAAATTGACAAGAATGTGACAAACGCCTACAGAACTGATAATGGGTGTGACATATAGCGGAAGGTTACAACTTGTAGCAAAACATCATTTAGTTTGATCTGGAGAAAGTCTTGTTTAGTTTTTTCGTATGAATAAGCTCACTTAAATAAACTTGTCTTCTCATTTGATTTCAGATATGTAAATTGTTGTTCTGGTTTCCTCTCATTTAAAAAGATATTTTATTATATGAAGTTATAAACATGATACGAATAAAAAAAATCATATTTTGCATGATTTGTGGATTTTAATAAACAACGAAACACTTTTATTGATCCTAGATCTGTGAATCAGAAAATACACAGTCATAGAAAAGGGAATGTTTGTACAATGGGGCTTTACTGACTGACAAGTTTGATGAAAAATCCTCTATGCCTTTCTGCAATAAAGTTTTGGTGCAGAGAGCAGGAGATTCAGCAAACTGAATGATCATGTGGAACAAAACCATGAACAGTCCTCAGGAAAAAACTTTGATTCTTTATGGAGAAAGAGTGCATTCTTAATTTTTTCCGAGTGGATTCAACTGGTTATCACGGAGAAAAATCTCTCACGAGCACTGGAAGTGAAAGAAATCACCATGTTCCTGGAAAGATGAAGATCTGCTAGAGAGCAAGAATTTCATGACAATAAGGTGGCCTAAATCACTAATATTTATCTGAGATCACTCATCTAACTCTCTCACTACAAGTTACTAAATTGACATTGAAAAATTTGCTGTTAGTTTTTTTTTTTTTGTAGATTTTTTCAAATCAAATGATGTAACGATAGCTTAAGCAAAATTGAATTGGAAAAAAATATTAAAAAATCTAGAGGCAATTTCTTATTCTCATGATGACAGACGTAAAGTTGTGAATAAACTCTCTAAGGAATCTTACAGAGGTTGAGAAAGATGTATTTTAATGTGGGTGTAATCATATGCACTACATCGTAAGAAATTTTAATTTTTAACTCTAAACTATCCTTTGAATGTTTGTATCACATGTTACATAAGTCCTCAATTAAAAAACCTGGTTGAAGATATTGCATACATGCCATCAGAAGTCTGGGAATGGCCTATGTAAAATTCTCCATAGGCCACCCACGCAAGCAGTCTAGTGACTCTTGACATAGATACAGTGTACCAGTGTTCAAAAAATTGTAGCCAATCGAATAAGGCGTTCTTGAGTTAGAAACTAAAATTTTGGATAAAGACACGAAAAATATTATGATAAATTTTTGAAAATTGAAAAGTCTGTCCTCGTTAAATTTAAAAACTGAAGAAAACAAAAAAAAAACATTTTTTCACTTTTCTTTTTTCACTGATACTCCATTTCATATTCTGTACACTTTTATACAAACAAAAATATTTGATTTTTATTTCAAAAATCCAGTTTGATAAAATGCTTCCAGTTAGGATCCACTTACTCTTAGGACTTAAAGCCAATCACTAGAGGCATTATCTAGTTTTACCTAGGAAATAATTTAATTAATAAAATTGTTAAATTGAAAATTACACAGATCATAGTGGAGGCCAAGTTTTGTTTTAATGAAGCCCAGGAAGTGTGAAAGTTTGAAACCGACCAGGAAAGACCATATATTCACCTGTTCTGAGTGTAATTAGATATATAGGATGTACTTTCCTTGAATGGTATGGAATAGCACTTCACAGTTCCAGAGACTGTTGCTCCATTTTTGAGAACAAATGGATGTAAATATAAAATATTAAGTGTATAAAAGTTTGCAAAGTTTTCTTAAATATAAAATACACATACATGAATTATAACCTAACTGAATTAACAGTGAAAAAGGTAAAATAAATTAAAAATGTGCATCAAAGGTATAACATAACATCAACACATCATTTCCTCCAGCAAGAGGTATGGAACAGCCTGTGGCACTGTTATGATGCGTTATGGCCCAGAGTTACACAAGTAGTATTGTCAATGGTATAGAGGAGAAGATTAAAGCAGAAGTTGGAGACACTCCTCATTAGGCCTTGGGCAGTAATGAAGAGTGCAAGCCAACACACGGTGCAAACACTGACATCGATGTGAGTGAATCGTAATGAGAGGGTCAACAAAACTCCTTGAACGGTGGTCACTTATCCGTGGTGTTGATTTCCACAGTTAAAGATCAAGTGAAGTAAAATAAGTCACTAAGAGACTTTTTGCCAAAGCCAAGCAGCCCATTAAACCCCTCAAGGTTCCGCTGGCCCTCTCAAAACGTTTACTCTGCCTGGGGAAGCAAAACGCATACGGTGGTTACCATCACAAGTGGTTTACTCACTCGCGGGTGAGAGAAAATAAAATATTACCTCACATTTAAAACTAAAGTACCACAAAATCAACCTAGGTAACAGCTGCAAGAAAAAATGCAAACACTCTAAACTCACAGAGGAAAAAAATGATCGTCAAATAGCTAGGTAGATTCATCTCCTATCACTGACTGTCCCAGAGTGCAGTGTGAGGAGAGGCTGATACGTGACACTGGAGTCAGTATGCCTCTGAAACAAGTGTTTCAACACTCAGATGCACACTACCCCACATCAAGATGCATAATCTAGGGGAATAAGCATATCCAATGAGGAAAAAGCTCACAAGAAAAAGTCGTATAAAAAAACTAATATACTTACTGACTGTTATGATTTTACCAAACAAAGGGTATTGTAAACACTGACATCATTATCATGGATACCATCTTCCTATTACTGGAAGACAATTTGCGAACCTCACACGACCAGCAATGATTAGAGACATGAAGATATGTTAGGCCAGAAATAAGAGCTTTTTAATTTAACCAAATTTTCTTAAGCTTGCTCATGATGAAATGGTTGGTCATAGGGAGGAGGGACTTAGGAAACAATGTGACAGATGTTGCAAGTGTATAGAATAAATAGTAGGTTATTTAAAATAATTACGAGTTTTTACTAGGATAGTGAAGCTCAGATTAGTGGTTGTCGTAGCAGTGGCCTGGATGGCTGGCTAGCTAGCTGCTGCTGCAGCTGCTTGCCGGCAGCAAAGCATTGCTTCGGCTGCTGCTGGGGTGAAGTGAATCCTCGGTTGTTGGGGAGAGGTGTGAGAATAAAATATAAAGAATCTAATACACAGTGGTAATTGTCGTCATAGTCGTTTTTTGCTGATTACACGGTGCTTCAGAAATATTCTGAACAGAAGTTTCAAAAGTCGGTGAACGAATTTGGGAGGGTATGTAAATGAAGGAAATTAAAAGTGAACATTGGAAAGACCAAGGTGATGAGCGTTACAAAAAAAACTAAGTTTCGAAAGTGGTACCAACACTCTTAAATAGGTGTAAACCATGTGTTTTTAACGTTGCAGCGCTAAGGAAGCATGAGACAATAGAGATGTCATGTCTGAAGGCAATGTGTGGAGCAAATGTTAGGCAGAGAATTCACTGCTCGAAAATTTGGTGGTGCGAAGTTATTGAGAGTATTATCCAGAATGCTGAGAAAGGGTTTTTGAAGAGGTTTAGACATTTAGAGAGGCTAGAGTAGCATAGGATGACTTGGAGGGTGTATAAAGCTGAAATGGAAGGAAGAGGGATAAGAGTCGTCCTAGAAAAGTTTGAAGGGAGGAGGTAAAGGAGGTCTTATATGCAAGAGGCTTGAACAATAAGCAAGCGTGTGTGGATTGAGTGGAGGCAAGTGGTTTTTAAAACTTAACGTGCAATTAGAGAATGAAGAAAGTAACATTTATGAAAGGATTGATGGGAACCTGTTAGACGGCCTTTGTAGACAGTATGCCCACTCTATATCTCTTTGCCATAATTCTCACTAGGCGAGTTGCTGGCCTACGGTGTTGCCGAGAGTACTCACCAGGGAGCTGGGCACTAAGGTGAGCCCATGTGACTAGGCCCAGACCTTACTCTGACACGGCCTTCCCTAAGGACAACACGTGCCACTCCCCTTGGAATTTTCGATCTGTGCTCCCTTCGTTCCGATAAACCACGCTCTAATCTACGTTTACCTATTCTGCACTGCCCCTCACGCCAGCTACCTTCCCCTGCAAACATACGTATAACACCTTGAGCCCTTGAGGTCATTAGTACAGTGTCTGCACTATGTTGGAGGGGTGGGGATATTGCAGTTTAGAGGGACATCTGAACCGTAATATTGGCGCTCCTCTGGCAAGACAGTGATGGAGTGATGGTAGAGGTGTTTTTTATTCTTTTTTTGGTCACCCTACTAAATAAACAGAACTTGCCGAATCGACCGAACTCCCTTAAAAATTGGCCTTTTCCCAAAAATATTCTTACAGTTTCATAGATATACATTGTTTAAATTGATAACGATATCTGGCACTTATTTTTAGGAAATTCTCTATCGTCGTATTAAAGAAAATGGGTCAAGGGCAACTTTTAAACAAGGAGACGATCTTATGCAATATGATCGCAGTAAACATATCTCAATTTGCAAAACATCCACTGTGAAAAAAATAGTGAAATGCCAAGCGATTTCGTGATTTCCCCACATTACCAAGAACCTGTAAAAATAGAACAGCAGAAAATTTATAAGGCTGAGATATCGCCTCACATATGACATTAAATCTGTCCCATTACGATGATGATGCGGGTTAGATCGTCGAAGACTTGTCAAACATAGCATAAAGTCTTCCCACATTTTATTAATTATAAATGAATCCAATTTGTATAACCCTAATCCAATATTCATATTTAAATCACAATTATATTTCTATGAAGCTTGTTTTAATTACATTTCTCTCAACCAAAGACCTGCTTAATACAACTTTCTGTGCCTATTAAAAATCAATTGGTTGGTTTAAATCTCTCACATGAATAAAAAAAAGCATTAGACTCTTGTTCTGTTCTAATGCTATATTTATGTTGCTGTAATCTTAGTTCAAGACTTTTCTCAGTTTGACTATAATAAACTTCACTTACATTTTTTACAGGGAATCTTGTAGACACAGCCATCAGCATCTTTTGCAGTAATTTTTAATTAGAAGTTTTTGTTTACTGTATCAATATTTTTAAATATAACTTTGACTTTAAAATTCTTAAGCAGAGAAGGTATATCGAGAAAGTTTTCATGGTAAGAGAGACCCAACATATACTTGGTAGAATATGATTGTTTGTTCTTTTTTCAACTATAAATGTATTCATCAGTTAAGTATTTTGGGTATTTTAAATCATCAGCTATTTCGTAAATCTTCAAGATTTCTTCATATATGAAGAAAATAACTCATCGCACTGTTATATACACTATTGTTCTACGCATCACGATAGAGTTAAACTTTTTGTATTCTCATCCATGTTTTCTAGACTTTTGTTTATTTCCAGTCCAGAGTTCATAGACGAAGAAACCTTGAAGATTTATAAAATAACTTATGATCTAAAATACTTAACTGATACATCCCTTAAAATTGCTAAAAATAGATTTTACAATTCAAAAAAGGACAAAAATCATATTCAACCAAGAATATGTTGGTTTTCCCTTACCATGAAAATTGTCTCAATATACCTTCTCTCTTTAAGAATTTTAAAATCAGAAGTGTATTTTAAAAATCTTGAAACAGTAAAAAAATAAATAAAAAAAAACTTATTAAAAGTATCCCCAAAAATGCTGATGGCTGTGTCGCAGAGATTCATTGTAAAAAATGTTTATTACAGTAAACTGGGAAAAGTCTTGAACTAAGTTTACAACAACATAAATACAGCATTAGAACTGGACAAGAGTCTAATATTCCATTTATTCGCGTGAGACATTTCAACCATTCAATTGATATTTCAAAGGTACAGAAAGATGTATCAAGCAGGTCTGTGGTTGAGAGAAATATAATTGGATCAAGCTTTATAAAAAAATAGTTTCCATTTTGATATGATTATTAGTTTAGGGTTTTACAAATAAGATTCAGTTATAATTAACAAAATTTGGAAGAATTTGGGATATGTTTGACAGGTCCTCGACCATCCCACCCACATTATTATGGGATTAGTTTAATGTCATATGTGAGGCAATATCTCAGCCTTATAACAAGTCATCTTATCCGAGTGGATAAGGTGACATGTACGTTGTGCTATCTCTTGAGGCGGGACAGTGTGTTGTGGAGTCGAACCCTGGCCTGTCGCAGTTTGGTAAATGATTCAAAACAGCTTGTTTCGTGGTTTCTTTGTTATATAGACTGCTTGTGGAGGAGGGTATTCAAACAGGAGGAGACTGAAATTAATCCTAGAGCATACCACTGCCACGAGTGTCATTGAATCACAAAAAACATCTAGCCCTGCTGGGTGTGTGATCTTTGTAGGATCAATGGCTGAATGGATAAGGTGACATGTACGTTGTGTTGTCTCTTGAGGAGGGACAATGTGTCGTGGGGTTGAACCCAGGCCTGCCACTGTTTGGTATATATATGTCGTGCCGAATAGGCAGAACGTGCGATCTTGGCTTAAATAGCAACGCTCATCTTGCCATATAGGACAAGAAAAAATTTGTGTATGCAATAATTTCGCCAAAATCATTCTGAACCTAACGAAAAAAATATATTTCACTGTGTTTGTTTAGTATTAAATTATTGTAAACAAATCTAAAATATATTTAGATGGGTTAAGCTAAAATAAATTGTTCTTGTTATAATAAGGTTAGGTAAGTTTTCTAAGATTCTTTTGGTGCAAAATTAAAAATGTTTACATTAACATTAATGAAAAATATATATCTTTAAATGTATAAGAGAAAATTTTAGTAAGGATTTAATTTTAAATGAGTTCTTGCTAATTGACCAGTTTTACATATTCGGCACTATATATATATATATATATATATATATATATATATATATATATATATATATATATATATATATATATATATATATATATATATATATATATATATATATATATATATATGTCGTGCCGAATAGGCAGAACTTGCGATCTTGGCTTAAATAGCAACGCTCATCTTGCCATATAGGACAAGTGAAAATTTGTGTATGCAATAATTTCGCCAAAATCATTATGAAGCTAACGAAAAAAAATATATTTGATTGTCTTTGTTTAGTACTAAATTATTATAAACGTATTTAAAATATATTTAGTTGGGTTAGGCTAAAATAAATTGTTCTTGTCATAATAAGGGTAAGTAAGTTTTCTAAGATTCTTTTGGTGCAAAATTAAAAATTTTTACATTAACATTAATGAAAAATATATATCTTTAAACGTATAAGAGAAAATTTTAGAAAGGACTTAATTTTAAATGAGTTCTTGCTAATTGGCCAGTTTTACATATTCGGCACGACATATATATATATATATATAATATATATTATATATATATATATATATATATATATTATATATATATATATATATATGTGTGTGTGTGTGTGTGTGTGTGTGTGTGTGTGTGTGTGTGTGTGTGTGTGTGTGTGTGTGTGCTACAATAAATGAAACAGAGTTAGGCTTGACAGACTCTAATACAGAGGTCTTATTACTAAGTTAACCCATTCAGTATTATCTTTGTTATTCAAGAATAACTAAACAAACGTTGTTTGTTTGATCTCTCTCGTCCTGTAACTAATGTTTAATTTCACTGTATTAAACTAAAGTTTTATATACACCATGTATATTGCAGCTTTGAAATATTTTCCACGGGTCTCTAGAATTAATACTTTTTCTGTCGTAATGAACATATTTTTTGCACTGGTATATGTGACATGTAACATGCAGGCTAAATCCACGTCCAGTCTCTGCTCTGGTTGCTGATGTGGACAGAAGCCACACAGCTTAGTAAGTCAATACTGTATGCATAATTCATCACACTCAATATCTTTGTTAATCCTGCTCCTAATTATTATTCCCACTTTGGATGTTGCCTCAAGTCACTCTCATGATAATTGCTGAATGAGAGCTGGGCAATAAATCAGACTCTGGATTTACTTGCTGTAAGTTAGCTTAGCTCATTTCAAAGCCCAGTGCTAATTCAGGTATACTGATACACCGTCTCCTTCCCAGGATGCCACCCGCAACAGTCAGTTAACTCCCAGGTGTGGTGGGAGCGATTACCCCTCGACCATTTAAATGAAAGAAGAAATGCAGACGATAGATGAAAGAGAGAGAGAGAGAGAGAGAGAGAGAGAGTGAGTGAGTGAGTGAGTGAATGAGTGAGTGAGTGAGTGAGTGAGTGAGAGAGGGAGGAGGAGGAGGAATAGAAGCAGAGTATGGATAAATCTATAACCCTCTACCAGCCACAAGTGTGGCGACAGGTAAACGAAGATAAGAGACGACTGATGAATAGTTCTGAAACGCTGGAGTAGAAAGGGAAGAAAAACATGGATTAAAGAATGCAGTAACATACTCTTTCAAAGCGTAACACAATTTGCAGTATACAGAGTAGGACTCGCCAGAGTGTAAGAAGGATAAGGAAGACAAAAAGAGCATACACGAGGGAAAATATAGAAAAATACGTGACGTTAAGGATTCTAAAAATGAAGATTGTAAATAAAGTAATGGAAGAAGGTCCTCTAAACCAACTCTTGGGATATACAGCCAAGAAAAAAAGTGCACTTCTGTCATATTGGACTTTTTATTGTTCTTGGTTTAATTCTTTTGCGGAAAATGAAGGAAAGCATTCAAGAAGAATAAAAGATTTTAAAGATTAGTGAATACAGACATGTGTATAAGTATTAATAAAAAATCAATTATAGGATAGATAAAGATAATTTACGTGTATGAAAGTATAAAGCAGTAATAGTTTATAAAGGTAACATAATATTTGAAAATGGATGAATAATAGATCTATATATATGACAGTGAAGTACAGTGCACCAGACAAGGCGCCATAATCGCAAGTGATTGTGACAACTCATGGAGAGCAACGTAGCTTCTGCTTCATTGGCACGACATCGAGCATTAAGCTGATATTAGGTTAATGGATAACTACCAACTTCTTGGACCGATGTCACTCTTAAGCCCAACCACAACAGCAAAGCCGTGTTGCATACAGCCGAGGCTGCAGGTGATCAGGGAAATTCTGTATAAATATGAGTCAGAATAAAGAATTAGACACATGTGCACCATCTGGGTGTCTTTATTTGTAGACTTCTCGCCATCCAGTGGCTTTATCACTACAATACAAGGATATAATGTGAAGAATAAAGAACCGTATACAAAAGATGAGGTAATCAGTCCCTCAGCCTTTGGGACTGGTGAAGAGCACCGTAGTGTTGACTATGGTGCTCTTAACTACGGTGCTCTTGATTTCTGTGCTCTTGGCTACGGTGCTCTTGACTACGGTGCTCTTGATTTCGGTGCTCTTGGCTACGGTGCTCTTGACTACGGTGCTCTTCAAAAACTCCAAGGCTGAGGGGCTGATTACCTCATCCTTGAATTGTATTGATAAAGCCACTGGATGGCGAAATGTCTACATATGAAGATACCCAGATGTTGCACATGTGTCTAATTCTTCATCTTGACGGTATTATATACCATCCATATACAAGAATCTGAATATATGGAACGTTGTCCTATGTCATCGCAATGATGTTTAGCATTAATGAGCATCTTACTAAGCTCCTTGTGTTATATACGCTCTCCTAGTATATTAAATGATGTAAATATTTCTGGCCAAATTTGTTGTTATTGTTATCAAATCCACAGAAAAACACGGAGTTAATCTTAGTCCACAGCTATTTGACACTTTCTTCTATTTGGAAGTGGGGTATAGCTGTTAGTTGCTATTGGCAAGACAGCACAGACATCACTTTGGTGAGTAGTAGAGAATGAATGACGAAGGCGTTGAGGAATAATGACGCAAGTAACATCTGCAGACAACCTAGAAGGAATATCGGCGAACATTATCTACAGAGAACGTCGCCAAGTAACGTCAACCAGGTAACATGGGTACAAGAAGCCACTCCCTGTAGCAGATCTCTGAAACTGGAAGACACAAGACACAGGAAAAAAAAAAACTTCCTGACCTTCCTACCTAAGGATAAGGTGAATGCTACTACTGGTGTTCAAGTAAGCATAATTCAGGAAGTGCCGGCCTTGAGAAGTTAAGTTAGCACACAAAGGGCAGGTGAGATAATACACAGGATCCCAGAGTGCAGATACTCTCAAATATTCCTGAAAACCTGAAGAAGGTGCATATGGAGGAATAGTCGCAATGTACATTACGTAATGCAAGACATTTAGGGTATCAGGGGCAAGCAAGGGTACAGTACATCCGCCAGTTTTTCTCGGGGTCTACATTTGTTAGGGTGAATATGATTGAACTCTTACACTGTAATGTCCAGGATATAATATCCACATTGAGGGTATTTTATGTAGAGAGAGTGACTGTAGGAGAGTTGTAGTTCCTGGCAGAAGACACAGAATGAGCTTGAGGATATGTGGACAGTCGTGGATGTAGATGAATGGTTCAGAGAACCGATAAGATTGATGGACTGATCACATCGACTTAAGGCTGAGGGACTGATTAATTCAAACTCCTTCTGTTCTTCAACATTCTCCTTTGTATGGCCTGATGAAGCTACTGTGTGGCAAGACGTTTCCTCATTAAAGATACCCAAATGTTGCACATGTGTCTAATTTGTCATTCGTGGATGTAATGGAACCCTTGCGTAATAAACAGATCAAGAAAAGCATGTATTAAGACCATCAGGGACTCTGAATTGCGTGATAGGTTAAATTAGTATGAAAGTATGCAGCCAGAGTAAAGCTGTGGGTGGAGGATTCTACTAGAAGTGAAGAGCAGGACCAACTAGGGCACAAACCAAAGTATAAGGCCTAAACCTAAGCTAATAAAGGCAGTCACGCCCACAAAGAAATATGAACCCCAAGGTCGATGTCCTGAAGATGTAGAAAATATGGAAGATCAGGCCGAAATGCTGGTGCTGACTAGCGCGGACAACCAGAGCTGACTAGATTTAAAGTAAAATGTTTCTTGTGTTATAAGACTGGTCATAAAAATGCTCAGTGTTGGCATCAGATTAATAGAGTCAGGGGCTGGGAGAATAAATTGACCCACAAATTGCTTGAACAGGTAAGAGTTAAACACAAGGGTCCGCCGGAGTGGTATAGGTAAAGGCTAAGATGAGGTGAACCGTATAGGCTCCAATGGTAAAGTTAAGGAAAGTATTTCACTAGTGGGGAGGATACCTGTTGTTCAGTTACCATGGAAAGAATGTCCAATTTATTCTTGCTAGACTCTGACAATGAGGTGTCACTAATATTAGAATAGGTGAAGAGCAGAAAATACCTAGACATGGTGTTAGAACTGTTAGTTCCCTAGGGTTTCGTGTTAAGGGCAGCTAACTGGGAACAGATTCCTTATCTTGGCAATATGGTGGTCTACATAAACCATACCATGGATGGGGATAGAACCCGCGATCAGAGAGTCTCAAAACTCCAGACCGTCGCGTTAGCCACTGGACCAGCTAGCCACAATAAGATTCATCCAACTAGGTATATTTCTACACCATAGGAAGGTTAGCATAGGCACCACTGTGGCCACAAATACAAGCTTTTTACAGACGAATCTCCAGCTAGCGTGGCCGTGACGAACTCTAGCTCAAGTCCCCTCAAAGCCGTCAACATGACTCACGAAATCGTAATGACGGTCTGGAGTTCTGAGACTGGTCGCGGGTTCTATCCCCGTCCGTGGTATGGTTTGTTTGCAATTGTGTCATTACGATTTCGTGAGACATGAAGATGTTCGCTTTAGTTCTCGGAGTAGGGCTTGAGAAAACTAACAGAGTGCCAGGTTTTATCAGAATGAACATACTTTGTCACTATCGTGAAGTTTTGCTGAGAGATATCGCTCCTATGAATACACAAACGAACTCGATAGCCAGGTATGATGACTTGCGATAGCGTTTCCAGTAGGTGGAGTATAACTGCAGCCATATGGCTAGAAATAAACAGAACCTCTCAAAATAAATGAAAACGGGGATCTCAGATATCAGCAAATAGCCGGCATCCAGTAGACATTAGGGTTGAGAAGGCTAAGCAAAATATGATTGAGCTTTCAGAGAAGAGTGACGGATAGCTATAATAACTCTCTTACTGATGCTGTTTCTACACTATTTTTACACCCTTCTAAACCACTCCTATAACCTCAAGCACCACTCAGGTACAAATATGCGTGGGAAGACTCTCCAATAAGGTTTAGGAAATGATGGAAAGTTAGGGTGACATCAGTGGCTGAGAAATATCAAAACTCTCCAGGCTTGTAACAAAGGCTAACCAAAGTGATCTGACTGAATGAAATTGTGATTAGGAAGGCATGCCGAATGATCTGAGAGCACTGGGCTTTCACGTGGATTAGAGACATGCCAAAACTTACATAAGACAAATTATGAATAATCCTGCTATCGTATCAAGAAGTATTCATATCAAAGAAGGGCACGGGACGAGCTGGGCTGCCTGGAGTGTGTTCAGCACTATAAGACAAGAGACAAAGAGCATTTCAGCTGAGTGTCACTAAACCAAATTCAGGAGGTCAGGGCCATATAGAGAAACTGCTTGAACAAGGTGTTATCCGATAAAGTACTAGCGATTGTATAGTTTCTATTGTGGTTGTCAGAAAGAAAGAAGGATCTGTCAGGCTGTGTTGACTATAGGAAACCAAATAAGGTCACACTGAAGGATGCATTTTCCCTGTTGAAGAATAATGAGACTCGATGCCTTGCAGGAGCCAACTGGTTCTTTACCTTTGACCTGGCAGCAGAATTCCACCAAATGTAAATGCACGCCTCTTGATATTTACAAGATAGCATTTTGTGCCTCATTTGGCCTCTGAATATAAATGAATGCAATGAACCTCTGCAACACTCCAGGAACTTTCCGGCGTATTATGGATAATATTTTTGGGAGAGAGATATTTTCAGCACTGTTGGTGTACTTAGATGACCTAAAGAACTTCTCGATTCTATTGAAGGCCATCTGCAACTGTTGCAAAATTATACTCAACCTGCATTAGCAGCATAACTTAAAGTTGAAACCTTCCAAACATCACCTGTTCAATTTGGAGTGTGCGCTACGTGGGTACTGTAGCCTCTAAAGAATGATAAATACTGTACAACACCGACAGATACCTTAAAAAGTTAGGGATTTGAAATCCTTCTTAGAATTTGTTTCAGTTTACGATAGGCTTTAACCAGGCATTGCTGCACTATCTTTGATGTCAGGGTTGACTGGCCTACAGAATTCTGCAAGGCCAGTGGTATTGATGACTGGACAGACATTTTTCTTAACAAATTACTTAGACTATACAACAAACATTGTCCTATAAAAACGAAACAGATCACAAACGAACGGCTTGGTTGCCCATGGCTAACCAGTACCATTCTGAAATCCATTGACAAGAAACACCAATATGAAAAGCAATATAGACAGGGCTTAATACACAAAAATATTCTTAAACACCATTCATCAGTTCTCACCAAAGTAATAAAGAAAGCCAAACAACTATACTACTCCAGTAGATTCACAGACACTAGAGGAGATATAAAAAAGACCTGGAAAACACTCTCTCAGATTCTAGGGACCCACAAAATGAAAAAAAAACAAGACTATTGTCCTAACTAAACCTAATGAAACACCACTACATCCCACTGACACAGCTAACAAGATAAATGACTTCTTCTCAACCATAGGATCTAATCTCGCCAATAAAATCCCACATACCAATGCCCATGCCGGGGACTACCTAGATGGGAATTTCCCAAATTCCTTCTATCTTGCACCAACTGAGCCCTCAGAAGTCACCGAGATTATAAAGTCACTTAAAAACAACTCAGGGAATCTGTCTAATGTCCCACCATTACTGTACAAGCGAGTGGCCCATATCCTTTCGCATGCTATTTCATTACTTTTTAACAAGTCACTAGAAACTAGCACCTTCCCGAAACTACTCAAGATGGCAAGGGTTACACCAATACATAAAGGTGGTGACCCTACAGACTTAAACAACTATAGGCCAATATCAAACTTACCATTGCTATCCAAAATCTTTGAGAAACTCGTGCACAGGAGACTATATTCATTTATAACAACACAAAACATACTCAACCCCTGCCAATTTGGATTCAGGAAAAATAAAAGCACTAATGATGCAATCATAAAAATGCTAGATCTGCTTTACACAGCATTGGAAAATAAGGAATATCCACTACGAATTTTTATTGACCTAAGAAAAGCTTTTGACACAGTAGACCACGACATCCTACTCCACAAACTTGACCATTACGGTATAAAGAGGCCATGCGCTTGCTTATTTCAAATCTTACCTTACTAATAGGTATCAGTATGTCACCATTAAAGACACAGCATCAACAACACGGCCACTTGATACTGGAGTTCCGCAGGGAAGTGTCCTTGGTCCCCTGCTCTTCCTCATATACATCAATGATCTTCCAAACGTATCCCAACACCTGAAACCCATTCTCTTTGCTGACGACACGACTTATGTCATCTCTCACCCTAATCTTGCCACCCTCAACACCATTGTTAACGAGGAGCTGATCAAAATATCGACTTGGATGACAGCCAATAAACTTACGCTTAACACTGACAAAACCTACTATATTATGTTTGGTAGCAGAGCAGGAGATGCACAAATTAACATTAAGATCGACAACACTCTAATTACCAGACATAATGAGGGCAAATTCCTAGGCCTATACCTTGACAACAACCTGAATTTCAGCACCCATATCCAACACATAACCAAAAAAGTATCCAAAACGGTTGGGATCCTCTCCAAGATACGATACTACGTGCCGCAAACTGCCCTTATCACACTATACCATTCACTTATATATCCATACCTCACCTATGCTATTTGTGCTTGGGGATCAACTGCAGCAACACACCTAAAGCCAATAATAACCCAACAAAAAGCTGCAGTAAGAATAATCACTAAATCCCATCCCTGGCAACACCCCCCCCCCACTCTTCATAGATCTAAACTTACTCCCTGTTCAGTACATCCACACTTACTACTGTGCAATCTACATCTACAGGACCTTAAACTCCAATATCATCCTTGACCTAAAACGCTTTCTTGATAGTTGTGACAGAACCCACAGGCATAACACCAGACACAAACATCTCTACGACATTCCCCGTGTCCGACTGAACCTTTACAAAAATTCAATGAATGTCAAAGGCCCTAAAATCTGGAACACCCTACCTGAGAACTCTAGAACTGCAGACACATTCATCACCTTCAAAACTACCATTAGAAAACATCTTATCTCCCTGATACACCCCATCAACTAACTACACGAATACCACCTGGTGGTTCACACTTACACTCACTCACCTATTTGACCATAAACAGAAATATTAATCTCAATCTTAAAATAATGAATCCTATGATACTCCAATACTGAAACTATGTACTGTGCCAAAACAAAAGCATTCACATTGCTAAACTCACAAACTAGTATTTAGTCACTTAGCCATAATACCAACTTACCTCATAATTTGTAATATTTTAAAATAAAGAATTAAACTAAGTCTGCCCGAAATGCCTAGCCATGTTAGGCGTTCTAGTGGTACACTTTGTAATCATTATTTAACTACATGTGAACCACACAACAACCAAATTCTGTAAATTCAACATTGTAATCTTTATAGAGAATAAACTTTGAATGCAGTCCATACTTGATAAAAAAGAAAAATTGAGACACAAAATAACTCTTTCGGCACCTTGGAGAAGCTAGTGATGGACCCAGTTCGCAAGTTTGCAGATTACATTAAGTCATTTCTCCTAGAGATTGATGCCAGTTTCCATGGTTTAGGTGCTATCACCTCACAAGAGAAGAGAGAGGGAAAGCAATACTCGTTAGGGGATTGAAAAGTTCAGAGAATATGAAGATGTATAGCAGCATAAACTTAGAGTTACCTGAACTAAGACAAATTCATACACTGTCTAATATTCAGTAAGTTTAGAGTTCTCTTTGACAATAACTCATTAACTTATATTAATAAAGCTAGGGACTGAGGAACAGCTATTAGTTGCTAAACTGATCAGGTTTGATTTTCAGCACAAATATCGTGCTGACAAGGCAAGTAGAAACATCTCAGATCATGAATAAGACGCGTGTGCAACAGTTAGATATCTTCATTGCATAACGTTTCGCCTACACAGTAGGCTTCTTCAGTCAAATACAGAGGAAGAAGAAGCAGCAGAGATAAAAACACGATGTAATTAGTCCATCACCCTCGAAGACGTAGGTTTGAGGTAGTCAGTTCCTCAACCTGGAGAAGAGTTTTGCTCCATCGTCTGGAACGATGTGAAGCTGAAGCAACAAAATTGAGACATATACTGTCAAGGTGAGATGCAGAAAATCTTAATACATGGTGTTTACATCTCTACTGCTCCTGCTGCCTCCTCTATAATCGACTGAAGAAGATTACTCTGTAGGCGAAACGTTTTGGAATAAAGGTAGCTAACCGTTGCATATGTGTCATACTCATCAACTTGTCGGTATTGTATACCATTATCATATTCACACTGTCAGACACTGCAATATAACGGTATCTTGGTACGGAGGACATTTTCGACAACTTTATTGCCAGACGAGTAGTTACGAATGATAAATGATGGATTTAAGAGGGACCTACACAGTAGGTTTGTTACACTGCCTTTCACTGATTACCTACTTACTTCTACCAGTAGCCCCTCCTTTTCTGTAAAGAATTTCTCTGCCTCGCCTTTTCAATATATAAATATCCAATCTGTTGCTTCAGCTTCACATTGTTCCAGGCTATGGAGCAGAACTCTTCCCCAGGCTGAGGGACTGACCACCTCAGAACTACGCCTTCAAGGGTGATGGACTAATTACTTCGTGTTTACATCTCTATTGCTTCTGCTGCTTCCTCTGTATTCGACAGAAGAAGCCTACTGAGTAAGCGAAACGTTTCGGAATAAAGATACCAAACTGTTGCACATGTTTTTCTCATCCTCAGTTCTCTTGGAAGACAGGAAGTGTTAATGAGCAGTCTGCTAAAGACTACATCTGAAGGTTGGCAGAGGACAGTAATTTTAGCCTACTTACCAAACCATTCAAGGGAACAAGTAAACCAACTCCTGTGTCAACACCATATCGTGGAGAAGTGTGTGGAAAGTATCCAACGCCAAATGAAAGAGGAACAGCTTCAAGACCTTAAGTAAAACCCTGAATTCAGTGGTCTGTGGAAACAGTGGAGTAAGTTGACCATACATGGAACCCTGCTATATTGTGTATTTGAAAGGCTACACGTTAGGCACCTCGTTCTGCCAGTGTCCTTAAAAGAGCAAGTGCTGAAGGCCCTGCATGATGGCATGGACCACTAAAGCGTTGAACAAACGACCCAGCTAATCTAATTAAAGTGCTGATGTTGGGGTATAGACAGAGATATATTGGGATATTGAAGACTCTGCCATCGGGGCTTTATAGCAATTGAAGTTACTATTTGCAAGTTGCTCCTTTGATATACTAATAATGAACTTTACCTTGCTGGATTCATCAAGTGGTGGCAAGGCATCTAATTAGTGAGATATGTATTCTCCAAGTTTATATGGACATCTGTTACTCATGATCAGAAATTTAGCAAGCATGACATCCCGGAGACGGTTGACACAGTTCAATGTGCCCAGTTAAAACGTACACTGTTCAGCGACCTGTGCCATATACGAAGAATTGCTGAAACAATCACGACCCCATATCACCTCACCACCGACAGATAATGCTAATGAATTCACCATACACTACCAAAATTGCTACAATCCCTACCAGATAAGAATAAGAGACAATGGATGCTTCACTGAGACTTTTTTAGTGGTCAACAGGAACATTGTCCTAGGAGTGGTTCTCAGCTAGTGGTCCATGGAGATTTTTGGTTGGTCAACAGGAATATTGTCCCATGTCACACGGAGTGAGCAGGTGCGACTGCAGCACAACCCTACATCTGGCAATGAGCGTCAGCGTAGCTGCCATAGTCCTACTGAGTGACTGCTATGTCGTTTGTCCAGTGTTATTGAACAGATTTTGTATGCTTTGATAATAGTTTCTGTTGTAAAGGCGGTCGAATTCCTTCAGTGTACTTTTCTGCAGCATAGATTGTTCTGTATTCTCAATCACGATCATTAATTACATTTGTAACATGTTAATAACTGATCGTGGCATGAGACGAGATTTCGCCAGCTGACCAGCAATACAATACTCTGTAAACAATAATCATTCAAAGTACTTCAGATCAGTTGCGTCAGCAACAGCTAGTGATCCATTGTATCTTTATTTTAACTTCTAAAAGCCATAACCTCAGAATCGGCTAATAGTACATGGATTTATAAATACTGGATGGAAAATATCTAACGACTGATATTAAGGCTAACCTTCGCAATGGCCACAATGCAGAGCTAAACGAAGCCAGAACAAGGCTTTATCGTGAGCCAGTGACCCACAGAGGGCGATGATTGCTGTGTCGTTCGTCCTCTCCTGTTTTACAGGTGTAGCGTAGCTTAATTATAATTTATATTGTAAAGTTTTGAGAACCTGAGCATGGATCATACTCATTTATATATTTATAGATAAAAACAGGGTAATTTCAAATTAAAGCAATCTGGTTAATCTATTAACTTGCAAGAGCCCCTTTTCAGTTGCTGCCATCTCTAGAGATGATATCAGCCTGTCACAGTGCTGCATGCAGTAAAATTGACTTAAAACTGCTTATTATTCAATAATTTAAAGTATATACAATGCATAGCATAGCATTGAATATTCCCAGGTAAGACCCACAAGTGGGTGAGCGGGGAAGTGAGAGGAATGTCTTGAGGTGTAGGTAACAGAGCCGTGGCTAAATCCAGCAGTAAGGCATTGTGAAGCAGGCACGAGGCAGATCCGTAGGCCGGCTGAGCTGAATCTTGAGTCTTGATGCTCATTGGTGGTTGGAAGGACGATAGGAAGGCAGGAGGAGGAGATGGGTGGAAGCTCCGTGATGATTGGTCGGCTCGAGGTAGTTGTTAAAAGGTTTTTAAGAAGAGTTATGATGATGTTGTGGATCCATTAACGATGATTTTGAATCTTGATTTGGATATGATGTTCAATTTTGTCTTCTGAGTATTATATTGAGGGTCGTCAACAGCATCTTGTAATATGCCCAGGAGTTCAGGAAGCGTGTAAGAGGCGTCTCGTTGGCAGGTGAACTTGACTTTCTTTTCCTCCAGGAGTGTGGATATTTCGCCTGCGATCATCTCGTGATTGTATTGTGCAGTTGTGTAGAAAGTAAGAGATTTCCATGAAATGTATGAAGAAGGGTCTTCTATATCTTTGGTTGGTGGTTGATGGTTGGTGCGTTTGGGGAGAGGTCGCTGATTGATCCTCAGCAGTAGTGGTGGTGGAAGTCTCTGGTGGTTCAGGTGAGATCGCTGATTGGTCCTAAGCGGTGATGCTGGAAGTCTCTTGTAGATCACGTGAGGTCGCTGAATGGTTAATTCCTTTAGGTGTAGCTGACGGTGGTGGTGCTGCAGCTTGAGACGGAATTTCAGGTGTTGTGACATTGATTAAATCTTTAGTGAACTTGATGATATCGGCAGATGGTGGAGAATCTTGGAAAGTAAAATTTGGCATGTTTTTACATTGCAGTAATTTAAAGTACATACATAACTGTCATTGGCACTGAAATCCATAAAAAAAAAATTCTTGCGTTGTTCAAAGATCTGAGAGAAAGACAAAGATATGAAGAAATGTCAAACTCAAGTAATCAGAAGACTGCATCAAAATATGTTTCACATGTCAAGAAAAAGACGACGTTGATTATCCACAAAATGTTATTTGTTTCAAGATGTTTGGCAGCGCCTCGACTCGGATCCTACAAGAAGACATGCAGCGCAACGTACGCTTACTACATTGTTGCATACAAAGTTGCACAAACCAAGAATCCTTATACAATTAAAAAGCAACATATACTCCCTTGTGCAAAAGAGATGGTGCGGCTTATTTTTGTAGAGGAAGCAGCAAGGAAGCTAAATAAAATGTCTGTCCCTTATGACACGGTATCAAGATAGATATATGGGATATCACAGAACATCAGTGACCACGTTGTGTTTGAAATAAAGACGTCCCCATTGTTTGTCATACACTTTGATGAATCGACGGAGGTCACAGTGTGCTCTCGGATGTTACATAGTTCAGGGAGACATTAATAAATAGTTTTTTTTTTCTTTTGCAAGATTCCTGATACCACCACAAAGACTGAGGATGTGTTCAAATTTTAAATATTTTCTTTGAAGAACATCATTTGTATTGGGTCAGTCATGTGGGTGTCACCGTTGATGGTGCACCTGCCATGCTGGGATAAAGATCACGCTTCCACATGTAGGTGAAATAATGCGCTTCACTCGTAACCGGAGTGAGAAATTGGATTTAATTCTCCATGCTCAAGGGAAAGTAATTCGAAAATGTGTTGAAGTAGTCAGATCTACAATTTACGTATATTCTCGGTATTTTTGGAATCTTGAACAAACTAAATCCGAAGCAACAAGAAAAAAAAAAAGGAAAAAGAGCAATTTTTTTTTACCCAAGCATCATCAAGGTTTTTTCACAATTTGGAACTCAGGATCGTAAGAGTCGAAGGCAAGAATTTGGTTCAGTTTCCATGTGTGGAAGCCATGCTCGTGGTAAAGGAAACCATATGGACGTAAATACTCGATCATTTACTGTAGCTAAGATACGAATTCCAACAATACTTTCCGGATGTGGAGAGGACAAGAGATGGGTTATCTTTCATCAAGAATCCATTCACAACAGATATTAATAATGTTCCAGAGAATCTGCACAAGGAATTCTTGGATCTGGAAAATGATTTGTTGGCTCAGGATATGTACCAGCAGTCGATTATGAAGAAATTTTGTTCCAGTATGACTGGGAGTTACCCAAATCTATTAGCACATGCAGTCAGATTCCTTTTTTCCATATGCATCAATTTTTTTTTTTATTAACACACTGGCCGATTCCCACCAAGGCAGGGTGGCCTGAAAAAGAAAAACTTTCACCATCACTCACTCCATCACTGTCTTGCCAGAAGGGTGCTTTACACTACAGTTTTTAAACTGCAACATTAACACCCCTTCTTCAGAGTGCAGACACTGTACTTCCCATCTCCAGGACTCAAGTCCGGCCTGCCGGTTTCCCTGAATCCCTTCATAAATGTTACTTTGCTCACACTCCAACAGCACATCAAGTATTAAAAACCATTTGTCTCCATTCACTCCTATCAAACACGCTCACGCATGCCTGCTGGAAGTCCAAGTCCCTCGCACACAAAACCTCCTTTACCCCCTCCCTCCAACTTTTCCTAGGCCGACCCCTACCCCGCAATCCTTCCACTACAGACTGATACACTCTTGAAGTCATTCTGTTTCGCTCCATTCTCTCTACATGTCCGAACCACCTCAACAACCCTTCCTCAGCCCTCTGGACAACAGTTTTGGTAATCCCGCACCTCCTCCTAACTTCCAAACTACGAATTCTCTGATCCCACTGGGACATCAATTTATATGTGTGAAACTGGATTTTCTTGTTTGTAGCAAAGTTCAAACAGACTAATCGCCTTGCAGTGGAAAGCGATATTCGTTGTGCATTACCAAATACCACTTTAAACACTGTAAATCCTGCCAGTGAAAAGAGAATCTGAACATCGGCAAGTAGAAAATAAATTTTTCATGCTGACAGTAGATGAAAATATTACACATTTATTATTTTTAATTTTGTAGGTTAGACATTTGAGATCAGGATGATGTCGTACATCTGGTGACTGGGTCCAGCTGGTACTATGGACGACAGCATGTAACAAAGCTGTCTCTGGCTGTCGTCCTGAGAAGTAAGTCCTTTATTTATCCTCCAGACTGTCAATAAATGTCAGAACATATTCGTGAATATCATGTTTGAGTTTTGTAATTAACAAGAATAATGATATATATATATATAATATATATATATATATAATATATATATATAAATATATATATATATATATATTATATATATATATATATATATATATATATATATATATATATATATATATAGATATATTAGATATATATATATATATATATATATATATATATATGCATGACAAGCCACACGGGGAGGTGGAAATCTTTAGCTTAAGTACTTTCACACTTCTCAGTGTGTCATCAAGAGCTGTGCAATGTTGCAAGGGAGCAACCAAAGCAGGGAGAGAGGTCTCAGAGTAGCGTAGGTGTCACCGTCCACGGTTACCCTTAGACTAGGTTAGTGGTCGGTGCCAACCCCACCCTACCATCATCCCCCTACTCCCCATATGGGGTAGGAGGGTTTCTGAGATGTTAAGTATGAAATTATAAGATATAAAAATCCGGCCCTAAGCTTTTTCTAATCGTTTATAACAGGTCATGTGGTTTGAGAAAATAAGTTTCTCATTAGATACTGTAAACATAGATAGCTATTATTCTGTGTGCTATCCATGTCTACAGTATCTAACGAGAAACATATTTTCTCACACCACATGACCTGTTATATACAATTAGAAAAAGCTTAGGGCTGGCTTTTTATATCTTATAATTTCATACTTGACATCTCATAAACCCTCCTACCCCATTTGGGTAGTAGGGATATGGTAGTAGGGTGCGGTTGTCACCGACCACTAACCAAGTCTAAGGGTAACCGTGGCCGGTGACACCCACGCTACTCTGAGACCTCTCTCCCTGCTTTGGTTGCTCCCTTGCAACATTGCACAGCTCTTGATGACGCACTGAGAAGCGTGAAAGCATTGAGCTAAAGATTTCCACCCCCTTCCCTGTGGCTTCTTCTGCATAGTTAAGATCGCTTGTCTGCAATTGTTTGTATATATATATATATAAAATATATATAATATATGAAGGAGGGGTGTTAATGTTGCAGTTTAAAAACTGTAGTGTAAAGCACCCTTCTGGCAAGACAGTGATGGAGTGAATGATGGTGAAAGTTTTTCTTTTTCGGGCCACCCTGCCTTGGTGGGAATCGGCCGGTGTGATAATATAATATATATATATATTATATATATATATATATATCTTTTTTCTTTCAACTACAGCGATATCCACTGAGGCGGGTAGCCCAAAAGAAAAAACTGAAGTCTCATCCTTTTAAATTTAGTAATATATACAGTGAGAGGGTTACTAGCCCTTGCTCCCGGCTTTTTAGTCCTCTCTACAACCACGCCTGGCCTTACAGAGAATGAATTTTTACCTTCCCATGAGATAAGGAAATAAACAAGAACAAGAATTAGAAAGAAAATAGAAGAAAACCCAGAGGGGTGTGTATTAATGCTTGTACATGGATGTTTAGTGTGCACTAGGTAAGTAGAAGTAGCAGACTTTCCTGTAATCTTGCATATTTAGAGACAGACAAAAGGACACCCAGCAATCCTACCATCATGTAAAACAATTTACAGGCTTTCGTTTTACACTCACTTGGCAGGACGTAGTACCTCCCTGGGCGGTTGCTGTTACCAACCTTTCTACCTATATATATATATATATAATATATATATATATTTGTAGGGACACCACCTTTAGAACTTTACTGGGGACCCTCATCCTTAGAGAAGACAATAAACGTACCTCAGGGAAAACTCAAGGTTCTCCCCGGAGCTGTTTGAATATTATCTTCTCCGACCACCCCCTATATTTTTATGCTACATGCTAACTTTATTAATATACAGAATACATTGATAGAAAACACAAACATGAATAAATACAATATATATCATCCAGCTCCTCTGAAGCTGGATGCGAGCCCAGTATGCAGCATGCATTTTCCCTCTGGATGGCCACGCTGAGGCACTAGAACATGAAAGTGGCTGCTCTTGGGTCTCTGGTAGTGCCGATGAGTCTGGAACCCAGTCCTTTAAGGAAACGTTTGGCATTTTTTCCCCATGATCAAAAGGTCTCTGATCCAACTGGGACAAATTGATACTGTTGGCTTATGTCCTTGTACTTGTACTCCACCCTGTGGTCAGCAGCTCCTCCCTGTCGCCCGACACTGTGATGGATATAGGTGTCAGCCAGTGTAGACACACAGGTATAATCCCATGCTAAGAGCCTGCCATTCTTCCAAGGATAGATGGTGATCCCATTGGGGCAGTTTGCTTGGTTGTATGTATTGTTGGTTGCTAGTGATCGGGGCTTCCTCTCGGCTGGGCATCCTCATTGTGTCTTACATGCCAGCCCTTGGTTTTGGAAAAGTTAAGACCATGTAGACCATATTGGTCGGCTTGTGCATCGCCGTAAATATGTCATGTGGGTTTCGATAACGTGGATGGGGTAAAAATACTCATGTAGGCTGGTTTGTACATATAATATATAACGGGAAGTATGGGAAGCGCCAACAGCCGACCTGCCTCTCTATGCTCCCTAACTTCGACTGACCCACAAGTGCCTACAGGGTGAGGGATGTTTGAAATCCTGCTATGGTCAGCAGCAATATGAAACAGTCAATGATTCACGCAGACGGTTGGTAGTGAGTCATCTACTGGTACACTGGTTACTGGTAACTGGTTACTAGGAACTGGTACCACTACTGAGAGCTCGGCGATGCTAACGTATGTCGTCCCGACATACAGCTACTACAAACTAGAGACGGCAGGTGTACGGCTTGGGCTGATTCTATACAATGTCAAAGTACACAACAATTGAACATTATAACACACATAAGTAGAATACTGGAATGGAAGCTTACATAATTGAAACTGTAATAAAGCTGTAATGCATTACAAGGTATGATATAGAACAACTCATCGAATGAAACTCAACATTAGGATTACACAATAGAAGTGCTAAAAAAAAATTTGATCGATCGATCTGTATTCATGTGATCTACGGATTCTGAGGAAGGAATATATACAAAGAAAGAAGTGTTTAACAGAAGGCAGATTTGGTGCACTCAAATCTAGACTGTTAACTCTCAGACCTCGGAGAGAACATGAACACAAAAAAAAATTCTTGAATACTGATAAGTTGATACTGTAATTATTCATCTATACAGGTTATTTACATTTAACCCCAACTCTGCTAGGGCGAGATTGATATATGCAGAATGGGTGTCATCTCTGGGAGGATCAAACTCTGTTGCACTGGCTAACTCATGCTGTGTTTGAGGCAAATCTGAATTGGTAGTTACACATGATATTTGAGGATTTCTCAATACCTGTCGTGTACGTAGGGAATAACGACATTCAGGTTGATCGTCTGACTGAGTATCACAGGTAGAGAGTACAGGATCAGGAGGATTGTCAGAGTCTGTCACATTAATCTGGGTTGGAACATCATTATCATCACATACTAACTTCATATGATCTAAATGCAATTCTTTATACTGACCAGTACTAATTTCTCTAACCTTATATTTATTACCACTGATATGTTCAACTACTCGATAAGGACCAACAAACTTTTGATCAAGCTTTGGCATTGCAGACGTTTTGTTAAAGTTAGTCAGCAAAAACTCTCGAACCTACTTTGTTTTTGGATGGCTTTGCTCGAGTGTTTGCGACTCTTGTAAATTCTGCGTTGATTTATAAAAGTGTTTCACGGATTCTTCTAAAAACCCCTTTGAGCTAAGCTGGTACGAGTTGCTATGAAATCATCAGGGTTGAAATTTTGGGTTTGGATTAGAATATAGAAACCTCATAAGGTAAACGTTTATCTACACCGTACAATGCATAATGTGGAGTGTCACCTATAGAAACATTATAAGCAGAATTTATAGCACACTGCACATCAGGTAAAACTTCATCCCAAGTTTCACTGTTGGATTGATAGGGGCTCTCAAGACATCAAGTACTTTTTTATTGGTTATTTTCCGCTAACCCATTGCTGGCGGGATGATGAGGAAAAATGTGGATTAGAGATCTTGTACAAGGTACACAAATTTTCAAGAATCTCATTACAGAATTCACCACCATTATCTATTACTAGAGACTTAGGGGTGGTATGCCTGCAGATAATGCGTTCTTTAAACGCTTTAGCTACTGTCTCTGCAGTATTATCTGCAATAGGGACTAACTCACAATACCTGGTGAAATGGTCTACCATAACACATAGATGTTTGTTGCCTTGGAGGGAACATTGGAAATTAGTTAACAGATCTAGTGCAACTCTTCCCCACGGTTCGCTAGTAGTTGGATACACTTGGATTGGATTAGGACCATTAGCATTACCTTTATGTAGCATGCAGACACTATATTTCTTGACATACTCAGAAATATCAGTTGCCATAGCGAAGCCAAAAGTATTTCAATCTGGCTTGTTTTACTGAACAAACCATCCCAGGTGCGCAACACCTGGTACATCGTGAGCTAGCTGTAAGGCTACATTCACAGTGACTGTGGAATTACTAACTGGTAAACTCTTCTGCTAGGAGTACCCAATTCAGTTGTTCGATACAGTAATTCTTGGTTCATGACAAAGTCACTGATGGGTGCTGGTGGCTTCACAGTCAGAATAAGATCTTCCTGGAGCAGGAATCGAATCACCAGACCACATGGGATCTGTTCGTTGAGCATTCTTTACATCTTCAGCACTAAATGGAGGGGCCCGCAGTTACTAATACTAACATGTCGCGATAAGGCATCTGCGACTACATTTGACTTGCCAGGTAAGTGTTCAAAGGTGGGATTGAACTCTTGGATAGTCAAGGTCCATCTGGCTAACCTTCCAGTAGGTTGTTTGTTCTGAATAAAGGTATCAGTGGAGCGTAGTCTGTCAAGACATGAACAGAGTACTGATAAATAATGTCTCGGAAGTGCTTTAAAAAACCATACTATTGCTAAAGCTTCTTTCTCATTACTGTATAATTACGTTCAGCCTTCGTAAGGATTCCACTAGCAAATGGGAAAATGCGTTGTACTTGCCATCCCGTCTTTTGAGCTAGTACGGCACCTATGCTAATAGAACTAGCATCAGTTGTCGAAAAGAAGGGCTTAGAAAAAAACTGGAAATTTCAAAATTTGGAGCAGATGTTAGCTTTTCTTTTAGAGTTTGGAATGCTCTTTCTTGACGGAAGGTCCAAACAAAAGGAGCATCTTTCTTAAGCAACTCAGTTAGAGGAGCAGCTATGGAAGAAAAATTGGCAATGAAAGATCTATAAAAACCTGCTAAGCCCACAAAAGATCTTACAGCATCACAGTTTTGGAGTTGGAAAATTTTGTACTGCAGTTACTTTACTTTGGTCAGTCGTAACCCCTCTAGGAGTGACTACGTGACCAAGAAACTTAATTTGTGATCTGAAAAATTGACGTTGGCTTCTTCAAGCTTACCAAGTACTACATCAAGTCTTTTCAAGTGTGTATCCACGTCTTTAGACATGACGATTACGTCATCTAAGTACACCATAAGTGCATTACCAATGAGACCTCTAAAGATATTAGTCGTGAGCCTTGAGAACGTGATAGGGGAGGATCATAATCCAAATGCCATATGGAGGAAGTGATAATGACCTGTAGGAGTGGAGAATGCAGTTAGCTCTTGGCTGTCCTCGTGAAGAGGGACTTGCCAAAACCCTTGTTACAAGTCCAGGGTTGAAAAGACTTTGTTATCTCCAATGTTACGTAAAAGATCACCCAGTAAAGGGAGTGGGAAGCGATCTGGAAAAAGTTTTTCGCATTTAACTTCCTAAAGTCAATCACTGGGCGCCAAGTACCACCTTCTTAGGTACTAGGTCAAGGCGCATTCCAAGGTGAATTGCTAGGTGCAATAACTCCATCATCAAGCATTTGATTGATCAATTCTTCCCGCGACAGCAACTTGTGAATGAGGCATTCTGTACTCAGGTATAGATAGGTTCTAGTAACCAGGTTCAAGTGGCATACGATGGGACAATAAGTTCGTTATACCCATCTTCTCACCTGGTAAGGCAATGGCTTTACGACGTTTGTTCAACAGAGTCAACAAACGCTTGACTTTCATCTGGAAGTCAGTGGGAGCTATGTCTTTCTCCTCAACTGGTGGAACAGATTGATCCAGTGAAGTGGGATGAGGTCTCCCCCGTGGAAATAGCACCGACCCACTGGTCAGGTGACAACTCATCCTCTACCTGAACAGGGTAAGGATAGTGAACAAGGTCAACAAGATTGGTATTGCTCTGAACGAGCACTCTTTACCAGAAATGTTAGCTAGGAAGAAATGGATCTTACTATCTCTTACAACATGTAAGGATGGTTCAACAAATAGACCTTTTACTTTGCAAGAATCACTGTCAACTAGGACGTTATCACCATCTGGAACACTAGGAACAACAACAGACACTCTAGTGAGGGCACTAGCCGCGACAGAAACGTCTTTCTGCAGACAGCATGCGACATCAACAAGAGATGGCATTACTAGTTGCAAGTAATCGTTTTTCGACAAGGCGTCCCCTGGGGAGAAACTACTACTTGAACTAGCAGACATTGCAGGGATAGGTAGGTAAGAAACAAAGGCAACAGTTAGGCAACTTTATTCCGAAACGTTTCGCCTACACAGTAGGCTTCTTCAGTCGAATACAGAAAGTAGGCAGGAACAGTAGAGATGTGAAGACGATGTAATCAGTCCATCACCCTTGAAGTCGTAGAATTTGAGGTTGTCAGTCCCTCAGCCTGGGGAGTTCAGTTCCATAGTCAAGAACTATCTGAAGATCAAGCGACAGTGCGGAGACTTAAATGCTGTCGGAAGGAGAGGTGCATAGTAGTAGTAGTAGTAGTAGTAGTAGTAGTAGTAGTAGTAGTAGTGAAAATGTAGCCACTTGAGAGGTCAGGTCCCTCTCAGATCCAACAGTTCTCACTTGAAAGGGTTGTCCAAGGTGTTTTCTGTACCAAGAGGCCATGTGTTGCAGTGTCTGACAAGATGAACATCAAAATGGTATAAAATACCGACAGGTTGGTAGGTAAGACACAAAGGTCTTCAGATAGTTCTTGACTATGGAACTGAACTCTCCAGGCTGAGGGACTGACAACCTCAAATTCTACGACTTCAAGGGTGATGGACTGATTACATCGTCTTCACATCTCTACTGTTCCTGCCTACTTTCTGTATTCGACTGAAGAAGCCTACTGTGTAGGCGAAACGTTTCGGAATAAAGTTGCCTAACTGTTGCCTTTGTGTCTTACCTACCAACCTGTCGGTATTTTATACCATTTTGATGTTCATCTTGTCAGACACTGCAACACATGGCCTCTTGGTACAGAAAACACCTTGGACAACCCTTTCAAGTGAGAACTGTTGGATCTGAGAGGGACCTGACCTCTCAAGTGGCTACATTTTCACTACTACTACTACTACTACTACTACTACTACTACTACTATGCACCTCTCCTTCCGACAGCATTTAAGTCTCCGCACTGTCGCTTGATCTTCAGATAGTTCTTGACTATGGAACTGAACTCTCCAGGCTGAGGGACTGACAACCTCAAATTCTACAACTTCAAGGGTGATGGACTGATTACATCGTCTTCACATCTCTACTGTTCCTGCCTACTTTCTGTATTCGACTGAAGAAGCCTACTGTGTAGGCGAAACGTTTCGGAATAAAGTTGCCTAACTGTTGCCTTTGTGTCTTACCTACCAACCTGTCGGTATTTTATACCATTTTGATGTTCATTGCAGGGATAGGCTCAGCACTCAAGGTAGTCAGAGCGTCCTCGGACACTTGAGGTAATTGGACACTATCTTGCAAGCCTGAAGTTGCAGGAACACAGACAGGAGTGACAGGATCACCAGTGCCTGACCGCTTGGGTACACTACTGGAAAACGCACTGGCCTGTAAGGACTTAATTCGAATGTCGTACTCTGCGGCAGTGTGGCAGATCTCAGATCCAAGCTGGTAACCCCAAAATGGTACGATCAAGTCATCAATTTGGGCATGCCATCGATAAGGGTCGAGCATAATGCGTAAGTCTCGCATGGAAGCAAATCCCAGTAGAAGGTCACCAGGGAAAGTAATCTGGTTGACAACAAGGAAGGAAGCAGTGAAGTCTCTACCTTGGATAGAAAAGGTGAGGGAAGTCCGACCTCGGACACGCAGGTGAAAACCAGCTACTCCACTAAGGGAGGACATATGAGTCGGTTCTACGAGAAGGACATGTCGTAACTGCTTATCCCTAAACAAACTAGACCTGATAATATTGACTTGTGCACCAGAGTCCATGAACAAATGAACGGGCGCATTATGAACAGATGCTTGCACTATAGGGCCTATGGTTGCATTGGAAGTTATGTGCAAACAAAAGGGTGGATTGTCATCAGAAAAGATTTGTTCCACTTCATCCCCAAAATCATCTACGTCAGAGACGTGTGAAGCAACATCATCAGCAGGATTGTCATTCTCGAGACTACTTAAGGCTTCAAAGGAATTGTGAACGGGGATGGTGTACTCATTATCACCTACTGTCACCATGGGACGGTTTGACTGGGGCGCTCGAATTCCCCCGAATTGGAAGAATGAGCCTGGTTCTGGTTAGTTTGAGAACCACGACGTCTGTTTCCTCTACGGGTTCTGCGGTTCGAACGGCCACGGAAAGACCTAGAGTACTGGAGGTTGTAAAGAGCATTGCACTCAGATGCTTCATGTCCATGTATTCTATGATAAGTACAGTAGGGAAGATCTGACTGGTACTCATCATCAGTACGACGCCTCTTAGGATGACTATCAGGACAATTAATTGCAATATGGCCACGGAAACCACAGTTGTAACAAGTCCGCTGACTATGGTTACTGAATGTACTATGAATACTACGAGGTTTATAATGACTCTGTACACTGGTCCTTGGTGATCGCTGAGATGGTTGACGACCACGATTTGTCGCTGTGGCACAAACAAGAGGTAGTGCAGACTGAGGCATAGGTGAGAAATTACTTTTGATACATGGGAAAGTACCCTGGGGGCACAAGGAACGTACATGATTTAGGGCTGTAAGTGGTTCCATCGTCACAGTTGGAGGATTAGCCTCATAAGCACCCACGGAAGCAGGCGGCATTAGTTCTTTGATTGCTCCAAAAGCTGCTATTTTAGCAAACGACGCTGTGGATGGTTTATCCTCGTCAGGGACAAAAGCTGAGGACTGGACAGCATTGATAAATGATGATAAAAGTTTGTCTAATCCAACAGCAAATGCACTCAACGATTCATTAGTCATGGGTGTAGCATTCACTAGTTCCCTAAGAACGACATATGGATCAGCTGTTTTTACTGGTACAAGGAAAGAACGAATCAGTTCCTCATATTGTGACCACTTAGTAAGATTCCTGAAGTCTCGCATTTCAAGGAGATCAACAACGTGAACAGCAGCAGGGGACCAATGAAGAGCTTCTTTCGCAAGTCTGATAAGACTTTCCTCTGAAGGAGGACTGTCAACTAGAGCATTAACACGAGAACGAATGGCAGTAAACCATGCTTCAAGACTATGTACATGGCCATTGAATAAAGGTAAGGCATCAAGAGAATCACGAGTAAACTATAGTGTCTCAGTGTCTGGGTCGGTCTGTCAGTCGATAAGGAACTATGAGGACTGATGACAGGAGCAGCAGTAGCCTGAGAGGTCTGAGTGTCGACATTCACTAAAGTATCACTTGACGGTATGTGGGACATAATGGCAAAGAAGTTGCACAAGAAAAAATAAGGCAAAAATAATGAATAATAAAAATGATACAAAATGCTAAAATTGAAATAAAAGAGATGCAACTAATTCTGCAGAAGTAATAAAAAAATGTCTAAGATACACTGCAAGAGGAAGGACAACTTAATGTAAAGGACTGCTGGACAAGATAAAAAAAATACATTGAAATTTACAAGTAAAAATATTACTGGAGACTGAATTAAATGCAAAATGAGCTGTCTGTACTCTTACTAATAAAGAAATTAACTAATAAAACTGTAAATCAAAGTAAAAAGTATAAAATAAAATCACTAAATTGTATGCAACGAGAGATAACTGGGAAATTTAAATATTTTCTAAGAATGCATAAACAAAATTTAAATATAATGCAAAGACAACATGAGGAAAAATAATAAAATGAAAAACAAGACTCAAACAATAAAGAACTGAGAATAATAATGCATAAAAATATTAATAAAAGAAAATAATTCACTGCAGAACAAGTGCAACAAAATAATTCACTGCAGAACAAGTGCAACAAAATAATTCACTGCAGAACAAGTGCAACAAAATAATTCACTGCAGAACAAGTGCAACAAAATAATTCACTGCAGATCAAGTGCAACAAAATAATTCACTGCAGAACAAATGCAACAAAATAATTCACTGCAGAACAAGTGCAACAAAATAATTCACTGCAGAACAAGTGCAACAAAATAATTCACTGCAGAACAAGTGCAACAAAATAATTCACTGCAGAACAAGTGCAACAAAATAATTCACTGCAGAACAAGTGCAACAAAATAATTCACTGCAGAACAAGTGCAACAAAATATGGCGCAGAAATAATCACTGCAGTAATAAAAGTTACACTGGGAAAATGTAGAATAAATAATAAAATAAAAATATGAAGAAAAACTGATTGAACACTTTAACTCTTAATTGTAAATTAGACAAAATAATTTACTCAAACAGAGAAAAAGAAAACACTTTACGTTAAAAAAGAACTTGAAATTAAACTAAGAGTGAATTTGTTCAAAGAAATAAGAAAAATATGAATAAAAATAAAACAAGAAACAAAACTGGAAGTGTAACACTTACAAGTGGCGGGACACACAACACTTACAAGTGGCGGGGCACACAACACTTACAAGTGGCGGGGCACACACCACTTACAAGTGGCGGGGCACACAACACTTACAAGTGGCAGGGCACACAACACTTATAAGTGGCGGGGCACACAACACTTATAAGTGGCGGGGCACACGACATATTCACTTATTCATTTTTTTAGTATATTCTTACAACAAAATCTTGTTGTGACTGATACGACAAAAATTGCTGGCAAAAATTAATGGTACACAAGTCTGCGAAAAGATCAGGGAATGAGACACTGCTGGCATACGAAAAAAAAGGTACACATAGAAATAAATGGATAATTTGGTATACGACAAATACTGGAGGATACAATGCTGAAAGAACACAAGATAAATAAAAAAAATTGAATTACTTCACACGGAGTGACTGACTGGTACACTACACAATAATACTTACTATAGACAGAGAGTAGCATAAAAACACAGATAAAAAAATATGAGATGAGCGATAACACTGAAAAATATTGCAAAAATAATGAGTCAAAGAAACACTGAGTCTACACTGAAAACACAAGGCTTAGAGTACACAAGAAATTCACTGTAAATGTCTCACACACGCAAATGTCTTTAAATGCAAGGAAAATGTCTCTAAACAGAAAATTATCACTGAAGTCTGGAGTAGTAGACGGGATGACGAGTGATGAGGAGAAGGTTGTCCTGTGCGGGTGATGATGCCTCCTACACTCACACTGTTCTCATAGAAATGCGCTTTCTAGGTGAACTCACATAACTGGCTTTATCGTTGGAGCCAGCTACAATCTCTTGACCAATTATGTGAGCCAAAGCAGTACTAGGACCCGGTACAAGGGTGGAAAAAGCCACAGGTAGATGAGTGAAGAGTGGGTGAGTGGGTGGGTGAAGGGAGCGTGACTCTCACTGGCGCTCACTGGCGCGCACTCCACTCACTAACCCACGAAGGTGGCTTGATAAGCCACTCTATACCACAGGGATGGTGAAGACCACTCTTAGCATCCAACTGGCATCCAACTGGGAGCACAAAGCGATATATGAAACAATACTTCAGAGGAACTTGCGTGGCTTACTTCTCTCTCTCAGCTGGGTTAGGAAGCTGGGTTGGCTGACTGGCTTAACCCACGAGAATGGCTGACTGGAAGACGTGTAACGATGCACACAGCATGAAGGAGCAGGTGGATGACAGGAGACAGGCTGGATGGTAGGCTGAGGCAGGCTGACTAGCATTCACTTCCACAGTCTGGCTTATTGACTGGCTTAATTGCAAATCTGGGTCAACCTCTCGGAGATTGAAGCAATTAGCACACGAACTAAGCCAGGAAGCTTGAAAAACGGCTGCAACAGGTTTGCGGCTGGAGCGACACAGGGGTGGAGGAGAGTGAGGGTAAGCGGCTAGCTGGAGGTGGCACGGTTCACCTCTGACCTGCCGGCGACCCACAAACAGTCTTCTAACGTCTGAAATACCCTTAAATTCACGCCCACACCGCTGTCACCAATTTGCCATGTGGGTTTCGATAACGTGGATGGGGTAAAAATACTCACGTAGGCTGGTTTGTACATATAATATATAATGGGAAGTATGGGAAGCGCCAACAGCCAACCTGCCTCTCTCTGCTCCCTATCTTTGACTGACCCACAAGTGCCTACAGGGTGACGGGTGTTTGAAATCCTGCTATGGTCAGCAGCAATATGAAACAGTCAATGATTCATGCAGATGGTTGGTAGTGAGTCATCTACTGGTACACTGGTTACTGGTAACTGGTTTTGGAACTGGTACTACTACTGAGAAATACACGTATATTCTGTGTGAACTGGGGCAGCAAGGCACAGAGCGCGTTCCCATTGCCGAAATGAGAAGTGCTTTGAGGAAGTCCCTGGAGTGATGTGCACTCACAGCTTGGAGATGGGCAGTCTCCCTGTCTGATGTTACAGCCCTGAGCATGTTGGCGAGCACCTTTTCAACGATTGGCCCATCCCAGCTTGACTGTTTGTAGGCCAGTGCTGCACTAGGGTTTGGTGATGGAGCAGCAAGAGTCTCCCATTCTGTGATGGCATTAGCATAGTTAGTGTACTGTATTTCTGTTGAGTCACTGAGGTTGTCCGGAAGAATTTGTCTTATTAACTCGTTTGATGCTATGGAAGAGGATAGGAAAGCTGGTAGGGCAATCTGGGAGGATCCGCATTCTCCTTACCCCCCAAGCCTGACTGGAAGTGAGGCTTGCAACCACTGTCCATCTTCGAGGGAAAGACTCAATACACTCTCTAGCATGGTCTTAAGGAGCCATATTCCTTGAGTTTTGGACTGCTGAAAGCTGGGGAGAATCTCAGAAAGTAGGTAAGTTTTGGGATTGAGAGGCACCTGGTGAGTAGGTAGACGGCATCACGTGTATCGATGTCTTTCATCGTGCCTTCCATCGTCCTGAGGTCTGAGACTTTTTTTTTCTAGGATCAGATCGATGGCATTGGACCCAAGAGGAGCACCAAGAAGAGTGCTGTTGGCTGGATCAATGGCTCGTGTTCCTGGTAAAACAACACTAATATTCTGGATCATCTGTCGATTGGTAGAAACTATTTCACATTCGGTGGGATTTAAAGATAGGCCCAGGCGTTCTTCCATGTCTTTAATTTTTCTGATGTCCTTTACGAGAGATTCTGTAGTGCCAGCCAGGGTACCATCATCCAAGAACCAGATGTTGAGCTCACTGGACAGTGCTTCTGTGACTTCCTTGATGACCAAACAGAATAGACAGGGGGCGTAAGGGTGACCCAGTTGCACACCCTCACACGACTCAATTAGAAGTCACACTATAACACGATTCTATGAAGGGATAGAGGGAAGGGAAGTTTCTAGAAACTGCTTGGAGAGCAGCATCCTTTCTGACTAAGTTGAAAGCGTTGGCAAAGTCCAATTTGATCAAGGCATTTTCATCGAACATGTTGTTGAAGGCTGCGTGGGCAGCTGCTTCGCAGCCTTATTGAACACCAAAACCGAGCTGAGTTGGTTTCAACATTGCAGCAGCCTCTTGACTCGCCATTCTTACTGCAGCCTTGGCGACTAGGCGCCGAAGGGTGTTGCCCACTGCAATGGGCCTTAGGGAATGCATTTATTGCCCTAATAACATATGTTGCTAGGGACTTGTCCCTCCTTGGTGGGACAGCCAAACAGACATTGCCAAAAAGCAGTTGGTTGTGCCAGAATCCGTTGTTTGTAGGAGCATCGTTGACTTTCTTCAGGAGGTCAGTGAATTTGCTAGCAGCTTGAGGGCGACCTGCTTTGGGGCTGTGTGTCAGCGTCTTGGTGGATGTTAATTTGATTACAGATTTCAGATCCTCTGTAGAGGTGAAGTCAGGATAGCTGTCAGCTCTGTCTGCTGGAAGGAGCTGTTGGTTGTTCCCATTTGGAGCTCTTCTGGAGCCTAGACATCCATTGTGTGCACGGATGTTGCCATTTGAGGGATTGAGTCCACATTCTCTGTGGCACACCTGGCAGATGCCTCATGAACGACGGCTTTGGTTCTATCGTGAAGATTCCTGGGAACCCGGCGCTTCTTGTGACATTGCTGACATCGTGGGGGTAGGAGGGCGCCAGCTGTGGGGTATCGGGTGACGGACAGCATGGATGCATATATATATATATATATATTATATATATATATATATATATATATATATATATTTATATATATATATATATATATATATATATATATATATATATATATGTCGTGCCGAATATGTAAAACTGGTCAATTAGCAAGAACTCATTTAAAATTAAGTCCTTTCTGAAATTTTCTCTTATACGTTTAAAGATATATTTTTTTTTCATTAATGTTAATGTAAAAAATTTTAATTTTGCACCAAAAGAATCTTAGAAAACTTACCTAACCTTATTATAAGAAGAGCAATTTATTTTAGTCTAACCCAACTAAATATATCTTAAATATGTTTACAATAATTTAGTACTAAACAAACACAATCAAATATATTTTTTTCGTTAGGTTCAGAATGATTTTGACGAAATTATTGCATACACAAATTTTCACTTGTCCTATATGGCAAGATGAGCGTTGCTATTTAAGCCAAGATCGCAAGTTCTGCCTATTCGGCACGACATATATATATGTCGTACCGAATAGGCAGAACTTGCGATCTTGGCTTAAATAGCAACGCCATCTTGCCATAATAGGGCAAGTGAAAATTTGTGTATGCAATAATTTCGCCAAAAATATTCTGAACCTAACGAAAAAAATATATTTAACTGTGTTTTTTTTTAGTATTAAATTGTAGTAAATAAATCTAAAAATTATTTAGTTGGGTTAGGCTAAAATAAATTGTTCTTTTTTATAATAAGGTTAGGTAAGTTTTCTAAGTTCCTTTTGGTGCAAAATTATAAATTTTTACATCAACATTAATGAAAAAATATATCTTTAAACGTATAAGAGAAAATTTTAGAAAGGACTTAATTTTAAATGAGTTCTTGCTAATTGACCAGTTTTACATATTCGGCACGACATATATATATATATAATATATATATATATATATATATATATATATATATATATATATATATATATATATATATATATTGTCGTGCCGAATAGGCAGAACTTGCAATCTTGGCTTAAATAGCAACGCTCATCTTGCCATATAGGACAAGTGAAAATTTGTGTATGCAATAATTTCGCCAAAATCATTCTGAACCTAACGAAAAAAATATAATTCACTGTGTTTGTTTAGTATTAAATTATTGTAAACAAATCTAAAATATATTTAGTTGGGTTAGGCTAAAATAAATCGCGCTTGTTTTAATAAGGTTAGGTAAGTTTTCTAAGTTCCTTTTGGTGCAAAATTATAAATTTTTACATCAACATTAATGAAAAAAATATATCTTTAAACGTATAAGAGAAAATTTTAGAAAGGAATTAATTTTAAATGAGTTCTTGCTAATTGACCAGTTTTACATATTTGGCACGACATATATATATATATATATATATATATATATATATATATATATATATATATATATATATATATATATATATATATATATATATATATATATATATGATCAAAACTACCAGGAGCAGCGGTCATTGCCCCCACAAACAGTGCTTTGCTAGGAGCACCTCTGGGAAGCAATGCAATTGACACAATTCTCAGGAAGAAATTGGAAGAGTTTAGGAGAATGGAACAACGAATAGGCGATCTGGACACCCACGATGCCTTGTACATTCTCACAAAGTGCTCGAGTCTGCCCAGGTTGACATATTTCCTAAGATGTGCACCTTCATATGATAACCCTATACTGAAGGAAAATGACAGTATTCTGAGGCAGATTTTTACGAAAGTACTTAACCTTACTCTAGAAGACGGGCAGTGGAACCAAGCTACACTTCCAGTCGGACTAGGAGGCATTGGTGTCCGCAAGTCATCACAGATTGCGTTACCTGCTTTTCTGTCCTCATGTATTGCATCCAGAGAGCTTGTAGCAGCAACTCTCCCCGAACATCTTAGGGACAAGATTGGAGTCCAGGACCAAAAGTTCATTGACGGAGCCATGATCTGGGATAATCTAACGGGTTCTCAAACCATACCTGCTCCCCCCAACAACTACAAACAATCGCACTGGGATGGCCCAATAGTGGAAAATATAGCCTCAACAATGCTTCAGAGTGTGTCAGGGAAGGATAGAACCCGCCTCCTGGCAGTGAGAGCACCTCATGCAGGGGATTTTCTGTTGGCTGTTCCCAACTCCAGCCTTGGCACACGCCTCAACCCACAGACCATCCGCATCGGTGTTGCCCTTCGACTTGCCGGCCCTATTCTCGCCGAACACAGGTTTATTTGTGGCATTGAAGCAGCAGACCGATTCGGCTACCACGGTCTTGTGTGCCGTAAATCCGAGGGAAAGATTGCAAGACATGAGGAGGTTAATAACATTATCAAGAGGAGCCTCACAACAGCCGGATGCCCAGCAGTAAGGGAGCCACCCCAGGAATGCAGATCTGATGGCAGCCAGAAGCGTCCAGATAGTATCGCCCTTCAAGCCTGGACAGATGGGAAGCAGGTGGTGTGGGACTATACATGTGCATCTACCTTGGCTGATACCTATCTCCAATGCACAAGGGAGGAAGGAGGGGCAGCTGCCAGCTTCAGGGAGTCCCAAAAGTCTAGAAAATATGAAGAACTTGCCCATCATTATATGTTTGTTCCCATAGGCTCAGAGACCCTTGGTTCATGGGGAAAGAATGCATCTAAATTCCTTAAGGAGCTGGGAAAAAGACTCATCAGAGCAACTAGGGATCCCAGGGCAGCTAGTTTCCTGTTCCAGCGGCTCAGTGCGGCTGTTCAAAGGGGTAATGCCTGCTGTATTTTGGGCAGCCCTATAATCGGTGATACACACGTAACAACATGTACCTTATATGCCACCTTTATATCAACAATGTATCTCTTAAATCTTTTGTACCATATTATGTAATAATATATATATAAATATATATATATATATATATATATATATATATATATATATATATATATATATATATATATATATATATATATATTATATATATATATATATATATGATATATATATATATATATATATATATATATATATATATATATATATATATTATATATATATATATATATATATATATATATATATATATATAATCTTAGACTGGTCCAAAATACATGTTAATTTTAAAACTTCAAAGGAAGTGCGCTCCACAAAGTAATTTGTATTCCACTATATGAGCCTGTACTGTGTGCCAAAATTTGGACCATTTCATGCATATTTAAATGTTACGCAAAATTTCATCTTTGGTTTCTCTCTGTCGCAGATGGCTTCCTCAGCACTGAGTACACGAAGTGCATCGGAATGGTGGTTAGTGGGGTGTCCCCTCGAGTTTTTCTCAACTACCCCGCTTCTGACGAGAGGTGACATACTTCGCATGTCACAATTCTTTAACCTGAAACAGTACCTACTCTCACTTTTCGTCGCTGATCTACATTCGGTTCTGGAACGAGGCTTTGCATGGCGGCGTGCAAGCCCCTCACAGTGACTTGGACTTCCTCCAACCCCTTCGAGCATATCCGGACAAAGAGATCGCTAATACTGCTGCCATTACCTTTTGTATGCCATCTCTGGTATCTGGCGGAGCATGTGGTTGGATTGACGTTCTTCGACGAGAAAGTGGACATTGCGGCAAAGCACATGTTGGTAACCAGCCTAGAGTGGAAAAACAAAACCAGGGTGCCCCTGTTCACGACGGACTTAACAAGATCTTATATATTATATCAACATTCACGACAGGCATACCATGATGTTCAGTTTGCGGACTTTGGTTGAACATAACCTAAACATCACGAAACTCCATGGCATAAAGAGCAATCCTGCGCTTAGACAATAGACTCCACTAAATAACTATCAAGTTTGTATACTCCATAATTTGAGTTATATTCGGTATTCCTATCATGTTTCAAGAGGGAGAAGTAAATTATGTTTCTTTCCATGATGGAACTGTTGAGTACAATTATTTGGGCAGCAGCCCATCTGGGCGGGTGATTGCAAGAGCTGACATGGTTACAGATCGCATTCGACACCTGGCCTCTCCTGATTGAGTACTGGTGTTGGGATAATCTGGTTTCCAGAGATTTACCTGTCTGACCAATTAATTTCTGAGAGTGAGCAAAGGGTGCATGGGACCTGGTAGACACCACCCACATTATTAGGTGGAGTGCTTTTAATCAGTCTCTGTTTCACTGTCCCAATGTTTTTGAAAGTCAGACAGAAAAAGAGAGATTGATTAAAAACACACCGCCTAATACTGTGGATGGTGTCTTTGCCCACTCTCATACATTGGTCAGACAGGTAAATCTCTGGAAACCAGATTATCTCAAATCTAGTACTCAATCAGTAGAGGCCAGGTGTCGAATGCAATCTTTAACCATGTTAGTTCTTGCAATCACCCACCGGGGTGGGCTGCTGACCCAGATAATTATAAAAGTCTTGAAATTAGGTGAAAACAACATAAATATAGCATTGGGGTGGAGAAAATTCTAATGCTCTATTTATTCATGTGAGAGATTTTAACCATCCAATTGTTTTTTAAAAGGCTGAGTAGGTTGAATCAAGTAAGTCCATGGTCGAAAGGAATATAATAGAATCATGCTTCATAAAAAGTAGTTTTGAAAATAATACGAATATTGCTTTTGATCTATATAAATTGGATTCAATTATAATCATAAAAATTTGGGAAGAATTTAAGATACATTACACAAATTTTTGGGTAAAATATAAGCTGTGTTTCAAGGATTACTGACTACTTACCTACATCCTTGATAATGTGAGAAGCCATGAAAGCGCTTGGAATTTCACTATTTTCTCACACTGGTTGCTCTGAATTTTGTGATATCAAATGTTTACTGTCTTATTGCATATACATAAATATATATATATATATATATATATATATATATATATATATATATATATATATATATATATATATATATATATATATATATGCAAAACAACCACTCTGAAAGAAAGAGAAATTCAAAGCGCTTTCGTGACTACTCACATTATCAAGGAACATAGTTCCTTGATAATGTGAGTAGTCACGAAAGCGCTTGGAATTTCTCTTTCTTTCTGAGTGGTTGTTTTGCATATTTTGAAATCACCTGTTTACTGTGATCTTATTGCATATATATATATATATATATATATATATATATATAATATATATATATATATATATATATATATATATATATATATATTATATATATATATATATATATATATATATATATATATATATATATATATATATATATATAGTATATATATATATGTATTATATATATATATTATATATATATATATATATATATATATATATATGTATATATATATATATATATGTATATATATATATATATGTATATATATATATATATATATATATATATATATATATATATATATATACTATATATATATATATATATTCGTTTCGGAACATTTGCTTTGATCGCTTCTCTTGCTATCATCCAAATTATCAGCATGCTTCGATTGTGTAAAAGAAATTACTCAAACAGTATCTATTATGTATGCGGCTCATTCACTACTAAAATCACAATGAGAAAACATCACGATGAATCATGAAAAACATTTACTGGACAGACACCACATATAATTCGCGCCACTTGTTCGAACGGATTACGTAATTAGTAGAGCCAAGGAAAAACTTAGAAGCCGTTTGCCATACTCATAACATGGGAACCGAGAAACCACCTGACAATTATTACTTTTGTTGTGTTAACGTAAATGGGTTCTCCGCGAAGAACAAGAACAACAGTGTTAATTTGAACCTAGATTCGGCTCTCGGACCAATACCTCACGATGGCACATTGCCAATTCTGTCCTCACGAGGATGGATTAGATTCAACGGAAGGAGAAGTAGAAGGTGACAAAGGTGCGAGTGGCAGAGATCCGGGACGCTCTAGCGATGAATTGAATGATTTTGCTAGAGACCTAATTCTCATGAAAGAAGAAGCAGAGATTCTTGTATCGTGCCTCAGGCAGAAATATTTATGGTACTTAACATAGTTCAAGTGTGTCATTGTCGAAAATGAAATATAATATGGCAAGATTTTTTACAGATAGTCCACTGCTGTTACCATAATATTATTGGTCTTTTCATGAATTTGTCAAAGAAACACATAACATCTAACTTGTGTCTTTCCCTCGATTCACCAAAGCTAAGCTTGAAAGATGTTCTTCCTCACAACGGGAATATAAAGCCATGCATACCAATCTCCCACTCCATCCATCTAGATGAGACATACGATAACTTAAAAATACTCAACGATGCAATCCTACACAACACTCATCAATGGAATGTCAGTGGTGATTTCAAAGTCATCGGTATGTTTTCGGATATGCAAGGAGGGTTCGCGAAATACCCTTGTTTCCTATGCTGTTCTAGCGCAGATCATTACATTAGGCGAGAATGGCAACACAGAACCAAGTACAAGACTGGAACGAGTAATAACCAGTATGTTCCATTAGTTGATCCAAAAGTTTTTAATGTCTTGTTGAGAAATTGTCAAATATCAGTGCTGTGAAATTAAAGGAAGGAATTTTTATTGTCCCTCAAATCAATGAAGTCTTGATGGATGGTGGCTTTGAGGAAAACCTTAATATACGTATTAGAATTAAGAGCATGACCATAGGGAAGATAGGGAAGCTGTGAATTCGTGCGTTGGCCAGGGAGGCATTACATATTTTAGTAGTGAAGAAGAGCCAGAGGTGAGTGAGGGGGACGGTACGTGAAGCTATGCGTAGAATGAAAGAGGGGTAAAGTAGCTGGGACTGATGGGATCAAGAGAATTATGTTAAAAGCGGGTGTGGATATAATTTTGAAGTAGCTGGTGCTTTTATTTAACAAATGAATGAGTGACGCGAAGGTACCTAGGGACTGGCAGAAAGCATGCATAGTTCCTTTGTTTAAAGGCGGCAAAGGGGACACATGAGAGTATAAGAATTATAGGGAATAAGCCTATTGAGTGCACCTGGTAAGGTGTATGGTAGAGTTATTGTTGAAAGATTTAAGTGTAAGACGGAGAAAAGTATCGCAGATTAACAGTAAATCATATAAGTGAACAGTATTTATAGAAGACTAAAGAGGTTTACGTTGCATTTATGGATTTGGTGAAGGCATATAATAGGGTGGATAGGGTAGCAATGTGGCAGATGTTGCAAGTGTATGGAATAGGTGGTAGGTTACTGAAAGTAGTTAAGAGTTTCTTTGAGGTTAGTGAAGCTCAGGTTAGGGTATGTAGGAGAGAGGGAGATTATTTCCCTGTAAAAGTAGGTCTTACAGAGGGATGCATGATGTTACCGTGGTTGTTCAATATTTTTATAGAGGAGGTTGTGAGAAAATAAATGCTTGGGTGTAGGGAAGAGGTGTGGGGACTACTAGGTAAGGAATTATCACAGATGCTGTTTGCTGATGACACTTGGCTTTGGGGAGATTCTGAAAAGAAGTTGCAGAGGCTGGTGGTATTCTATTTTGATATTCACCCTAATGTGCTATTTATTACTCCTTAAATCTAATTAAAATTATAAAAGCAATAAAACTGGCATATTTCAAAAATTAGAAGTGTAAGGAAAAAATAAGAGCAGACTGAAAATTCACTGGCCAACAAACAAAATGCTTCCGAGACCTGAGTAGCAATTTCCAACTAATTTTACGTCACTGATAATGAATATCATGGTTAAAATTACATGTTAGCTCTACTTTTCAAAATACACCAAAGAGTCACAACAGGTTCCAACAAGCTTGAAGCAGTGTTTCTTACCACACTCACAGTCTCTCTCACTGCCCTTCATTATTGTTCCAGCAGTCATAGTCGGTGGTTGTGATGTGCAAGCTTATATTTTGAGGTGAAAGCTAGGTGATTTTCTTAGCCAGACAAGGCGGATAAACCAAGTACTGCTGCTTTCTATGTAAATGGGACAGTCGTGCAAGAGGTTCCCACTACTTCAGGAGAGACTGGCCACTTCGTCAATCATTGGAGCCTGGGATGAAAAATGTTCAATATCCACCTCTCATTGAACGAAACAAAATTTTGCTACCACCACTACACACAAAACTGGAGCTCATGAAAAACATTGTAAAAGGTATGGTCAAATCCGATCTGGGATTCAAGTATTTATCATCAAAATTCCCTTCACTGAGCGACACTAAAATAAGAGAGGGAGTCATCAATGGTCCTCAGATTCGAGAGCTTCTTGAAGATGGTGACTTTGAAACAGACCTTCAAGGGGAGGAGAAAGCTGCTTGGGAAGCATTCAAGTTAGTGGCGAAAAGGGATTTCTCGGAAACAGAAGGGAAGGCAACTGTGAAGAATTGGAGGAAAACCTCATCGAGGCTTACAAGAACATGAGATGTAATATGCCACTTACAATCCACTTTTTGGACTCACATTCAGACCTTTTTCTAGCGAACTGTGAGGCAGTTTGTGACGACCATGGTGAAAGGTGTCACCAAGATATTTTAACCATGGAAAAAGGGTACCAGGGCAAATGGGGCACAAGAATGCTTGCAGACTATTGCTGCACAATGTCAAGAGATGATTCTTCAGCCCACTATAAGCGTCAAGCAATAAGACAGAGAGTAGGTACGGATTAGAGTTTAAAACATACCGACACATATTGTACGTTATAATAAAATAATTAAATATTATGTCTCGTATCTTTAAACCTATATCCAATAAGCATTTTTCAAGGTAATATTTGGATTCAGGACATGAAAATACATAAAAATTAACTAGCTGACCAGTGAAATCGGGTCTTAACATGGCTTCAGACAAAAAAATGTTGAAATCTTTTCTGAGAGAAAAAGAGTTTAATCTTCTAGACCAGTGATTATAAATACGATTATATAGCTGGAACGGTGTCGATAAATTTTAGTATATAAATCCCTCTCTAACTCACTTATTTCCTCTACTATTTCTCCCATATAGAGAACATGAAAGCGTGATACTTTACCTTTCTAATATGTGAGTATCAACGGTTGCTTAACCACGGGTATGAAGCACTGGTAAGTCGGTGATTGGGTAATCGCTGATACCCAGTACTGGTACACCAACGGTTGCGTAATCACTGATATTCAGCCACACTACTGCTGCGCGGCTAGGTATCAGTGATTACTTGACAGTGAGCACTTGACAAAGTGCGTGTGTCAGCAGACGCTGTATTGTTTCCTGAAGAACAAACCATCTCCACCTGCCTGAATATTTTTTTCTATTTCAGACTTCTACGATCGATAAGCCGCCATTCAGTTGGCTCGTCATTCGGCACGATTATATATATATATTATATATATATATATATATATATATATATATATATATATATATATATATATATTATATATAATATATATATATATATAACATATATTATATATATATATATATATATATTATATATATATATATATATATATATATATATATATATATATATATTTATTATTATTATTATCACACTGGCCGATTCCCACCAAGGCAGGGTGGCCCGAAAAAGAAAAACTTTCGCCATCATTCACTCCATCACTGTCTTCCCAGAAGGGTGCTTTTACACTACAGTTTTTAAACTGCAACATTAACACCCCTCCTTCAGAGTGCAGGCACTGTACTTCCCATCTCCAGGACTCAAGTCCGGCCTGCCGGTTTCCCTGAACCCCTTCATAAATGTTACTTTGCTCACACTCCAACAGCACGTCAAGTATTAAAAACCATTTGTCTCCATTCACTCCTATCAAACACGCTCACGCATGCCTGCTGGAAGTCCAAGCCCCTCGCACACAAAACCTCCTTTACCCCCTCCTCCAACCTTTCCTAGGCCGACCCCTACCCCGCCTTCCTTCCATTACAGACTGATACACTCTTGAAGTCATTCTGTTTCGCTCCATTCTCTCTACATGTCCGAACCACCTCAACAACCCTTCTTCAGCCCTCTGGACAACAGTTTTGGTAATCCCGCACCTACTCCTAACTTCCAAACTACGAATTCTCTGCATTATATTCACACCACACATTGCTCTCAGACATGACATCACTGCCTCCAGCCTTCTCCTCGCTGCAACATTCATCACCCATGCTTCACACCCATATAAGAGCGTTGGTAAAACTATACTCTCATACATTCCCCTCTTTGCCTCCAAGGACAAAGTTCTTTGTCTCCACAGACTCTAAGTGCACCACTCACTCTTTTCCCCTCATCAATTCTATGATTCACCTCATCTTTCATAGACCCATCCGCTGACACGTCCACTCCCAAATATCTGAATACATTCACCTCCTCCATACTCTCTCCCTCCAATCTGATATTCAATCTTTCATCACCTAATCTTTTTGTTATCCTCATAACCTACTCTTTCCTGTATTCACCTTTAATTTTCTTCTTTTGCATACCCTACCCAAATTCATCCACCAATCTCTGCAACTTCTCTTCAGAATCTCCCAAGAGCACAGTGTCATCAGCAAAGAGCAGCTGTGACAACTCCCACTTTGTGTGTGATTCTTTATCTTTTAACTCCACGCCTCTTGCCAAGACCCTCGCATTTACTTCTCTTACAACCCCATCTATAAATATATTAAACACCACGGTGACATCACACATCCTTGTCTAAGGCCTACTTTTACTGGGAAATAATTTCCCTCTTTCCTACATACTCTAACTTGAGGCTCACTATCCTCGTAGAAACTCTTCGCTGCTTTCAGTAACCTACCTCCTACACCATACACTTGCAACATCTGCCACATTGCCCCCCTATCCACCCTGTCATACGCCTTTTCCAAATCCATAAATGCCACAATGACCTCTTTAGCCTTATCTAAATACTGTTCACTTATATGTTTCACTGTAAACACCTGGTCCACACATCCCCTACCTTTCCTAAAGCCTCCTTGTTCATCTGCTATCCTATTCTCCGTCTTACTCTTAATTCTTTCAATAATAACTCTACCATATACTTTACCAGGTATACTCAGCAGACTTATCCCCCTATAATTTTTGCA